>OX122885.1:15476865-16676865 GCA_944738645.1 Eristalinus sepulchralis | reverse complement strand
TTGAATTTTTCGCTCTTCCTTCCCTCCTGAAATTGTCCTATTTTATCTCCTAAGCTGATTTATGGCGAGTTCTTTCTCGCTTGAATGTTGTTTCTTTTCTACCCCCGAGGATGTTCTTTGATTTATCGAAAGATAGTCAAAGCAGAATATTCGATCCTTCCGTAATAAATTTCCAGCTTCTTCGTCTATTCATTTCACATAAGTGTTGTGTGTCCTTTGTCTTGTGAAGGAAATTTCCGATTTAATACAGAATCGATGGAGAATGTCCACCCACTCATTAGTATGGTTGACAAAATAAAACTGCTTGGCACCAATTTCACTTCCGCAAAAGAGACCTTGTGAATGTGTGAGTACATGTACAGGCGGTCCTTCCCCTGCAAGGGAGAGTGATGATATATTACGTTTTTCCATCAGAGGAAGACACATTTTGACAGTTTCTTCGATTCCATCACCTGATACCGCCAGCAATGGCCGTGCGACACGAAGAACACATCACAGATGGCTTTGAATAGGTTTGGCAGGAAATTTCCTCGTGACATTGAACGCATGCGATATGGATAATAAAAACAGTAGTTCCGCCAGCATGCGACAGGATACGGCTTACAAGGTCACATGTGTGCCGGAAGACATCTCAGGTCAGTAAGAATTTGCTGATACACGATATTTGGATACAACACGAAGCAGGTCCTCCTGCTCGCAACACGTGTCCTGTTACCATTAAAATTCATACTGCACAATATCCACAAAACCTGTACAATATTCCCTTTTCTGCAGGAAACTTTAGAATCACCCCGTTCTCGGATATGAGTTTCGACTTAAATGGATCAGTACCTTATGTCCGAATACAAATTTGTTATTTATGACAATGCGCAAATTGAAATCTCCATCACCCTTTGATGGCGTGAGTTTCGTTGAGCCGTATAATGCGCCCAATTACGAGGTCTATCAATCATGGCAAATACAAAGCAGCCGAGTGTCGAGAGTCCTTAAACCATACCATCATCTTGTCGGGACCCAATTATAACATTTTATCTCAACATCTCGCCTCTAATTTCAATCAAATTTCATCCAACTACCCAACGAACCGACGAATTCGTGTCCTTCGGGGTGAGTGCACTATTCTCCTCAGACAATTTAAGGACGAAACGTCTTTCCGTTTCGGCTGAGATAAAAGCAGCAGTCACAATGACTCTATTAGGCTGGAGTACCGAAAAATGGTGCATAAACTCGATAACAAAAACGCGACGCTAAATTAATTTCAAAATAATTTCGAAAATCTTATCTTCTCCTCCAGGAACGCGCCATTATTCTGTCTACACAACAATGCCGGCTAGAGGGTGGAGTGCCGACCGAGTTCCTCCTACACCTCTGAAGATGCGGCAGGGAGATTAGAAAACGAGAAAATTCAATAAAGATACGGCAATTTTAATTTAATCACTCGCTGACAATCGTCATCGAGCGACGGAGCTCTGTAGCAGTCTCTCGAAGCTTTAGGACTTGTCACAGTGCTGGCAGTGGCTTTGCTCTCGTAATTGTTTGTTTTGGGAAAAAAGAAAAGAACATTGCACGGTGAATTTTCTCTCTCTCTCTCTCGCTCTGGGAAGGAGTGAAATCTTGATGACGATGAGTATTGCGTCTGGTACAGCCTTGTTCGCATATTCTGCTCATCCAGTTGTGTTGGTTTGTAACAACGGCTGTTGCGGTTCCCTTTGTTCCCGCTTGTCGGAGTCTTTTCGGGGATTAGGAACGATAAGTAATCCTGACAGATATCCAGGCTATGGGCCGTACCTACATACAGACATACATATGCGCACGACTTGGCTTTCAGGATAAAGAGAAATGCAAATTTAATTTGTTTGGAGTTTACCTGCTCACGTGGTATTTTGCAAAATGTTTCTTCTTTGTTCGCCTTGGGCATGGTTCGGGGTTAACTTTTGTAATTTATGTGAATTTAGATGATATTCGTTAACTTGACTGTGAATGGCTAAAGAGAATGAAGGCACAAGGGCTGAGACTTGTGTGGAAAAAAAGAAACATGTGAATGTGCCTAAATCTTTTCGTTTCCATTCCTGAACACCACCACCCACTCCACGCCCCCGAACAACAGATGCCTGCCGTTTGACTTGGTATATTTAATTAGATATTTGGAAAGGAATTCGTTTCGGCTGGTGCAAGGGGTGTGTGGGATTTTAATTCGATGATATTGCGAAATAAAAAGCAAAATTATTTTGCCGAATAAACAAAGCGAGGGAATGCAATAATTGAAATTTAAATTAAAAAGCACTCGTAGAAAGAAATGTTATTCATACGCCCACGTGAGCAATTTTGCAGAAGCAGGACGTTGGGCGGATACAAATTATTATATTCTCACGAAGCTTAACAGGCTTTGAACCTTCGTACGTGTGAGGCTTAAAAGTCATTTTCGAATTAAATTCATTTTTAACGTAGGATTATTCAGCACGCCTTTATGCGTATGCTTGGTGTCTTTCAGGGCAGACAGGCATGATCAAATATTTTTTTTTTATTATTTATATGATTACAGCACTGTGCAAAATAATATCACCATATTCGACTTTGTCACTATTATGGTAATTACTTTTTTCTATGGTCAGGCAGGCGCCTCATTTTCATGTACAGCATCTCTATAAACAAGATGTTCGAAATAATATCACAGCGTTTTCGAAGTGTACACTAGTGTTTCGAATTGTTTTTGGGCTTAAACTATATCTACACATATCGCAAAAGAAAATATTTCAAAAATGCAGGGTTGTTAGCAAATTAAAATGGTTGGTGGTGTACATTGGCTCCCGAGAAACATGCGTTAATAAAAAAAATTGCTTTCTGAGTGTAAAACATACAAATTTATAAGTGAAATTGTTGCATGTTCACCAACAATTTTAAATGACAAAAAATACGTTCGGAATGAAGAAAAACAATAGGACGAAAACCGAAGCTAACCCCCACCGATGAAAGACAAATAGTAAGATTAGCTTCAAGGTAACCCGTTTATGAACGCTACGAAAATAAAAGAAGAATTAAACTTACCCGTGGCGACATCAACAATAGGAAGAAGAAAAGTAAGGAAGAATTTATCTCTCAGAAGTCCCAGGAAAATACCAGGACTGTCAAAAATCAGCCTACTAAAACGAACCAAATTTGTGAAAGAACACCTGAACTGGGAACCTTCTAAATGGCGCAAAATATTATGAACGGACAAATCCAAAATAGTGGCCGTTCGCATAGTGGAATATGCCATTTAGATGAATCCTAAAGCAAGACAATGACCCCAAAGCAATAAAGATCAACTTATGATCAACTTATGGAGTGGCCTCCTCAGTCTCTGGACCTGAATCCCATTGAAAACCTTTGGACAGATGTAAAGAAAGCTGTATATAAAGCAAAACCCAAAAATACAACACAACTATAGGATGTTGTGCAGGTTGCGTGGAAGAATATCCCTGTTCAGCGATTTCAGGCCTTAATCGACTCTATGCCACGACGTTGCGACGCTGTACTTAAAAAAAAAAGTTTATTCGACCAAGTACTAACCCAATTACAAACATAAAAACAAAAAAACTATACTATTCCATTGACTCTTACTTCATATTCGTGAGTTTTTCGCACTTGGTGCTATTATTTTGCACAATCCGAAATTCAGTGTCATTTCGGATAACAGGCTTTTATAAGTTCAGAATGCACTTTTTTCTTATCTCGCTTATGGATTTTATTACTTCTATTAATAAGGAAGTTGTGCAGTAAATATGATGTGTTTGCATGACGGTAGGAAAAAATTATAAGCAAAATAGTGATGAAGTCGTACATGGTACCATTATTTTGTAAATTAGTTTTTTTTTCAAGTACCGTAAATTCATTCGAATTAAGAATACATAAGTGGCACTACAACCAGTAATGAATCGATTTTTGTTTTTGTTATTCGAATTTCTCTGTCCCACGAACTCTAAATTAATTCTTTTCCTATAAGGTTGTTTGATTTTTGTTTAAATTTAAAACGTATTTCTATTTAGAAGTATTACTTTTGCTTGAGGGTAATATGCATGAATAAACATTAGTTACAGTGCCAATATATCTACAAATTACAGCATTTTTGACGGATCAGATCCGTAAGTCTGGATTTTTTCGGGAGTTTTCTTCTTTTCTTCTTGGTAATAATCGATACCGTCGCGCGTTTCCAATGTGCCGTAGCGGAGGCTTTTGCGGCAATTGAAGAAGAGGCGAAACGAGCTGGTCTTAAGATTAACGAGGGGAAAAGAAAGTATATGCTGTCGACTAAGAAACGTTCCGTCACACAACACCTAGGACAAAATGTTTGTATCGACAATTTTAGTTAAACGTTAACTCCACAAATGACATCACAGTGGAGATCCGACGTAGAACCACCCTTGGCAACCGATGCTACTTCGGTTTGTCGAAACAACTGGGGTCAAAACTCCTGACTCAAAGGACCAAAGTCTTGTTTTACAAGACCCTTATACTGCCAGTCCTGCTTTATGGAGCTGAAAACCGGACGATAAGCAAGTCTGCAGAGCTGATTCATGGTGCCTTCGAAAGAAAAATTCTACGTCAGTAATATGGTCCTGCGAGGAAGGTGAATGGAGGAGAAGAGATAACCGCGAACTCTACGAGCTGTACCAGGATGTGGATGTAGTACGGAAGGCAAAAATCCGTCGACTACACTGGCTCAGCCACATGAGCCTCCTGGTTCAGGAAGAAGAGGACGACCGAACCTCCGGTATAGAGACCAAGTCATCGCGGACGTAAGACAGCTTGGCCTTGATGACTGGAAGCAGCGTGCCCAGAACCGTCAGCGATGGAAGGCAGCAATTGCTCAGGCTCTGACCCTTCATGGGTTGCCGGCCAGATAACTAAGTAAGTTTCTTCTTGATATATCTGCGTTTGGTAAAGTACATATACATATACGCCTCCTAGATATATTTGTTATTCCCTCTCAAATGGCTCGTGCATTCAGATCACAGTGTATACCGGCATTATATACCATATATCCTACATACTAATTTTGATTGTTTTATTAATAATATGCCAAAGTATTAATGGATCTTCTCAAAGTTGAAGCTTATAAGCTATCTCTCACATATTCGCCAAGAGAGATGGCAACTGACATGAGGGGTGGGATTTGGGATGGGATGTAGGATTCTTGCTGAACGGTCTGTGGTCGCCGTGGCATAGTGGTAAGCGCGTCGACCGCCACGCAGAAAGTCTAGGTTCGATTCTTGGACGGGACACCTCGCATTTTTTTCACCGCACCACCTCTTTCTAGTTTCTGACAACACTCAAAGAGTATCAATTGTCTATGAAAAGCTTCTCGAATCCCGCCGTTCGGAGTCGGCAAAAAACTGTAGGTCCCTTCTACTCGTGAAAGAACAGTAGTACGCACAACACGAGTAGTTGTTGTAGAAGCTAGACCCTGGTCCCTTGTGGGCTGTAGTGCAACTCTATTATTATTATTATTATTATTATTATTATTATTAACAAACCTGTAAAGCTGAATGACGCTGGAAGAGCGTTGTTTCGTAGTAGGGTGGAGCTAGGAAGCTTTGAGCTTTAGGCTAAGTCTTATTATTCGTAGGGTAGTTAATGTTTTATATAGATAAGTAAACTTATCTCTGTGAGCAAATATTTCCGGTCTTGTTTGGTGGTAAGAGCATATACCTTGAATATCCTTCCTTCCATATCCCTTTGTGCACTGTGTACTTTTTATTTAAATTACCCGCTTCAAAATGACTGTTTTCGGTGATTTTAAATAATGGTCATATTGTAAGTAAGTGACTGAGTAGTTTGAGCCATATGGGCCTGGAATCGATGTACTATTAACTTTTATCTATGTGTTTCTGTTACTTGAGGAACATGTCATCATCATCTTTTTTTAGTGGTGACGATAAAGACGACTTGCATGCTGGATTCTCTTTTTAACCTGTCCATGAAGTAAAGGTTCTCAAAGATTTATAATATTCATTTCATTTGTCACTTGCTGCATGAGATTCCTCATCGTTTCCTTAAGTCCCACCATGTCACTCAAGCTTTCGTTGAAAAGAAAAGCGAATAATCACCACAGAGGTTGGTGAGGATTCGTCGACTTAAGTCAAAAAGTAATGTGTCTACATTTTTCAATAATTTTGTATTCTTCTTCTCTTTAAGAATTATGCTTGAAAAGGCTGTGCAGTATATTGAACCGATCTACACTTGTTTTGTAAATTTGGAGAAGGCATAAAACCGAGTACGTCAAGGTAAGCTTTGGAGTATTCTATAGATGTATGGAATTGATGGTACTCTGTTAAGTGCCATTCAATCTCTATACACAAACTGTAGCAGTTGTGTCCGGGTAAACGGGTAAATCAATACGGTGAAAGCGTGGGCGTTGGGCTTCACCAAGGTTACGTCTTGTCACCTCTTCCTTTCATTTAATATAGGAACTGGATGTTGCTGTGCAGTCGAGCCGAGGAATGTTTCACAAGGAGAGTTCAGGGCTAGTCATCTTTTGGATACAAATAAAGGTTGACGTTTGGGTGCCGCATGATTTGACGCAAAAAAACCTTCTGGACCGATTCAACGCCTGCGATGTGCTGCTGAAATGAAACGAACTTGACTCATTTTTGAAGCAGATGGTGACTGGCAACGAAAAATGGATCACATACGACAATATCAAGCGAAAACGGTCGTGTTTGAAGGCCGATGAATCATGGCAAAAAGTGGCCAAGCCTGGATTGACGGCCAGGAAGGTTTTCGGTGTGTTTTCTGGGATTGGAAGGGAATCATACACTATGAGCTGCTACTATATGGCCAGACGCTTAATTCAACCATCTACAATCGTTCAGAAGGGTCTAGAATTGGCCAACAAGAAGGGTGTAGTGTTCCAACAGGACAACGCCAGATCACACACTTGGTTGTTGAATCGTCGGAAGCTACGGGAGCTCGGATGGGAGGTTTCATAGCATCCACAGACCTAGCGCCAATTGAGTTATGGGCTACAGAATGCTAGACGAGCGGAATTGTTGAGTCTTCAAAGAAAAATTCTGCAGGTCATATACGGAGAAGACGCAACCACCACCCGTACAAAAATGTGATTGTAGTCCCGAAGACAAGAGCCCATTGTCTATACAGCATCGAAAATAACTTTTACCATAAAGTAGAGGATGATCAACCGAAGGCGAACATGGATGCATGGAAGCACTAGCTCATTCTTTTACCTTTCCCAGTCTGTTAGCATAAGAAGCAGGTAACAAATGAACAGTTTTGTAGACACTAGTTGGGGGCATTGAATATCGGAATATAAACAACGCGACGATATAAAATTACAGGATTAAATCAAAACATTTGATATGTATACTCTTTCCTATACAATTGATGCCTTGTTACGTTTGAAGAACGACATTCACAAATTTGACTTACAATATGGATTTAGATCAATTACATCTTACACGCAAAATTATCCTTTAATTCAATGATTCGTTTTGTTGCATATAAATCAATACTCCAATTAAGATCTTCAATTGAATTGAGATTTAAACGTTGCATCCCAAAGCTACCACAGTAGTCTATTTGTGCAGTAAATGAAATCTGTCAAAGACGTCATCATCAAGATGATGGTTGCTGTGAATAACCACAAGTCAAAGGTCAGCCTCGTAGACCACAATCGGTGAACAACATCCAATTTGCATAAACTAGCTGTGGCCAGAAACTGATGACCGATGGATACACATACGTTTGCGTGTACATCTCCCTGCTCTCAAATCTATCACACCTGTGTTTGGAATGGCGACAGTAAATACACATTGAAGCATGTCCTGGTATGAAAGGCGTCCCCATCCCGATACTCACCCGCTGCTGCCGTTGATGTTCACAGGAACTCAAGGGGTGAGAACAAACCAACAGACCTACACAGAACTCGAACAGATACCTCAATTTATTTGATTTACGCTAACACTTTGTATTACGGCCTCATGAAGAAGATTAATTGTCAGGACTTGATTTATGAATCTTTTCGGTGCGAGACGAGTGTGCTGCCCGCCGGACGATTCCAACTCAACTTTTGTATGTGTAACAGGAGTGTACAAATTATTGGACATTAAATTGTGGAAACTGAACGTCCACATGGGGCCGAAAAAGGATTGTTTACTCGAACCCAGAGAACCACACGCAATCACTGACACGCAACTGAAACCATTTGTCATCATCATAGCAAGAGCTCAGAATGGGTGAACAAGCGTCGTCTCAGAGGGGACTTCACTGGCCGTTGGTAACTTTATGCTTCAAGCTAAGGTGTTATAGGTATGTAAGTAAACAAGATGTTCAAATTAGCCAAACGTGAGCGAAAGAAATATTCTTACAGGAAACCAATCACGAGCTTTGTTTGCTTTACAAATGGATTAATTTTATTGACCACTTGGAAATCTTTACTCAAGTCGGAAGCCATGACTGTGGTGAATTGCAAGAAAATTACTCATTAAAAACATCATGACTTATGGTCTCCCAAAATCAGAGCGATACTTTTACTTCGATGAGTGGACGAATTTTTGTAGGAACCTACATACATATATGGACTAGGGTGGCTTTAAAATTTTCATGCGTCCACCATGTCAGTGTGGTTCCACGGTGGTGTAGAAACAGTTTTTGGAGAAGGATTTTTTGAATATTTATTTTGATAAGAATTAAAGTGATATAACTGCTTGAAGTGGGCATAAGAGAAAGACACCTTACAATTGCGAAATCAATACCATACCCAAGAGCTCGAACAAAAGTGTTTGTTTTATCAATTCACCGTGCGTCGACCGTAGCGCCATCAGCGAATGAAATAAATGCTTGCCTAAAATATTTAACATTGTGGCGACACGTCCATTCATTACAGTTGACGACAAATATAAGTGTCCAATAGTAGACCCCCGAATCAGCCGAGGTATTCTCACGACAGTTGCTGGACACTGGGACCGAAAAGCTACCAATCGATGAGGCTTCACAAAAAATATCATTGTCCGATAATTTTTTTGATTTAGTTACATCGAAAGAAGAACTAATCCAGAGAGAATGTCCACATATTCAAATCAAAATAATATTCAAATATTATAGAAGTCACGATTGCCTCAGCGAACAAGCTTCCCTTGCCGCCAAGAATAAAGACGTCCATTACCAGCATTTAATCCAGCATTCGAACTGAGGAAATCACATATAAGCCAATAGACACTGTTGTGGAAGCAGGGAAAGCAGTTAATTATCCGAGGGAATTTAAAAATTCCCCTGATCTGTCAGCAACGCCACCACGCATATTAAAATTGAAAATAGGTTTACCAATTATGATGCAGCGGAATATTATTTAGCCGAAATTCTGCAACGGCATTCTAGTCGCGGTCACGAAATTGGTGAACAACGTAGTGGAAGCAACTATCTTAACAAGACCTCTTAAAGGTGAAGATGTCTTGTCCGCCTACTAGAGAAAGCAGCAGCTACCAACACAGAAGCTAAGTGCATAAGTGATTCTATAGATGTTTCTTCCACTTATCGATTATCCTATTTATCACATGTTGTTATAGCTAGGCAGTGCTTTGAGGTTTTATATATCGCAAACATTTCCTCACATGCACATGACATGATGACTTTTCCATCACTTCACTTTCACCTTCATGTCCTTGACAAAAACAATTGGAATATCCTCTGTTCCATACAAGGAGAAGTAGTTTTCAATGCTCCCATTCTTAATCGCCCAACTTAACATACATTTTATGACCGTAAACCACTGACTATATCCCCAGCCCCATTAAAAGCTTTCATGTGAACCCCAATCGACAGCCACATCTAACGAGTTTGTCAGTTTTTTTTTTAAACAAGAGATTTGTATATTTTCTTTTTAACGCGCAAGTGCTGCTTTGTCCCTCTCAAGAATAAAAACAATCTCCGGACATTTCAAAAACTTCCCAACTTTTAAGGTCATCATAGCGCACAGTCTAGAGAACACTTTCTGTTGCATTGAAATCGCATTGCTCTAGGGACATGAGAAACGGAAAAAAATGAGGAAAAGAAAACTATCGAAGTAAACTTTTCCAATAAAAACTCCTTTACGGTTGACAAAAGAAAATCCTCTCGGTCACAACCGAGGATGTCGCCTCGTAAAGCAGCGAGCTGAAGTAGATTGGGTTTACGGTTTCTCAAAACTTTCACAATGTCAGGTCATTCAGTGCCGCAGGATGTTGAGATTGGCATTGATTGCAGAGTTCTCTGCGAACATTACAAGTGACACTTTGAATTGGTTGACTTTGAAGCTAGCTTTGATTTCAATCTAGGTTATCAGTTCATGAACTGTTGGTTATGTTTTCATTTGACGCCCACTTTAGATAAACGATCAATTCCACAAAGTGTTTGTCCGTTCATGAATTTTATTTTCAGAAGTGAATGAAAATTCATAGAAAGAGAGATTTTTATATTTGCAATTGGATGGGCAGGCAAAAGAAAATCATATGTGGATCTTTACCCCCTGCAGATTGAAGCCCAATTTATCCCCAATAACACAGTTTTTAAAAGAGTTGAATATACAGCTTCACCCCATCGCAGTTGCATTGCCTAATGGCACCTAATGAACATGGAATCGAATTATTCGCCTTAGTCACTTGAAACAGCGTCGCACGAATGTGTATATCGAGTCAATAATTCCACTTAAACCTCAGGAGTTTCACTTACCTTCGCGGAAATTGAAGGAGAAGCATTGATATATTTTGCTTACATCTGAGCATTTTCAAAGCGACAAGCTATTTCCGTAATCTCACAAAGTAAGTAACCCCGCTACGAAAATTTAATTGACTGAAAGTAATCTAACCGATGAAAATTATAGTTGTAATGTTTAAGTACCTTACATGCTGCGTTTCTCCTTTGAATTATACCAAAGTCACCAATGTCGCGAATGATAAATGCCGTCAAGGCGATGTCTGTTTATTAGCTATAAAGAGCAAGGACGTATACGCACAGATGGATGGTGCTAAACCTGGAGGGTTGTAGACACCAATCCTACAACTATTGGTTACAACTGCACAAGTTCAATTAAAATATAACTTCCAGCAAGAATTGCATGGTGAACCATGCACGTATGTTGCAATTTTTTCACCCACTTCACGGCTCCGACAGAAACAAATATTTTTTGTTTAAATTTGCACTTACTCGTATGTCACTGAAATCTGCGTTTGATTTTGCGTCAATGAATTCATTAGTGCTAATCGCAAACGGTTTTTTTAGACGAAACTGAAACTATTCAAGACGCCATTTTTGGAAGAAGACTTCACAGCATCTTTTTAGAATTGGATAAATACCGTTATTAAAAGTGCATCGCTCTATCTGGGCTACAGATCTTTTTATGTATAATTAAATTACGGACTGAGGCTTACAATGAAGGAAATGTGTACCCTGATGCAATATAGGTGGAGAAATGGACTCGACAAGTAAGACCAATTTTGAAAAAGGTGTAAGAAAGAAGTCCAACTATTTTTTCTGAGCAAAATGAGCTACGTTTATCAATTTTTTGTTACAATTCTCATCGCCAGTAATGACATTTCGACAACCGCAGAGGGAATAAGATGATATGCATACAAAGGGTGACCCAACAAGAACGCAAGATTTAAATTTGGCGCCATTTGAATTGTCATTATTTGACATTTGAACAAGTATTATTGTTTGTTAGTAGAAGGTATAAGGTTAATAGAAACAGAGCGCTACACGAATGAACAACGCATTCTCATTGTAAAATTGTTTTACCAAAATGGTGAATGTTTTGCGGCTACAGTTGGCAAATTGTGATCAATTTGAGGTTACAGTAATGCTCCAAAAGAGTCAACTGTAAAGCGATTAATGGAAAAATTTGCTGAAACTGGGTCTGTAACTGATGCAAAGACAACAACGCGCCTTCGACCAGGTCGATCGACCGAAAATATCGCAGCACTACGTGATGATGTCGCTTAAACTTCATCCACCTCAATTCGACACCGAGCTCAGCAAATTGGTGTTTCCAAATCCACTATGCAGCGAATTTTGACGAAAGATTTGCATCTTCATGCATACAAAGTTCAATTGACTTCAATTGCACAGAGAAGGGAGTTCGTTAATTGGGTATTGGAGACACAACATGAAAATGCTGATTTTGCCGATAAAGTCTTCTTCATCATTTCCATCTTGATGGCTTCGTCAATAGGCAGAATTGTCGAATTTGGGGTGAGGAAAATCCTCGAGTGATTCACGAGAAGCAAATGCATCCTCAACGTGTCACTGTGTGGTGTGGATTTTGGGCTGGAGGAATCATTGGAACTTTTTTTTATAAAAATAATTCAGGTCAAGCGCATACAGTCAATGGTGTTCGGTATCGTAAAAATGATTTTTTCGTGCCTAGAATTAAAGAAATGAATGTGGAGGGGATGTGGTTTCAACAAAACGATGCCATATCTCATACAGCCAGCGAAACACTTTAATTGCTGCATCAATCATTTCCCGGTCGTTTTATTTCGGGTTTAAGAGACCAGAATTGGCCGCCTAGATCGTGCGATTTAACACCATTGGACTTCTTTCTTTGGGGTTTTTTGAAGTCGATAGTTTATGCGAGTAAGCCGACGATGACTCAAGACTTAATAGAACAAATTAGATGCTACATTAATGAAATACCGCAGCATTTATTCGAAACGGTCATTGAAAATTTCATTAAAAGATCGCGTATGTGTCAGCAAAGCCGCATGTTATTCCACACATAGCCTCATCCTGTCTACTTTACGATATAATAAAGAATTCAGAATTTTTTTTAAATATCTGCGTTTTATTTAAAATTTCAATCTTGCGTTCTTGTTGGAACACCCTTTATACCTGCTAGCACTCTGTTTATGGAGTTGCATTAAAGGAGGTGGAGAAATTTAAGTACATCGGAGCTTTTCTTCATTATAGGAGTTTTCTTGTAGGACTGGACAAGTAAGACCAGTCTTGAAACAGATGTGTAAGGAAAAAGTCCAACATTTTTTCCTTATTAATCTACTTCTAATTAAAGTTTTGTTCCACCTCTCATCTTTGGTCATGAAAATTAGACAATGGCAGAGAGAATAAGATGACATGTGTATAGAATTGTAATGTAAAGCGAAAAGCGAAAATAAAATCTGAACAACAAACAACAAATAGGAAACTATTGAAAGATTTTTTTACCGAATATCTTCTTCTTCTATATAAAGCTTGGAGAGTGCAGATAACCGATGTTTCCGATATTACAACTATATAGCTCTAATGGAGGTACAAATTAATACAAAAATTGGCCACCTGAAAAGTTTTGGCTGATCTTGAAAGCGATTACCAACTCCATAATAAAGGTGTGACATTTCGTGATGTTTCACCGCGGTACTGCTTCCCGAAAGACATCGAAAGAAGGGTTTTTTGCACGGTATCGTGAAAGTGGATATACTACGATAGTCCCAAGAAGAAAAAATACTATGCAAGGTCTGGAGAACCCGTCCCATCGTTTGAGCCTTGACAAGGTTTGAGCATTGATAAGGTGGCTGTAGCTCTACACCTTCTAGCCATCTTAGACGTCGTTATCAGTAGGCGCTTGATTAGGTTCATGCCACCGTACAGCATGCCATTAACGCAAATATTACCAAAATTCGCATGTACATCCTGCCTCCCAAACAGACATCTGATCAACTTTCTACACCATAGAGCAGCACAGTGTTAATCAAGTTCTTGTACAAAGCCAGCTCGTTTTTGCTAGTGGACTTTGTTACACAATTGCCTCTTGAGCCAAGGATGCTTCTAAGCTTGAACTTGGTTGTAATTGTCTTTATTTACTGCACAGCTCTTGATTGACTTAAGGATTTTGCTGCTCAAACAGAGAGCTGCGGAACAGTGACGTTATTGCCTATGACAACACAGAAAAATCCAAAATGGACGATGGAGTTGTATCTACAAAAATGTGAAAAATTGGCAATCAGCGAAGTCTATGACTACGGTAGAACGTAATATCCAATCGCGATATATTTAACTTTACTGATAGCTAAGTGCGAAGTTTGAAAGCCTGTGCAGGGAGTTGCATGGTGGGTTTTCTCACGGAGGCTGTACTGAAGAGGAGGAAGGTAGCAGAGCGATCGTCTTGTCTTGTGATCTGACTAATCTTAACTTAACGAAAGCTTCTCTACATAATAAAGTTATAAAACTATCCACAACAAGACAGCGCCTTTTAAGCATCGATAAGCGAGATTCGGCTGCCTAGTGGTTGGCTCTGTCCAAGACGTCGACGTTGTATGTCTTTCCTTGCTGACAGCAAATAATTTGTTTTTTCCTCGTTTACCACAAGACGCGTTTGCTGGGATTGAAGGAGAAACGCCTTCAATCCCAGCAAACGGTCCCATTTGTCCCATTGGCAGCTCGCTATGTTCATCCAACAACGTCTCCGTCATCTGCATATGCAAGCAGATAAATTGACTTTTGGAAAATCGTGCTCTTCTATTCGGTTTTGAATTTTGTACAAACTTGAAGATATGAAGAAGTCACAAGGTAGCGCGTCTCCTTATCTAAAACCTTTTTTGATATTGAAGGTCTCGGTAAGCTCATTACCGACATCGACGGAGCAATGATAGTTTTCCATCGTCATCCTACACAATGGCTCTAATGCCTCGGCATATAGATGGTGGGTGTGGATTTGGACTTCTGGGGTGTTTTCCGGAATCTGACGACATGGGGAATTCAATACCAAATGGCAAACTTCCCTAACCATTCATAAAGACTTATCAGATCAGGCATAAAATGTAACAAACAATTTTAAAATGACTTAACATAGACATATCTGAATTGCAACACAATTAGCACTTTTTTGGTTCATAAGCCATTATTAATATTAATGTGGTCGCCGTAGCGCGGTGGTAAGTGCATCGACCGCCGCGCAGAAAGTCTATGTTCGATTCATGGACGGGACACCTCGCATTTTTACGGTACCACCGCTTTCGAGTTGCTGACAACACTCAGAGAGTATTAATTGTCTATGGAAAGCTTCTCAAATCTCGCCGTTCGGAGTCGGCAAAAAACTGTAGGTCCCTTCTACTTATGAAGAACAGTAGCATGCACAATAAGAGTAGTTGTTGTAGAAGCTAGGCCCTGGTCCGTTGTGGGCTGTAGTGCCACTCAATTATTATTATTATTATTAAGCCATTATTAATATGTGTGAATTTAACTATGATAGTGTGATGATTAGCAAAAAATCGAATTTCATGCTTGGAATTGGATATCGATGAGGCTTTGCATACACGACGGATACACAACGCTTTGCTGAAAACAAAAATCCCATATCATTTTTGGCTTAATTTCCTTCAGTTGTTTAGGTATGCAAAAAAGTCGCATGCTCATAATTTATGATGTCCGTTTCAAGAGAAAGGACACAAAACAGAAAAGCAATTTGGTACCGATCACGTTTGAATCAACTGACTGACACACTGAGTTCAGATTCTTCCCTTCCCACACCTCCGAATCCATTCATATGAACATACGTATATCATTGGTCAAATCGGAAAGACGTAATATCCTTGCTAAGCCAATTAACCCCGTATCCCTAATGAATAATCTGTTTGCTCATTGACCTGATTAAATAATTGTTCAGCACGTTTGTGAATAAAGCGCTGCCATTTGCTTGAGAGAATCGTCCTCGAAGGATGGGAAAATAAATAAATTCCCGGAAGTAACACGTTATATCTGAGATTTGCTCCGTCTGGCCAATTATGGCCAGAATAAGAACAACAAAACGAGCGGAAGTAATTAACCAAACGACTAAGAGAGCTCAATCGGAATGACTCCTTTTCGGTAACCCCTCGCAGTGGTTGAGCAAATCCCCGGAGATTCATTTGTGTATTCGGTCGGGTGATCCCTTGAAAAGGTCTCCCATCCCATGAACGTAGAATATCTCTCAAGTAAAGTGTACAAACTGACTGGAAAATAACAACATCTTTGCGAACACAGAAAATGAAAAACACATAATTCCTTGGTATCCTTCATGACATAATCAAAATGACATCTGGTTCGTGTTTTTCATTTTTCAGTGCCTGCCTGCTAACTATGATACCTGCGCAAACCGTAGCGACCACTGCAGGATAACATTTCGCTAGTGATACCGCAATTTATGACGTAATAAAGAAAAATTATGAGATTTTTCGTTCCTGGAATTCATCATAAGTCTCAAGGTCCTGGTCGGATTCTGGCTAATATAATCGACTGCTATGCAGTAGAATTTTGCGAATGGAGCTTCCTAGCTGGGGCTGAGTGAGAGAAGGGCTTTCGCAACTGTTGCGGGTATAGTTAGTGGCGGTAACACATGTGTACGATATTATGTTCTGCCTTCCTTAAATATATTTGTTATATGAAATATGACTGTAATGAAGGGATTTCTTAGAGAAGTTTTTTGACGGTGTGGGGGGAGTTTGCGTATTCAGTGATAAAACGTGCCGGGATTTTCGTAATTCTTTTTCCTCCTGCTTACGTCCGGGGCACGTGCGTGAGAACATTAAAGCAACAGCAAGTGAAAACAGGCTTCTGGAAACAATTAAAGCTTACGTCTTGGATAACAAAAGAAATTAATCATTGAATCGAGAGATGTTTTTCTTCTTTTAAAGTATTTTAAGCTTACTCGAGACGTTGGTAATTCCATCAATAAAAAGAATTGGAGAATTTGGGCATTTTCAGTGGGGTGTTTTTGTTACTCGAAGGAAATAGTTGACCTTGATTATCATAAAAGGTTCCCTTTGAAATAAAATAACACTAACTGTCGCTAATGAATTTCATTTGGGCTTCGGGGGGAGGGCATGGAGCACCCCAAATGAGGATGTAATGCTCTAAGTATATATCGCGTCCTAACCGCCAAATTATCGTAAGCGACAAATTGAAGATTTTACTGGGAAGGCTTTCACTTTTTTGTTTAGGCTAGGGATAATTGAGGTTTAATTTTTAGTATTTCCTTACGTTTTCGTAAATAAAATTATGTGATAATAACGTGAGCACTGAAGGTTTAATTAGCGCATGTTTTTGTTGCTTTAGAAGCCTGAAACGACACTGTCTACTTACAGTTCTATTAAATAAATATGTTCCATAAGTACAGATTCATACAATTCTTGAGGAAGATTGCAATGCTATCAATTGTACTCTCTTTTAAAATTTAAATGAAATAACTGTAACTCTCTTGCAAAATTAATTTTGTTAAAAGTAAACGTAGTGGATTCAGAGAAACAGCAACAGTACTTGACTGATTACTCGAATTGGTCAAAAGAAGCAGTAACAGTGGATGACACATGTATGTATGTCGTGTACGATATTTTGCTGTTAGGAAAAAATATAAATAACACTAATGATAAATTAAGTTCTCTCTGTTATTTTAAAAGGGAATGCCTTTTCACAAAAAAAAAAAAGAAACAATGATACAGAAAGACGCGCAATCGAAATTAATATCGTGCTGCATAATAATAATAATAATTGAGTGACACTACAGCCCATAACGGACCAGGGCCTAGCTTCTACAACACCTACTCGTGTTGCGCATGCTATTGTTCTTCACGAGTAGAAGGGACCTACAGTTTTTTGCCGATTCCGAACGACGAAATTTGAGAAGCTTTCCATAGACAATTAATACTCTCTGAGTGTTGTCAGCAACTCGAAAGCGGTGGTGCCGTGAAAAATGCTAGGTGTCCCGTCCGGGAATCGAACCCAGCCTTTCTGCGCCGCAGTCGATGCACTTACCACTGCGCCACGGCGACCACGTGCTGCATATTTAATTCCATTTCACTTAAAATGTCGGTTACGATAATTTGGTGGTTAGGGAGCAATATGTGCTTGAGACTAATGGAAATAAACTTCCCCAAAGAGGTAGCGGTGTAAAAAACTGAGCGACAATCGGACCTGGTAGCGGCGTTTAAGTCAAGGTACTTACCCACAACACCGCGGCGACCACAATTTCCTTATACATATAAAAGAAAAATAATTCTCATAATCATAACCATTGTATTGTATTCATTGTCGATATTGTGTTCTCCAGTGCTACTTTCAGCGAAGATGGAAGTGTATTAATTGTCCAAAAAACGTTTGATGATGTTGTTGATGATAGACGGTATTGTAAGGTGTTGGTGCTGTTATGAAGTATTCAACATTTGCAATTTTTCCCCAGTAGTAATTCCGCAAACAAAATTAAACTAAGCTTTATAAATACAGAGAAAAATATTTTTAACTATTTACAAAGGGAAATTTATAAATATTTTAAAGTGTCACAGAAGTGTCAACTTAAAATGTTGTCCTTTTCGGTTGGCTTCCGACGTGATTGGTTCCTGACTGGAGATGAAGAGTGGACATACTACAACAACGACAATGAAAATAATTAACTTGTTCCATCATCGCCTACATCGACGCCAAAGAAAAATATCAGAGGTCGACCTCTGCATAGTGAGAACATAAAAAGCGGTCTGTCGTAATGTAATGCCTTCTAAGAACTAACGAGTGGTTTTTTTCAATCTTACCTCATTTACTGTTTTTCATCGCATTTGATTTTGCGAATAATTTCACTATCTTTACACCAGACAAGCAGGATTGAGGAAAGATGTTTTCATCAAATGCACCCTCGTTATTATAGATGTATCGTGGTCAAAGACGGAATCTTTCCTAATTCCTACCGGCTAATTGACTATTCCAAAATCTTACAAGCTGAAAGCAGTATAGTAAAAAATAGATCAATGAAATATCTCCCTTGCCATTGCCCAGCTTTTCAAGAACGATGGCTCATTCACTTGAAAGCAAGGTTCGTTCATGAGATCAGCGAACTGCCAGTTGTCCAGAGCCGTAGCGTATGCTGCCTCCACGACATCATGGTGCTCAGGATACAACCTTCTATGCGCCCTCGCAGACACGTGTCGAAATTGGACCTTTCAACACAAAACGTTTCTTACCTCACCTAACATACTAGCCCTATCTTTAGTCGTCATCTTCTGAAGTAAAATTGTGGGAACAAGATATTACGTATACGCCCCAGCAAACTGAGGAGTGACTTAGTAATAAATTAGATTCGGTGAAATGTGCAAGTAAGGTACAAATTTATTGTTGATGGCCATCCCGCTTGAAAGCCCTTTTATTGTTGGTAGATTTGAGGGTAAATGTATTTGTGATTGCATGCTTGAGCTATATGGAACCCTGGCGCCCTAGCTGTGGCTTAGTTTGAAGAGTAGAGATCGACTGTCGATAAAGATTATTACAGTCATTGCTTCATAGACTGCCAAGAAAGACGAAAAACATTGCTGTCATCGGAGAGCCTGATTGTATGGGACAAGCTCATCCCACTCCACTTTTGTGGGGAAAACACATTAAAAATTCCTGTCAAAATAAAAAAATTAAAGCATGGCATGGCTTTGAAGTTGATGACGGCAGATGTAGATGTAGCTGGTAGGCACGAATGGATCGGCAAAAAGTAGAAGATGACTGCGAGGTCGGGAGGGGCGGGGAAGAGCTGCGCTTTAGGAGTGGGTTCAGCCACCGATTACGATCCTTCTCTAACCCCTGAAAAATTTGCAAGCCTGAAGGTTATTTCTTATTTGCTTATATGCGTGCAGGCTAAACATTTTCAAATTATTTGGAAGTGTTAAGCCTCTACTGGAGATTGTTGACATATTATTTTAAAGTAAGCTTCTTGTATGCGTTAATTCTTACTTTCTGTAAACGTCAGATGGGTGGCTTCAACTGCCGGAGAATAACAAGAGTGATTCTCGTGTTAGGAAAAACAACTAACCCAGTCTTTTGGAAGATAACTTCTAGTCCACATTTGTTAACCCAATCTATGGTTTGCTTCTAGCTATGAGATCTTCATCAACAGCACCAGCAATCAGTACCACTCTAAAGTATTTAAGTACCTCATAAATTATAAGCAAATACAACAGCTGCGAGATTACAGATTTCTGCATTTTTTTCTTCTATTAATGGCTCTACATGCAGAGGTGGGCCTAGGTCTCAACCAACGTGCCTCTCCAGCTAGAATGATCTCCAAGTTGGTTGAGGTTCTCCACTTGTGTGAGCTATCTCATGCGTTGTGCCAAAGGCTCGGATTCGAAGAATTTTCGGGCCAGAGCAGGGGTGTCCATACGATGTAGCCCAAGACGTCTGATCAGGCACATGCCACCGTATAGCCTAAAAAGTCTGTCGTGGAATCTTCTCCTCCAGATGCTATCAACGCAAACAGGGCCAAAAGAGGTGAACAGAACTTTTCTCTCGAAAAGACCTCAGTTTTCCTCATCTTTAACACCCAAGTTTTCGCTCCGGTGTACCGGGATGGTCAAGCTGTAATACAAATCCGGATTAGTCTTTGACTACCTCAAAATTCTGCATTAGAGGCTCCCATCAAGCTGAAAAGGGTTGCCAAGTAGTGATCAATACTAAGCCTTTCCAAATCGAGATGATAAGACTAGACTTACGCATTACTTGATTCAAAACCACATCCGTCACGGCCAAGTCCATTTGCTGCAACGGCGACTACAAGACCAGTATCTGCGATGGTGGAAGTTGACAAGTAGAGATAGCTTGAGAAGAGGATATATTCTGCTGCCAAGGGAGCGCAGTGACCTCTGCAATTTCGGTTCCACTCTTTCCGTAATTTAGGTCGTCTTGTAGGAGTACAGCGATCATTGGTTTAAAACTCAATATCGTGGGCAAAGTCAAGATAAGGGCACTCAGCTAGTCTGAACGCGATTTTACATCTTACTGACTCAGACTAGGTGTTCCTAAACGAGTGCTTTGACTCAGGGAACGGCAGAGTTGCTAGAAATGCCTTGCTTTCTACCAAGTTACGGAGGAGAGTTTGTCCTTTAAGCATGAACTCAGTTTCGCACTTGGCTAACTAAAGCGCCTAGTCTTACGTTATTGACGACTTTGGGGAAAATGGGCAAAGTGGTATTAGGCCGTCAAAACAGATCATCACGTTAATCCAAGTCCCACATCTGAACCTCTCCTATTGAAAAGCATAGCCGCAGTGTTTGGCGATTACGATTACGATTACGTGCACAGCGGTTTCCGCGCCCAGGCATAGTTTGTACCAGTATACGCGTGGATAACAGGAAATGTAGTCTTTAGAATGAACTATAGGCTACTTGATGGCTTGCAAGGCCCTTATGTATATATATAATTTTATTGCTGATGAGACTGGCCTTCTTAGTCTGCTGCATAATGGATAGTATGCCCCGCGACGCCTTTTAAAGACCCTAAACCACCGAAATGGGATTTTTTCCCAAGCTGTCCGACAACATTCTACGCATACGAGACGTACAGGCAATTAGACCACTATCCCTCGATTTAGGTATGGCTTGTGGCATGAGCCTGCTGAATCACCGCTGACTTATCACATCATAAAGGGGCCTGACACTAGCATGATGGTGACCTTATTTTGGGAGCTCTGTGCATAAGTATCATTAGAAAGAAACAGCTCACCTCTTCCTATTCAAATATCACACTCAATGTCAATATTGACGTTCTTAGCATTCAGTTTTGTGATAGGTTCATATCAAAACATTAAATCACTCGCAAATGCTCACTGACATAATCGACAAAGATCTTAATTTCCTTCATCCAATCAACGGATATCTTCAATTCTGATTTCGTCAGTAGATCCCTTAAGTCACCCAACTTACCGAGTACTGAGAATTGCGACGACGCTGAAGAAATCACCCAGTCAGGAGATACCAATCGTAAACGTAAAAATAAATTAAATACATTCGCATACAAATCGACAGACGTACAGATCGCATATAAAACGAAAATTTCACAGATGGTTGATTGCGGTAAACCGAAATGTCCGCCCGCATGTCACAAAAGTATTCAGGAGACCGCAGTTACAGGAAAAGGAATGTATGTATAGTACAACATCCTCCAATCCGTGCTGTAAAAATAAATCCACAACAGCCGTGAAACATCATTTCTCTAGGACTTCCCACCCACCCGCTGCAGAACACACAGAGCTGAAACTTCAAGGGGGGCGAAATCGGCAGGAGCTGCTCCACATCACCACTGAGATCCCTTTTGCAGTCGGTTTTGCATGGGTAATGGGGGAAAAATATTAAATAAGGGATTCGCTTAGTATTTGCGGTCTAATCCCGTCATTTGGCGGATTTGGTCTGTTGCTAATTGCCCTGCAATCAAATTGGATCGAATAAAGTTCGAAGGAACTCAAATCGGATTTAGCAAAGCAGGGGGGAGAGTGCCCGCGTTACACAAGTTCATTCGTTTCATTTGATTGGCTTGTTGTGGCTTAATTGTTAGATATAACAGTTTGCCTAATTGCTAATTGCTGTTAAAAATCCCTCGTGTTTTGAAAGAGAGCAGAACGCTGTGTTTTGGACTTTGTGCCTCAAAGGAGCAATTATCCTTTTTTTTTGTATCCGTGCTTTCGTGGTTTGGTGATTTGATTTTTCCGCTCCAAGCAAACCCTCTGGAGTGGGATTGTTCATTTATGTGTGTGTTTCACGAAACAGTGCTGGTATCCTTTTTGAGTTTAGTTTTTTTTTTTTTGTGCAGACACATGATATTGGCCACTCCTCGGGGAGTAATTGCCCGTTAGACAGGAAGACGCAACTGAGAACCTGAATTGGTTGGTACCGGTGTAATTTATTGCAGACATTAAGTGTTTCAAGTTCCAGTGTACACGTTCAAATGAACTTTGCGAGGATAGTTGCTTCTCGATGAAAAACGTGGGTATTTAACAACACATTGCTTTGAAGATTATCACGTGGAACAGAGCAGAAAGAGTGCAAGAATAGTTATGTGATTTACTTACAAAAAATCAGATATTGATAGATTAATCTAGCATGGGAGAGTATAGTGCAGATGTTAACAAATATTTATACCAATGAGCAATATTAACATACCATCCCACATCTGCTAAAAATGATGTTCAAACATCTGGCAAGCCATACAACTCTGCAAGGTTAAGTTGAGTTTAATTTAACATGTCATTAACAGCATAAAGGGAGTGACTTCTGAGCCTTTTATATCCCAAGTGATGCGAACTAGGACATAGGCAGAGGTACATAGTTTCTTCTCCTTTATTTCCTCTTCAATACAGTCTAGACTGCAATCTAATATAATGCAATAAGTTTCATTTCGTTAAAATGCTTCTTCCTGTCTATCCTATATAAAATAAAATTGACAGTCTTGGATTGCCTTAACTGGGCTATGACTTTATGTTATAAAACAGGTGTCTACCAATTTCCTTATTTGTCAGGAACATATCCTCTACGTTTTTGTCGAAGTGGGTAATCAAACCTCGGCAATACTGCGAATTTCATCGGCTTGATCGGATCCAGCAAAAATTAATTCGATGTTGTTAGGCAAGTACTTTAAGATCTTCGAAACAGCAAACAGAACTTTGACTTGATTTTTGTGGCAAACATTTTTCTGATGCCCGCCATATTCAGTAAGAGTTTGCTTTTTTTATAATTGGCGCACGCTTAAGGGATTGTTTATTACCCTTACCATTGATACGTATGAACGTTATCAGTTCTCTTCCAGAGACAGCTGTAAGTCAAATGAACTTATTAAGAAACAAAATTTAAAGATGTTGTGAAGACTAAGTAAAGGTTAATTTTCCGTCAATGGTTAGAATAAGCATTAGCCATTCGTTAACAAGCTCTTACCCAGAGTACCGAAGTCCTTAAGTACAATTTCTTTTACTTAATTGTTAGCCAAGACCGCAAATATGAAAAAGCCATAAGCTCCTAAAGAATAAGGACTGATTCCGTTGCCAATAGGCACATGGAGCAGAACGTGAGTGATGGCGTAACTTGCATTGTTCCATTGGAACATGAAAAGCTACTGTCATTGGAAGTCATTTCAATATATGTCATTCATTTAAAGCGTAAACAACAATATTATTTTTCACTCAAATATGTCGAACTTTGTGACTAAGAAAGTGTTTTTGCGTAGAGTTAAAATTTTAAGAAAATTTCGCTAACTGCTGAAACAAATGCCCATGAGTTCGAATTTGAGCTCGTTTTCAGATGTTAAGGGACTTGTTCCTTAGTCGAGTATTAGCTGTGAGTATTTTCCCCAGTGCAAATACTTAAAATCAATATTTAAATGTACCTCCTCCTTCTTTCTTCTCTATACATTCAAAAAATTCCGGTGATTTAAGTCCGATAACTTAAGAGAATTAGTATAAATAGGGGGCGAAATACAGCCTTTTTTCTTCTTAATTGACGAAAGTCGAGTCTATTGACGAAAGCTTCGGTGAAGAGCTTTAGATACATAAATAATTCAGATAATTTTTAAAAAGATAGTAAAACTTCTTAGGCATATTTACTATTGTGAATATTGTATTTCGAATTCTTGAAAAAAATTCAGATTGCGGTAGTATCTGGGCAGTAATATTTAGTGCACGGACGTTTGGGTTTCAAAAGCCAGGCACCAACATTTTTTAAATGTTTAAGGTTGTTTACATAGCAGTAAATATTAAAAGATGTACATTTAATTTTTGTATAAAAAAGAGATGAAGATATTGTTGAAGTGGATGGTGACGGTATGTTATGTGTGAATGACAGATATGTTCTGACTTTGCGTACCATTATAAAAGGGACTTATGAGGTTTTTATCTCTTGGAGAAGACCATGACTAAAGGGCGTGGCAGGCCTAGGACCGTCGCCGGAGTGTGAGCGTCAAATCCTGATGCTAAATTCTGCTCCTGCTGGACTGCCACTTCGCGACATTTAGCGGCGTTATCTTGAGGGCATACAAGGAGAATAGACCGAAGGAAGAGAACTTCATCTTTATCTCTGAATTGTCTATGGGTCTAATCGGGTCATAAACGATATGATGCGGACTTATCCTCAACCGTGATGACCCCATCAATACTGATGAAGGTAGAAAAAGAATGATTATATATGCAACCCAGGCTCCATTCGAAATTATATATCAGAAGTTCGAGACAGAGGTAAATACATACTCTCTGATTTTGACATCGGGTGTGCATACATACCCTATTTGGAATACATATAGAGGCAATGTCCAAAGTGACACGAATACGTACCCACGTAAATAAACCCATCTCTTAATGGCGATCTCGGCTTCACTCTGTTGGTGCCTAATTAGAGCCCTGGGTTGGCAATGACTTAATATGTGACCAATGTATGTATGCAAGGCATCTCCTGTTCCCCCATCTCCTCCTCTCCAGGATCTCCTCCTAGATATTACTCATCGTTTAGAGTTCATCCTGAACACAAACAGTAGTCTTACACGGTTATAAGCTAAAGATAATGTTTTTCTACCACTATTTTAGCTACGATTCGTGCGCCACCAGCTGAGGCTAGGGTGTAAATAATAATAATAATAAAGTTGCACTACAGCCCACAATGGCTTTTTACAACAACTTACTTATCTTGTACATGCTCCTCTTCTCTCACGAGTGGAAGGGATCTACAGTTTTTTTCCGACTCCGAACGGCGAGATTTGAGAAGCCTTTCAGCAACTCGAAACAGGTGATTCCGGTGTTCCGTCCGGGAATCGAACCTAAACCTTCTGCGTATGGGTTGACGTCCACTACACCACGGGGACCACTAGCCTGTGAAGCTTACTAGAATATAGGAAAGCCTGTTCATCAAGAATAAATGTAACTTTTTATTTGGTTACTGCGAAAATAATGCGTTTCTTTTTCATGGAGCTGCTAAAGGACATAATATGTTAAAACTATTGCCAAATATTGTATATAAGTGACAAATACAAGGTAAGCATTACCGTTCTCTCTCTCAGCCACTTCAACACAATGATCCACAACAGTGCCTACAGAATGTTTTTTATATGCCTACTTGACAAAGAAGTATAAGGAATTGTTCATTTATTTCGAAACTTGGTTTACTATCGCAAATAGGTAATATTTGCCAACTATCGCCTTTCTAGCAGGAACTATTTTATTACAATGGCCACATTGCTTAACCTCATCATCTTGCAAGTGCAGTCTTTTTCTGGAACGAGGAAGGAGACAGTCAATTCGAAGGACGCAAACCGTTTTAATTCCTATCATCCATACACAAAATGAAACGCAATAAAATTTCAGGATCTTACTCCTCAAGTACCAATTCCTTTCGAAACGGAACCACAAGAGAAAGTTTCTGATTGAAATGCGTCGCTCTATCTGCACGCGCTCACCCCAATTAGGCTTGTAATGTCATTTCCTTTTTTTTTTCTCCAAAGCAAAATTAAACGAACACTTTAAATTCCCTTATTCATATTCCTCTGTAGGAAACTTTTCCCTTCAATCCACATCGCCACCCTCTTAACCAGAAATGATAAACTTTCCCCATCACCAGGCCAACCCTGACATCGGCCCTGAAATCATGTCATACCCTGTCACTGACAAGAAAAACTTACCATTAATCTCTTGGGTTAAAAAAACGCAAATAAATATATATGTATATCCCAGGACAACAACGGAAAAGGGACGAATACATTTACATTATCCTTTAAACCCAACGTATGTATGCCTCTGAATAAAGTTAAGATGTTTTGTGCTGTGTATTTTTTTCCCCTTTTTCTCAAGGATCAACAAAATAATGACATTCGCTATACATTTGCATATTTCTTTCTCTCTGTCCATCTACTCGGGGATGGCCCACCGAAAAGGATACGTCAATACTTCAGGGTGACAAAACTTTTCTAATTATCCTTGATGTACATGGTGCTAATGCGGAGAGTAAGGGCACCGTCTCCTCATTTAGCTTATCAGACAAGCTCTCACAGGCGAGCTCTTCCATCGACAACGAACTTGAATTCGCATTATAAAGAAGTTTATTCGAAATATTCCGCATTTGATCCTTATTTCTAATTCTGAGTCCCCGAGGAGATATTAATTTCATTCAGTCTTCGCTGATTGAGGCCACTCTCGTCACGGTAGATATCTTCCAAGGCCAGTGTTTCCATTTCAGTGCTTTGCAAATCGCAGACGAAAGAAATGAGAAGTGGAGCACGGACAAAGATGGTTTCTCTGCTTCCAATTGAGCGATTATGTGATTTCAAAGTCGATGAATGCATCATCTGATTGAAACCTAAAAAATCTTTAAAATGCCATGTCCTTCACTGTCAGTTGCACGTTGGTCCCTCCGGAAGCAGAGGTTTGAAAAAGTTTAATTTCCAAGAAGCCTTTGTTTGCTATACGTATGAAGTTCCATTATGGAACGCAGTTGTACGTACAACCCCGTCTGTTTGGAGCACAAGGAAAGTGCTTTTGTTTTTATTTCATTTAATAAGACTGTCATTTAGTTCGGCTGACATTTCAATTAAATTGAAGTTGCTTTCATTTCAGAGCCGGATTGCAAAGTGAAAAGAGGACTACTGTATGCCTTTCAATAAAAAAAAAACTGTTAACCATTATCAGTCAAAAACAATCGGTAAAAGAAATTAAAGCGGCAGCTTTTGCCGATGTCACATCGCATGAATCCAGAGCAGATAAATTGATTAGCATACATTTAGGGAGCAAAGGAGGTTGGGCCGTCTAGTGTTTTTTTTTTTCAGCCATAGGTCACTTTTAAGTTTACAGCTCACAGACCATTACTTTTTTCTGAAATTAGAGGCATAGACTTGGACGACTTTTTGCTTATCTATTTTAGATTGGTGCACCATGTCACACAGACCATGCCACAATTGATCTTCTGCCGCTTAAAACAATCAAAACCGTTTTAACAACCGTCAAAACAATGTCAACTAGCAGCTTAGGAGCAGAGATTTTACCTTATTAGACTTTTAAGTGTGGAAACCGTGAGCTCTTATTGTGTGATCCATACGGGAAAGATATAAGCTTCAAACCGAAACTATCGACAAGATCTTGGTAAATTGTGGTGTCAGAATGTGACACTGCGATGACAGCTAGGGCAGCCACTTCAACGACGTTGTATTTATTGGAATGTGGATTTCTCACAAACATAAACAAATTGAATTGTATTAAATTTATTAATCATAATAATAATCAAGTGTCACTACAGCCCACGAGGGACCAGGACCTTGCTTCTACAACAACTGCTCATGTTGTGCGTGCTACTGTTCTCTCACGAGTAGAATGGACCTGCAGTCTTTACCGACTCCGAACGGCGAGATATAAAAAGCTTTCCATTGACTCTTTGAGCGTTGTCAGCAAATCAAAAGAAGTGGTGCCATATAAAAATACGAGGAGTTCCGTCCGGGAATCGAACCTAGACCTCCTGCATGGCGGTTGACGCACTTCCCACTACGCCACGGCGAAAAACATTTATTAAATGCTTTTAAACAGACTCGTAGACGGGTCATCCTGCAATAATATAATGAATGAAATTCAATAGTTGAGCAATTATCACGCTGCCGAATATGAGACACATCGCAACAAGCAAAAAAGGTTGATGCATCTGATTCCTTAAATTGCAAAGTCCCACAGATAAAATGAAATTAGCAAAAGGCGTGTTTGGCTGGTATCTCGTAATATCTTCCTCGGTAGATGTTGAGTAACATTTAAATCTCAATAAATCATGGGCTCTTGCTCCAAGCACATCAGCGCCAAACAGGCATTTCCTGATCCATAAAAACTTGTAACATTGACAGAGGAAGTGCCCTGCAGAATCTTCACCTTCTCTACAAGGCCACCCAAAGGTTATAAACACTAAGCCCAATCAAACTTAAGTGCTTAGTGAAGGTGTTCCGTTTGTACGCCAAAAAATCATCTGCAGTTTTTTCTGTCTAGAGACAACAGAAACGCCGCGAATTTTTCGTTTTCGTTTTTGAACATGCGCTTAGTCAGCATCTGGTGAGACATGTCAACTGTGGATGGAAGCCCTCACCAAGGATGTGGGTAATCCCTAAGTGGGCTCCGGCCCTATGAATGCCTCTTTTGAAGTTAATAGGCTATCTCGCAGTGTCCCGGGATCAAAACAGGTCTTAACGAATTTTGTCTGCCGACCAAATCAGGGGAAGACTTGCATTCCTGTACTAGAGGGCTGAATAAGTCTTTAAGCACAGTTTGGCTGTCGCAAAACATATAAAAAACATGTACAATAATATTATTTAAAGTATTGAACATCTGAAACAATGATTTTTTTCCCATCTTTCACCACTTTTAAATCGTGTAAGCCACTTTAAGCACGTTCGCTCAACTAGCGCATGTTCCCCATAAGCTTCCAACAAAATACGGTGACATTCGGCAGTTTTCTATATTAAAGTAATGAGGAAGAGCTTCCCCCAAAAAACACTTTTTCAGGCGCAAAGTCCGACATGTTTGAGTGATAAAAAAAACATTTTGTTGTTTACGTGTGACGGAGTATATGTGAATGACATATACTGAAATGACGGACAAAGAAGATTTTTAACGCATGTTCCAATGGAATAGTATGAATGGAAAAATATATGTCACGCCATCTCTTAGTAAGCCTCAAGAAATAAGTTATACCTCCAATACTTCGTCCCATCCACCCGTTCTTCGCAATATAGTCCGTGGCCATTAGGATCGCAAAGGTGTAGGAAATTACAGATTATTACTTTTATGCACCACTGTGCAACGTTAACATTACTTGAATAACTGCGATAAACTTTTGTGTAAGTTCGATCATCTGGCCAGGTCATTAACCGAGAACTCTCCACTAACTGTCAAGAGAAATTGTATAAAAGGGCTTGGAAAATAAAGAACGACACATGAAACAGATTCTGACGTTTCGGTTTCTCTTCTCTTTAAATTTCTCCTCTACAAAGGTAATGTCGTTTTCTACGAAGGCCCCAGCTCCAAATTCGTCTTGGAGCCGTCCATGAAAATCCGAGTCCATTCCCTTCATAGCTCAGTTTCTGGCAGGAGCCACCCCTGGACACAGAGAAAGTCGACTTTTTATGAGCAGCGCAACTGGATTGGTGGCGTGTTCGCTAATATAGCTTAGTTTTTCTTAATTCTTAGCCTCTCTACTTCAGTGGTTTCGAATAATTTTCAGAATCAAGTAGAGATGGAACATTATCTTCAGGTACTGCTGTTTAAGCTGTTGAAATTGAAGAGCTCCTCTAAATATTTTACTTAATATGACTTCAGGTCTTAATTCTGAGTGGCATATGAAAATCGACACCAACACCTGGTTAGTTTTCTCTTCACCACCATTGCGAGCTAGCTTATTACTCATTCACAGCTGATTTTAATGTTGAATATTTTGCCCTCACTGTTACCCGGTCCTTAAGATGTCTTCCACTGACTGGATTCTAGAGTGGTAGACGTCAGTGAAATGACTGAACACCAGATCTATGAATGACTTACTCTGGCTAAGGCACGACACGTTTTACAAATACTCCCCTAACTTCCTTTAAAAAGTTCAACCCCATCTGATCCTTAAAATTGCACTGACTTCAAAATGATTTTGCTTAATCTCAGTGTAGAGGAGAAATTTAAAGAGAAGAGAAACCGAAACGTCAGAATCTGTTTCATGTGTCGTTCTTTATTTTCCAAGCCTTTTTATACAATTTCTCTTGACAGTTAGTGGAGAGTTCTCGGTTAATGACCTGGCCAGATGATCGAACTTACACAAAAGTTTATCGCAGTTATTCAAGTAATGTTAACGTTGCACAGTGGTGCACAAAAGTAATAATCTGTAATTTCCTACAATTCGACCATCCTGACCAAGTAATCGCCCCGATTAGAATTAATTTAAGGTAATATAGAGAACAACAATTAATTTTACAAACAATTATACAATAATGTGTGTTTAAGCAAACTACGATTTCATTAATAATTCAATTGGAAAAACTAAATGTTTAAATTAATGAGATACATTGGAAAAGCAGGCTTGAAATTGAAATAAAACATTCCACACGTACCGGAATTCTCCAGATCCTCTTCGGCAACTCCAACGTCATCTGCATTTTCCGGATGTGCTTTGTTGACATTATATGGTCGCATGTTACCGGGAGAGACTATGCCTTTGTAAGGTAATCTGGTAAGCTGCAAGCCTTCAATGTCTGAAATTAAATACCTATCATTCGGCAATATCCTTTTTACTTCATATGGCCCGCGGTATTTTGCCAAAAGTTTCCTATTTACTCCGGGTACCGTCGATGTATTTTTTACCATCACATATTGGCCTAGTCGGTATTTCGTAGGTTTTTTATGCCGATTATCATCAGTCTTTACCAAATGCTTATCCCAATCACTGGTCGTATATGATTCGCATTCCTTGGCAAGCATAGGTACTAGAACTCGGTTCATGCATTCTACCTGTCAATTAGACTGGGGTGAACACGTTGCAACTTTAATGTGCTTAATATTGTTCTCTTCCATGAAGTCACTGAATTCTTTAGACGTGAAACAAGTCACGGTCTGATATAATTTGATCGGGTCGCGAATAGTTTTGGAAAAAGGAAGTTAAGCACTTGATTGCCTCTTCGCTTTGTGTCGATTTGACGGGATACAGCTTAACAAACTTTGTAAAGCCATCAACAACAAGCAAAACATGTCTTTTTCTCGTATTTGAATTTGGCAAGGGGCCCAGGTGATCGATGTGCAAGGTGTGAAAGGGAAGATCGCCCTTTGGAATGGAATGCAAACTTGCTTCGGTCTTACCGGAGTTGGGCGAATAATACATACACTTTAAGCATTTCTGTATATAAATCTTAATCTTATTTTTCATTCCTGGGAACCAGTAGCTCTCGGATAGGTATTAAAAACATTTTTCCACACCTAGGTGGCACAACGCCTCGTGGTGTGTGCGTATGACTTGTTCCTCCATATGAGATGGAACGAAAAAGAGGACTTTGTTTTTCTTTTTCCTGTAAATTAGACCATCTATCATTTCGTACAGACTACTTTGGTTTTTTTCTAAGTCGGCAACTATTGAAATAATTTTAGGGTCCTGTTTTTGCGCGGCCGCTAAAACAAACTCGAATGATTCCTCGACAACGTGCAGCACATTGAAAGATCGACTCAATGCATCAACGTGAGTAATTTTTTCACTCTTTCGATGTTCAGCAACGTAATCGAAACTCTGTAGCTCAAGAGCCCATCGAGATATTCGCGGATTCAACATTTTTTTCCCGAGGGTCAAGGCCAGTGCTTGACAATCAGTAACGATTTTGAAGGACAATCCTGTTAAATAAATTCGGAATCTTCGAAGCGCATAGATAATGGAAAGAGTTTCAAGCTCGTAACTGTGGTACCTGCTTTCGGTTTCGGTTGCACGTTTCGAAAAGTAAAATATGGGATGAAATTTCCCATCTAATTGCTTTTGCAACAAGACTGATCCGAACCCGATTGTGCTGGCATCACAATGAAGTTCTGTCGCACTGTGTGGACTGTATATAGCCAAAACAGGCGAAGCTACAAGCTTGCCCTTTAGTATATTAAAAGTCTCTCTTTCAGTTATTCCGAATACGAATGGGGCATTTCTTTTCAGTAGATCGTAGAGAGGCTTCGATACCAACGCGAAATTCTTTATGAATTTTCTAAAAAAGGAACAGAGTCCTAGGAAGCTTTGTACATCCTTAGTACATGTCGGCGTAGGAAAATCTTATATTGCTTTTAAATTGCTTTCATTCGGCCGTATTCCTGCTTCTGTAACTTTATATCCTAAGTAAACAATTTCTGATTGTAAAAACTTGCACTTATCGCATCTTAGGACCAATCCATTCTCAACGATTATTTGGATGACTAACTTTAGGATTTCTAAGTGTTCCTCCAGAGTGACTGTAGCAATCAGGAGGTCATCCAAATATGTAAGAATTTTTCCTTTCGAGATCAGACAGCCGAAGACACGCTTCATAAATCGTTCAAAGACCGATGGAGCATTTTTTAAGCCAAACGGCATTCGCGTATACTCATATTGCCCCATAGGGGTAATAAATGACGTGTATTTAATGGATTCCTCGTCCACCTTAACGTGGTAAAATCCATTTTTGAGGTCTAGCGTAGTGAAATACTTTTTGTTTCTTAGACGATCTATATGATCTTCTATTAGAGGTAGAGGATAATTATCACGTAGAGTGATCTTGTTGAGTTCCCGAAAATCAACACAGAGCCTCAATTCTTTATTTTTCTTTTGAACGAGAACTATGGGAGAAACGTACGGGGAATTCGACTCGCGTATAATACCTTTTTTAAGAAGATCATCTAAAATATTTTGGAGTTCTACCTTATGTGCGTACGGAAGTCTTCGCGGGGTACAACGAAAGGGAATGTTTTTTGACAATTCGATTTTCATGGAAAAGTCCGTTGGTGAAAACTTATTTGCGGAATTGAGAAAAGCCGGTCTAACTATATTTTTAACATTTTCCTTAATTGTATCACATATACTATCATCAATGTTCAATTCAAACTCACCCTCATCTATTACTTCGATGTTGAGAATTTGTTGGGTTTCCTCGATTTCGGCCGTATGTGATGTATGCATAACGGACGCGTGATGATCCTTGGAGTTGCACATAATCTGGGGATCCTGATTATCACTTGCGAGATTTGCTTTACGAAGAGTCAAGCCTATTTTTCCTATGTAGTCTCTGCCTAAAACAATAGGATACGTCATTGAAAAGTTTTTAACAACAAAAATATTCAAAAATGTTACTGAACTTTCGGATTCGACATTCGTAACTATACTTCCAATAACTTCCAAGGGACTAGCGTTGACTCCACAGTAGGTCTGCTGGCTTTTCTTTACAGTTGATAATAAAGCTGATGGCAAGAATCTTTCCTGTATGAAGCTGATGGGACTCCCCGAGTCCAAGAGAGTTAGCAAGTTGATGGACATTTCCAATTCATTACTTTTCCATCTGTAGAGGACGTTGCGGTCGAACTCATTTTCACCATTTCTCACTTCACTTGGAGGATGATCAGGCAGGTTGATTTTTCTCTTTGTGCGTGAGTGTTGTTGTAGTATCAGAACTGTGTTTTCTGCTCCGCATTTCGTCGCTATGTGTCCGGACTGTCCACATTTAAAGCAAATAACCGAACTTTTTGGCGGCTGGTTTTTCTTGGGCTTAGAATCAGTTTGTTGAGTTGTTTTTGGTTTGCTCAAAGGAAAAAAACGATTTGGTTGAGAAACATGTACTGAGGCTGTATTAAAATTATTATAACGATGGTTACTTTTAAACTTAGCGTATTTCCGCAAAAGTGCTTTTAGTTCATCGAGATTGTTAGCGCTATATAAAATGGTTTTATTTACCTCAGAGTCGGGAATACCTTTAATAATGAATTGAATGATATCCTCTTCTTCGACGTTAGTGTGTGAAGCTATCTCCTGCATATAGAGCACGTACTGCTGCATGGTTTCGTCGCGAAGTTTTTTCCTTCCTCGGAGTTCGTTGTAGATGTACGATTTAGTGACCGCCTTATGAAACTCATTCTTCAACGCTTCTTTCAATTCAGAACAGCTTCGAATCTTAACGGTTCTAACGAATAACTTGGCGGTACCTTGTAGAAGTCTTTTCCCGTAGATGAATTTGTTACGGTCACTGAGACCCAAAACCTCAGCGCTTTCCTCGAACTGTTCCAGCCACCGTTGGATCGAGAAGTTGTCATCTCCGCTAAATGGTGACAGCGACTCTTCGATGTCCTTAAATCCACAACTTGAATTCGATCGCATATTCGAATCCACTTCATCTAGTTCTAGCTCGCGAAGTTGCAGCCTGAGTCTTTTGATCTCCTCCTTCTTTTTACATAGTCTCCGCAGCTTCGTTATTTCAGCATCCAACTCCTCCTCATCTTCACTGCTCGAATCATCGGTTGGTTCAGGATCACCGCGTGGGAAAGAATCATCCACACTAAGGTCCTTGCTTGTCGATGGAACTTCTTGGAGCAAGCTTAAGAAATTTTCAGTTGTGAAGCCTTGTACAGCATCTTGAAGGCGGACTTTTAATTCTGCTTTAGTGCCCGTCGATTGGCATTTTAATATTCTGAGTGCACTTTTGAGTTTGGACACTGTTGCACTTTCAACAAATTTGCTCCACTCTTACCTCATAATTAATATTGTCTAAAGCACTTAATTTTAAAATCCGCTATCACTCGCTTTAATACTTCGCAAAAAAAAATTACTTTAAACACTTAACTCAGAAATTAACTTTTGACTAGCGCTCGCACTTAGTACAGCTGATCTGTCTGTCAAATCCCACTTCTGAGAGTTGTAGAGGAGAAATTTAAAGAGAAGAGAAACCGAAACGTCAGAATCTGTTTCATGTGTCGTTCTTTATTTTCTAAGCCCTTTTATACAATTTCTCTTGACAGTTAGTGGAGAGTTCTCGGTTAATGACCTCGCCAGATGATCGAACTTACACAAAAGTTTATCGCAGTTATTCAAGTAATGTTAACGTTGCACAGTGGTGCACAAAAGTAATAATCTGTAATTTCCTACATCAGTTACCTCAGTTATGTGATTTGTCACCATACACACACTAACACTACGACAACCCACAACGTACAAGTGAACACTCTAGTGGGTACTCTATCCTAGGAAACACAATACCCCAAGGAGAAAACTTCAACATATCGCGATAAAACTCCCTACAGTTGCTTTCCCGGGAATTATCACTGAGGGAATAGAATCCGATAAGTGTTGCTTGATAGGTAACTGCAAACGTAAGTAGCTGACATACTGTAAAAATTTAAACGTAAAATTGTTCCATTACATTCCATACGAAAGACGCAGTTGTTTTACATTATGTTGAATATTGTCTGATTTGTTGCTCAAATTGATTAAAGTCGATGCAAAGCCACAACCAGCATTGTCTAGCCATTTGTTTGCCATTTTTAGCCAAAGTTTAGCCTGTTATGATTTAGAATTAAGATTCCTCATCAATTTTCTGTTCGAAAAAGGAGAACATACGTATACACACACAAGAAAAGTTGTAACATATTTCGGTGTCCTAAAATGGTGGATACTCAGGCCAATCGTTTACTTATACTTTAGTTTATGTCTTATTCCTTTTTGATTTCCAAAACTGTCCGAATTCTTCTTCACTTGCATTATAAAAATCTTCCCTAGTTTGCCCAAATCTGCGTCTGGCCCTGACGATAGGCGAGACGGGTAATCTGTAAATTCTATGTTATTTTTTAGACCTGTAATGAAGCGTTATGTGTCACTATCAATCTTGTGCGAAGGAGCTTCTGGGGCAAGTGGGAACGGCAAGTAAATTCGATTGTGCAGATTTTATATGTAGGTCCTAACAATTTGTTCGACCTAATACGATGAGACCATCGATAGTGATTTGATCCATTTATGGAACTGATGACGACCGATGTAATTTTTATTTTTTATTTACAATGTACAATTTTTATTACATTTAAAATGCGCTACTACTTAAGTCGCCGTGGCGTAGTGGTTAAATGCGTCGACCAACACGCAGAAGGTCTAGAATCGTTTCCCGGACGGAATACCTCGCATTTTTTCACGGCACCACTTCTTTCGAGCTGCTGACAACACTCAGAAAGTCCTAATTGGCAATAAAAAAAACTTTTCACTTACCAACTCAGTTAACAAGAAGCATTTCCCAGTCGGCGGAAAGGGTAGGTGTTACTTTGAACTTCGCAACTGCTCGTGCGTACAATTTGACACACTGCATGCGCGAGCCAATATGATTCAGCTTGGATTCGTTCCCAGGCCAGGAAATGCTGGCACAGCTGCCCTTGCACGCGCAGGCTGCAGGCTGCGGACGTGGACATAGCTGTAATTTTAGGTTTAGGTAAGCATGTAACTCATTCTGGTTTGGAAAGTAGTAAAGTAATGAGCCTATTGATTTATTCGGTTACTTTTTTCTTCCAAGATATGTGTCGGATAGTTGAGGAGAGGCCCCGCCTCTCCATCCGCGTATTTTTTTTGCGAATCCCTTTTAGCGATTTAGAGTACAAAGTCGAGTTTATCTGTGTCTAGGACACCATGAGATCATGGGATACGAGAATACTAATGAACGCTGGCGGTTGGGTCTCTCGAGAGCACAACTAGAGATGGAATGGCTCTCCAGGATGCAGGCTGACCAAATGCAAGCTCCCAAACGTCTGCCTGAAATCCGCAGCGAAAAAACTGAAAACGACTTGTTGTTGTACAAACGGGACACTTCACCTTCTCTCAGCACTTAAGTGTACTTGGTTTAAGTGAGGATACCCTATGCGACTCCTGAAGAGAAGATTTAGACACTGCAAAGCGCTTCTCTTGTCAATGTTCCACCTTCGCTCGGATCAGGTGGCGGCTAAACCTAGGCTCTTTATCACAGAAGCGCAGGCTGGTTTTCCTCCGGAAAACCTAAAATAGGTAACTAGCAGATACTACAATGGACCAGTTTCTGAGTGTAAGCAATTCAGTGCAGCGTTTCCCAATCTCCAACAAAAAAAAAAATTAGCAAATAAGTAAATAAACCCATTTACCACTAAATGCTTTCCTTCTTGACCCGCATTGTATGGGATTATATGCCTATCATTCATCTTCCCCCAAGCAACACAACCTATGCATTCAATAATTCGATGCTTAGTTATTTCTTGAATTGCTTATATCGAATTCAAAAATGTAACCTTTTATCTGTTTGTAAAACTCACACTTCCTCAGTTTATTTTTCTATTTTAAGTAACATTTGAGTAATACTCGCATACCACCGAGTATTGTATCTTTGACATCTCATAGTGAAAACTGCACCCTTTCATGCCTTTTTACTGCATTCCTCTACTGCTTGAAACTTAAAGTAAAACAAAGCACGGCATACACACACATGCAGTAGTTATTGCTATCTTCGCGAAATGCATAGTTCGAAAAGGAATTCATTTGAGCGAAAAACGATGTTATTTCCACCACGGTCGAGTAGTTAAGCATTCTTTCTCGCTGAAGAGCAATGTAATAAATTTCTCAGATCAAGTCAAAAATATTTTACGAATTCTTTGGGCAGACATTTCCCCCACCACTGTTGGCATTCATGGAATTATCGCCGTCATTATCCTTATTATTACATTTCAGAGAACTTACTCCTTTCGTTTTGCATCCTCTGTGTAAGATTTTATCTCGAACAACTGCGATTTTCAATTCAAATATTCGGTTTCCTTTTCTCGTTTCCTGCCACAGGGGATGAAATTCCATCACGTACATTTTTCTTGCATCCTTTGGATGCAACGTTACTTTTTGACTGTCCATGCAAACTGCATTAGTAACCACCACAAGTATCCCTTCTCAATTCTGGGCCTCTCGAAGCTGGCAACTGACCAAAAATGAAATTCATCCTCTCTGTTCATAGTTTTTCAATTTTCCAGTCACGAAATTTCGAACCCGAAATGGAAATGTTTCAGCCTTTACACGGCAGTATGCTGCTTCTTTGCAGTCATTTTACTGCCGCAACAGCAGGGCCAACACAGTAGTCCTTTGAAGCATGTCTTATGCGTCTGTATTTCCGGTGGAGCTGGAACAAAAACAATTGCAGAGGCGAGAGAAACCAATATTTGTCTTTGTCCATGGCCATCGCAAAGCTACCGTTGTACCATCCGTATTGCGTTTGTGTTCTTTGGTAAATAACAAACAATGTTGAATAACGAGAATTTGCATCACACGAATACTTTGATTTCCTTCGTTTCTTTGAGTTGCATGTTTTTCTTGGCATTCTCTGTATCAAATGGAGTCCTGCTTTTTAGTGATTCGTTCAGTGTCTGTCTTCGTTCGGGCATTGTTTACTCCCTGGATTTCAGTAACTGCAATCGACACAATTTCTTTACGATATCCGTCGACTTCAGTTGAAATTTTAAAGTAGATATCCTTTGTGTTTCTAAATCGGTAATGGCGATATGGATAGAGGAATGCAAATGATCACAATCGACCATACTATAACCAAAGCACGTTCTCTTGAGGACGAACTATGTGCGAGCAATATTCGCTCCAGTCAACACAATTTCGTGGACCCTGATGGTAAATATATTTCGCTGCATTTTTTCACAGGATATTAGAAGTCCGGACTTTCATATTTTCCAAGCATTCTCAGTTACAAGGATCATGACTTGCCTGACAGTGACAAGGATGGGGTTTTAATTAACTTTTTAGACCATCCACCAAAGGGTAGGGAGAGATTTTCTTTCGAAAGTAGCTCTTAACCATTTTCATTCTTTTCCTGATTTAATGGGTGACTTTGAAATGACGTTTTAATTTTCGTCTGAAATTAAAACGAATCTGTCCTGTCAGCAGTAAGAGTTACTAACAAGGTCAAGGGATTGTTTTAGTGTGTGTTTAACTCCTAGCCGACTCTTTTGCTAGAATGGATCTCATTGCATGCCAAAATAATAATAGGTCTATCTCGGTCTGAACTAGTTATTGAACGTAGTATTTCGATTCCTGTCTTTAATTTTTTTTTATATACTTCATTGATGTAAAGTGAGTGACCAGGTACATACCTTCTCTTATTGGGTCAGAAAATATTACGTATAAAGAATATTCCGCCCGTTTTTTGTGCTAAAAAATTAAGAAAAAAGTAAACAGAAAGCACATACGAAAATATTTCAATCAGAGTATTCTCTTAAGAAAGAAACTATTCTTTTCTCTCTCTCTGATAATTTTCGAATGCCATCTCTGAAAAAAATGTCCTCTTCGGTATCGATCCAAGCATTGAGCCATTCTTCAATTTCTTAAAACGATCCGAACCGAAGACACCCCAAATTGGTTTGCATTCGTAGTAAACGCCAGTAGTCGGAAGCTGGGAGGTCTGGAGAATACGGCGAGCGAGGCAAGATCTTTTATTTTAGCATTTCCAGGTGGTTTCAGACCGCTACAGTCACATGGGGCCGAGCGCTATCATGTTGCAAAATCACCTTGTCGTGCTTTTCGGTCGTTTCTGGCTGTCTTCTACTCAATACAAGGCTCAAGCACATTAGTTGTAGTCATTTTTCATCAATGGTTATGCCTGGTTTTAGAAGCTCATATTGCAACACACCTGTCTGGTCCCATCATATGCAAGCCATGACTTTTGAACAATGGATGTTTTTCTTTAGCGTCGATGTAGACGATGGTTCAACAGACTTTGCATAGTATTTTGTCTTCTTGGGTCTATCGCAGCATATTCAACAATTATCTCCAGTCACGATCCGGTACAAAAATCCCTTAATTAATGTCTTTCAGGAAGCAGTTCCGAGGCGAAAAATCGTATTTCCATCATCTCTAGGTTTCAACTCATACGACATGAAATTTGCTTGCTAAATATAGTAAATAGAAATCGAGTCATTTCCAACGACTCTGCAAGTTTACTTTGCGTTTGGTATAAGTCTTGTTTCAGTTAAACCTCCAAGTCCTCATGCTCAAACTTTATGGGCTGGTCAAGACGTCCTTCTACACTAAAATCACCAATTTTGAAGCGTCGAAACCACTCAATGTATGATTTGTCGGTCGGATCAGAATCACCATATACTACTACAAGGCTTCGATTGACTTCAGTTGCACTTTTCTCTTAATTAAAAAAAGAAAATCCAAACTTCACTCAAAGGATATTTATTTCAGACAAATCCGGACATTTTCAAAGAGGTAAAAAACAATATTGATTTCGAAAACGTCGACGCACACTTATTATTGCTGACAGATCACACACCTCTTCAATGAGGTAGGTAAACACTTTCAATATCAGCCACAATTTGCAGGTGGCGACATCTTTTGAAAACGGATCAAATTAATGTACCCGCAATCATATTTTTTATCGGTACATGTTTGTTTTATTTGATCGTATTTCTTTTATATTCGAAATAAGCCAGGAGTGACAGCTCAGAAGAGAGTACGATAAAAATGATCCTAAGGTTCTCAATAGAGGCATTATTACGCTCAATGACAGGCAAACTAAGAAAAAGCTGAACATTATCGGCGAATATATAAATTTTACAATGTTTAGTACATTCCGGAAAGTCATACATATAAAGAAAACAATGAAGGTCTGAGAGTGAATCCTTGTGAAACCTCATTTTTGACGTTAATAATGCTAGATGAACTTCCATCAACACACGTTGTTGTCCACTACTTAAATATGATAACGTCAACTTAGTAATCGCAAAAAATAAACCAAACTGAATTTGTAACAAATTGTAAAAGATTAAGTTAACTGTACCAAAGGCTTTCGAAAAATCGAAAACTGTTAGAGAAGTTATCTTATTAGATATTGTCTTAGTCATGCTGGACTTCATTAACTACATATAAAAGCGCAGAGTTACAGCACTGTATGTCAGTAACTAGACTGAGAGCTGCAGAGAAACATTTTTCAGCTAAATATTTCCGTACTTGTTGAAAGACCAACTTTTCGACATCTGTAGATACAGGGAGTGAAATATCGAAATAAGTATTTTTCAAGATTTCTTGATCTATTCTTCGGTATGGGGACTAACAGATGGAAAAGTTGCGGTGTTCCAACAACTGTTCAGTATGTCTGTTAATTAATTTAAAGTATACAGCAACAACAATTTAATACATTTTATTCCATAATTCCCATAGCAAGAACAACATTTGCTGGATATATTATTTGGAGGAAGAACGAATGATGCACATTCAACGATATTTTGCTATGTTGTCAAATGGAACGATAAATTCACAATTTCTTATGGAATTGGGAAATAGTTATATTTCATGGTGAATATATAAGTTTTGTGTTCGTTAGTTTGAAGTAAAGCTTTTGATCCCCGGGTACCAGGGGAATGTCTCGTGTACCCGGGTACCTGCATTTTCGGGTAATACCTAGGAGATATAATATTAGGAACCCTTAAGTGATTTGCTTCCCGTTATACCTTGGGTACCCGTTAAAAAAAAAACTAAACACTTGAGCTGTGTAGAAAAAATTAGCAAATATGATTCGTTAATTCGGTTAAGAAGTTAGTTGAGTAATATGATTTCGAAAATCGCCACACCCACCTTTTTTTTCTCGCACTCATAAGCGTTTTTAACACTTGGACCTTTTTGAAAAAGAAAACACAGAAGATGTAAAGAGAATAGTGAGAGCTACACTTTTATATGCCAAAATCTTTGTTGGATACACAGGAATTTCATCATAACCGACAAAAACAAATAAATACAAAATTGTGAAATTCCTGTGAAAAGCAAAAGCAACATTGATCTACACAGTACTTGGAATTGGTTCGAGGATTTTCTGGACCTGAGTAGGGCAACAAAATTTTGTTTTTCCAAGTAAACTGATCGGTTTGAGTTTCTTTGTAGTTTTGATATTTCTATTCATTCTTGTTTTGCTACGCAAAGAGTGCGGATCTGATCGGCTGCGAAATTGTTTCAAATAATGAAAATAATAATTAAAATTGAAAGTTGTGTGTTTGTAAAAATATTCCTGAATTCCAATAATAATAATAGGCTTGTTTTGTTTACTTTCCAGAATGAGGCTATGCTGATACGATATATTAAGCGACTAATAACTTAAGACCTCAAAAGTGTCGTCAGTTGCATTTATCATTTGTGTGCTACTTGAAGAGTACAGTTTATTACCTTACATACATCCTTAATTGGGCGGTATTATTGGGTATTAACCGAAAATCTTGGGTACCCAGGAAATTTATAAAATGGGTATTACCCGGATAAAATCAAGAGTCCTAGTTTGAAGTCTCTTGCCTTCAGGAGCTCTTGACAGGTATAGTTACAGCACTACATTTACATCGAACGTTTTTAAACAAAATAAGTAAAGGGTGATTTTTTAGTTATTATCTTTTTGGCAACACTGGTTTAAACAGCTGACGCAGGTTTCGTGTTTTGCTTCACTATAAAACATCTTCAGTTTGGTCTACAATTTAACCATGAGTAGTAATTTAACCAAGCGAACAACGCTTGCAAATTATTGAATTTTATTATCAAAATGCGTGCTCTGTTAAGAAAGTTCATCGCGCGCTTCTTCCATTTTATGGTCAGTTCATTCTCGGTTCAATGGTACATAAATAAGCAGAATTGTCGACTTTGGAGTACATGTCAGCCAGAAGCATTGTAAGAGCTACCAATGCATCCAGTTTATGGGCTGGTGGCATCATTCGACCGTACTACTTCAAAGATGATGCGAATTGTAACGTAACTGTGAATGGTGAGTGCTACCGTGAGATGATATCCTACTTTTTTTGCTTGACTTACATGATATGTGGTTTCAACAAACGGTGCCACATGCCACACAGCATGCGCAATAATGGACCTATTGAGAGGCGAGTTCGGTAAACATTTTATTTCACGTTTGGGAACGGCCAATTGGCCGCCTAGATCGTGCGCTTTAACGCCTTTAGACTATTTTTTGTGGGGCTATGTTAAAGCTCATGTCTATATAGACAAGCTCGCTCCAATTGACGCATTGGAAGACAACTTTGAACATTTATTCATTGAGATACCGACCGAAATGTTGGAAAGAATATGCCAAGATTGGACTAAGCGGATGGACCCTTTAGTAGATCTTCTTCTTCTTCTTGTGGCGCTACAGTCCGGGGTGGACCTGGGCCTCAACCAACATGCCTCTCCAGCCAGCGCGATCTTTCGCCAGCTGCCTCCAGTTGCGCACTCCAAGTTGGTTGAGGTCCTTCTCCACTTGTGTGCGCCACCTTCTCCTGGGCCGTCCTCTGTTGCGTTGTCCCAATGGCTAAGATTCGAAGACTTTTCGGGCCGGAGCAGTGGTGTCCATACGCTCTACATGGCCTTGCCATCTTAAGCGTTGTATCCGTAGACGCTTGACTAGGCTCATGCCGCTGTGCAGCCCATACAGTTCGTGGTTGAATCTTCTCCTCCAGATGCCATCAACGCAAACAGGACCAAAAATCGCGCGCAGAACTTTTCTCTCGAAGAGACCAAGGGCATCCTCATCCGCTTTAAGTAGTGTCCAAGTTTCCGCGCCATAAAGTAGGACTGGGATGATTATGGTGTTATATAAAGCAAGCTTAGTCTTTCGAGAGAGGGCTTTATTACTCAATTGCCTCTTGAGCCCAAAGAAACAGCGATTGGCAAGAGTGATTCTGCGTTTGATTTCGGTACTGGTGTTATTGTCCCTGTTTACTGCGGAGCCGAGGTAGACGAAGTCCTTGACTACCTCGAAGTTTCTGCTGCCTAGTGTGACGCTCTGTCCGAGACGCCGATGTTGTGTGTCCTTCCTTGATGACAGCATGTACTTCGTTTTGCCCTCATTTACCACCAGACCCATTTTAGCCGCTTCTACTTCAATGCCAGCAAACGTATCATTGACGGCTCGCTGTGTTCGACCAATCACGTCAATGTCGTCGGCGTAAGCTAGCAATTGAGCTGACTTTTGGAAGATCGTACCTCTGGTGTTGACCTGTGAGTTACGCACGATCTTCTCAAGGATGATGTTAAAGAAGTCACATGACAGTGCGTCGCCTTGTCTAAAACCTTTTTTGACATTGAAGGTCTCGGTGAGTTCGTTCCCGACCTTGACGGAGCAGCGAGAGTTCTCCATCGTCATCCTACACAATCTGACGAGTTTGGTAGGAATGTCAAAACTAAACATGGCATTGTATAGCTCGTCTCTATGCACACTGTCATATGCGGCCTTGAAATCGACGAATAGGTGGTGAGTGTCGATTTGCATTTCTTGGGTCTTTTCCAGGATCTGCCGTAGTGTGAAGATTTTGTCGATGGTGGACTTCCCTGGCCTGAAACCACACTGATAAGGACCTATCAGGTTGTTGACAAACGGTTTCAGGCGTTCACACAATACGGCAGAGAGGATCTTGTATGCGATGTTAAGGAGACTTATCCCTCGATAGTTGGCGCAGTCGAAGGGGTCTCCTTTCTTGTGGACCGGACAGACGACACTGAGATTCCACTCATCGGGCATGCTTTCCTCCGACCATATCTTACAGATGAGCTGGTGCATGCGCCCAACCAGGTCATCCCCAGCCGCTTTGAACAGTTCTGCGGACAGTCCATCCGCTCCAGCAGCTTTATTTGACTTCAGTCTCGATATTGCTATCTTGACCTCGTCTAAGTCGGGGGGACGGAATTCTTGTCTATCATCGTCCAAATTAAGTGGAACATTCTGCCTAACAGCGGGATTTGGGTCGTCATCGCCGTTTAAGAGTCTGCAGAAATGATCTTTCCAGATTCTCAGAATCGATTGCGACTCTACTACTAGGTTTCCGTTTTGGTCCCGGCAGGCTTCGGTCCGAACTTTGTATCCACCGGATAGCTGTTTCACCTTTCGGTAAAACTTTCGGACTTCATTCCTGCCATAACATCTCTCCATCTCTTCGACCGCGCGCTTCTCATGCTCTCTCTTTTTCCTTCTGAGAAGCCGGTTCTCTTCCCTTCTTTTCTGTTCGTAGAACTCACGAACAGCTCTCGTTGTCCGATGCAGCGTTGCCTGGTAGGCCTCCTGTTTAGCTGCGTGCCGACTGACCGTTTCCGGAGGTCGTGTCGTGCAGGCTGTGTTTCCCGATGACGCCAGCAAAGATGTCCTCTTTCCCCAGCTGAGCATTGAAATCTCCTAGAACAATCTTGGTGTCATAGCTGGGGCATCGATCGTATGTTCTTTCTAGGAGATCATAGAACTCATCCTTGCTGTTGTCATCCTTCTCTTCTGTCGGGGCGTGAGCGCATATCAGGCTGATGTTCCCGAATTTAGCCTTAATGCGGATTGTCATGAGGCGTTCGCTTACGGGATCTTAGCTTATGACTTTTTGCCTAAGTCTGCCTCGAACAACAAATCCGCATCCGAATAGGCGCTGCCTTCTCTCCCTGTAGCAGTCGCTGTAGTATATGTCGCAGTTCTTCATCTTCTTTCTGCCCGGCCCATCCCATCGCACTTCCTGGATGGCGGTGATATCTGCTTTGTAGCAGTCAAGGGCCTCCGCAAGTTGTTCGGCTGCACGTGGTCTGTTAAGGGACCTCACATTCCACGTGCAGAACCGAAAATCGTAGTCCTTTATTCGTTTGCCGGGGTCGTCAACGTTGGATCCGTCCATATCCGAGGCAAGTTGTTGTTGCTGAACTCGGTTATTTTTGTGTGGTGAGGGAGTTAGCCTCACGCACAACCTACAGACTGGTAGGCCAGTCGCTGCATACATTAGTTCACCACACAACGGATGCTGTGATGGCTATCCAGGGGGCGCCACTGGGAGGCTGTATGTCAACTTGACCTATGCACGGACGAGGATAGTCTTGGCAGCTCGCCATGTTGAGCGCGATCAAGGACATTGCCTCGTGTGCATAGGCCCATGCCCCCCTTTAGTAGATACCATGGTAAAAAAGGTTGGTTGGATGTTAATTGTAACTCACACCTTACCGTCAAGCTTCTTAGCCCAACTTAACTTGACATTGCTTTCTTTGAGCGTTTGACAAATTGACACCAGAAGATGTAGATAATTTGGCAAAGCATTCAGATTGTTAAAGCCTTTTACAAAAATGAGCGTTTAAATTGAATTTCAAGACTGCAATTGACAGAATTGTTTGCAAATTGCTGCAAACCGGTCTGTAAAAAAAGCGAAAACACCTGCGGAAACATAGCTGTTGTTGTCGAGAGTGTGGCAGAAGAGCCGTGCTCAACAATTGAACATTTCAGTAACATAACTTTTGCGAATTTTAAATAAAGATTTGAATTTATACGCCCACAAGGTTCAGTTGACTTAAGCACCAAAGACTACTAACCGTTCACGGTCCGAAAAAATCTATAACAGCTAAGCTTTTAAAGAAACAAGTAATTATTCAATCATCGAAGGCAAGCAAAGGATTTTAACCTTTTAACCTATGCCCACAATGTAGGAGCAATTGTCTACTGCGGCATGACGTTCATCTTCTGTGTCGAATATTACACACAAAATCAGAAGATAATATACTCTTATAAATCGTCGCCTAACTCATGTATGTAAAAGTACTTATGAATGAAGCAAGGTAAAAAAGGTTATTTAAAAAAATGTTGTTGTCTATGCACGTTTTTTGCACCACGTAATCACGTGATGAAAAGTGGATTTTGTATGACAACCCACAAATATCCGAGCTGTGTTTCAATGCGGACTAGATCCCAAAATACACCTACAAACTTTGTTTTCACCCAAAAACGTTTGTAATGGCAATCTGATAGATATTGAAAGGACCAATCCACTTTTATCTTTTTTAACTATGGGAAATGGTAAATAGAATCTAATGTTCTGAGAAAATCCACACAGTTAAAATGAAATTGGCTGGAAAAGTCCTCTTTGGCCAATGACAACGCTAAGCCTTATATGAAACTGTTAAAGTTTGGATTTGAAATTCATCTGCATCCTTCGTACGCTTCTGATATCTTTCTAACGAATTTTCACCCTTTCTACAGCTTAACGTAATTTTGTCAGCTTAAAATTTTCCGAAGCCGAGTAGAGACCTTTAAAAACATTTTCGTGTCCACAAACCTTCTATAAAAAGGGGAAATTAATCTTGAATCATGGTGGGAGAAGGTTATAGATGTCAAACTATTGACGACGACGACAATGGAAAACGTCTTTATACACCGAGCAGGTTCTTGTAGACGACATTTTTTATCAACATACCATGATTGCAGAGGGTTGAGTCACATATTAGGAGTATATCAGATATTCTACTATATTAGTTCTGTTTAATATAGTTCAATATATAAAAATGCATAACAGTTTGTTATTCATACATTAGAGGATCATAACATTTAAATTAAGAGAAGAAATTACCACGACTATACAATTTGTTAATCTGAAACCTAAGAAATTACATCCATGCCAAATAGAATATCTTCTTTAAGGACCATGTGTTAATTAACACATCTATGTAGAGTTTTCCTCTCAGTCCCATATTCCCAGAACCAATAGACAAAAGCGAAACATGCACTGTGCAACGCGGACACAGCCCCGACACTGTTGCGTATTAGAGCGTTAATGATATTTTAAATCCTCTAACCAACCCAACAAGCAAGTGAAGAGAGGAAAAACTCGTTCTGCCATACCATATGGCAGCCGCAGCCATCGGCGCAAGTGCTCGTATTGCTTGCTTCAGGAATCTTTTAAAGCGCAAATCCCAAACTCCCGAGCATACAGGATAATAATGTTGCGGTTCTGGTATGCAAGACGGCAAGTTAGAAGAAAAGAAAATATAATTTCAAAAAATAACATTTACATTATATCGCGATACGCTCCCGTTTGGGGCGAATGGTTTTAAATGCAATAGCCTGAGCACAAGGGCTTAGTAAGAGTGCATATACCTGTTATTCACACACACACGAATGTTGCAACTTCGGAACTCTGTTCTTCAGTAACGCATTCATGTGTGCTTTTCGTTTTCTTATAGTATGCCAGAAAACCGCGTCGGGCGAGCATATTCTCCTAACGCACAGAGTTCAAGTGAAGCAAGGGTACGTGAAATTGAAGGGGAGCAAATGGGATATGCTGTGCATGTTATACTCACAAGAGATCCTTTAAAGGAGGAAACTTTTGTGTCATTAAATGAATTGAGAAAAAATCCATATGCACTCATGTGGATACACTCTCCGTGTGCACATGTTATGATGATGTCTTAAAAGTTTCCAAGTGCTCTTCGGCATTCTTTGTAGGCACCTACTGTCACGTATTCTTACCACGAGCTTCACCAGTTGCTTTTAGCTGGAAGGTTTAGATATGGAATGCCGTCACTTCACTGGACAGGCTCGAATCTATCTCGCTGATTAAGCCTTAAAGCCAATTTCTGCATATTTACTCCGTTAAGTATATGACCTTAAAAGTATGGTATAATATGATTTTCCTTTGTCTTTTTCTAAGACGCGGTAGTCAGTTGTGAAAAATGACAACGTAATTTCCACAACTGTCTTCCATCGGCTTGCCACTCCTGCTTACTTATTACATACTTACTCACTAGCGATTTTCAGGAATTCATGCATAACAGCGTTTGCCGTTAATCTTATAGCGTACAGATCAGTTTCGAAGGTGCAAGTAATTAATGCCATGTTGCAACGAGACTTGGATACGGTTCAACGATATTACTACAATACAAATCAACCATCCTTTTCAGACCCCAATGTCCAACGCCTCGAGGGATAAAAGAAAAAAACCGGCTTCAGTTCGGCGTAGTTGAACCGCGGTGACGACCATTGACTATGAAAAGTGTAGTGAGATATCTCGGCATTTGGTTGTACCAGTATACACATTTCTGTGCTTATACCGGCCACCTGAATCCCAGTTCAAAAAATGTCTTTTTCAATCAGGTTCTATTCAACAAGGCAAACCTCATCAGGATGGATAATTTTATTATTAAGTTCAGAGACACTCTGCTTGGACCACGACTTCAACCAATACTCAGATCTTTGCGGGTAAAAGGGTACACCTTTATGGCTTTATTCCGCCTGAAGCTTTCCCCTATTTGGATGCTACAGGCCGGATATAGTATAATGAAGGCTGACCTATTATTTGGCATATCTCACGACGAGAAGTAGAAATGTAACTCCAATACGAGCCGAACTTCGATCGCAGCTAGAACAATTTCTGCCCGCAGTTTTTGAAAAGGAATGCCTTTTCTACTAGCGGTGAACTTAGCACCAGCTTTCGATACAACTCATGTCTTAAAGAAAAAAACAAGGTCAATGGAGTCAATTAGGTTAAGGTAGTTTTTACAAAAATAAAAGTTAAAAAAAAAAACAAAAACAAAATATAAAAAACAAAAAAGGGGTATTATTTATACATACATATGAAGCAAATAAATAGCACATACACCCTGGTGCACGTCCGTGTAGTATTACGGACCTAGTTAGTTAGAGAGTATGATTTGGTATCGTATGCTTCCTTCGACCCTTGATTTTATTCTCACAAACCGTACTGAACTTATAACTAACCCGACCGTTGTTAAAGATCTTTCTTCGAATCTCTTACCTGTTTCTTATGAATTGGACCAAACTTCATGCATATAGGTGATAGTTTTCATAATTACACTCTTGCTGACTGAAACAAATTAAAGAACAAGTCTGGTTTAACTAGAATCTCAAGACTTATGATCAGACTTCTACTTGTAGGGTAGAAGAAATTGAAAATGTATACATGAGGCAATTACGGCATCAGCTCCGTTTGTTTATTTCAAACTTAACATAAAACACGTGAGTAGTTTCCGAAGAAGCTTAGCAATGGGTTTTGTAGGTTGAAGCCCATCTAATTAGCTTACAGGATAGATTAGGCGAACTCTAAAATTTGCTAGATTTAAACGTGTCAACACAAAAATATTGGAATTTACATAAGTTTACCCATTTTATCGGTAGCTTTCAATTTGTCCACCTTTGGCTCAAATAATGGCATTGAGATGGCGGAAGAAAGCATCGCACACCGAACGCAAGACACTCTGTAAACTTCGTGTTTGAGGTGGTCTAAAATTTGGTATTTGTTAAATTTTGTATTGTTATTTGTAAATGGATTTGCATCCCGAGAATTTACAATCCAAGTTTGGAATATTGTTTTCTAACCTATCTTGCTTGACGCGCACTATGTGAGAAGGTGCCGAATCTTATTAGACAGTCCACGTCTAATATATTAGTTTGCCAAGGGCTGTAGTTTTGCCTCTAAGAAAGTTTCACGGTGTACGGTTGCATTAATTATGACGCGACGGTTAAAAAATACGACTGGTGAGCGCCCATCGGTGATTATGACTGCCCAAACCGACACCATCGGTCATTTGCGTCTTCTGGTGGGCATCCGAATGTGTACATTTTCAAAGAACCTATCTGGCAAGTAAACTTAGTCAATTTGTTTCTTGACATATTCCTCTATAACAAATGGCGACTCGGCAACTCGTCACTTCGGGGAAAATATAGTTTTCATAAGTTTTTTCTGTTACGTATGGTCTTGGAACTTCAATTGCTTGAGGCCAATCTCATTTTTCAGTATGTGCTCCATCCGCTCCAACGATGTGTTGTGCGCACTAACCATATGTCTTATACTTATACGCGCATTTCGCTCCATTCATTTCATTTACTTTCCGAACTATTTGTGCTGATATTTGCTGAGCCACGCTTATGCTTCACTTAATTTAGTGTATACTAAGAACAAAAAACAAGTAAACAAAACCTTAAAAATTAATATGAAAAACATGAGAAACGGACATTGTTTATGAGACAATTCCTGTAACGTTTTTCAATAATAATAATAATTGAGTGACACTATAGCCTACAAGGGACCAGGGCCTAGCTTCTTCAGCAACTACTCGTGTTGTGCGTGCTACTGATCTCTCATGAGTAGAAGGGACCTACAGTTTTTTGCCGACTCCGAACGGCGAAATTTGAGAAGCATTTCATAGACAATTGATACTCTACTCTACTCTTTGAGTATTGTCAGCAACTCACTCGGTGGTGCCGTGAAAAGTTTGACGTTTTTCAATATTAAACCTTTAAAATCAAATCGCTATTTCAATACGAATTTGTATTCGGAAAAGTGTAATTTTTCTATTTCCCAAAATTAAAACAAACAGAAAAGGATACGAAACCCACATTTTGGTAAATCCGCTCAACGTGGTTTCCTTCAAAATGCATACAGATTGTAGAATGTAACAAAATAAATGTTTACAATATTTATCATTTTCGACACCTTTACACGAATTAACGTCAATTTAACCCCTGGGGGCGACTCCCGGGCAAATGTGGAGCAATTTGCTGCGTCGCTGATTGACCAATATGTGTCTGTATCCACTTAACGTGATGCTGTGCACGTAATTTAAATTAATCTCTCGAAAACTGCTGCTGATATACTTTAGCAGGATAAACTCCCTTGGATGGCTGCAAAATGAGTTGTAATTAAATGGTAAACGGTTAGCCCTTTGTTGATTTAATAAAGACACGCAAAGAGGTTTAGTTGGTTTTACTTCATTTTTAGCCTTTTTCGTGCGTTTCGTGTAACCCTAATTAAATGAGGACCTGTTACAAATTAGCTGATTAAGCAAAGCAATTTTTTTTTGCAATAAAATATGACATGCTGACATCTGATGGTGTTTATTGACACACAAATTTGCGGCTGCAGCTAAGTAAATAAGCGAAGTAGCTAAGGGTGTTTTTTTCGACAAATTATGTTTGTTTTTTTTTCAAAAATTGTATACCAATGCGATATTTCCATATAAAAACAAATTAAATACTAGTGAAAAGGCTGCGTGAAAATTAAATTATAATTTTTTTTTTTCGCGTTAAATTCTTTTCAGAGTGCTTCTCTGCTTACTTAGTCTACCGATAAATTAAATCTTGAAAGCGATTTTTATAAAGAGAAAAGACTGGAAATCGTTTTAAAATCAACAAATTATTTGTGATAATTGATTTTTGTCTTTTTGAAAAGTCTTTGGATTATTTCTTAGAGCATATGTATTTTTGGATTCATTTTAGTTTTTACGCATTTTTAGAAGTATGAAGTTTAATAATTTACTAAAGTACGGTACACCATGCAGCAGTAACAATAAAAATAACCTCTATAAAACGCATGCAAAATGCCCCCTGGAATGCCCAACTCGAGGCAGCTGGCTCTGGAAAGAAGAAACGAAGAAAGCTAAAAAAGCGGTATGAGATCGGTTGTTAATTTTTAAGTGTGTACTTTACGAGGTCCTTAAAATACTAAAAATATATACTATTTGTATAACTGCAATTATTTTAAAAACCACTGCATATTTTTTACAAGAAAGGCGTTAGGTTCGGCTTTCTGCTAGACATCGAATTTGTCAGAGAGTAAATGTATTCATCCCCAGGGTTGTCCAAGCATCTTGAATGGATTCATTTAGTTCGTGAAAAGTCTTGTACTCCCTTCTTATAAAAATAGCAATTGAGTGGCACTACAACCCACATGGAACTAGGGCCTAGCTTCAACTACTCAACTTCTCGTATTGTGCGTGCTACTGTTTTCTCAGGAGTAGAAGAGAGACCTACAGTTTTTGCCGACCCCAACGACGAGATAGGAGAGGCTTTTTATTGACAATTGATACTCTTTGAGTGTTGTCAGAACCTCGAAAGAGGCGGGGCCGTGAAAAAAATATGCGAGGTGTACCGTCCGGGAGTCAAACCTGGACCTTCTGCGTCCGGGTCGCCGCACGTACCCAACACACCACTGCAACCACATACTGCCTTCTATTAACGTAAATATATATTTGTCATTGCTCCCATTAAATTTTTGGTTGAATCTATCAATGTACTTACCAACGGAAACGACTACTTTTTCCCATCTAAGTGGTAAGTTTCGAATTGTTCCAGTCATTAAGCCAAACTTCGATTTCTTCAAAAGACCTAACCCAGAGTCCACTAAATCGTATTGTAGCCTTCGAAAAAGCCAGATGTCGGAAGGAGAAATGTGTGGAGAATATGGCAGGAGGGGTATGATCTTTCATTTCAGTGTTTCAAGCCTTTGCATCGTTTCTGGCCATTTTTCAGGCAATGCAGGGTTTAGGAATAATTTGTGTCAATAATTCGAACTAATAGTTTCAATTTTCTAAATTATGAATTTCAATTTAATATAAATTCTATAAATCTAATCTATAATTTGTTACCCGCTGAACTTAGTAATCTCTTACTAGAATTAACACTAGTCTATTACTTACTCGCTGTATAACGCTTACTTAGTCAATGTATAACACTTACACCCATGCTTAACTATTTATTTATAACACTTAACCTACTTGGCTCATAAAATTGTTTTTCTCGTCCATTTCGATGTCAGCCAGGCTTATGAATTTGTTATAATAATCCACTGATTTTTCGCTTATTTCGCTTCTTTCGCTTCCTCGTTATTTTTCTGAATTCATTCGCTAACACAGGGCTCAAACGCATTAGTTGTACTCGAATGTTTCCATCAATGCTTTCGCCTTGTTTTAGCAGCTCATCTGCTAATGGATGTTGATGGAAGGAATTTACCAGGATTTGCAGATTTGTATGTTTTTTTTCCTAGGGTTATCGTATTATTATATATCCGTTTTCCATCTTTAGTTACGACCCGGCGCAAAAATCCTATGCTTTGATTTTTTTTAAGAAGAAGTTGCGAGGTGAAAGATCGTCTTTTCGACATTTCCGTCATGTAAAATACAAAAGCAACTTTATCGTTTGACGATTAACAAAAGAAAAAGAAACTTTTATTTCTTAAACAAGTACATGAATGATCTAGTACATCTTTAGTTGTAAATCATTACTAAAGATGTATGCTATGATAAGTGTTTTTTTGATAAATTTACACGTTATGATTATTCATTTGCAACATTCCGGGTTTTAACTCCTACGGCTTTTGACTTCCTTGCTTTCGAATAAATTCAAATTTCTTAATCCGAACAGAAATTTTTGCTAAGGTACTCACGGCACTCCCAAGGACTCCGCGAGTTCACTTTGCATTTAAAATGGAGTTTGATCAAACTTTATGGGCTAGCCAAGGCGTCTTCGACTCTGAATCACCACTTTTGGAGCCCCGGAACCACTGTCTGCATGATTTATCGTTCAGAGCAGATAAACTATGAACTTCTATAAACGTTCGATCTGTTCAAGATGCACTCTTCTTCCAATTAAATGTTGTCTGACATGTGATCTTTCGACCACTTGTTCATTTGATAAAGTCAGATTCGAAACTGAATATTAACATTATATGTCTCTTGATTGTCTCAATAAAACGGGATATTTTCAAGATGACAGCATCCCTTGTCGGAACACTGGAACGAAGCAGGTTTCATTTAAAAAGGCGGCCGACAAAGAACTTGATTCTTTTCATATGTAAACTAGAAAACAGGAGAAATTAAGGCGCAGTGATTTTATTGAAGGTAAGAATGTTGTTCCACTCCAAAAATCCAAATTCCGCTTTTTTGTTTCCGAGAAATGTCCTTGAGTTGTACTGTTTCCGATCAAGAAATGTGATAATATTGAACTCATTTGTCTGGTCTTCTTCTAATTAGTATAAATTGAGCCGTAATATGCAACGAAAGTTAAAGTTGCTCTAATGTGGTACATTATACCATCAATTTATTCTAGTTATACTAGTGAGTAATTTTAGACTGTGAAAGTGGAGAAAACATCGCTGATATCAAATGAAAACCAGGATTGTAATATTCCAGCTCTAGCAAATAATTCGCTCCCAAGCCACTTGTAAAAACCAAAACCCAAACCACCGATTTACCAATTTTTCATCCTTACTTGTTGCGTACTTGTAAATTAGGGTTTCAATCCATAACTGCAACGTTGATTTTCAAATTATTTGAAAATATAAATCTGCTTCAATCTATTCATTATAAGAAGCCACAATTTAAAGCACTACAAATCCTTTCCAGTGCTGATCACAATTAAACAACAGATGTGGTAATTCAAAATCATGCACTACAAATAATATTTAAATATCCACTCGACTGTTCTGATAACTCATGAATCAGTCAAAGCTTCGTTAATAACCACAGCGATGAAAGGAAATACCGATTGAACAATCTATAATTTTTCACCGCCCATATTTTAATGCAAGCTTAGTAGCTTTGTTATAAAAGCATCCAACACGAGCAAAAACAGATAAATCCGAACAAAAATTAAATAAATGAAACCTTCCAGTAGACAAGCATGTACAACCGCTTTCATTTGCATTCTTTAAATGCAATACTCACTAACGACGTGATACAATTAAATCGACAATGGGATATCTGCAGCCAGCAGGAGCAGGAAATCAATTCAATTATCAATATTTATAAGGGATTCTAATTGCAAAAAATAATACAATCATTTGGGTATTAATTGGAAATAATCATCAGAACGACAGCGAAAATTCACAAAAAAATACTCTCCTCCCTTGTGAAATTAAATGCATGACTAATTGCTGGCAAGTCTGCAGGGATACGTAGATACAATCATACATGTTAATAGAAACAACATAAATTCACGCATTTCGAAAAGTTCATATCTCGAACCAATGCGATCTTAATCGTTTGACCTGCTGTTGATGGGTTTGGGATTCATCTGACCATGGCAACACGAAGAGCAACACATCACACATAGTAATCATGCAGAATCCTATTCCGCTCTATCAACGCCTGCCGGAGGATGCGTCTAACATTCGGGATTTGTTTGTCGGTCTCTTGTCTGGTGTATTATTTTTGTTTGTGTTGTCCGAGGGTTGATTTGTACCTCCAAACAACAATGATCTGAGGACAAATCGCTTATGGATTGAACGCATTTTTGAAATTTATGTGGACAGAGTACTTTCCTTATTTGAGTGCCGCTTGTCATTGGAAATTTGGTTAATATTGTATAAGTCAGTTTAGAGCTGCTGTGAATGAAAATGCAATAATGAGATGCAGAGCGTAGTTAGAAATTTTGTAAACATGGTATTGCGTTCGCCTCTGAAATGTGAATTTTGTTAGTAGTTTATAAGTTTATCTTATAATCTTATATAATGTTTTCTTTGAGAAAGAAATTTATTGACGATAAAATGATAAAAGCAGTATTTTGATTATAAACGAAAAAATTAACAAATTATTAAATTAAATGGCACGCTAGTATCGAGTTTCTCTTTTTAAGGGGTCACCATATCTTCTGAATTTCGAAGCGATTAAAATTCCGATATAAGTGCACTTAATGTTTGACATAATTAGGGGTGAAGTTGGAACAAATTGTAAATTTCATCGTATCCTTGTGTATGATATGTTAGTCGACAAATTCTCTTACAAGGCAGGGAAGTGTAAAAAGGAAATGATTTCCTTCTAGTTCATACATACATATGTATATGCTTATAAATAAAAATAGAGTGATTCACGAAACTCTGCGTTCAGTAATAGAATTTTGGGGAAAGATGCTCTTGCTTCCAAACCAAAATTTTCAATTTCCTTCTGAATGCAATTAAGCAATGATTGAACTCTCAGTTTTTAACTAAACTTATGCATTTTTTTAATTTCTAAAGTTAAAAAATTCCATCCCCAAAAGTTCTCGAACCTTAATAACATTCTTTAATTAAACACTGTTTCAGTAACAGTACTCCCTCATTGAAACTGTTAAACATAGTGTTTATGTGCTCGAGATCGGCATGTGAAGAAATTCGTGGCAAAAAAACGAAAAAATGTCAAAAATGAATTAAGTTTAAATTAAATTCAACAAATTATTAGCTTACTCATCGAAGCAAATTTGTCATATGGTTATAATAAGAAGCGAACATCAAGAAGCTGTTCAACCATCCAGCACACCGTAGACCGCTTTTAATTTGATTGACAAATTGAATTTAAAGCAAGACCTGACATCGAGGCCCTCCGCCAGAGATACAACGTGAATGATAGACCAAGAACCTTTTGTAACAGCAAGGTCAAAAAGTGTGGCGGATATAAAGTGAAGACCATAGTCCGAGAAACGCTCTTAAGACACCGAACTATGGTGATGAAAGGGATTGTATGATGTCATCAGGGGTCGGCACGTTGAAAGTAATAGAATGAATTTGGATCAGTTAGCTATATCAATATTCTTAAAATAAATTTTAAGACCAAGTAGAGAAATATTGATTATTTTAAACGAATCAGTTTCATATTTCTTTCTTCCAGAAATCTTTCTTGCCTGCTTCGTAACTATACTTTAGAACAATAAGTTTTATTTGTTCAAAGAACTTAAACTTATATGACTACCCAATGTTATCGCATAAACGTTTTATGAAAACCAAAGTAAGCGGCAATCGTAACATCACATTTGAATGAAACTTTTTTTCCGGTGATCCCACGTTTCAATGTGCTTATTTACCTTTGAAGACTTTCAACTGGCAGTACCGCCTTTTTAAGCTCAGACAAAAAACTATCCATTTCTACATTTTTAGATTCTGAAAATATTTAACATTAATGACACAACTTTTAAGATCAAAATACACGAAAAAGGTACATAGTACAGATTGTAAGAAAATCTTTTTGTGTATTTTAGGCCCATCTGTATGTTTAATAACAGTAATTCGTACAAAAAGCTGTTTTAATGACTGAATGAATATTTGTTGATTTTTACACGACTTTTTTCATTTTGAGACAAACATTTTTTAACTTTAATTGGGTTTTCTCAAAAACCGCATACGAAAATAGACAGGGTCTAAGAAAGCCTTTTATTTACATAAATAGTGCCTTATTCACTTATGTTGCACATACTTTGTACCATGTCAGAACATGGTATTGGATGCATTCAATGATTTATCTTTTAACATATCGGTTCAACAAAACAGAAAACTGCAAATTCTATCTGCGGCGAAGCAACGTCTTCTTTTCTTGATATGAATCTGAGTCGGAAAAGAATGAAAAATTAGTGATTCTTCTTACTCAAAAAATAAAACTCGCATATATGTAGAGTGTTTGATTTTATGTACATGACATGCTTTTATATAGGTGCAGATACGTCGGTACAATTACACGGACTCGATATACAGATAATATCGCTCACTGGAAATTTCATTATATACACAGGGGTGCAAAACAATCTATATTAGTTTAAAATATTTTGGTGACACAAGCGATCTTATTTTTCAATTTGTTTTCTTCTTAAAGTCAACCATTTGTAAAGTTGAAAATAAATCCAGCATCCAAAGAATTTTCACCATGTCTATTCTTCACAGACAAGGCCGTATATCTAACGTGCCAGGTATGCGCTTTGTTGTGACCTGCAGCAAAATTGACAGAATATGGATAAGAATTTTCTGTTTTAATCATTTGCTCGAACTGTCACTTATGGTCCTGAAATTTGGGTCATGACCGAAAGAATATTATCGAGAATACAGACTACCGACAGAGTGACTCGCCAAAATAGGCTAAGAAACACAAGGGTGCAGGCGGAACCAACTCCTGAGTACCTTCTTCTTTGGATGGAAATGGCTTTATTTCATTGATTTGGCCACGTAGCACAGATCTCCGCTTCAGCACGACTTAAGAGGCTTCACAAACCCAAGGCTACTGCTCGCAGACCTAGGGCGAGGTTGAGCTCCTCATGAGTTCGAGCCGATGGAGTAGGATCGAGCTGGGTATCTCTTGTGAGTGCATTGCCCCCTCAATCTCTCAATCATGACAATGAGTCCTGCGTAACAAATTGCTTACGATAGTAAAAACTAACAGTTTTTGGATTCTAATCTTACCGAAAATTAAAAAGAGTCTTTCCTAACTTTTTTTTGCAGACAGTGAACAACGAATTATTTTTTTAAAATAAAGCGAAAGATGCCTTAAGCGGTATAGTGCAAATGTTCTACGAAAACACACAAGCTGTAATCACTCATAATTTGTACATTACTCAGTATACCTCACCAAGGTCTTCACACGAGCCTTAACTCTTCAGTAAAAAAAATTTTTCAAATGTACTTAAACCAATAAATACAATATGACATGAAATTAATCACATTTGAAGGAATAACAGGGTTAAGCATTATTCTCTTGAAAAGTTGTCTAAAAGTACATTTGCTGCCAGTCTATCTTTGTCTACACTAAACAATGAATAAGTATATATTCGAACAATTTCAAAGTATCTCAGGAAAGTAAAGTTTCTCCTCAAACCATAGAAGTTCCCACTTTATTCATGAGCGCACGTCTCAACGCTTGCATTCTTCAATAGGATGAAACTTTCAAGTGAAGCGGCATTCTCTCTCAATGGAATTTCTTCCAGATGAACACACCCTTACCACTAAAGTTGCCGTCATATTTGAAGAATCCGTTTTGTCGCAATGCAACTCCCAACCAAATAGAGATGTCTGCTTTCTCTTCTATTCATAATAAAGATGATACTTCAATCCATTTCCTGAGGTACTTCCCTAATGCGGAGAATCTTTTGAAGCCAAACAGTTCTTTGTATACAACCTCTTATTGATATTGGTTGAAAATGATTTTTTTTTTGCTAGACCGAATTAGTGAGCCGAATTTAAAGGGCTCCACTTCAATTTACTCTGTTTAAACTACATGCAATCAACATGACCTTTACAGCCCGCAAAAATCAGTCGCCACACCAATGCAACCGCATCACTGAAACGCATAAAAACATTACGGCTGAAAACGCAAATGTATCAATATTTGCGATTCGCAAATATGATTACTTTCGTAGGTTGCAGATTCTGCAGAACTTTTTGTTTGATTGGGCTTCCATTGACGGCTGCGGCCACTGCGTGTCTCTTGCACTTCGCACACCAGTCAACCTATAAATAACCAATTAACTACAGTGGCCCCCGACTACGGTATGTAACGTCAATTATAAGGGCAAATAGTGCAGCAACAAACACAGGATTTCCATGAATTTTTTATATTAAAAATTTCCTATGTCTGGGCGGCTAAAAGGACCCGTGTTGTGAGTAATTACAAGTGCTCGGAGCTCTGGTGTTCAAATATTTGATGGCGTAACGCACTTGATTGAGGGATGATTGATGGCGGTTCTGACAGAATAGGTTTAAATTTTATCCCAGCCGCAATCGATAACCTTGTATAATGAATTGGTGTATGGAAATACACTGAACGCACTAGCTTTCGCACCTGGACAGATGGAGAGCACTCAATATTTACTGAATTCTACTTTTGATGATTTGATAGATATGGGTATGAACGGCATGTCAGGTTTTCGGTAGCTATCAAAATTTATCTTTTAAAATTGACACTTCAATGAACACTCGTATATTTACATAGGTGGTGGCAGTGGCTCACGGTGACCAGAGAATGGAACAAAAACTTCAGAGAATGAAATAAATTTTCTCACCAAATGAAATAAGCTTTATGACTCTTTTTAAATGGAAAGCTAGATGTCCAAAATATTTTTGATTTCAAATGACCCAATTCGTTGCGCCAATACAATAAAACTTTCACTGAAGCAATGTTGATGATGGTGAACACAATCTGAACACAATTTGAAAATACACATTTGACGTTTAAACTGTGTCAAAAATATTATTTTTCACCGCCAACGTTTTTCACAAGTTTATTATTTAAAGCCACATTTTGAAAAGTGATCTTTGACGTTAGACAAACTATAACAAACATGCTTAAGGGGTCTCTGATAGGATTTTTTTTCTATCGATAATGAAAAACTAAAAACAATTTTTATCCACATTGACGGAACAAAGTGTTAAAATACAGCAATGTCCAAATTGAGCTGTCAGAGGTCACGGTATATTATATTCTAATTATGAGTCTTATTTGTATTTTATTGACGTACGTTTCGAATTTCATTAATTTTGGTCTACTCCTTCGGAGTGAAAGATCTATTTCCAATCTCCCCATGATAATGCTCATGGAGTGATGAATGTGGGGAAAAGCTTTAATTTGCAAATAAATTATGTATACTTTTATGTGCTTGGTTTGCTGGGCCCGAAACTTGTAGCTTCAGGGACTTTGTGGATCGCTTTGACATTTCCATTTCATCAGTATCGCGTATTATAAGGAGATCCTGAACGTTCAGAGCCGAATATTTATTTAGTGGGCCTAGTTCCTAAAACAACTACTCGTGTTGTGCGTGCTACTGTTCTCTCACGAGTAGAAGGGACCTACAGTTTTTTGCCGTCTCCGAACGGCGAGATTTGTGAAACTTTTCATTGACAATTGATATTCTTTGAGCGTTGTGAGCAACTCGAAAGAGGTGATGCCGTGAAAAAATGCGAGGTGCCCCGTCCGGGTATCGAACCTAAATCTTCTGCTTGGTGGTCGACGTACGCCACGGCGACCACGAAAATTGTATATACCTGATATAAAATATAAAGGGTGGTGCATACAGTGGTATTCGTAGCTTCTTTTGACAATGACATCTGTTTTCCACCCAAAATCGCCACAGAAAGCTCGTCTCATATCTATGAGACTAGCTTTCTTTCACCAAAAATGAAATGAGTCCCATAGCGCCTGAAAAACTTTGGCAAGTATTGCCAACTGATTTCCAAAATGAATGCTGGGAGCTGCGATTTATATTCGTTTCACATTTTGTTTGATGCTAAGCCAAAAATCCGAAAACAATTCATGCAATTAAAGCCAATTTCAACCAAACACTCCGTGAACTAAAATCCGAAGTTTTGTAAATGGGGGTAACAGGATACACTTCTGCAAAGCCAGACGGGGAAATCTTTAAGCGACGCTGTATTCCGTATTTCAAAATATTTGTTCCGTCTAAAAATATTACACAAACATTTTTATGCATTGAACGTAAGCGTTCCTTTTGGCTGTCAGAGCCAACGAAGTGCACACGCATCACACGGAGAATATAAACGCTCATCTCGGTTTGTGAGAGTTAGATTAACGACTAGCATGCAAAGAAAGGGTGGAAAACATCAACCAACTAAAAACTGCGGCGCATATACGAACTTTTCGCTCGTGTCTAAAAATCGCAAAACTAAGGGAACGCCATGCTCTCATTTATTTACCATGATTGGAATCCCAGATATGCATATGTGCAGTATTGAATGTCCAGTACCTCATCGGCGCCAAATACCCTTTTTTAAAATTCAAATAATGAAATTTAATTGAAAATCTTACAAGCTTTATTTGTGCATATTCTCCCAATCGGAGCACGTACGTCGCCTTAAGTGGTCCGGATCGGCTTCAATCCTTGAGTCAGCTTGCTCCTGAATGGGTGTAAAGCAAGATCCTTACACAAAATACGTCGAACGCAGTGTAATTGACTGATTTCGATCATTTGATACGGACCCCTGAACGGCCGTGATATTTTCGACACTTCGACCAAGCCGTTGTCTCACTGACACGGCAACATCACACAGCGAATATAAAGACTCAAATTTTTGTACTAGACTTGTTATTGCCTGTCTACTGGGCGAGAATTAGGACCAAAAATTGCAGCTGACGCCTTAAAGTTTGCGGTAAACCGACTTCGAATTTCCGGTAAAAAATTTTAAATGTTTTTAATTTTCAGACGTTGCTTGTTCGTGTACCTTTCCATGAGCAAAATGTTGAGATTACTGAATAAATTTACAGTGACAGTTTGGTGGTTACTATAAGAGTGCTTCTACAAATTAAATATTTTCGTTGCAACGATGCAATGCCATCCGTACATAACGGCTGAGATTGTCTTTCCAATCTATTGTTTTTACCATGTTCTTTAAGGGTTTTAAGGACCAATGGCTCGGTCTACAGAATGTAAACAACGGTTTTCTCTTTTATCTTCTTCGTGAAGAGTCTTCTGAACTCATTTACGTTCGCTCCCAATCTTCTAACGTTTCATCAACAGGTGTCCAGTTCTTTTTTCTGCAACCGACGAATGTCCAATTCGTCAAGGCAAAAAATATATTGGATTGGGATTAAAGTTAGATAAAAGTGTCAACAGTTATCAGTCTTCCCCCACAGCAAAATATTTCCTACACCTTGCACCCTCGAACTGCAATCAACTTCAAAATGCTGAAATTTCAAAACTGTTTATGACAGTGAAGTCAAATTTTGAAAATAAAAAAATAATTTATTGTTTACAAGTTTTTTCAATTGTGTCTCACTTGTGTTGAAAAATGTGTATCTGCAAAGGAATTCATACTAGACAGTGTATTTTAGAAAACCACAAGTAGCTATCGTTAAAGACCTCCACCATCTCAACATTATTTGTGTTTCCAACCACAGCTCGTTACCGTGATACCGACAACGTTGTAAAACGCAATTGAGGTGGTCAAAAAAAAGGGAAACATCGCCAGAAATGGTTTGGAAAGTAAAGGCTCGAATTGAGCGAAATTTGTTTTTTACATAATAATGATCTAAAAGCCGGCACACCTCGCAAAAAGCCAGCCTTATCAGAAAGAAACATAATGATTTTCGACGCTTTGTGTGGAGGAGGGACGGAACTGCTTTGAATCCCAAAAATGTTGAGCACGGTTGTAGGAAAATAATGGTTTGGGGTTCAATGGCAAGAAACGGAGTTGGTTGTCTTCATGTAATTGAAAGAAAATTTAACAAAGTTTGGATGCATTGATATCCTAAAACGTTGTATCCCCGAAACCAAAGAAAAATTGGAACTACCGCCGGGTGTAATACTGAATGATAATGATCCAAAGCACACAGCCGGTTTAACAAAAGATTGGTGTATTTGTAACATAAGAAAGGTGTTGCATATAACCCAAAGTCCTGATCTTAATCCCATAGAGCACCTTGGGCTGTTTTAGAAAAAGAAGTTCGAAAAAGAACCACTTGTACCAGAAAAGGGTTAAAGACAGCATTGTATGAAGAATTACAAAAAATTCCATCGGCTGTAACAAAAAACCTGGTCGGGTTGATGAACAGAAGATTGCAGGAAGTTATAAAAGCAAAAAGACAACACACAAAATATTAAAAAAATAACTATTTTCATTTCTTGTAACTGTCCCAGTTTTTTTTTGCCCGAATGTGTTTGGATTACTGAAACTGTAAAAACTGCAGTTTCATATGCAATTTATTTCGTTTTAATATATTGTATATAAAAATGGCTGGGATATTTCAAGTTGAATTTGAAGGTAATAAGTGTCCCAATTTTTTTTGGTTCACTGTATGTAACTATTTTGAGATTTGTTTGAGGATTCAAACCAAATTAAAAAAATTTCGAATGTTTTCGAGTTGGTTTAAAAAAACTGTTAGAAATCTTACTGATTTGATGATGCTTGTACACATATGAAGAACGTTTAGTGTACAGCAGTGATGTCAGAAAGGGAAGTTTTTTATTTACGTTTGCTACACAAATGAGGTAGTTTACGTAGTTTAGGTAGGAAACGTAGTTAAATGTAGTTCCAGTTAAGTGTAGTTAAACATAGCAAGCGTAGCGCAAAACAAAATTAAAATTGAAATCGTCATGGATTACTACATAAAGTGAGAAGAAGAAACGAGTTTTACAGTGGAACAAAATCTCTAGAAAACTCTTCGCTGGAAAATGTGCAGTTGGATAATTCAATTGGTGGCGTACGGGAAATATTTTATGACGTGCTACCAATGGCACGCGTTACATTAGTTCGCCATCTATGCCCTAGAGTTTGGAAAATAATGTTGAAAATGGGAATTAAATGTTTGGTTTTTCAAAAACTTATTGGGTTGCTATGGTGGTATATTTAAATGATACATTGGGTTCATCCCTTTTAAAAGAAATGTATTATATGATCAAAATTAGTGCTTGTCAGAAATAAAATGTAAGTGTGCATCAGGTTATGTTAAAAAGAACAACATTGTTTCTTATCTCTTCGAAAATGTCTGGATTTGTGTTAAATACACAGCATTTACGCAAAGTTTTGATTTTCGTTTTTTAATTGGAAGAATAGTGCAGCTGAAGCCCAATTACGAATGTAAAACTCGTGGTTGAGTTTTTAAAAAAATATAATTTTATTAATTCCAACGGCTCGGCGTCGACTGTACCACCTGTATTTATAACACAAAAATGTTGAATGTCGCTATCGCCTAGCTAGTGATATGATTCCTTGCGCGTATTGCTCATCATGCAAATACAAATAGTGCATGAGCTCTATGGGTGATCACTCATCACGATCGTTCATCTGAGCAAATGTGCAAGCAGTGCATGTTTGCATTTACTTGATGGGATCGGATGAACATTACTTCTCCTATCTCGTGCGATTATAATGGCTTAGTGAGGAGACGTGGGTTGGGGAGACTAAAAGGACAGAAAGACAGTGGTCTTTGGGACGTAACTGCCCATCAAATGCTTGTAATATTTTAAGGTAAATTTGTTTCGACCGATAAACCATATAAAGAGTGGTTTCGACGCTCAAAAAGTGGTGTCCAAGACAAAGAGTGTTTTGGGCAGCGAAAATGAAGAATTGAAGCCTTTTCTGCCCCAAGATCAATGCTCAGCAAAAAGGAAATTGTGAGTTCAACCCGAGAGATTTCGATAGGCGATTGTTCACATCGGAACTGTTTTGTGGAAGACATAAAAAAGGGATTTTGTTACCGGATCGTGACTGAAGATGAATAGTAGATAGACTACAATAACCCACATGATGGAAACGATACAAAAAATTCTGAACCTGTTCCTCATCGTTTAAATCGACGGCAAATCAAAACTTCCACGGCCCACAGGTCATGCTCTTAATATTGTGGCACCATACAGGTGAGCTTCTTAGATTAGGAAAAACAATTGATGGGAAAGTTATCAAGCACAACTAATGCGGTTAAGCCGCGCATTGCGTGAAAAACAGCCAGAAACGACCGAAAGGCATGAAAATGTGCAACAAGATAACACTCGGCCCCTCGTAGTTGCTGCGGTCAAAAACTGCCTAGAAACGCATAAAAAGGAGGTTTTACCCGTATTCTCCGGACCTTTCTCCTTCCGACAACTATCTTTTTCGACATAATTAAGGCAATTTAAGGGATCACCGGTTCGGGTCTTTCAAAGAAATGAATGAAATGGCTCGATGATTGGATTTCGCTGCCTTTCATATGCCGCGATCGTGACCGCAATTCTTTGGATAAAGTTATATTTTATTATAACCTGCGGCTGAAATGATGCGTTCAAGTTTAAAACGTCACCACTAGTTTTATGAAAGCTAAGCCACAACTGAATACCGTTAAGCGTGGTTTTCCATTCCAGCGTGATAATGACCATACTTCATTTATTTATGTAAGAAAAACTAACAGCCGGTCGAAATCTCCTTGCGAAAGCGAAGCCCTTAAAATGAGTTAATTACAAAGAAGACATATCGTCCATACGAATAAATAATACGGTTTGCACTCGCCGCAGCAAATCCCAAGGAACACCGAAAACGGCTGCTAGCAGAACTTTCGCTCTCTAAGATGGCGCTAAATAAAACATACGGTAATAAACCTTTTCAACGCTTATTGTTCCTAGCAGGATGGTGTAATTTATAGCTCTATTGTTTTACTAGCCCCTCCCCCTCGCTTCCAATTTTCTTCCGAAAACAAGAGATAATATAGTAAATTATAGAGCTGCTCTCAACATACACGGGGCATTAGTTTCTTAACTACATATACCTTTCAGTGCATTTTGCGCTGTGGAGAAGCGCAATCACATCAGCACCCCTATCCACGGAGCACCCACTCATTCATCCGTGCGGGGAAATAAACTTCGACTAGAGGAAGCTCCGGCGATTCTCTCAAGCAGATTCCAGAATCCTCTTTTCTGTTTTCCCGGTTGCTGCAATTCTAGCGCATATAATAGCCGGCGATAAATTAACAACAAAGTGCAGAGCAGTCCAAAGCAGAAACGCAACCCTGCTGGTCTATAGCTCTGCTGCGGAAAAAGGGAAAAAATTGGTTTTGACGCCCACCCATCTCACTTTTCTCTGTTTGCATTTGGGCTAAGAGGAATTTCTCATCGTTTGCGCCAAAAGTTTCGCCTGATTTGTGCGGCTACTGGAACGGTCTGGTGCCCTATTTCCTTTTATGCTAGCCTTGAAGCGAGGAGCAAGTAACATTGTATCTAATTTAAAACTAGTTGTTTCCTGAAGCTCCTTTAGCGGATGAATTGCAAGTGGGTGCTAGAGTGCAGACAGTAATGCGGTTTAATTGTCTGCAGAAGTCGTTGGTAAGGAAAACGAATTTCGCTTACGGGATATCATTAAACAGTTTTAATTGCAAGTGGAGCAAACAAGGACATATCAATGAAACAGGAGATTTTATAACTGTGCAACTGTAACTCATTTCTTTTGGGATTGTTGAGTTATGGTTAGACGCGTCCTGCAGAATGGAAACTCTTAAAAACAGTGTATGTTCTGTTCTAAATGGAAAGTTTCAATGGAATTAAACTGAGAAAGTCTAAATATACAGTTGCACAGGTGCTCATGTTAACTCGGACGAAAAGATATCAAAAATTAATATGTAGGGTAGAGGTGAAGACTAGTTCAGATCCCTCATTAAATAAAAGATATGAGATAAGATGAAATTTAGGAAAGCGAAATATTTATATCTCATCATTCCAGAACGAACCCCGAAATATCTCAAAGGAATATAGGGCTGTCGTGGCAATTCATAAATTGAAACAAGTTGGAAGCTTAAACTAGCTACTTCAGCTGGTGTTTATTTTGGTTTATTCAATTCAGGATACAACACCACTCAATTTGACTATACCCCTCAGGATCATTTCTGCAGATAGTCTTCATTTACTTTCAAATGAGATCGTAAATCCAAAATGTTTATGAAATATTTGCGCATGTCGTTGTAAAGGAAATCTAAACGGTACACTTAATAAAAGTTGTTTATTATAAGAATTTCGAAACAATACAAAAATGCTACATCCAAATAAAAGCTTTGCATGAACATGTACTAAAACGTATCAGCAAAAAAGAAAAAGAAAGCATATGAGAAGAATATTTCTCGTTGACATAGTAACTTGGCCCTAAAATTTAATAGGGAAGACACTTCAATCTAAAAAAGCAAAAAGCGGATCTTAACAAACTTCTGATCATTATTTATTATTCTTAAAAGACATATGTGATTTGTGATTTCAATATTTTGCAAAAAAAAAACCTGATGAAATAATTATTTCAGTGAACAAACAGTAAACAGAACATATCATGTTTTTACCGATTTCGTGAACTATGAAAAACCAATTTCACAAGCCTATGCACCCAGAGTGGCCTTCAATTTTTTTATACTTCAGTAAGCAACACCCGCTTGGTCTTACATTGCAAGCAAGACCAACTGCATTTGAACTTCTTTCTCATAAAACTTATCTAATACAAGTCTAACTTTGCCCCAAATCTATGTTTGCATTGAGGACCACAAGTGCTGTTTAACGATTTTTTTTTATCGATTGTATAACAGAAGTACGATTATTTAACCCTTCTGTGCTGTTGGGGTCATTTTATCACCCAATATGTATATTTTTACTCAGAGAGGTTTTGTTTTAAATTCTTCTCTACTCACTGCACGAATGTAAGCATATTTTTAATTTCACCAGTTAATCATTTTACAGTAATATTCCATATATAGTTTCAGGTAAGTGTATACACATGTTACGTTAGAGTCAATTTGTGGAAGACGGAGATGTTTCAGACGCTGATATAAGGAGTGATAATGACAATACGGAAGAGATATCTGGCAATTTGACTGAGGATTTCAGTAAATATAAAATATATAAAATGGGTAACAGCGCCTTCTGAAAATCGGCTTTCTCGTGCTACAGCTAAACAGATGTGTAATTTTTTTCTAACAAAACAGAAGGGTTAAGAAAGAAGAGTTCGTCGATATTAATAAAAATATTGAATTTCTGCTGTATTCCTTTAACTTCTGAGCATGTTCCAAGCTACTGTTTTCTTACAAAAAATATATGCGACAATAAACATTTGTTTTCATTTCAGAAATGTGATGTTTAATGTTATTGTCGTTTTCTTTTTGTTTGTTAATGTCCTTAACAGAGGTTGTCAGTACTATGTTCTTGGATTATCAATTTCTTCATAAGAGAGTTGGGGAGATCTTTTCACAATAAGAAATTTCTAGTAGAGTCACAATCGAAGATTCTAAATATTCGAAATCACAGCCCAAATTTATTAAAAAAATATGGAATGATACAGTATTGTTTATTTGTTTGATAATATTTCTTAAAGCTGACTAAAATTATGTGGAATCTAATATTCCACCCCCAAAATTAAACAAAAGTCCATTTGGTGTAACAGGCCTTAAATTGAAATTGCATGAAAATCGCTCCAGGTATTGTAGTAAGTGCGTCGACCCACACGCAGAATGTCTAGGTTCGATTCCCGGACGGGACAACTCGCATTTTTCACTGCACCACCTCTTTCTAGTGGTTCATAGACAATTGATACACTCAAAGACTTATAATTGTCTATGAAAAGCTTCTCGAATCTCGCCGTTCGGAGTCGGCAAAAAACTGTAGGTCACTTATACTCGTGAGAGAACAGTAGCACGCACAACACGAGTAGTTGTTGTAGAAGCTAGGCCCTGATTCCATATGGGCTAAAGTGCCACTCAATTATTATTATTTTTATTATCCGCTCATTCAACATGATTCAACATGATTTTTTCAGGAGATGCATTTTATGATACCGCCTGTTTACACCTACCTAAATTTATAGCATTTGTAATAAATCTAATAGCATTGCATTGGATATCGTTTGAAAATCTTTAAATATTTTTGGTATTGATTCGCTTAAGCTTTCTCTAAGTTAAATAAAGGGAATTCTTATTCTTATTCTATAGTCAAAATTAATTTAAAATGTTCAAACAAATCGAAATGTACAAAAAAACTCTTGGTGCAGCGAGTATGATAAATGTAACTTAGAGTCAGCTAATTTAAAAAAAATACGCAATAGCAATTTTGCCTTAAGAACTTGGTTAATTTTTCCAAATTTCTAGTCTAAAATTTGTGCTATCTAAACGGTATATTATAGGTTACCAAAATTTATAAATTATAGGATTCTTCGCTTTATTTATTTATTTTTTTTTTGTGTTCCAATTTAGAACCACAGCTGTGGCCAAGCAGCAGGCATTTAGCGAGACTTTTTTCTGTGAATTCTGGTCGCGAAATGCATCGATCTTCTTCTTCTTCTAGTGATGGTGCAGTCTGGGGTGGAACTGGGCTTCAAAAAACATGCCTCTCCAGCCAGCACGATCTTTCGCAAGCTGCTTAGCAAGTTAGTTGAGGTCCTTCTCCACTTGTGTGCGCCACCTTAGCCTAGGCTGTCCTCTGTTGCGTTGTCTCAATAGCTCAGATACGAAGACTTTTCAGGCCGGAGCAGTGGTATCCATACGCTCTACATGGAGTAGCCATTTTAAACGTTGTGTCCGAAGAAGCCTGACCAGGCGCATTTCGCTATAAAGCCCATAGAGTTCGTTGTAAATCTTCTCCTCAGGTGCCATCAACGCAAACAGAACCAAAAATAGCACTCAAAACTTTTCTCTCGAAAAGAATAAGGGCTTGCTCATCCGCTTTTAGTAACGACCAGGTTTCCGCACCAAAGTGTAGGACTGGGTGATGTTTAATAAAGAAAGCTAAGTTCTTAGAGAAAGGTATTTATTTGTCTAAAACATTTTTTTGATATTGGAGGTCTCGATGAGTTCGTTCCCGAGCTTGATGGAGCAGCGAGAGTTCTCCATCGTCATCCTACATAATCTGACGAGTTTTGTAGGAGTGCCAAAACTAAACATGGAACTGTATGCACACCGTCATATGCGGCCTTAAATTCGTCAAATAGGTGGTGAGTGTCGGTTTGCACTTCTTGGGTCTTGAAACCACACTGGTAAGGACCAATCACGTTGTTGACAAATGGTTTCAGGTGTTCACATAATACGGCAGAAAGGATCTTGTTCCCGATGTTTATGAAACTAATCTCTCGAGAGTTAATGCTATCGAAGGGGTCTCCTTTCTTCTGGACCGGACAGACGACGCTGAGATTCCACTCATCGGGCATGCTTTCCTCCGACCATATCTTACAGATGAGCTGATGCGTGATGATGTGCCCAACCAGGTCATCTCCAGCTGGTTTAAATAGTTCTGCGGACAGTCTATCCGCTTTAGCGGCTTTGTTCGACTTCAGTCTCGATATTGTCATCTTGGCCTATCATCGTCAAAATTGAGAGGAACATTCTGCCTAACAGCGGGATTTGCGATGATGTGGTCTTTCCATGCGCAATGAAAATGTGCCCGGAAGGTAACGACTTTCCATTTTTTTACTATTTTCTGAATATGGTTCGGCCTAACAATTAAAGTTTGCAGTTTGTTAACTGATATGTGAGATGATGCACATATGACGTTCAATTGAGGAGACTGGGAGACAGCGGCACCGCATTTTCATTTCCTTAAGATAAAATTGTTTAAAGATTGCTTAGTATCACTTGCAATACGAGTATAAACTCGGATCCAACTTTTTCCATAAATATTCCGCCTGCAGGAACGTATTACCGCCTGGCACTGGTTAGTAGGGACTAAGGTCCACCAACCACAGAGGCATATGCTTAGGAATTTATCACCATATTTCATTATTAAATGCCCCATAAACTTTGAATGCTGGCATAAATATCATTTGATTGTGTTTAAACTTTGTCAAGGACTACCTTTAACACGCGCGTGAGCATAATTAAACTTTTATGACATCGAAACCTATCCTTGAATAACATGAGAAAAATAGGCGCACGTGCTTCACGTGCAACCTGTATCTATCTCACTATATTTGGAGTCGTATACATTCGACCTACATCACAATTACTAGTTGATACATGCCCCCTATTCCATTTCATGTAGTTACCTATAGAAACAGCACAAACATTCATTCACAAAAAGGACGTTACTTGTGTGTACGTTCCCTTGTGAGTGGGGACCAAAGAGTCTACAAATCTGTGAGGTCCTATGACAAGATACATATAAAATACTTAATTTTAGCATAACGATGTCATATCAATCATATATAACTTTGTCCCCAGTCCTTAAATACTTGTGGGTTACTTTAAAGTCAAATCGTAATTATTCGCCAACATAACTTCTCTCCAATCTGTCAACCCTTATTCTCCTTACGACTGTTGATAGCATCTTCCAATCCAAACCCGAGCAGCCAATCAAAGAGATACTTATCACTTCATTACTCGGGATTTCTAATTCGTTGATTTTCACAGATTTTCCATTCAACTGTCTCCCGTGCCGACAAACGTCCTGATGACACAACCGTTTCGGCAGTAGTTTCTGCGCTGCCACTGAAACTTTATCCTCGAAAGTTTGTGCGAAATTAATTGAATGCCTTTGTAATTGTTGTTGTTCCGGGGAAAGTGCAGAAAAATAAAGTTTATGAGTGAATCAAAAACGGACGGCTCTTATAAAGTATCCCTCGGCATGGTAAAAAGTTGATGATTCCCAGCTCCTATCTTCTGACGTCCCGAATAAAATATGCGCTTTTGTTTGCCTTTTAAAAGTTTCTATCCGCTTGTTTGATTAAAAAAAATTGTGAGTAACTTCGTTACATTAAATTTATCACCAGGAAACAGTTTTCCACCTGTTCAAAGTTATGATAACGGTTTTGGGGGGCGGGGGAGAAAAAACTAAGTTATAAGCGGAAGTTTATTTTTTCGTTGGAGTTTTTAATTTTGTGGTGAGAGCATGTCAAAGTAATCAGTGAAATTTCTCTGTGGCCATGATGAAAAACTGCAATGAAGTTTTGCGATGGCTCGCGGAAGTGGAGCAATTAAACGGACTCTTGGTAGTTAGCGTTTGGAAAAATTGTTTTCGGGGCGATTCTCTTTGAGGATGCGATATTCGTGTGTAGACCAATACTTTTTTTTTGCAAGACGAAACATGAGAAATACAAGGATGGGGCAAGGTGAAAATTTATTTTTCCTTTTGTCTTCCTTTTGTTATTATTTCAAAGCCACTGATGTGTAGTATTTCATCAAAATGTCTCTCAACTATTTTAACAGTGGTCCACAAAAGTCTGCGTAAGGCAAAGGAATCTGGAAAAAAATAGAGCTCATTCGAAAATCATAATTGAAAATTTGGTATATATAATTAAATTTCTATAAAACAGGTCGTGAGCTTTCAGATTTAAAAAAAATCAATTTTTTTATCCATTTAATAATAATAACGAAATTAAAATCAAAAGAGTCTAAATTAAATCCATAAATGTTTGCGTACGGTTGGCAACTCTTTACCTACAAAGTCACTGGCATTTATTAGAAAAACAAAAGGATTGAATCGTGTTTCATTTGAGTTCTGTGAATAAGAAAATATTGAAATGGCATAAAATGAGTTGAGTACAAGTGAGCGGCAAAGGATTATCAGGAGCGAATGTCCTAAGGTGAAATCAGAGAGTTAACCCCAAGAAGTAAGTCTACGATCCATAAAATTAAAGACCGCTCCAGGCACAATGGACAGTTGAACTCACAACCAAGATCATCAAACCATCCAAACTCTCTCCAAGAGTTAAACGATCGATAAAGCGAATGATTATTTAATGATTCTGACGTGCGCCCAAGAAAGGAGACCAATTCGACTGAGCCAAGTATCGAGGGATTAGTCTCCTTAACATCGCATACAAGATCCTCTCTGCCGTATTGTGTGAACAACTGAAACCGTTCATCGTAGAAGCGGCTAAAATGGTTCTATTGGTTAATGAGGGCAAAACAAAGTACATGCTGTCATCAAGGAAGGACACACAACATCGGCGCCTCGGACAGAGCGTCGCACTAGGTAGCAGAACTTCGAGGTAGCTGAGGACTTTGTCTATCTCAGCTCTGCGGTAATTAGGGGCAACAACACCAGTACCGAAATCAAACGCAGAATCAGTCTTGCCAATAGCTGTTTCTTTGGGCTCAAGAGGCAATTGAGTAATTAATTAAGTAATTAATTAAGCCCTCTCTCGAAGGACTTTCTTGCTTGATATAACACCTTAATCATCCCAGTCCTACTAAATGGCGTGGAAACCTGGACGTTACCAAAAGCGGATGAGGAAGCCCTTAGTCTTTTCGGGAGAAAAGTTTTGCGTGCGATTTTTGGTCCTGTTTGCGTTGATGGCATCTGGAGGAGAATATTCAACAACGAACTGTATGGGCTGTACAGCGACATACGCCTAGTCAAGCGTCTTCGAGTACCAGGCTTAAGATGGCTAGACCGTGTAGAGCGTATGGACACCACTGCTCCGGCCCGAAAAGTCTTTGAATCTGAGCCATTGGGACAACGCAACAGAGGACGGCCCATACTAAGGTGGCACACACAATAAGAGAAGGACCTCGACCAACTTGGAGTACGCAACTGGCGGCAGCTGGCGAAAGACCGTGCTGGCTAGAGAGGCATGTTGATTGAGTCCCAATTCCACCTCGGACTGTAGCGCCACTAGAAGAAGAAAAAGAAGAAGTGCAGCCTTAAACGGAAAGGAGAACCGTATATAAAATGGGGTTCAGGTGAAGTGTGCCAAGGAGAATGTCATTGATCAGTAAAATTAATAAAGAAAGGAGGCTCTCGTTTGAAAGGGAGTATGTAGCCTAGCCTCCAGATTTCTGGCGCAAGGTGATTTTGGATATTAGAGGGTGTGGCGAACACCGATGCATATAATAACACGAAAACCGTTGAACACGGAGGTGAATACGTAATAGTATGGGGTTGTGTGAAGTCATTGGGAAGTGATTGAAGATGTTTTCGCACATTGACATTTTAAAAAGAAATTTAAGACCAAGTGTTGAGCAGTTAGGAGTATCGAGTGAATAGTAATACTGAATAGACTGGTAATGGCTGTTATTTAATACACCTCACCTGCTTAATACCCCACCACAGAGACCAGATGTGTCAAAGAAAAAATATTACAGCGATATTAATAATAGAGAGCGGTTGAAGGAAACTTTGAAACTGAAACGTGAGTTTTATGCATAATCGTAAATAAGATAAAAGTAAATCCTACTAAATACTATACTTTCGCTCAGTGTCATACAATTTTAATTTATTTAAAATTTCTTTTACAGGCTTTTGTGTGGCATTTTGTTATAATTATTGAGTGGATAATTATATCGAATTATTATTTTTTTTTTTGTAAAATCCGGAAGCTTATGATTTATGTAATTGATATATAATTTTAGATACCAAATTTTCAATTATGGGAATAAACTCCAGTTGTTCCCAAATTTCGCGGCCGTACGTAAACTTTTGTGGAGCACTGTATGTGTCGTTGCGAAAATCTTTGTTGAAACTTCATTTAAGATTGCCCAGAGAATTGGGATCATATAACTTTCTTACAAGCTTGCCATTGCTAAAGTATTTACGGTAGCAGAATGTTTTAGGAACAGGAACTACTTGGGAAAATCGTTTCGAAAATGTTTATTCCTTTAAAAGTGGAAAACGTGGAGGTCAGCTGTATCAACAAATATGTACAGAAATTATTGCAGCCAATCGATCGGGTTGGATTCGTCGATAAGAAACGATTCAAAGTTCAGGTCAATCGATCGCCTTATGTTATCAAGATGTACACAAGTAAATGGGGGAGTAGTTCGATTCAACGAAAATGTTTACTCAGTGGGAGTAAGTCTTCATGGCAAGAAGTGGTGGTTTCTTCTGTTTGTTGTTGGTCTAGTAGCTGCTTATCAAAAGGCTTGGTTAACAAAAAGACAAATTAGTGCCACTACAAAAGTTCAAATTAAAGGAAATCCAGTCAATTTTCACTTTTTGAACAAGCTTGAGTTAAACAAGTTTAAGGAGAACATGTTTATCTTTGTCGACCTGGTTAGTGGGAGGCATAGAAAATATATCTTGAACAAAAGTTAATTTACTCTGGCATACTTAGCAATTCAAAATATTTACAAAGGTCAATAGGAGGATCGGTGTATAAGACAATGCCCGAAGTTCCAATAAAAAACACTACTAACAAAACAACCAAAATATTTGTTTTCGGGAAGCTTCGCTTAATTGCACATGGAGAAAAGGTTCAAGGTTTATGGAATGCAAAATTGTTTTGTTAACGACAGTGTGTAAGACCTTTTCCCTACCCTAATTCATATCCCTAGTTCATTGCATAAACCATGCTCTCTAATGCAGAAAATTAACCGAAGAAGTGATCAAGCTAAATATTTTTCACGGTTTCATAAATTTCTTTTGATGATCGAAGGCTGGAATAAGCGTCTAATCCATATGACTTTATTGAGTCTACCTTAGAAGTTCTTCGGAAGCAATGAAGTAAAATACAAGCTTGTGTTGAAGTGATTGTAAAAAAATGATTGCTAATAACATACATTTTTGTCTTATAGCCGCATCTTTACCATAGTTACTCACAAAGTTCTTTTTAGGCAAATAAACAATTTTAAATATTTACTACTCAAAACCACAAAAATTCCACTTGAAACACATAGCAAACTTTTAGGCGATCTAAAGAATCATAAGTCATTTGAAATAGCTTTACACAGAATAAGTCATCTATTGTTTTTAGGATTTTGTTTCTAACGAATGAAACCTCCAATTTGTGTTTCATTGTGCCCGTTGGTTCAACGTCCCAACATCTGTCATGTCCGTCACACTCTATTGATATTGAAAAATATTGGACATAAATTAGTTTTATCTAGTGATAATCGTATCAATTTATTCGTTTCTTGTATTAAAAAAAACATATTTTCTTATTGAAAAAGCGTACAAATATCACTCAAAGTATTGTGCTTCGGAAGCGACCTCTTTTTTCGAAAAAAAACCTCTAAAAAATGAGTCCTCCAGAGACCCCCCAAATCGTTTGGCACCCATCGAAAAAGCCAGTTATCGCAAGGAGCAAAGTCTGGAGAATTTGGCGGGTGAGGTAAAACCTCCCATTTCAGCGGCTCCAGATAGCTTGTAACCACTACAGCCACTTGGGGCCGAGAGTTATCAGCTTGCAAAATCACCTTGTCATACCTTTCGATCATTTCGGGCCATCAATGGTTTCACAAGGACTCACAAGGGCTTAGCAGCTCATAGTACACCACATTCGTGTGATCCCACTATTTACAGAGCAAGACCTTTGAGCAGTGGATACTTATCTTTGGTGTCGATATAGGCGATGATAAAACATATTCAGTGGGACTTGAAACTGTTTGCTGAGTCACTCCCAACGATTCTGCGCGTTTACTTTGTGTTTGGCACGAATTTTGATCCAGTAAAGCCTGCAATTCCTCATCTTCAAACTTCATGGGTCTTAGACTGAAATCACCACTTTTAAAGAGACGACATGTCGGAGCGGATTCACCATAAGGTTCTACATGCATTTGATAAGCTTCGACTACAATTTATTTCCAATTAAAAATAAAAATTAAAATTTTCGGCAAATGTTGTTTATTTAAGACAAATCCAGACATTTCCGAAGAATCAAAATACAATGTTGTTGTCTAAAACAGACGCTAGTACATATTAATTATTGCTAACAAATGTCACACCTTTCCAAAGAAGTAGGTAATTGCAGATGGCGCCATCTTTTGAAAAGTGACAGAATTTATTTGCATAGCCATTAGAATTACCAATATGAAAATAAAATGTTTAAACCTAATGCTGGGGTCCACGTGTACGAGTTTGTATGGCTCATCTAATTGTATATCAGTCCACAGATCAACTTGAGGTGCAACTTTCAACTAAAATAATTTCGATCATTAAAGCTCAAGCTGTAACTAATCAAAACACTCCATGGTGTGGCACATGCACCAGCTCATCTGTAAGATATGGTCGGAGGAAAGCATGCCCGATGAGTGGAATCTCAGCGTCGCCTGTCCGGTCCACAAGAAAGGACACCCCTTCGACTGCACCAACTAAAGGGTGATTTTTAAAAGCTATAGAAAAGTTATTCAACAAAAACACATAAAATTCAGAAGAATGCATGAAATATTTATTTGAATCGATAGTACGGTCCATATAATTTAATGTTTGAAGATTATTTTATTCAAATATTGACCTTGACTGCGCCTCAAATTGTCTATCCGCTTCGTTCAATTTTGACATACTCTTTCCAACATTTCGGCCGGTATCTCACGAATAAATGCTTCAATGTTGTCTTCAAATGCATCAATTGAAGCGGACTTGTCTGTATAGACATGAGCTTTAACAAAGCGCCACAAAAATAGTCTAAAGGCATTAAATCGCACGATCTAGGCGGCCAATTGGCCGGTCCCGAACGTGAAATAAAATGTTCACCGAACTCGCCTCTCAATAAGTCCATTGTTGCGCGTGCAAGTCAAGCTCTTGCATTTTGGGCAAGAAAAAAAGTTGGGTATCATCTCACGGTAGCGCTCACCATTCACAGTTACGTTAAGATTCGCATCATCTTTGAAGAAGTACTTGAAGAACTCGCGTCAGCTGTTTAAACAAGTGTTGACAAAAAGATAACAGCTAAAATATCACCCTTAATCGAGGAATTGGTCTCCTTAACACCGCGCACAAGGTCGTCTCTACGGTATTGTGTGAACGCCTGAAATCGTTCGTCAACAACCTGATAGGTCCTTATCAGTGTGGTTTCAGGCCAGGGAAGTCCACCATCGACCAAATCTTTACACTCCGGCAGATCCTGGAAAAGACCAAAGAAGTGCATTTCTTTGCCTAAGTCCCCTGAATATTTCAGAAGCCTTGTAAGTTCTTGATCCCAACTACATGGTGCATCTCCAAGCCATGGAGCAGGGATACATCTCTATAGTTTTTGCAAGAGTAAGGCTCGCGTTTTTCGTCTGAAACATTTACGTCTTCTCAAATTTGAAGGATGATCAGGTGCAGTCTCCCTACCAAAGCACTGTCGCCAACTTAAAAGAATAGTTATTACAAGCCATATCACGGCCTATCGCAATGTCAATGAACCTAAAGCGCTTATCTTCTGTCGCGTAGCGAAAGTTGTACTTTAAGATCAATTTAATCCACCAAAGACGTGCTTGAAACTTGCCATCGTTCGCTTTATCCTATTTGTCTTATTTATATTTTTATTTCATTCTTCATTTTCCTAGTGAAGCGCTGCAGTCCGATGTGGACGTGCGGCTCGGCTAAAATCTCTCTCCAGTTTTCACGTACACTCGTCCCAGTTATCTTCGATTGCGTACAATATGTGGGTTGAGGATATGCATAACTTGCGCGTGATGTCATCATTCTCTGGATTAGATTCTCATGGCCGAAACCATGTTATCCATACGCTTCATCTAGATGCCACCATCACAAAAATATTTTCTTTAAAATAAAGATCAGTTTGAGTTCTTTACTGACAATGAATGTTTTCCATCAGCCTTTTTTTAATTACGAATGTCAGAATTGAAATATTGCTGAAAAGATTTACGAGTATTCTGCTTCGGTCTCTTACAGTATGAAGATCTGAATCTCTGACTAGAAACCTTACATAGAAGGATGTATTGAATTGTTTGCTAATGGGCTCACTTATTTACATACAACGACAAGAAAGTTGCATGTAAGTTAACGACGAAGACCCAATCCAGACAAAGTAGTTTTAAGTCAAAAGTGAAGCAATAAAGTGTTAAGCCTCCAAACATATTTTAATTTTTTTTTAACCAAATAAAAATGTAACTTGTAGGGAGTTTGATCTTTTGGTAATTTCCGCAATCAATGTGTCCTTCTTGTTTGTTTTTCCCGGCATGCTTATTCAGTGACCTGTGGCTGTAAATAAATAAACACAGAACATTTATAACATATATAATTATATTTAGAAAAAATCTTTCAAATAAATTACACAAATGACAACGGCGCAGATTTCACAAGTTTCTATTGTATATTCAAAGCTCTTATAAATAATGAGAGGGCATGCCTGTTATAATCCCAAAATGACAAGAAATATATTTCATTGTCAAATTTAAAAATGCCGCGAGGAATTTCTCGAATAAATAATATTCATTTAAATAAATATAAAAAATATCACCGGAATTTCCTGAGAAAGAACGTGTGAAAATTTGCTCTATGTGCTGGCGTGGTTTCACTATCTTCGAAAATTTAAGAGAAGGTGTATACTTAATATTTTTTTTCATACGTCGCCCGCGAAATTTGAACAGACCTCGTATAATATATCAACCTTATGCAGCGAATAAAGGCTTTGAGACGGCGGAAGAAAGCATCGCACAAAGTACGTAATTGGCTGTGCAGCATTTTGGCCCATTCCTGGTGGCATGCTTTTTTGAGGTGGTCCAAAGTTTGTTTATTTTTAGTGCCATCCAAAGGATTTGTATCCGAAGAATTTGCAATCCACGTGTGGAACGCCGTCTTTTAATTAATCTGGGTTCATGCGCGCTTTGTGAGACGTTTGTTGTTTGCTTCAGTACCACTTTTAAGAGGTTTCATGTTAAGCGAGGCAATTTACGCCAAGATCGAAAAACACGAGCGGATAGCGATCTTTGGTGCTTATGGCGGCTCAAACCATCACCATCGGTGCTGCGGTGCCGACCGTAGATGGAAAATTTCAAAGGACCTTTCTGGTATGTTACCTCGGTAAATTTGTTTCTTGACATATTTCTTACCGTCGCGACTCATCTGAAAAAAGTAAGTTCGACAATTTAAATTTAATTTTTATTTATTTTATAAAAGCGTGGCAACTCCGTCGCTCTTTCGACTCTAAATTTTTCTTGTGCGGCTTAAGACCGAGAATAGCTAAAGCACAAGTTTTTTTTAGTATGTGTTGCATCCAATAGAACGATATGTTGAGCTAAACAGCCATTTTGCTTTAACCCCAAAGCGATTTTCGCTTAATTCGTATCTTCACTTGAAGAACCACTTCTGCCAATGTTGCTGATGTTTTATGGCCATCTCAATAGCGTTCCAAATACAAATACAAATTTTTCAACACAACTGAGACATAAATCTTTAAGAAAGAACTTGAAAAACAATAAAATTATCTATCATGTGACCAAATTTGAAAATAAAGGCAGTTTTAAGTTGGTTACCGTTCACATCATGCAATGGCGCAAGCTCATTAAGAAATGCAGAGGACCACCAAATTTTTGCGTGTCTTCCATTTTGTGAACTTTTCTCTGTGACTCAATCAATTCCCCTGCAATTCTGGGGGCTATACTGATAAATGCACAGACTCGGTCACCCACTTCCGAACTTAAATGCCTGAAATACCAGGGAGGCCTTGCTCTGTTTCTACAGCTGACTACACTTCAAAGTTCTTACACCCAAAATCACCCCAAGAATATTGTTGTTTTGATGAATTTTGCTTCATTCAAAACGATCGCAATCGCTAAAGATTTATTAAAGTCCATTTAATGGCGGCAATTATACAGCAGGAAAATATTTACTGTGCGTTTATTTATGTTGTGCTTAATGCAGAATGTACTAAAAATACCGCCCCTACATTCGGCTATTCAAAGCATCTGTTTATTTTCATACTAAACTGTTTCGTTTCACTTGAAATAACGGTTCCTCCATCAAATCAAAAGGCGACCTCGCCTACGACAAAACAAATGTAAGTCTATGCCACTTCATTGTGACGTCAACGGGCGATCGTAAATTGCTGGCCAAGCAATCTTCTTACGTATCAGGTACAAAATTGCTTCCTGACTGAATTGCTTCCATTGAAACGCTTTCCAAGGTCCGTGTGTAATCGATTTCCAACTGCAACTTAGACGACCGTGTGTGATGCTGGAACGGAATTCCCGTAAACAAATTCGTACTTGAAGGTCAGAAAAAAATCAAGATGCGATATTTTTAAATTCGTTTCCCCATATCACGATCAAGATTAAGGTGAGGGTGCTATTAAAGGTCGCTGTTGGCACTTCATCGAGAGTCCGCAGGTAGTTTGCTATAAATAGTGGAGCAGGCAACTGCATGCCGGCTGCACGAGGACGTAAGGCAGCAGCGACGTGTAATGGACGATAAGTAAATATTTAAAAATACTTTAAACGATCACATCATGTTTGCATTGCCTCCGGTCTTTCGGTGTAAAGGCCCGGACAAGTGGTGCATAATTTTGTGAGAAAATTTTGTGTCGGCAGATGGTATGGTATTTTACGACTTGGTCGTGATCCGCTCGCGGGAGGACGTTGGGCAGGAAGAATCTTGCTCGTCATGGCTTGGCAGGTGGAACGAGAGAGAGGTAATGCGAAATATTTTGCATAGTTGTGATTGAGGGCATGAAATGATTAATTACAATTTCAGGGAAACTAGTTTAAGATAGACGATGTGTGGATTGATGTATGCCGCAATTTGTGTAAATCAGATCAGTTGCACGATCCGTTCTGCTGAGTGTTTAAAACAGAAAACCGGATATGCTTCGTGGAATGCTTTCTGAGAATTAATTTCTATGAATAATATGGAGAGTCATTTATTGCATATTTTTCTGTAGCGTTAGAAATCTTGCTTCTTAGACGTTGAATAGTAGACGCCATCAGTATGTAAGACCACATGTTAGCTTTCCCTTACCGTGAACTCGTGAACCGTGAACTCTTGGATTGAGTTGAACGATTTTCAACCCGAATATTCTATTTCTAACAGTAAACCGGGATGAATGCATGAACGTGTGTATTATGGGACGTCCATTGCAAGAAACCAAATTGGCTAATGTACCATTTTGAAACCACAGCGCTCTGAAGATGAACGCGAAGCTTGTTTCCTATGGTTAAACTGAATCTGTGGAGTTCTATACAGTTCGAAAACCCGTTTTAAAAAAATATATTAAATTTCCTCATGAGATCCAAAGACGAAATTGTCTAAGAGAGGGTGTCCCATCGTGGCAAATGCAGGACATATGCAATGAAAGGAAGTGAAAAACCGCCAGTTTGTTGTGATAGCTGCAGTCGTGACCTTGGTATGGGGAACAAATTCTGTTCTCCAACATTTTAGGGCCTTGTAAAAATGTTCACCAGCCTGGTGACATCGATGCTAGTCCTGGGTTCTGTTGTACTTGCAAGGTTTTAGTTAGGCTTAATTCTTCTAGGTGTATATTTGGTCTTTTAAACAATATCATATCTCTGTGCCTACAGAAAATGGTATGTTACTGTCTGCCCTGTCAAAATTGTGTGCGGTCTAGCATAGTTCCTTACTGATAGCCAATTCTTTGCTTGCTGGATTTAAAGAGAAGAGTTGTACGCAGTAAAGGATCGAAATTACTTTTTGTCCATGTTTTAGTAAATCATAATCTTCATTTCTCCTCTAGAAGATGTTGCGTAACTCATAAGTCAACACTAGAGACAGAATGTTCTAAAAGTCAATTCAACTACTAGCTTACGCGGGCGACAATGATGTGATTGCTCGAACACAGCGAGCCGTCAATAAGGAGTCTTCGGATACAACTTTTATGCTATGTGCAGCGTATGGGCACGATTGCTCCGGCCAAAAAGATTTTGAATCCGAGTCATTCGGACAACAAATGGACAGGATCTCAACCAAATGGAGGCAGCTGGTTGGAGATCGTGCTAGCTGGAGAGGCATGTTGGTTGGGGACCAAGTCCACCCGAAGAAGAAGTAGCTTATAATATACGATTCTCTTTCAAGCCGACTAAATAATCAATATATCCATGCTTGCTTTTAAATTTAAATTTATCGAACGCAGTTCGACCATGCGATTGCTTTAGTTATTATCGTTCTTAATGAATTTTCCATTGTCCTGGAAAGATGGTCAAATGAAGGTGGAAAAGTAATGATCGAAGTAATGATAATTTTAAATGTCTTATTAGATTGGCCAGGCTGGACCAATTTTGAAGTAGGTACCAAGCTACTCAGTAATAAGAAAGGCCGAACTTGGTGTCAAAACTGAGGTATCGGTTTTTTACTCAGTGTTTGTTCCAACTTTCACCTATGGTCATGAAATTTGCGTAATGACCGAAGGAATAAAATCGGGAATAAAGGCTTATGAGATTTTTCTGTCCTCTTCTCGCCGGGATAGGCTGAGATTGAGTTCACCACGGTGCGCGGAGAACGCAATGTTGAACAGCTACTTCTTCGGACGGTAGAAGTTCCCATCTTCACGAATTCCAAGGCGTTCCTCAGATGCAATTCCATAAGGTAGGCGACCGCTCCACAAAACCAGGGCTAGGGTTTTGGATTATGTCCCTTAACTTGCCTGGTTGCGCTTGGGAATAGGATCTGATAAGATAAGAGTCGATGGCAGAGGATCGAGCGACTTGAAGGTCTCTCATGCGCGTATTGCCTTCGCGATAATGATGATGACGATTCATTGACCCAAATATACAATAGTTATTCGGTCCCTAAAATTCTTTGAGTTAATTCATATGTCGTCTGCTTCTTTTAGATAGTTGTTAACTCTGGTTGATGAATGGTGGCTTCGACATCTTCCAATGGATTCTGTACAACTTTTCCAGTGAAAAACAAACCAATCCCAGCCCTCAATAATACAAATGCTTCTATATATTTTTGCTTTTAAATACCTATGCAAAATGCACTGTTTTTCAAATTAGTACTATTCTTAATGCTAATCTCATGTTCTCTTTCAAAGAAACAAAATGACAAAAATTTCAGGGTTAACTCGTTCAAACCGTACTATTCATAGTACAAACACATAAGTGAATATAAAGTCCTTTAAATTCCATAAACAGCATTCAAACCTTCTAAAATATTGCAGGTTTATGAACATTCGATTAATGATTCAAATAAATTTAAAGATAAACTTGTATGTAATAAGTTTTGAGAATAATATAAGGTTTGTTTGAAAAATATGGTGAATTTTCAAATTTCGCTGGCTACGTTTATTCGAATACAGATTTTTTTTATTTTGCATGTTGGCACATTCATCTCGAACATATGTTTACAGTTTCAGCTATATAGCGTATTTATTTTGTTGTGAGAGGCATAAAAGTTAGACGTGTTTTGCGCGTTCGGCGATTTCTGACTGTCGAAACAAAATTGTTCGAAGAATGTGTATTCAATTTTATGTGAAAAATGGAACTAAGTGCTCAAAAATACTTAAAATTATGACAGTCGCATACGGTGAGTGTACTCTAAGTCAAAAAAAGATGTTTACAAGTCGTACAAGCTTTTCAAAAAAGGTCGAGAAGGCACGAACAACGATCCTCGCCCTGGACGCCCCAGCACATCAATATCTGATGAAAATGTTGAGAAAATGGAGAAAATTGTTATGGAGAATTATCAAAATACTATTAGAGTAGTTGCTGCATATGTCGGAATATCGATTGGCTCATGTCATGCAATTTTTTCCGTAAATTTTGGGCATGAAGCTTGTGGCAACGAAGTTCGTTCCAAAATTGTTAAATTTTCCCTACAAAAATGTCGCATGAGCATAGTTATGAATTTTGGAGATTTTTTGAGATTTACTTAAAAGGGTCATAACTGGTGATGAATTATGGGTATATGGTTATGACATGGAAACCACAGTCCAATCGTCTCCTTAACCAACGTTTGAAGAGACACAAGCCGAATGGCTGAGAGAGCTCAAGGGCGTACCAAAAAGTGCATATCAGAAATGCTTTGAGTATCGGGAAAACGCTGGCATGAGTGTATTCTATCCAATGGGGACTGCTTTGAGCGAAACAAAATAAGAATTTATTTTTAAAGAAACATTTTTTAGAGAAAAATGAAAATTGACCTTATTTTTTTAATAGACCCCGTGCCATCTAAAAAATCACTTATTTTCCAAAATGTTTTGCTTTTGCACAAAAAGATTTATTAACAAATAAAAAAATATAGTTTTCAAAAAAATTAGGTTAAGTAGTTAGCGCGAGTCACCGTGGGTTAGTGCGGCGACTCACATGCAAAAAGACCTGGCCCCTTGAGGATCGTATTTCCTTTCCCTCAGAACTTGTCCATATTAGCCGTCAATAATCCTTCAATGTAACTCATGCTCAATATGAACACTCACTCCAATTTGTACTTAATTGTATATACTGTACGTATCATTCTCGCATAATAACAGATCTAACTAAGTACAAAAAGTCGGACATGTCTGTTCTTCGCTGAATATACTTCTCCAGACGCCATCGCCGCAAGCTTGACCAAAGACGCATTTGAACCCCTTTTTTAAAAACTGAAAGAACTTCTTCTTTCAATTTCAATTGCGTGATAGTGCAGGACTGAGATAATCAAACAAGACCAACCTGTTTTTTCGAAAGAGGGTCCACTACTTCAAAGGACCACCGAAAGGCAAAAGGAAACCCCTTAAAATTGTAGTCGTGCAAAAACTAATAATTTCAATTTCACCACAATTAAGAATTTTAGAAACAAAATTAAGAAAATTAAAAACAAGTCTCGTTTGTTGAAGAAAAGAAATGCTTTGACATACTATTTCAATTAAACTGTTAGTACCGTAACTTTGTCTGCCACTAGGACTTTTTATTCGACCGACAGCCCGGTGAATATTGATGGGAAGGCATCATTTAAACTTCAAAGGGGACTAAAAATTGAATGAAATGAAATGTCTTGCAGCCACAACGTCCTCTTTTCAACTAATTATATCCTGCTGCTGCTGAACGAACTCAAGGACCTCCTTCAATACCCAAAGCATGGTCAATGGATGTCCGATGGAATTCTTTAGCAAGTTTTGTCAACTTTTGTTCTTACCGAAGTGCCCTGGACAAAGGATAAACCAAACTATACTGCATCCAACACTTTCAAGTGAAAAATTGGAAAGCATTAAGAACTTTCGGATAGAAAACTTTTCACTTGATCCCTTTCTTTGAATTCATCAAATAGTTTTCAGTCCCAAGGACGACACACAATCTCAGGTGCATTGGTGAGTATAAAAGTTTTCTGTCCTCCCTATCGGTGACATGTCACAGGGAAACGAGAGACAGAAAAGGTAAAAAAAAATGTATACGTGCGTCAAATGGGACTCATTGGTAGGATATAAAATCTCTGAGGTGTGATTACATTTCCCTCTTCTGGTGATAGTTAGACTGTATGTACCTTAGTATCACTCCTTGCAAAACAAAGCTACTGAACACTGAAGGAGAAGTGGTAACAAATGCCGTGGATACAGCTCAACAGATGATTTGAAAAGATACTTACAAATTTCCCGATATTTTGCCTAAAAGACGGACATGCGCACACAGACACATGAAATTTCCCAATTTTTTCAACTCACTACACCTTGAGGTAATTTTACGGCTTGAGACAGAACGTGCTTCCTGATGGAGGTGGTTGGGATGATGACGCGCCTTAGTTGTTAGCAGAATTTTGCTTGAAACATAAATTTTTCATCAGGACGTCACAGCCGCTGTCAGCGCCATCATCGTCATTGTTATTGCAGAAGGAAGTGACACAGTTTTGATATCTCCTGATGATTCATCACGGGGGGTGAAAATCCGAAGCCGAGCTACACCCACGTCTGGTTCAGTTCATTGAGCTAATCCCACAAGAGATGAGAGTGTTGGCCCGATTGCTTATTTCAGACGAGCGAATTCATATTTAAATTGAATTGGCACTCAGCCAGGGGCAGAATTTTGGTTCTATCCTAGGCGAGTGTATTTTCATTAATTTTGATATTAATCTGGACATCTCGGTTAATATACTTAAGAATATATCTTTGTATGTCGGTGAGATGAAGAGATGTCTTCTGCGTCGAAAAAATTAAACGGTGTATTGGATATCTTCGAACTAATTGAATTTTTAAATGCATTTTCAAATCTCAAAATGTTCTGAATGATTTTGAAACATGCGACTAAATTAGAGTCTTCGAGTCTGAGCCATTGGGACAACGCAACAAAGGACGGCATAGGCTAAGGTGGCACACACACTTGGAGTGCGTAACTGGCGGCAGCTGGCGAAAGATCGTACTTGCATGTGGTTGAGGTCCAGGTCCACCCTGGGCTGAAGCGCCACAAGAAGAAGAAGAAGAAGAAATGTCTTGCAACCTTTTCCAGGCCTTCTTTCTGCGCGATTCAAAATCACAAATTTTCATCGACAGACCTCACCTGGGAACGAGTCCTTCGGTTACAATAGCGCATAAAAGAAAACACCCATCATTTACATCAAAGACACAACGAAACCTTCTTACCGTTAAAAGTCCATGCGGCTGTCGCCTCGTACATTTTGAATGAAAAGTATATGTCCCATATTATTCTTTTTATAGCGCTTATGCAGCATTTCCAAAAAATGAATAACTTTTTAAACTCTCTAGGCCTTAATTCATACGGTATCGAATGCGGACAACGCCCCCAAATCGTCATCTTCGAACTATGTACATATATACGGGACGTTTTTAGCTTTCCAAATTGAATTTACAAATTTTAAACTGTGGAATCCGCTTCTGACAGGCATGCGTAGCTAGAGAAATATTCTCCGTGATGACATTTGGCAGCTTTTTTCACAATTTTAATACCATGAAGTAAACTTAATATATTCAGTTAATCAGAAATGATGTTGACGCCTTTACAAAAAGCTGCTTCGTCGTAAGGTTTGATTTACAAAACGTAAAATAGACCGCAACTACGTTTGACAAGGTCCCTTAAGGTGACCCATCTCTTTCGATTATAGCAAGGGGTATCTCTAGGATAAAACCATTAATGACGGCTTCTAAAACGTCAATCGTAGGTGGCTTAAGTTTGAAAACCTGAGATTTTACATATTTGAAGGGAAAATATTCCTAAATTCAAGAGGGCCAATTGGTCATAGTCCAACGTGAAATTAAGTGCTCAGCAAAACGATTTCTCAAGAAGTCCATTGTTTCACGCGCTGTATGGCTCTCAACTCCATCTTCGTTAAACCAGAGCTCAACGAGACCATGTGTTGAGTATCAGGAATCAAATAGTCCGTTTACATGGTCAACCCGATTAGAAGAACTAATCAACTTGTTCTTGGGTACACTTTTGTCAATAGCCGCTATAGTCTCTTCACTACCTGTTTGATATGGTCTAGCTGAATATCATTTACTAACGTAAGCTGAAATTCAAATTTGTCAAGGGTGTTGTTTCAGTAGGTCAAATATATGCATTTTTCACAGAACGCCGATTTTCGTGATGCAGCTGAACAACTTACAAACGCTGTTGTGCTATGAGTTTTTTTACGATGACTTGCCAAGTAACACTGAACAAAAATTACACATCAGCTTGATGGAACTCATGGGTGATCGGCAAAAGAAACTATTGAAAATCAAAACAGTCCGATTTTAAAACAAAAAAAAATTAAGTGGTAATACAGCCTACAAAGAACAGGGTCTAGCTTCCACAACAACTACTAGTTTCGTTTCGACTAAGAAAGGCGAGATTTGAGCAGCTTTTCAAAGACGTACTAATTGCAGTCTTTGAGTGTTGTCAGCAACACGAAAGAGGTGGTGCAGTAAAAAAAACTTAAGTGTTCCGGCCGGGAATCGAACCTGGGAGCGTGGCGTATGACCATGGTGGTAGCTTACAAATTAATATTTGGAAAAGAGATTCACTGGAAAATACATATGTAACATATATCAAGTTGCGCTTTTTCCGGTACAGCATTGTCCGGTACATTTGCTGTAATTACTTTTTCAATATGAACTTTTCTTCGCAGAATTAGTTTCATTTAAATAAATGATATTATAGCGTTGACTCGCAGATTCGATACCTGTACCGTTCATCTTGCATTTTTTACCACTTCACTTCTTTTAAGTTCCTGATAAGATTTGGAGAGCACTACTTTTTATTGCAAATTTTTAGGTTGCACATTTGGAAGTTAACTATAGGGTTGCCAATTAAGTAATTGAAAATTTCACTCATAGATGGCTTTAGGTGACTTTTTAGGTTTGCGGACATAATCGAAATGTCAAACACATTTTGTCGTCTACTGAAAAATTGAAAATCGAACATTTTCGTCGTATTTGGCCTTTTATTTCCGAAAAGGAAAAAACGCATTGCAATCTTACAAAACGTTATGTGCTATTTATGGTGTGTTTCGGCAGTGTCGAAATTGGTTTGCCAAATTTCGTTCTGATGATTTTCAAAGATGAAAAACGATCATGGCAATACAACACTTAAGATTGCAGAGAAGCTTCCTATAGATGAATACATACGAGATGATGCATTGAAAACTGCTCAAAACAACTTTGCTATGTACGAAAAGTCGATATACGAACCACTTCCTCATGAATTGAAAGAAAATCATTTAACATAATGCATAAACATCTGGGATTTTTTAAAGAATCTTAATGATCCATTTTCAAAACGATTAATAACAACAATGTCAATCGGAAAAGATCGCAAACTTAGTGAACCAGCTCAAACAACATTAAAAACTGATATTCAAAGGAATTGTCTACTTTGAATTGTGATCACCCAAACTAACGATCAATTCAGATGTCTACTTTGAGCAACCAACTAAATTGAAAAATGCAGTTGAAGGAAAGCAACCCGGATGTACAAATCAAAAATGTGCTGTATTCCATCATGACAATGCAAAACCACACACATCTTTGGTCACGGGGCAAAAATTATTGGAGCTGGGTTGGGATGTTCTGCACATCCACCATATAGTCGCGACCTTGCACCTTCCGATTACTTCTTATTTCGATCTTTGCAAAACACCTTGAATGCTAAAAATTTCAATAATGATGATGATGGCAAATCGTAACTGGTTCAGTTTTTTGCTGATTAAAACCAGAAGATTTATGAACGTGGAATTACGACGCTGCCAGAAAGATGCTGAAATCGACCTTCAGTTTTTTGCCGTCTCCGAACGGCGAGATTTGAGAAGTTTTCCATAGGTAAATGATACTCTTTGAGTGATGTCAACAAATCGCAAAAAAATGCGAGGTGTCCTGTCCGGGAATTGAACCTAGATCGTCTGCGTGTGGGTTGAAGAACTTACTACACCATGGTGATCACACCCTATAAATATACCGGCTTTTAATAAAACAACATATAGCAATAGCCACCACTTTTGGGCCCCACAAGGGTTCAATACCATACTTCTCAAGTAGCTACCAGTATTGTACGTGATATTGTTTTATCGCAAGTAAAGGTTATCTATTGTTTTTTCTTTGCGGACTCTGTATGGGGAAATTTAAGAAGCTTTACTTTCACAAGAAGTGATTCGATTTCAACACATTTTTTATTTGAAAACTCAATTTCTTGCAAGCTAGACAAAAAATATTTAAAACTAGTTTACCAATCCAATGTTATGATCCTAGTTCTTATTTACTGACTTTATACAAGTACTGCTTTTCGGTTTTTTTTCTTATGCATTTTTTTATTGTTTTAATTAATACGTAAGCCTATATAAAAAAAAATAAAAAAAATGTTGTTCACTCCTGGAATCGAACCTGGGTCGGTATATAAGTGTAAGTATAGACTTCAAGCTACTATCATTTCTGCTAAAATTAATTTTCTTTTCTATTTAATATGAAGACGATGTCAGGAACTGTTGCCCCCCTTAATGATAAATCAGAATTCATTAGAAAGAGTACACAAATATCGCAAATATTTTTTTCGAAGAAATGGTTACGATTGCATCCAATTTCAGTTGATAAATCCATATTTGGCGATGCATCGTGATTCATCATCTTGTCTTGTTGATACAGTGATGAGAATAGATAGTGACAGAATTGGCACAATTTTGCACATCAAGAGTTGTACAAGATGAGTAAGTACTTATGCACTGGAACAACTTGAAATTGATCACCAAATTCACACTCATTCCTTAATTACTGCTCGTCATGAGTAATTGTATTAATTGGTACGGAAACTATGAGTGTACAAATATTGTGTACGTTAATTTTCGAATTATTTTGGCATTATAACGTTGACCTCTCATTTTATTTTTTACATACGGGAATAAAAAGAAGTCATTCGGTGGCAAATCAGGACTATACGACGGATGACTGATCAAATCGATGTTTTGAGTGCTCAAAAATGCAGTTGTTTGAGCCGATGTGTGAGAGCTCGCATTGTCTTGGTTAAAAGTGATCTGTCTTCTGCGGTTGGTTTTTCTGATTTCTTGGAAGACAACTGGCAACCAAATGGTTGATTACCACTCAGAATTGACTGTTCTGCGTTGTTCTAGTGGTACGGTTTCGACATTTCCAGTTTTTCCGAAAAAACAGGACACCATTTGCTTGGAAGTGCTTCGTGCGCGAGCAACTTTTGCTGCTCATTTTGAAACACCCATACTGTCGACTGCTGTTTACTTGCGGGCTCATACGCAGAAATCCACGATTTGTCACCTGTCACGATGTCATAGACGTATTTCTAAGCACCGCGATCGTATTTTTGGATCATTTCTTTCTACCAATAGACACGAGACTTTCTTTGAGCGATTGACAATTTGTGTGCGATCCAACGCGAATAATTTTTCGCGTCCCACTAATGCCTAAGGTTGTCTCAATCTCACTATAGGTCACATGACGATCTTGCAATATCAGTTGGTGCACAGCATCAATGGTTTGGACGACCTTGACGAATTTCGTCTTGGAGTGAACTACGACCTCGGTTGAATTCATCATACCATCGACAAACACTGCTCCTTGATGGAGCTTCATCGCCGAAAATTGAATTAAGTTCATCGATGCACTGTTGTTGAGTAAATCCACGTCGAAAGTTGTAAAAAATAATCCCATGAAAATTTTCACAATTGAATTCTATTTTTTTGGGCGAGATGAATCTTTTAAGTTGCTGTAAACATAACAAATAGCGCTCGTTTGTCAAAACGTTCTAAGTACGTTTAACCTCAAAACAGTCAAACTAGACCAGATTGCAACACTAGGGTTCCCCAATCCCGAAATATAAAAGGCAACCTTCGTATTATGCAAATTCACACAATCACACTGACGAGATACAGACTCGGATGTCTTGTGTATGTTGCCACTCTTTTGCCCAAGAAATTGAAAACAGATTTGAGAATACCCAAAACATTGTTTAACTGATTCGTACATATTCACTTCAAACTCCAAAAAAGCATTGATACCATTTTGCCTTTTGCGTAATTATTAATTAATTTTCTTAAAGTGATATTTTACACAGCAACCACCGCCTCCAAACTGAGTCTTCCATCCTTGTCCGGATACTTAAATTTCAGTTTTGAACACATTTAATAATTTTCATATAATTTTGTAACGTCTTGTGCGAAAATCAAATTAGTCGCAGTGCAGCTGTGTTCTTCAGAAATACATGTCTGGTAAGTTCCATGCGCTCACCTAGATAACTTTAATCATTGGTTTTGGCAATCATCAAGTGTGCGCACCTGCGAAATTCCTTGCAATTCCGACCCGTTGGAAATCATTTGTGTGCCGTTTGAGTAATTACATGCACAAAGTTCTGCCTTGTCTCCGGCGCTCCGGAGAGGATGGTGGGAAGGTGAACGCAATTAGACACTCCCATAACCTCGCTCAAAAAGTCATTAAATCCCACCGGATATGAGGAGAGGTAACGTTCCATTCGGGTCAGCAGAGATAAATCGAATTTATTTCGGGCTAAAAGTTGGATGGTAATTAATTCATCTGACACTTCCTAGTGGCGGCCTACTTTCCGAAAGACTTCCGCAAAAATGGAACGCAAACGAAATGCAAGGCAAAAAGGAGTAATTCCTTTGCAATAAATTCAAATGAATATTGTACAAAACATCGTCTGCAAAAGTAGCATTGCCGCAAAGTTCAGGACTAAATATTTCATGCCTCCACTCGCGAGTGGGTGCACCACCCTTTAATCGTTTCTACGTGATATTCTTTTCAGAATGTGGCGGTGACCTACTCAAAGTTTGTGATACATACACAGATGTGGGAAGAGGAAGAGAAGTATTGTTTTCATCTGTGCTAGCGGCGGCGCGGCGTTCTGTTCGCGATGATGATGTATACTGATACATACGTATGAAGAAAATTTTTCGCTAGAACCGAGATAAACGATCTGAGTAAATATGGATCACAGGGTTAATGTGCGATAGCTTTCCTGGCAGACGATGGAGCCAAGTTAATTATTCATACTCAGAAGTGAAGGGATGTTTCTGAAGTAGATTTGCGGGTTGTTGAACCGTAAGAGAACAGAAGTGGAAGAAAATTACAAAATGTTGACTTCTTAAGTATATGACGTATGTCGATACTCATATTTTTCCCATAAGGCCCTTTCATGAATTTGTTGAAGAACGTAGAGTGGAGTGTGGACACAGGCAATTTTAACAAGAGAGATACTTGAAATTCTGGAAAATTGTCTTTGCCTTTTTTGACTTGTAAATCAGTGAAAAAGAGGCCGGCAGTGTATATCTACAAAGACCTTAATTGTCCGATTGAGTGCTTCAATTTTCTACCTTAATTTTAAATAAGCGATAGCATTAATATTTTGAACATCTGTACGTCTTGACTGTCACACTCCTATATATTTTCATCTCTCAAGGGACTTGCATGATATCCAGGAATAAGATGCATTGCATCTTGGAATTTTATGATACAAAAAAATTGAGTGGCACTACAGCCCTCAAGGAACCAGGGCTTAGCTCCTACTATTAGTACTCGCGTTTTACATGCTACTGTTCTGTGGGACCCACAGTTTCTTGCCGACTCCGAACGGCGAGATTTGAGAAGCTTTTCATAGACAATTTATACACCTTGAGTGTTGTCAGCAACTAGAAAGAAATGGTGCCGTAAAAAATGTGAGGTGTCCCGTCCGGGAATCGAACCTAGACCTTCTTGGATGGAGCGTGTGGATCGACGCACTTGCCCACTACGCAACGGTGACCACAGCCCACTAATGTTACTAAAAATCAAAAATAAATATCCAAGAATTTCGAACTTTAGTTCGAAGTTAAAAGTTTTTGGTCAAAAACATCAAACTGGCACTGGCAGGTGCAAGTGTGAGTATTTGTGAAGAACAACGAAACCATATATGAGTGAGGAAAACTCCCACTTTTTTGGAACTAAAATTGTTTAAATTTATGTGAGCCATTTAGATTTTCATGTCACATGTTTGTTATTTTATTTTTCTGACTCGCCAAATTGTCCAAGTTATAGTGCCTATTAAATTGCGTGTTATGGTATAATGCCTTCGTCAACATCATCGACCCAACTCAATGAATATTGGTGCCTCATTATTATCTTTGTTATCCCGCATGTGTCACTAACGGGGTCGCGGAGGCATGAGAGACATCGATTCTTGGCTCGATTCTTCGCCATCGGTTCTAACTCATCAGGAGCTATTAAATAACCAATTGAGTTTATGGACTTGATTCAACAACCTGGATTGGTGAAGCGGTACCTGATGCCCGATGAAATCACGTCTAAGGCACGCTTCCGAAGTCGAAATTCGTACCACGCCGGCATTTCCATTCAACATTGAGTTTCGTTCTAACTGTCGGCATTCTTACCCTAACCTGGTGAGTATCTCGCGTCACCGCACGGAGAGAACTCACCTTGATACCTTGTTTTCGTGATCTCATTCTTTCGGTCAATATCAAAATTTCCTGACCATAGGTAGCATTATGTCTCATTGTGAAAGTGTCAAGAGGTAATTTTTAATAATGTAGTCATACTTCTTTCACAACAATTTTGGAGGAGATGGTCGGGGTGGGATGGACCCACCCGCCGAAGTTCCATTTTCTAATTCCAGTCTGAACATCTTCCATGTGTGCGGCACCACTTCTTTCGAATTGCTGACAACACTCAAAGAGCACTAATTGTCTATGAAAAGCTTCTCAAATCTCACCGTTCAAAGATGAGGTGTCATCATTCTTAACAGTCACCTTTCTAACCTTCTTGGGAACATCAATCGTCTCAAGTGTCTACGGGCACAATGTTCAAGATGACTTACTCGTAGTTGTAAAGAAAATGCATGGCACTGTTCTAGTTCGATTAGTTTTTGAATACAAGCTATTGGGATAGTGATGTCTTTATGGGTTTGTGGTTTGACGCCCAAGTACACCCCGGACATGTATGCCACTTGAAGATGAAAAATCTATACACTGAAGCTTACTGAGCACCAAGTGAGTTCTTGAAATTATCGTCCAGCTTAAGTGAAATGATGGGGAATCCCGTCAGGAAAATGCTGTGACTCTCTACCTGAGCTAGACTGTAAAGTCGTTATGTGTCCATCTTACAGCCTGGACTTAGCACAAAGCTAAACAATGTTTCTTAACAAGAAGTCATTTGAGTAGAAATCTGCGCAGCAGAACAACAAAATGCTACTGCTTCTAGGTTGAGCAAATAATATTATTTATGGATCAAAAATCTTTAGTAATTTTTAAAATGCATTGCAAAGTGTTCTTCGGGTATATCCTCTGATTCCCCCTTCATCATAAGTTAAAGTTGATGATCGTCCCAGCCGGGACCTATCTTTCACCCTTTTCCATTTGAATGGATTTTGGCTAATCTGAATTTAGTTTAAGCTAGACAAACAAATCGAATGTTCTTAAACTTATCTTTCTGAATATTCACAAGCGCTCTAATCTACTTGTCTACAAAATTGTTATACCTTTTGGTTTTCATGTTTCTAAGATGACGTTACTTTCAACCCATGAAGGTTAAACTAAAAGTTTTGCTCTTGCTTCGACTTAATTATCCAAATTGAGTTAAGTAAGGTTAGGCCAGAGCATCTGCACGAGAGCCGGCTACATCGGGGCCCATATGATCTGATAATGTACCCATTGAAGCATCCCACACTAATGTCTCTGAGTTCGCATAAATTGTCCAGCAAGTAATTCGCTAGGTGTTTCCTTCTTCTTTGTATAAGACTTAGCAGGGGCAAAGGAGTCCAGGAATAGTTGCAACTTCTTCCGCTTCGCTACAGCTTCTACAGAAGGCATTGTGAGCAACGCCAACATATTCTCTCAGTATGGAATGGCCTGGAATTTTTACCTTTCTTTGTCTGTAGACTCGTGTTGTCTAAGTTGACGAGGCGGAAAGTGAATTTAGAGCTTAGTTGTGTTGAAACTACTTTAGCTGTGGCGCCTGTTAGCAAATATTTTATTTTGTCAACTCCATGTTCACGCCCATAACACATTTTTAACTAGACAAGTACTTATTTCTGTATAATACATTTATTATATAAATCCTTGTTTTTGATAGAGCTTGTTCACCGAAGGTCTTCTCCAGCAGAAATATCTATACAGTTTTGACTTTTATATGTTTACAAAGAAGGAAGCGCCACTAATGAATATTTCCACGTAAAATTTGGTACAGATGCTAGTGACAGTCTGCCAACATATGCCGCTACCAGAATCCAGAAAATAACGTTATACTCTAGTATTTCGTCCCCACAGTAATACTTCTTTTAAAGGATGGTTTAATTAATATGCTTAATACGGCCCTAAATTTCGTGCAAAAACGGTTTCGTTCACTAATATACTTCTTTATCAACTACATGGCACAATTTTTTTTCACATGATTTCGACGACTGTGACAAGAAGGGCGCCATGCATCGTTTCCAATCAATCAATACAGCTTTGCAACAAACATTGAATGTGCCCTGTGCCTTGTAAGTTGTTTGAATAAAAAATGTATACAGCAAAAAATCTATTGACTTTGATAAGCTACGAGTACACTAGCAAGCCTCTAAACATTAACAAGTTCAAAGAAATGACATTACTCAAAGCTTTGCTGTAGGACCCGAGATGTCCTAAGAACGGTGGAAAAACCAACAAAAGGAGACACATTTTGCTGCTTTGACCAACTTGTGCAAATAATTTGTAAAGAGAATGCTCACAGCTCTGCAACATTCTATGCACACATACGTTTTATTTTTCCTGAATGGAAAAAGGAACTGAAAAAAAATCAATTTCCATCATTGCGGCATCCGATTCAAATACCAGTGACAGTTTTCCTTTGCAGTTGCTATAACTTTCAGTTACACAGTACTCTTATACGTGAGTGATAATTAAAAATACAACAAAGTTGCGGTAGAAAAAAAATTTTCTCAACCCAAGTGCACACTACAGTCCGTCAATGTACTTTATGAAGCAGTGAAAACTTTTCCCCACATTTTTCTCTCAATCAGACTCAGGATATCAGCATAAAAATATGTTACAACCAAACTTTTACTTTCAGTCCAATTCATTTTCCACGCAACAGATTTGTGGCATCACGTTGCGGAGAGGGTCGCCTACATACATCAGAAGACAATGCGGTTTCATTTAGATATGTACCGTGAACTCAACAAGGGAAACTTTAATAATGAGCGTCCTTTATGGCAGCCAAAGACCCTTGTGCAGGGTGACCCTCGTTCGTGAAACTTCGCACGATTCAAATTTACCCATCCGCTGTTTAGAGGATGCAAAAGTTTGCATCCGCAAAAGGTAGAATATCACCAGGTGCTTTACAATGTTACACACTCTGCAAAAGTCAGGGGGCGTCTAGATTTTAGAACTTTTGTCCCCGGTTTTCGGATATTGTTGCATTCTCTGTGGGAGAAGAAACATTTTATGCGGCTTAATGTGAGCACAGAGAATGTTCGAAATTTATATTATTAGGACTAGCCCCTTCCTATTTGCCTGTGATTTCTTCTCTAGTGAATTCTGTGCTAATATGAAAGTGTGATATCGGTTTTCACAATGTGAAGAGGTTTGTAGAGGACGAAGGCAGGGGGAAGGTTTTTCAAGAACAAGGGTAGAGAAGAAGTTTTATCTGTACAATTGCATTCGCTAAAAGGTGCATAACTTTAATTATTGGTCTCAATAGTTACCGAAATCTTTTGAAGTCTACAGTAAAACATTGGATCAAACATTCCATTAGGTAAAATTATATTTCGAGCAGCACTTTTCAAAGATTAAACAAACAGACGGTCAATTTTCATGCATAAACTCCCCTGGAAACTCTGAAATGACTTTGAATATTTAGAAATAGCCGAGGTACAGTCACCGACAAAATACGCCCTGAGACATTGCATAAACAAAATGGCATTTAAGACCAGGAAAGACTTCGACCTCAAGTAATATGTCTCTTCAACTTTTACGCTCTCTATTAAACAGTTTCCGATTTCGCACCCCAAAGGTCCTGCTCCACCAGTATGCACAATCTAAGATTTGATCGTATTCTGTTGTGTTCTTTCAATGTCTCGGAGTAGTAATATTCATCCGCTCTACCTGACCAAGCCATCTTAAGCGTTAAGCTATCTCCAGACGCTTGACGCGGAGCATACAGCTTAAACAATCTTCAACTCCAGATGCCAGCAGCACAAACAGGACCAACGTAGATTAATATGATGGAAACATATATTTTTGTTTAGTTTTAAAGGCATTTTTGTTTTTATCTGATAGAAAATGGTAACATACGAGTATATGTTCCTTGTCGAATTAACGTCTTTTAAAGGGTGATTTTTTTAAAAGCTATAGGAACGGTTGAAAAAAACATATAAATCAGAAAAATGCATACAATTTTTATTTGAATCGATAGTACGGTCCATATAATTTAATGCTTGAAGATTATTTCATGTAAATGTTGACCTTGACTGCGCTTCCAATGGTCTATCCGCATAGTCCAATTTTGGCATACTCTTTCCAACATTTCAGCCAGTATCTCACGAATAAATGCTTCAATGTTGTGTTTCAATGCGTCTATTGAAGCGGGCTTGTTCGCATAAGCATGAGCTTTAACATAGCCCCACAAAAAATAGTCTAAGGGCGTTAAATCGTACGATCTAGGCGCGTGCGATCTCAATAAGTCCATTGTTGCGCGTGCTGTGTGGCAAGTGGCACCGTCTTGTTGAAACCGAATGTCATGCAAGTCAAGCTCTTGCATTTTGGGCAAAAAAAAAGTTGGATATTATCTCACGGTAGCGCTCACCATTCACAGTTACGTTACGATTCGCATCACCTTTAAAGAAGTACGGTCCAATGATGCCACCAGCCCATAAACCGCACCAAACTACGACTTTTTCAGAATGCATTGGTAGGTCTTGCAATGCTTCTGGTTGATATTCACTCCAAAATCGACAATTCTGCTTATTTACGTACCCATTGAGTCAAAAATGAACTGACCATAAAATGGAAGAAGCGCGCGATTAACTTTCTTAACAGAGCACGCATTTTGATAATGAGAGTACCTCCTATGGTCCTTACTGGTGATTGCATCGGCGATCTTATATCGGGTGATGGTGGCCCAACACACAAACAAGTCTTAATGAGTGAATTTTAAATTCAAAAAATATTTGAATGCCTCAACTCCATTGGAGATGATTAAAGGATTGAGCGTTGTTTTCAGCACCGCTCGGCTGTCGCAATAAATATAAATACTCCGCTCTTTTTACCTATTCTTGGCAATATAGTACGCAAGTTCACCTAACGAGGCGTCCTGCACGAAGACAAGTGCCGGTGAATTAATTTCATTGGTCTTAGAACTTTCCACGAAAACTCAACACAATTCTTTCTTGACCAAATTCTCCCCACAGCTAGTCGTGAATGCAGGGATAGGCGACTTTGAATGTACGTCGCTGATGGATAATGGGAGATCGTTGGTGGGATACCAATGAGATTAGAGTCAAGTGAAACGTCAGGGGCAAACGAAAAGCTGCGTGTGAGAGTTGAACCGCAGAGGACACCCTTTTCAATTGGTAATTGCCTTAAGGCTGCAACCAATAATGTGTATATCAGGGGGTGCAGCTGGGACAAACCGCCCTTTGAAGCTTTGTGAAAGCCATAGTTAAGACCGACGTATAGGAAACTAGAGTCTTGTCATTGTTGTGTAGACTCAAACGAAGATTGGTGTACTAGGTCTTACGAACATTTAACTGCTGGAAAACTTATAGGGGCTTGATACTATATTTTTTGAAGCTATTGACAGCGTCGAAGAAGATTTGACAGAGACGAAAACAGTCTCCATTAACTCTTGCTATTAAACAGTAATAATGGTTCTATTCACTGCCATTGCTGTGATCTACAATGCTCTTACTTAACGCCAAAGTTTAGAGATGTAGGCCAGTGTCAGACTGAAGTTTCTTTTAAGAGTTGTAGTTACTTGTCTCTATGGCATAGTGGAAAGTGCGTCGACCACCACGCAGAAAGTCTAGGTTCGATTCCCGGACGGGACACCTAGCATTTTTTCACTGCACCACTTCTTTTGAGTTGCTGACAACACTCAAATAGTATCAAATCTCGCCGTTCGGAGTCGCACTGACTCACCCAATTATTATTATTATTATTAGTAACTTGTCTATGCCATGCGGAAACTTTTCGGATCCTTATGGCTACCTTATGGAGAGAAGTATCTGCGTCTGTAGCGACAGCTACGTCACTTCAAAGAAAGTAGATGAATGCAAGTCTTCCCTTAATTTGATCGACAGGCTCAATACGCAAAGACTTGCCTGAGTCCCGTGACACCATGGGAACTTGCTAGGAAAGGATAAAAAAAATTCATTCATTGGTACCGAACCCACATTCGGACTGCTTCTGTCCATAGTTAGGGCTTCCATCGATCGTTGGGTCTGTCGTCAGCCCAACGACGGATAGTATGACTCTCCAGGATACAGGCTGACCAAGCGCATGCGTCTAAGCGTCAATAAGAAATCCACAGCATTTCAGTTATAACTAGATAGAAGAGTGTCCCGCCCTTGCTCGGATCAGGTGGAGGCTGTTTGGTGCTGATGTGCTTGTAGCTGAAAACTTTTTCGCCTTATCACAGAAATGCCTGCTGGTATTCCTCCGGAAGAAAACGCAGCAGATTATTTGACTCGTCTGTTGCTACAAGCAACGACGCATACCAGTGGCGAGATTTGTTGTTTATCACCTTACGTCCATTTGCAAAGATAGGAATGAGTTGTGTGCCCGTTGTAATCTTCCTGAAAATTAGTCTCAAAAACGGGTAAGAGGGTTTAATTCATTGGCTCAGTGTAAGTCGTCGGGTTTCCCGAGTTTTTCTAGTCTGATCGGCTGGTCTTTTTGCAGAACTATATACAAATACTGCCCCACCGCGATCAAAATTTTCCAAAGAAGGCATGTTTCGATAAACGAATTTACCTTTTATGTTCCTCCTATTTCGAACCGTGAAACCGTAGCTGGACATGAAAGTTCAACAAGCGTGGGGTACAGTTGTAATGTACCGGGAATTCAACTTAATCCACATTGTTCTAATCATCGAAGTGTACTCATACTTCCCCAAACAGATAAATGTACCCAATATTTAAAAATATAATAATGAATGTTTCGGCGCAGGTAATGAGTGCGTCGACTCACAAACTGATGATTCAAATTTCGATTCCGTGCCCGACTGAACATCTTTTATGTTTTGGCGGTTCCACTTTTTTCGAATTGCTGACTGGAAAGCTCCTCAAATCTCGGATTGCCCATGAAAAGCTTCTCAAATCTCGCCGATCGAAGACGAGGTCCCCTCTACATGTGACAGAACAATAGCACACACTGTTTCACCAAATTTAATTAAATAGTAATTATTTGTAAAATGTACAAGTATCAAAAAGGGTTGAAAGGATATTGGCAGTAAAAAATTAATTTTTTTTTTATAATTATGCCCTTAAACTTAATAAAGAGTAGTGAAGAGACACATATTCTATGTTTTTTTTGCACAATAACAAAGAGAACACTGTAAGAGAGAATCTAGAAATCCCGCTCTCTTAAAATGTCACTCTCTTATCTACGAACTTTCAGTATCAATTTAAGAGCATCAAAAATATCATTCATTCATTACTTATTTCATAAGCTCACACCTTTGATCATCTCACTCGATTTGAGTGAAATTGGTCGAAAAGCTTCTACTACCCCCACCTTTATGGACACTGATCTGAAGAACTTTCTCACTCAGACAAGCCATTTGGCCAGATCAGTTCATTGAGTACCTTCATCGTGTCTTATACAGTGTCTTAGTCGGTTGCTCGGTTAACCAACATACAACGTGAGAGTAACAAGTTAAAAAAAGGAAATAAGATTGAAGAAAAAAAAAGAATTCAGAGACTTTCTTTCGCCTTCTTTCCGATCCTACAGTGGCCTTGTGCCGTTTCACGAAAGTTTGCATTCTTATTCTAATCAACATCTTTTCGTTTCGTTCTAACATTTTCTTTTGCATATAATTATGTCTAAAAATAGACTCTAAACAGGAGAAAGATTCACAGAAATATTTTTTCACAACAAAAATAGAAATGAAAAATTATTATCTAACAGTGTTTGTTTTGTAGGTAGATACATTTTTCGGCTTTTTTGCAAAAAAAGAAAAAAAAGATACATCGGTTTTACCTAGAAAAAAGAAAAGCAAAACAGCTTATCATCTTGCCGCGTCTGCGTGATTCGAATTTCGTCGGTAAGTCCGTGACTTGATCTTTCGTTAGCGTGTTGTTTTATCCAGTGCAAAATAAACCTCACCTCAGCCCTTTTCGGCAGAAAGCGAAACAAAAAGAACTCACACCACACAGGAACACTGGCATTTGAAGCTCGCAAACGTAAGTGTAATTTAATATAATACAATGGTTGTGAACTGATGTGTTGGTTCATAAGCTTGCTATGTGTATACCTACATACCTGATTGGTGTTACGCTGAGGTTGTGTGTATTTTTCTGTTTGGAGTCTAGATTTGATGATATTTTGATGAAAATTTCAAATTCACGCGAAACCGAAACAAATCACTCACGGTCGACATATGAAGATCCATCTGTAGATATGTGTGCATATCTGTGATCAGAAATTTGCACACTTTGAAAAACATAAGTTTTTATAAATTTCTTCAATATTCGTTGGATAGATTTGCAATGACAAATGTTTGTGGTCGGATTGGAATTCATAAAACATATAAAATCGAATGCATGAATTAGCATTGGTAAACTAAAAAAATCACCGTCTCCACATTTGCATATACCCATACATATTCATTCAGACTCCAAAAGGTGTTCTTAACCATAAATTATCTGCCGTGATAATATCTATCATCATCCTAGGCTGGTTATTTATTGGAATAGGTGGAAAAATATTAGATCTATATTAACTTGGGGAATGACATAATGGAAAGATCGAAGACCGTTCCTATGCATAAAAATCTTTCCAGTTCAAAGTGCAGTTTCGTATGACATCAGCGTTTTCCAATCGTCTTCTTTAATAAACTGATTTTTGAAATGCTTGTTTTATTTTAAAAGTGCTACCGCGTTTCCTGGAACAGCGGAAGTTTTAAAATACAAATTTCCTATATCCGAATTTTATCTATAGTTCGATTTGAAAATGTTTTTTCGAATCTTTTGTTTGTATTTCTTATAGTCAAAGTTTATAAAAATCAAAATTTTTTGTACAAAAAGTTCAAGTTCCGCAATCTTAGAATGATAAAATAATGGATATATGTATTTGCGTTGCCTCTGATGCAAAACTAAGTCGCTCTCTTCGAGTAACTTTCACCTCTTAGAAGCATATTACCTCAACGCTGCAGATCTAAACTATTGCTATCTGTTCAATTCTATCAATGCCACCTTCTCCTTGCATTGAGCATGTGGAAGGTATGCTTAGGTCATTATTTGAGTGTTTTATTCAGCGAAACAATGACGGCCTGCAATGATTTAAAAGTGCACCAAAATTTCAATAAAACACTAGTGGACTATGGTAGTACAGGTGGGAGAAATGTGATGACAAGACTACCCTCTTCTTAGAGTGGCACTAAATGAAGGACTGTCAACACATTTTAATGAATACTTTCACATAAATGTCACTTTTATCACATTGAAGAGAGTAATCTATTAAAGAGAGATGTATAATATGTTCCATTTTAAAATAAATGAATAGTCAAGCTTGGAAATTTTTTTCAATACTTTCGTTGTTCGACATTCGTTGTTTTTTTTATTTGTTTTATTTGTGTAAGCCACAATATTGTTGTGCGCCAAAATAGACTCATTAATGCTTGGAGAGGAATCTTATTCTCAAAATCTCCGAAAACAAATGTGCTGAACTTCTTTCGAAACATCATTGTAAGAATATTATAGGAAGTTATTACGCCGGTGGCATAGTTCGTAGATTTCATGTAGGTTCCTTTCCCTCCTTCAAAATAAATATAAATCGAACGTAAATAAATTGAATAAAAAAGTAAAAAGGATTAAAAATATTTCATTTGAAGATACACTATTACGCTAGAACGTGAATGTGGCGCTTAAGTTCTCAAGAAAGCAGGATCTAACAGCAACCACTTGTGTTGTACATTCTATTGCAACCTGCGAACGAAATCGATCTAAATGCTAATTCAAAATGTTTATATTTAAGAATATTTTTTACACAAAATCTGAATTGTTAAGAGAAACTGTGGGTGCTGTGAAAAATTTGACGCCTGGAATCCAACGTCTCTAGCGTGTGAGTCAACACACTTACCAACTACGCCAAAGTTGGCCAATTTGTCCATCGGCTTCAAATTAATTAAATTTAAATTTTGCTCTTGTACTAAATGTAGAAGAAGACACATGAAACCCGGCAAATTGGAAGCTTACGAATAACAGTTGTAACATACACACCCTCTGTAATTCTCTAAAGGTTTGAGTCAAGACATCAATATATCCGGAAATCAAATTATCCTGAAAATATATAAAATACACCCTGAAAGTATTGAGGAATCACAACAAACGAAGTGATTTATCCTTCACTCCGATGTCAGGAAAAAGAATGTAGCGTCATCTCCTCACACTCTAAATAAAATGAATAATTTTTTTGTTAATCTTTGCAACGCAACCTAATGAAATCTATATTTGAAGCGCTGTCCTCGAGAAGGAACTCAGTCCAACTTGATTCGATGAAGTGTCATGGTCAGCAAAAAAAGTGGTCCCTAATTTCCATATCTAAGGTGTCCAGCCTTCACACAAGGGTTTTCAAATTTGACAATTATTTTGTAGGTATTAGTGAAAGCCTAGAATAGATCTTTACAGATTTACAGTTATTTGAACTACATTGTAGGTAACTTATCATCAAGCCGTAGATTGAAACTTCAGCTTAAGACGCATACTGAAAATTTCACATGCTGTCAGCGAAAGAGAAAAATTGCAATATATTTTATGCACACTTCCTCTTGTGATACTTTAAACATCATCAATCATTTGAACGAAACCCTCTATGCGTGAGTAGAACTCACTCTGAGTCGGTTTTAGACCCTTTGCTCTGTAAAAAAATAAACGGCGTAAATATTTAAATAGTTTAACCGATTACAGAGACAAATCGCGTTTTATAGGTTTTTTGTCGTTACATTCATTGTTATATGCTTCTAGTAATATTCCACTACAAACACCAGTTTCACATACAAAACATTGTTTTGCGCGCATTGGCATTTGATCAGTCATCTGATTGAAATGCTCAAAAAGAAATAAAATACGGCCAATGGCACTAAAAGAACCATATATCGAATTCCTATTGAGGAATGTCTACATTTGCAAGTTTCGCGCGCATGATATGAATAGATTTCATTCCCTAAAGACGCAGACGTCAATTTAACGTGCCGCCGATACGTATGTACGTGATAGCCCAATACATTATGCTCTACCGGGTAGTTAGTGTTGTAGACTCATGGGCAGTTAGTGAGGGATTAATTTGAATGAGAATTTATATTTTATTTAACAAAGGCTGGAATTCTATCGAGATAAATTTTTTCTTTATTCAGATTAGCTTCATTGATGTTTGTTCCTTTAATTCCTCGTCATTGTCTTTGAAGCGACGTCACGTTGAGAGTCTCATCTTTTTAGTTAAGCAATTCTTAATTTTTAGACAACAAGTTTTTTTTATTGTATTTTGCATTATTGTGGGACAGGGTGCGTCGCTTACTTAGAATTTAAAAGTTTTGCAAATCATCATCACTCGCAACCAAATATTAAGTAGTCTTATGATATTTGCCTGTGGTCGCCGAGGTGTAGTGGTAAGTGCGTCGACCGCCTCGCAGAAAATCTAGGTTCGATTCCCGAACGGGACACCTCGCATTTTTTCACGGCACCGAGTTGCTGACAACACTGAAAGAGTATCAATGTTTATGAAAAGCTTCTCAAATCTCGCCGTTCGGAGTCGGCAAAAAATTGTAGGCCCTTCTACTTGTGAGAGAACAGTAGCACGCACAACACAAGTAGTTGTTGTAGGAACTAGGAACTAGTCCCTTGTGGTCTGTAGTGCCACTCAATTATTATAATTATAATAATGACATTCGCATTCCTATTTATTTCTCACTTTATATTTCGTATGTATTGTAAATAGTCATTCTCTAAAAGTGAGTGGGACCAGATAAACAAGGATATCACTCTGAAGCACAGATTGCGTCCACAGAGGTAACTAAGGGTACCAAAATGTATCTTTATATCAAATCTCAACTCTTAGTAAACAGAAGTAAATATATGTAGTTGTCAACGAATCCTACCCGTCTATTAGTTTTTTACATGAATATGAAAAAACATTTGGTGGCTTTACCAACCCAGGGTCCTCCACGTTGTGTGTGCTATTGCTCTATCGCGAGTGGAGGGACCTACAGTTTATTGCCGATTGGAAACGACGAAATTTGAGCCACATTTCATGGACAATTTTTAAGTTTTATCAGCATCTCGAAAGGTGTAGTGCCTGTAGGAAGCAAAACTAGCACCTTTGGTGTGTAAGTCAATGCACTTACCCGCTATTAAAGGCTGCCACTTTATCACCTTTATCTAGCTCTACAAAAATACCCTTAAGTGTTTCCGATGTATCAACCTCTTACGCCGGAATTCTGCACCACTTCCTTTATTTGAATTTAATCAGCCATACGCACCAGTATTTGAGAACAAAATCAATACGAGACACATTTGTTTGCTGTCACATTCCAATTTCCACACAGTGCAACTAAGAAGATCCCCCTGTTTCGCTGAACATAAATACCGGCATGTCTAGCTTGCCCTACCTTCTTGTTATCGTGTTATAGTGTTATTCCACTCACAGCCTACAATTATCTTCGCATAGCTCCAAAGATAAGCTCAAAGATAACGCAATTTTTCCACATAAAATACTTAGCAGCGATTTAAGATGAGTTGACTACAAGAATACTCAACGATTGTGTAAAAATAATAAACTCTTCGCCGGGCAACAAACGAGAATTGTGCACAGACAAGCATTTCCAGTCGGAGGCGAAAAAAATGTCCGACTCTGAGAAGTATCTACCTATGATGTGCTCAGACCAATAAATAAAACCTGAACTTCAATTTGTATGTATTTGAGTCTGCTCTCTTTCCGTTCTATTAACAGTGCACGCTAATAACGCGATTGTTTGCTTATTTGTTCCTCCTGTTCGCCTATTTAGATGAAATATTATACGAACCGCTTTTGCTCTACCCCTCCAACCCCCCACCCCTCCCACACAGAATTCCAAATTTGTATATGTAATTGCACAATGGTAATAAAGGTGTGTGACGTCATGACGACAATGTGCTACAAATTCCGATAAGAAGTAAAGTCAACCGTGTATTATCGTCGGTGTTTGCGGCCAGCACTCCCAATGGATTCTCGGAATTTTTTTTTTTTGCCTTCATCCATAACGTGAGATTTGTATTCGATTTTACTATTCTGTCTAGTCACACAGTGTCGCTGTGGCCGTTGCGATGGCCGGTTTCCGCGTTTTATCGAGTGCGAATATGAAATTGTTCTTGTATCTGAAAGATAAAATCTATTATGTGGACTTAATAACGCTAACCTTGAATTGAACAACTCATCAAAAATGTGCTGTGAGCTTGTGTATGATACACATTTGCACAAACGTACAATGTATGCACGAATCGGTTTCTGGCAGAGTTGCTGCTGTGTGCGTTGGAATGTTGAAGCTAAAATTTCGGCGTGAAAATAAGCATTACGTTGTTTCAGCTCTTCACGGCAAGCGAATGGCACGAGATTGATTTGTTTGCATTTTCTGGGTCAGTGGCATGCTAATTCCGTTTTTTTTTTTCTTCAGTTTTTCCGCTCTGCTGTAGTTTCAAGGAATCGAAATTCCAACGAAACGTGCATGTGCAACGAATTTTGTGGTTTTCGAAAAGAATTCTTGTTGTCTGCGGCTTGCGTTTATTTTTAAATTTAATTTGCAATTTTCATGTCGTGTTCTTCAAGGCGACCGATGATAAAATTTTATGATTATACCTCAAGTTGGTTGAAAGGGGTGGAGCAAAATTAACAAACTAATGATTTTGAGGTACTTTGAGCCTAAATTTGCATACATTTTTAAAGGCATTAGCTGAGAGCTTGTTTCCATTGTCCCCGTAGGCTGTTTACTATTATTAGTAAAGCTATTTGTATAATGATCTCATTCAGATTGCATCTGTCATCAGGGCGGAGAAAGGTTATAAGTTGTGTGTGCATTGCAGCGTTTCGCCACAGCCATGATGATGACAAATTTTATCCAAGAGGTAAGAGATTACCAAACTCGTCATGAAGAGAGAATTTTTCGGTCGTTTCGGACTTCCCGCGAATAGGGGACGATTTCGAATGTCTGCGCTATACTTTGAGTTTTGGTCCAAGGCTAAGTAATAGCTTTTGAAAGTCATTCAACATGTGGGCAATAAATATTTTACGACGAACGAGAAGAGGTATTTAGTTTATTGATCTATTCGAAGAGCGTATCGTAAAGCTTCCCACGAATTGAATGCCGAAATTTGGCGTGGTCAGGTCAAGAACCAAACATAGGAATGGTTAAATATAAACTGCCAACTTTACATTTTTACAGATTTTTGTGAATTTGTATCGGCTATATTTTTTTATGTGTGATGCGTATCGGTTTACGGTAAACGAGGGAAAAACAAAGTATTTGGTGTTAGCAAGGAAGGACGCGCAACATCGACGTCTTAGACGGGATGTCATAATGTTCAGGAAAACTTTGAGATTGTCAAGAACTTTGTCTATCTCGGCTTCGCAGACAAAAAGGAGAATGACATCAGTATCGAAATCAAGCGTAAAACGACTCTTGCCAATTGCTGTTTTTTTTTATCTTAAGGTGCAATTGAGTAATAAATACCAAGATGGTTTGATAGGTGTTCCACCTTTAATATCAATAGCCTGCTTTATGTCGCGAAACTTTCATGTTATTAAGAGTGGGAGAGAAACCCACTCTCGAGAGGAAAGTCTTAAGTGCGATTTTTGGTCCTGGCTTTGCTGATAGTATTTGAGAAGATTCAATGACTAGCTCTACAGGCTGTACGGCAGAATGCACCTCGCTTAGCGTCTGCGGATACAAGGCCTAACATGATTAGGTCATGAAGAGCGAATGGACAACACTGCTCCAGCTTGAAAGGCATCTGAACCCATGCTGAGGCAATAACGCAGCAGAGGACCACATTTTTTGAGATGGAGCACAAGAATGAAGAAGGACCTCAACCAATTTGGGTTTCGTAATTGGAGGCAGATGGTAAGAAATGTTCTCTTTGGAGAGGCATTTTGTTTGAGGCTCAACTCCACCCTGAAGTGTTATGCCACTTAAGGGTAAAGTGTGTCTGCTGAACAGATTAAGCATTTCCGACTACCCAGAAACTAGTTTTTAAAAATTCAAATAAAAGCTAGTGTATTACACTTGTACAGATTCAGTAAATAAGTAATTGTCACTTCACTCTGGGAAATTAGACATATGTATCCTTAGAAAACTTAGTCAAGGTCAACGCACGCATTGACGGACTGGATAATTTCTTCTTTCATTGTACCAAAACCACTTCTTAAGGTGGTTTTCCTGCTCCCTTCTGTGAACGAATACAAAAAATATGGGACACCGCCACAGTTCGAAAGTTTTTAATCACTTAGAGGTGCTATATTGCTTTTGGTGCAACACTGTCTCGAAACATGATTCACTTTTCAAACATGAAGGCATTTGCAAGATTTCATTCCCATAAAACCGTCGTATCTCGATGATACAACACGTTTTATTTGTTGTCACAGTCTTAAGTGCCAAGTAACACATGTTTTTACAATTAAATTTAAAAGTGATAAATTAGTCCTTGATCATCGCAGCATTTAATGCACACAACGTGCATCAACACCTCTCACAGTTTCATTTTATCGACGAGTGCATAAAACAGGGAGTTAAAATTGTTATGGGTCTTCCAGAGATGATGCACGTTATCGGCGCCTCCCCAATTCAGGAAGTCGAAGCTCCGAAACAAAAATAAACATGATTTATTAAATCGATGATAAATTATTCTGTACCTACTCGCGAAGTGAACAAATTGCTGTACCTACCATACACACTTAAATAAGTACACATAGAGTCGAAGCAGTGATAACAGAGAAACTGATTAATTTATGATATTTTTCAGTTTTAATGGGGTCAGATATTTTTCGTTTTAATTGAGCCAAAGGCGAGGGGGACCGAATCAGAATACAAATTCTTGACCTCAAAATTCCACTCCACACTTTTGAGCTTAATGTGTTCCTATTGAATATGAACGAAAAAAATTCAAAGGTTGTGAGATGGAACGTGAAAACGTTGTCCCTGCTGTGAAGTGGTGCTGTGGGTGCTGGAGTGTATCTAAATTGTGTCTCCACAAAGTGACGTGAACGTGTTAATTAATTGCATTAATTCTATGGCTTATTTATGCAAATAGGTGGCGATAGAAAATTACACCGCTAGATTATATTTGACAGGTTCTTTAAGTGAGTGGAAATAAATGAGGTGGAAACACTTTCAAGGATAGGTCTGTACAGAAGTAAGTGGCATACGCCAAAAGAGGTTGGGCCTATGACGAAGAAGTCGAGTGCGTGAATTTACATACAATATTTGTCCGACTCCATCAGATATCGAATGAGTCATGAAAGCATGTTGAGTTAGTCACGCTTATCGTCACTTGATGATCTGTATTTAGGCGGAAAAAGCAATTAACTTCTAGGTAAGGGTTCAATCCAGAGGAATGTGATGACATGATTTCCTGATGGTGATCATGTGAAGTTTAGAATTGGAAAATATTCGTTTTGTCCTGAAGCGGATAATTATGCAGAAACTAAAAATCGCTTTTGGCATTTTTATGTTTAATGGCTTTAAATGCGTTTACGAGCATTTCTTTTGAGATTCATCAGCTAACTTAACTATTCATTCTACTCTTGAAATGACCAACTTTAAAAGTCCATTTAGGCGCTAAATATGGAATAATACCTCCCATGTCAAGTAATCAATCAACTCTCGTAAATAATAAAATGGGAAAAATAGAGAGACAACTGGTTTCGGAAAAAAAAATGAATGTGACTCAGATTTCCCTTAATTCCTCAAGTGTTATAATGAAATGAGATCGTTAGGCAACCTACAAAATAGATTCCAATAAATTTGTGTTCAATTATTACGATAAGTACTTTGCCCTGTTTGTGCTAAAATTTTTGTTTAAATCACTAGAAATACATATTGACGTATGTTTTTGAAACTGCAGTTTACTCTTTTCAACTGCCGACATTACAATCCGTACAAAATCCTTCAAGCACTGAAAAATGGCAATGTTCACTAGATGAAGAAGGCATCCTGAATTCACCTTCCACCATCTGAACCATTAAAAGCGATGCACAAATACCAATCAAATGTTTCTGAAAATATAAGAATATATTAATTGATGGCTTCAAGTGATTTCTTCTTTAAACAAGACTAAATTCTTTGGCAATATATTGTATTGGACAAAGCACTGCATTAAGGGTTTATAACAGCTTACGTAGGATTTAATCTGAACAAAACATTTGTGAAAATAAATTGAAGCACTTGCTCTTGCATGATGTGGCCTTAAGTTACCTTCACCCATCCATCTACTGCAATACATTGAGTGCTAACTCACTCAGACATTCAGTCAAACGCCACAACTTTTGAAACAAGAAAAACTTTCTACTACATTCAGTAGTCGCCACAGTGTTTGAGGGGTAGTTTCGAATCCTAAATTGGTCCCATCACCCTTCTTCCATTTCCAAGAGAAAAGTAAAAATGTTTAGAAAAACTTGAGAAACTTAATTGTCTGCCTTAAGACCATTATCATTCTTTTTTTAAAGTAAGTATGCGCTTAAAAGATTCATTGTACTCTTAAGTGATCGAAGTCAAGTCAGTGTTGGGTTGCAAAGGACAAACTCGTGTGGTCGGCTAAAGAACCGAACTTAATAGATCGCAATTTAAAAGTTTGCAGGTGTCTACATACGCGTCACTGTGTGTCCGAAAGGTACAATGAAGAGAGATGGTTAAAAACGTAAATCGAAGTGGGATGTAAGGGCGAACACGCCAGTCTTATATCATACTGTTCCACTTTTCGTCATATGATACTGAACAATTGCTTTTCGAAAAAATTTCAGCGTTTGTACACTGAATATACGCTACATTATCCTTGGGTAAATAAAAAACTATTTTCATTCATAATTCCTAAAAAACTATTAATTCAAGTGAGGGCAACACCTTCACTTTATGTAGTGACTGATTCAAATAAACTAATTCCGGGTATTATGCACTCTGGATAACATTCCTTAAGGTTTAGGAGATGGACACTTATCAAGAATTCTTAAAACAGGACCATGCAACTGCCATACTGTGTTAAAAATACCTCTACAAAGAGATAAAGACCAGACATTAGGTCGCTGTTCCAAAGAGCCGATCTTCTTCCCGTATCAAATTCATTCTGTAAGGTCAGAGTTGTTTTGGGATTACTAGACGAAATAGGAGCGCTTTAGGGAAGTTCAATATTTAATACACATCAGATATACGCTTATGATCTGCAAATCTGACTTCTACTCTATCAAGATGATAACATAGTTTAGTCTGTGTTAATACTCGTGTGAACAAAATTAACTTAAAAAAAAACTATTCACTGATACATAATTCGTATTAATTTCATCCTTCTTAAAGTAGTCTCAAAGTAAAGCCATGCATTTGGCCCAAAGTTTTTAAAGTGTTAAAAACATGTTGAACATTTGCACGTGAAATTTGTTTCTTGTTTCTTTATTATTTGTGTCATGAAACCTGAAAGTATACTTATAACCTTATAGGTTATTTTTCTTAAAAGGAAAAAAAGTTAAATACAGAAATTAGCTTAGCATCGGGACAATATAAATGAAACACACTAAGTTTCAATTTGCCAGTTTTTGAAAATAAAAACTCTTTCCGTACATAAAATCAATGATTGCGGGTAAACAAGGTGTTTTTAAAGTCACTTTTCATTATTTAAAAAAGTGGCATCTATTTACTTTTACCTACCCCATCCATTAAGCGCTTACTTCGTGATACTTAACTCTTCAGTGCAATTTCTCCAGTTCGTCCTTCATTTCACAAATAAACTTGATAAATCCTAACGCTATTTGATGATCATTCGCGAACTTTTCTCTGACAGAAATTAACACAGATTTTCCATTAGTCAGTCAGATTAAGGGGTCTAAGATGCACGTCTCTCAAAATGAAAACAAAGGACAAAAGTCAAAGAATTTGTGAAAATAATCCTCGCACAAATCCTTTTCCAGCTTCAACACAAATTCCAAACATTTGTTACCATAAATCATAGTCTGTCGCATTTTAAAAGTTACGTACACGACCCTTACTTGCATTTAAGATAAATTGAAATTTCTTTTCAGTGGCTTATGATTGTGAAACCCGACTTTTTGCTCTAAATTTGAATTGAGGAATATTGTACCTGTCGCAGACCGCAGGCGCCTCACCTTTATAGGGAAATTTTAGTCTAAAATTTAAAAATTCTCTGAATGTTCCATTTGAATAATAAACGGCCGAACGAAAGAAAGTGTCCCATCTGGTCGCGATGAAACGTACTTATGCGTATACCGTTTTCGGAATTTTTAAGTGCCCTGTTTCTGATTGGTTTAGGCCTATTTTATACAACACATAAATTGCCGGTTAAGCTGCTGACATTGCTTTGGCCACGCGGAATGTGACATTAAAAACCCAGGACAGACACATTTGTTTCTTTGTTTATTCGTCTGATAATAAATTTTATTGCGTCTACCTCTTTCAAATTCTCCAGGCTTACGTATATATTTGAAATAAATAACTGTGTTTATTCAGAACATTTCTTTTAAAAAACATTTTGACCTAAATTGAATGTAAACAATTATTTAAGTGGACCATTCTGATAGTGTAAATTTTTAATCTGACTAAAAGCAGATTATTTAATTTAAAATAGTGAATGACCAAGTTCTGTTTGTGTCCGGAACGGATCAATTTCAGTGATAAACAAATCCCTTTAACCTTGACTAAGTGATTGACGCCACTTACACGTCACGTGTCCGATGAAGTAGACCAGTGGAACAAAATCTGTTATACAAAACATAACTGAAATCGATCTTCGTGCAGAGACTATTGATTTCGTGACCCCTAATGTAACCGCACCAAATCGATTTGATTAATTTTGATTACCCTTCGCACGTAATGAGTTGCTATGAGCACATACTAAGTAAGACTACTCGCGTGAAATCGCAATTAGATGACTCCTTTATTTTCTGTTGTAGCTCGTTGTAGTGCATGTGACAATCCCAAAATTATGATAATCTGAAACTAATAACAATGTTGCTTTTTATTAACTGAGTGAACTAGGAATGATAATCAGGCCTCACTGAAGAAACGTGCGAATGTACAGGGTGGCGGTGACGTGATAGATTTTAGAAACAACAGTTATAGAAGAGGTCTGAGAATGAGTTGGAAGATAAACCATAAATATTTGGGTTGACATCACAGTCCCCAATGGCCACTTGTATTGTAACATCGAGATTCAGGAACAATTACTAAATTTTTGACCGTTGTTGGCGACTCTAGAGAGTTTGAGCTGGAAAAAAGGGAAGACTCATGAAAATCTAGATCAAGATTCTAACATTGACCACTTAGATGGGAGTTAGTGTACTTACACACATCGACACGGTACAGCGACAACACGAAATTAAATGGTCTAGTGTGTTTTTGGCGGTATTGGGATGATTTCAGCATGAATTCTCGCTCGGAAGTCAAATGGTTCCAAAAAAGAAGTGCTTGGGCCATAAAATGTTATATGTATCTATTCCGGCTAGAGAAACGAATGCCAATATTTTGAATTGTTGTGTTCGTTGCCAGAAAAACACAGCTTTTCAAGTTCAACAACAGCAAGATCCTGTAAGACATTTGCAGACACGCATTATTTTCCCTCACTTTGTACCAAACATCAGCGTATATGTAAGGGCGGTGCATAGATTTCATGCCACTGTGCTATTTATAGGAGAAATAAATCTTGATGAAAAAAAATTTGAAACCAAAAACATATTTGCTGTCAAACTGCTAGTCTATATTTCAACGCATATGGTATAACAAAAAATATTCAATAAGCCAATTGAACCTTAAAGAAGGACAATTGCGAATCATCCCTTGAAATGTACTCAAAAGTTTTTTCAACAATTTGAGAGCGGTGACTGTGCAACACATGTGATTTTCGACCTTGATACACTGAAGGACTATATATCAGCAATCACCTGACTGTCAAGCATTCCACGAAGTTCGGCACAAAACGAGGCGAAGGTGGTGGTTTTTGTCACGTTAGTTTTGAAGATTCGCACGCAATATTACTGAACGTGTCTATTTTTAATGTACTTCTTTCCGTGAAGCGAATTATGATCAAATTTGATTGGCCCTTCTAAAGTTTAAAGGACTCAATAACTCTTTGTTTTGTCCACAAACTCGATAAACTCTCTTACAATATGATATGAGAATTTATTGTAACTCATTCGTCCACGTCTCTTAGCAACACGTCAAGCCGACTATAACTTGAAGCGCCTCTTTGGGAAAGGAGTTTCTACAGTTGGGATATTCATAATTGTATCGCTTGTTACCAAACGTATGGCCTGTATGTTCTTGGCTTGGACCAGGTTCGATTATTGGGCTGTACACCTCGCATTTTTCGCGGCAAAAACCTGCTTCCAATCGGTGAAAACGACACACAACGCGTATTATACTGAAGTGAGGCCTTTGTCCCTTTGGGTCTGTAGTCCCATGCAATTTTTGATTTTGTTATAAAACTATAAACCTACTCAATATATAGACCACTTTATACAAACAAACAACGCACCTTGTATGTTAGATTTAAATCCCCGTTTATGCATGATACAAATTCAAGGCCTACTTGGTAACGTCACTTTAGAACAAATAGTTTTCAGCTGAACCTGAACGGGTGCAAAGGAATTTGCAATATTGTCACAACTTCTAACATATGGAAGTCGCTGCCAATTATGCACCAACATAAATTTTTTATATTCCTACTGATCCAAGTACATCTAGGTATATTCAAAATGTCAATAAAGTCACTTCAAAGGTCAGACGTTAAGAGTGTAACAGACACACTGAAACTATACAGGATTCATCATTTGGAAACGAAACCTTCAAAAAGTGTCAACATGATTTTCACTTTTGGTCGATGTTGAAGTTTCAAGGCACCATTCTGAAACTGATTGACTGATTTGCACGTCAAACTCGTAAACCCATTTCTCATTATCTACGGTTTTTTTTTGAATGTGAGTGGAATATCTTTCGTGATTTTCGGGATTGTCTGTGAACCTCAGCATGAGTAATGAGGTCAATTTTATATTGCCCATCTGCCAAAATTCTTTTCGTATACTCATACAAAGATCTCATTCATGCCTACTCAATAAACAAGAAAAATGTGCAAAGCCACTCGTAAGAACACAAAAATTCTAAAAATGCCCAACACATTCTACTTGAATGAACCTAAGTACAGCCGTCGCCAGTGTCATCGTAGATCAGACTAGCTCAACACCAACGTCTTAATTAATATCGCGTAAATTTCAATTATACTCAATTCCTGATAGAGACCAACACGATCGGAATCGATCAACTGGCAAGACTCGTTCTACCATCCTACCCACTCTGGCATCTGTGTACACACGCACACACATCATAACGGCTGGGTCTATTTATGTGCATACATACAAGTAATTACATTTGCTGATATGCATCTGTGTGACAAACAAGTGATCGAGTGAACGACTGACCGATCGACCAACAATTACTTATGCATCCCCAATAAATCAGTCAACACTGTCTGAACGGGGAGATTAGACGAGCGGCCGCCTTGTGACACTTTTAGAACTGCATTCATCCTGTCGCTTGTCCGATACCGTTAGGGGAGTTACATAAAACAGTATACATTTTGCAGATAAAAAAAAAAGTTAAAAAGGCCAAGATACAGAATCTCACGACGATTATACAGGGAATCAAGACACGCCAGTCAGAATTTGTGGCAGAAAAACGTGAACGTGGATAGAATGCCCAAGAGGACCGTGCGTCCGCCGGTGGCGACCGCAATGCCAGCGTTTGAATCTTATGAATACAAACGACGGCTGCTATCGTAGCCGCCTGATTCAGGCAGTCTCTGATGGCGAGCGAACGTTTGCCTCGGGTTTTCACTTTTGCTGTTCGAGCAGTCGAAGAAGGAGACAGAGATCGCGAGAAGAAAGAGATGCGAGGTAAATAGGGGGGCTAAAGAACGATTACATGAAGCACATGTGCCGTGGAGCTGTAAAGCCAAGCGCTGTTCTACAGCAAAATTTTATCGGTTACGTTGTTATCGTTTCGCGTATGTACAGGCGAGTTGCTTGAAGAGTGGGGCCTCCTTTGAGTAAGGTAATCAAATGCACTCTGACGACGTATAGCGTTGCGTTTCACATGCGACGTGTTCTCAGTTATCTCAGTCAGAATTGAAAATGAAAGGGAATTCGAAAGGGTATCGTTGTATCGGTATCGGTATCGGTATCGATTGCTGGAGAAAAACAGGCGAAGAAGTGATCTTTTTTTCTTCATTTTCCATTTGGGCAACATTCGCTTATACGTACGTACTAAATTGTATTTTGGTGTTGAAAAAAAAAGTTAAGAGGCCTGTGCAGGAAGATGTTTGGAGAAGCCACAGGCACCGGATGTCGAAAAATTACTTCACGTCGATTGATGTGCCGATTTATTGTGAAGCAGAAAAGTGGTTAAATTTTTTCACAAAGATAAAGGTAATAATGTGGAAAACGTGTTCAAAATATGTTTCGTTTGAATGATTATAACCCCTTTACTGGTTTACAAAAATGTATGTTTCTAGACGATGTACGTGAACACATATGCTGGAACATGTCCCACAATGAGTATACAGAGTATACAATTTTTAGGAATTAGAAAAATGTATGGTTTCCTTCAATGGGCCACAATTTTAAGTATGTATTCGTATATACTTTTCTAATTATTTATAAAATAGTTTTTGATGGCACTTGTTGTATTTTATTATTAATTGTGTGCGCCATCTCAACTTAGGCTATCTTCTGTTGCATTGTCCCAATGGCTCGGATTCGAAGACTTTTCGGCCGGCGCAGTGGTGTTCATACGCTCTATATGTCCTATCCAACTTAAGCGTTGTATCCGAAGACGGTTGATCAGGCGCATGCCGCCGTACAGCCTATGAAGTCCGTGGTTGAATCTTCTACTTCTACGCAGCAAACAGGGCCAAAAATCCCACGCAGAACTTTTCTTTCGAAAAGAAAAGGGCCTCTTCATTCGCTCTTAGTAACGTTCAAGTCACCGCGCCGAAAAGGAGGAGACAGTTCATTCTTGCGAGAGAGGACTCTAGTACTCGGTTGCCCCATGAGCCCAAAAAAGAAGCGATAGACAAGAATCAAGTACTTCGTCTGCCTCGGCTAAACGATAAATAGGGGCAACGACATCAGTACCGAAATCGAACGCAAAAGGTTCGTTCGAGTCGAATCAGATGAAGTGCTTGATTCTTGCCAATCGCTGCTTATTTTTGGGCTCAAGGGGCTCTTATTGAGCTGGAAATGGTTGGCAAGCAGTGATCAATACTAAGCATTTCTAGATCGATATGACGGGACTAGATTTATGAATTACCTGATTCAAAACCACATCTATCACAGCCAAGTCCATTTGCTGCGATGGCGGCTATAAGACTGGTATCTGCTATGGTCGAAGTTGACTGGTATTAAACATCGGCTATATTCTGATGCCACGGAAGAGTAGAAGCCACTGCAAATTCTGTTCCACCTTGAACGTCCGGTAAATCTAGTAGGAATATTATGATGGCTGTTTTATAACCCAATATGGTGATCAGACTTTTGTGCACTGTGCTGACTAGTCCAAACCGATTTTATACTTCATTGACTAAGATCCAATGTTGTCAAACGGGCACCCTGACCCAGAGAGCGGTAGAGGTGTTAGAGAGGCTTTTCTCGCTTCATACCAAGCGAGGAGAAGAGGGTTTCGCACTTGGGTAACTAGGGTGCCTAGTCTTACGTTATATATGACTCTGGAGAAAATAGACCCTGTGGTATAAGGACGTCAAAACAGGCGATCACGTACATCCGAATCCCACATCTGAAGCTTTTATTGAAGTTTGTGACCAGTAGAGACATGAATAGCAGGAAATGTAAGCTTTAGCCTATTTACAGCTGACCCGGGGTAGATGGAGTTCTTGACTACCTCGAAGGTTCTGCTTTCTAGTGGTACTGCCGGTCGATGTTGTGTGTCCTTCCTTGCTAACAGCGTATACTTCGTTCTGCTCTCACTTATCGCCAAACCCATTTTAGCCGCTTCCACTTCAATGCGAACAAACGACTCATTAACGGCTGACTACGTTCGTCCTATTCTGTCATTGTTGTCGACTTTTGGATGATCGTGACTCTGGTGTTGACTTGTGAATTATGCACGATCCTTTTAAGAATGATGTTGAAAAGTTACAGCGCGTTTCCTTGTCTTACTTTGCATCATTGGTTCAAAGTATATTTCGCCATTTTTTCTGACTTTCTGGTGTAAGGAGTGACATTCCTTAGGGACTTCTTCCAACGAGATGTCGTTTAAGGTTTTTTGCTACTGTTCTGTAGAATGCCAAGTTCAGTTCAATCAATGATGAGAGACCCTACTTTGGTCTATGTTGGACAGGCGTCTTATCTGAATGTCAGCATTCATCATGCAGTTTCTGTTTGTCATATCAATTCGTTCTTTCCTTGATTCATAGACTAAATATATTTAAATAAACAATATCCTAGGCAAGATGTGGTCGCCGTGGCGTAGTGATAAGTGCGTCGATATTGTATATAATAAGCTTCTCAAATCTCGCCGTTCTGAGTTGGCAAAGAACTGTAGGTCGCTTCCTTGACATGAAGAGTCCTTAAAGGTAATAAACGCGCCTAGTACAATAATTGCATTTAAGGACGAATCTGCTGCGCAATTTTAATGATGATATGGTTTGTTTCTTCTTCCACTGCATATGGAAGTGCCTCTCAAAACTCGTTGATGAAGAGTTCAATATTGCCTATGCCAAAAGTGTGTAGAGTTACAAATTTCTCTCCAAAAATCAATCATCTTGCTGTCCTATTCGCGAAAAATTAAATACTTCTGGCGCGAGAGCACAGTAGCACGCACAACACGAGTAGTTGAAGAAGGTAGGCTCTGGTCCCTATTTATAATGTAGTTCAGATTATTTTACTGTCCACTTACTTAAGCTAAGTTGGTAGAAAATACGATGATTATCATGAATATATTTATAAACTACATTTTACGTATGCACTCTTCCACCGTATTGTAATCAACTTGCAACATGATTGCAGTCTTCAAGGTCAATTCGATTTTCATGTCGGCGAACATTTGTGAAATAAATTCACTAATTGATTGTGATCATTATCTTATTTATCGCATTTACCACTTTAATAGTGGTTTTCATTGATCGCGTCATTGCTTTCGAATCTTTATTTATCGCTGACTGCCAATCAACTCGCAGATAGGTCAAACGAATTGCTCCTGAGCCTGAGCATGCCGTTGTGCATAGTCCTGTGCAATTTGAAATTCTGATTACAACCTTCAAGTATATTGTGGGTATAAATATTAAACACGAGCAGTGCTCGTTATACGTATGTAATTTTTTTTTGCTGGATAATTGCAGGCAATGAGTCTGAAGCGTGCAATGTAATCTATGTCACAAGTCACAGCCTCTGTCAAATTAAAGGTGATGTATTTATTGTACAGTCTTGTTGCTTTTCGTTTAATTGTACGTACGTGGAATAATTTACCATTAAGTTAGCTGTTGTTTTACTCCGAAGAAAGCGAATGCATTTGTAATTGCAATCAACGATAACCAAGACAATTTACATAGACACTATGTTAAGTCAAGAACTTGCACTTTTCACATAAAAAATTTGTCGTAAGCTGAAGCCATTTTAAATGCATGTGCCGTTGATGGTATGATTCTTCAGATGAAGTTCCAGATTAAATACGTTTTCTCAGGTCTCGTGTCGGATCCTGCAATTTTGTAAGTTTCAAATTTGTAGAAAAAAAAAAGAGTACGAGCGGTGATGGCTTTTTGTATTTGCGATATTTGTTTACACAACGTAAAGTTGCCATAATTTCTCATATATAGAGTGTTGCCAAAGGATGATTAATCCCTTACAGAAAAAAATCTGCCTCCTATATTAAGTCTGAATAGGTTGACAGCATTTAAAGATAAATTCACCAGGGAGGAGGCAGCTATTTTGCCGTGTTAAGTGCGTTTTTCACATTAAAAGTCCCAGATTCGAAAACAGGACTCAACATTTTGAATGTTTTACGAGCTGGCAGGATTTGATCACCGGCCCCCACTTTCGCACACAATGTCGGCTCTGGTTCTACTCCACATATCAAACGAGGACTTTCACCACTGTGCAAACCCATCGGCCCCAATTTAATAAGTCTTTGGCCAGGAGGTGTATATGACACTTAACAATGCGACGACACTTGAACAGGCGACTATAGAGATCGTCGTTTAATCTTTTCCAGGTGCAATCAACAAAAACGACAAATATTCTCACCAAGAACTTTTCTCTCTTCCGTCCTTAATAAAGTCCAGTTTTCTACACTATAGAGCAAGACAGGGATCATCTGCATAGGTATCTACAAAGCTGGTTTAATCTTTTGAGAGGCGGCTCAATTAGCTGCTGATTGCAACAAATAAGCGATTGAAAAGATTAACCCTTGATTTCGGTATTGATGTCTTTTGTGCAAATTTACTGCGGAACTAGTCCTTGAGAAGCTTTAAAGTTTTGCTGCCAATTGTGGCACTCTGTCCAAAAAGTCAATGTTGTGCGTCCTTCGCATTCATCTTTGTTTTGCCTTCGTTGACCAGACCATACCCATATTAACCGCTTCCATTCGGTCACTGTGTTCGTCCAATCACGTCAATGTCAGCCGCGTGTACAGGCATTTGAAAGGGCCTTTTTCGCACAATCTTCTCAAAAATGATGTTGAAAAAGTTATATGACATCGCATTGAATTTTTATAACTAAAAGTCTCGGTGAATTGGTCCCAACCTTGACTCCACCATCATTCTGGGTAGGTATGTCAAAACTAGGTATGGCACTGTATTCATCTACAGGAACGCTTAAGCACTGCCTCCTCCATGAAAAGCCTCTCGTATCTCGCGGGGTCGGCATAAAACTGTAGGTCCCTTCTACTTGTATGAGAACAGTTGCACGCACAACACGAGTAGCTGTTGCGGAAGACAGGCCCTGGTCCCTTGTTGGCTAAGTGCCACTCAGTTATTTTTATTATTAATTTACTCTTAAGCGCATGCCTTACACTTTGGTACAAGCGTATAGAAAGTAGAGGAAGTCACAAAATATATATTCCGTTGAATTTGCGATAACCTACAATGTTGATGAATGACTACAGCACACAATGAAAATCTATTCATTGACGCAAATAAAGCTTTCATCAAGTCAACACAGCGAACCAATATAAATTTTTATTGTCAAAACTTACTCATTCATTGCATGTCTGTTTCCCCCTAGGCCATGGTCTTGTCTTATGAGTTCATCAATCAAAATATCAATATCAGAGGTCCGCCCACTTCTACGTTTAATGATAACCATAAACATCAAAATCACTTTGTGTCATCTTTGGCATAAACAAAATATTCCTTCCCACTGCGCCATTGAAATCTCTCATTTTCATTTCACACAAGCTCAAGCAGACCACCACAAGTAAACATTTAATTGCACACATAATCAATCTGTCTCCAAACGTTGCCTCGAAAACAAAGTGCACCTCATAAAATTCCGATTGACTTCGATATGTCCCCCGTCCCAAATATAGAAATCAGTTCTCTGTGGGCCCATTCCACGCAGCAACGATGGACCAGTGTCATTAATTATGTCTACGTCGGCGCGCAAATAAAAATAACTCTTGCCCAAATTCTCATCTCGGTCTCATTTACAGTCCCATGCTCATGCATCAAAATTGGCCCAGGTCAAGGGTCCGTTCATAAATTAATTCGCTTTCTCGAAACTCCGTATCCCTCGGAGAATTGGGAGCAGTTTTGATTTCATTCGAAAAACAAACACAAAATTCCTCAATTAAGCAACTTTGAAATCAATAGATACAAATTGATCCATAGAGGCGACGATTCGCCCCGGTCCTATCGAATATTGACAAATAATTGATTGCCCGAAAAGAAAGCACCACACACAGCCGCAGTCAAATTGAACAGACCCCACGTTTGCCCCCCAATCATCCGTCCGATCATGCATCAACTGCCACGCAGCGGCAATCTGCGGTCAAAAGTCCAACGCAAAACATTCTCAGAACGGAGCGATCAACAAAACAAATCGATTGCATCTCCTCAGCTAACTCATCTATCTATTCACTAGTCTCTGGGTAATCTTCTAACGAATTATTTCCACTTTCTTACAGCCAGCCCTCAACTCGATGCGAATTATGTAACAGGGAGAAAAAAATCACAAATCAAGCCAAGTGACAACGAGTGTAGCCGAAGCCACAATCAATCAATCGAATAAAAAAATCGTTAAAGAGTGAAAAGAAACAACAACAACAAAAAACTGAAATCACATAAATTAAACAAATAAAGCTCACTTAATCACGGTCGTGTGCATGTGCGTTCCCTCTGCGGCTGTCTCTGATAAGAGCGACATCAATAGGAGTGAATGTGAATGTGAAATAAATGAAAACCGAGTATAAAAGCGAATTTCGGGAAATTAAATAACAAAGATACTCGAATTGTTTCGGTCAGAAGTTCGAAGTGCGTCCATGTAAAGTGAAGTGTGGAGAGAATCTCCCTCGCGAATCGATTTTTTTTTACCTGCTGCTGTTAAACATATTTCGAATAGTTTCTGTCGGTCCAAGTGATTAAAGTTAAGGTGTGGGAAACGGGAAAAAAATATTTAATTTTCGGTTGTTACAAAAGGGGGAAAAGAGAGCGTTCAACCCCTTCACCAATGTTTGAAGAAAAAGAGTAATTAATTTTGTATACAAAGCGTTAAAGTGAATTTCAACAGATAGAATTATAAAATCAATTCGATCGAAGATGGCTTATAAATTGCAACTTCAACTATCGGCGGCGGTAACTTTGCTGATGTTCTTTAGCTGTGTCCTAGCATCTCGTGAGTATTTTTTTTTCCTTATAAATATTCTTACATAGTATACATAAAAAAATATACATTTTGGACGTGAATACATCGACCCTTAATTTACTTTAAACTTAAACTTATTTAACTACTTTGTGCAAGTTAAGAGCGGCCACCGCGGCGTCAAATCGCACGCAACCCGTACTCAAGCAAAACAAATCAAAAATTAAAAGAAAGGAAGCGAAGGAATTACAAATTCATTTGTCCTTTCGGGTAGATAATATATGAATACATATATAATGATGGGGCAGGTGTTGGATGATTGCGTATATGTGGAACTGTATGATTGAATCAAAAAATGTCCTAGTATTTCTTTATAAATCAGCTCAATATTTTAATTTGTACATCAAATGTCAAAGGGTGGGTTTCTGGGTTCAAGATTTACTATCAAAACTTGGTGACGGGAACGCGTACTTAGGAGAAAATTAAACAATAAATAAATTTACAAGTAAACACGTATAAAATTTTATAAATTAAATATGCATAAATAATTAAAAACAAATACATACATATTCAGAATAAATAAATTACATTGTTTGAATAAATAAGTATTTAGATAAATAAATAGATACAAATATGCAGATAAAAAAAATATCATTGAGTAGCACTACAGCCAGGGACCAGGACCTAGCAGCAATTAGGAGGCCTATAGGTCTATGGTACCCACGAACGTCGAGATTTGAGAAGATTTTCATAGAAAATTAGTACTCTTTGAGTGGTGTCAGCAACTGGAAAGATACATGTAGGATAAATAAAAATTAAAAACAAAATAAATAAAATGGATAAAAAATGTTTATCTAAAAATTTATATATATATATATATATAAAAATTTATATCACAATTAATATATTAAAATACCCAACGGTTTCAAATTTCACGTTTCGTTAAGCAAACTTTAAATCTAGGAATTTGCAGTTTGCTTGCAATACTCGCTGTACTAGGCAAGTAATTTGAAACTTTTCAATTTCGTGTAATTCCATTTTCGTGTAATTTTGTGTCAAATTCAGTACAATTTGTAGCTTGGGTATGTGCGTTTCGACAGAGCGACACTTGAAGACCCGTAGAATTTATTTATTGAAAAAAACGCTTTAAAAGTAGTTAAGATTGTTCAATTATTTAGGTTTTATAAAAGGATACAGTTTTTCTAATAATATTCTGAATATAAAGATTGTACGTACATAAGTGTCTTGTTTCGAACAACTTATTACTCGCATTCCAATCAATCTCAATGTTGTTTAATGGTATTATGTTGCTTGGTAAAGTGAAGGCTTTTCGTTTTCTAGTACAAAATGTTGTCTGAAACATTTATTATGTGTTTCTTCCATTTATTAATTTATGCAATTGGATTACAATATTACCAGGTTTTTGTGGTATTGTTATCTGGCTTAAATATGCATGTGTCATCCGCAAAGATAGCAGCTTACAAATGTTAAGATAATAGAAAATTTTCAGTAAGGCTATTATACAGATTTGGGTACGTGCTGCAGCTCGGGGTAAACCCCTTAACTGGAAACATCTATAATCGGCGATTATTTACAGATACAGTGTAATTTTGGATTGTAATAAAGACTATAATTGTTACTAACTTCGTAAAGAACATGAGACCAAGAAGTTTGTAATTCTCTTCCCATGCTATGCCTTTTCTACATCCAGAAGCATGACCATCGAACTTCGGCTAAATGGTTTCAGTAATAACTAATGACGCTGGAGTATGAAAAGGCATTGATATTCTAAAATGACCACCAAAGCCTATCATAATCGATTCTTTTTGTATAAAACTACAATTACCAAACGTTTACTATTACTAAACTACAATTACATTAAAATCAAACTATATATATGATGGTATATGAAAATGGATACAAGCTTGAAAGTAACACATGTGCCCTTTTTCATGATTCAATAACCTTCATGCAGCGAAAAACTGTGAAGACATTTCCGATATTCTATCAACAGTAGAGCAAATAGAAATAGAATCGCAGTGATTTCTTGCGCGCGATATTAAAAATAATCTTTTCCGTAGATTTTACGACTTAATGTACCTTAATGACCGAGGGTTCTAATTATAAATTATTATTTTTTTTAGTTCTATGAATTATTGGACAAAAATTGGTCTTAGGTTCAATAACCTTGTTCCTATGTCAAAATCATATGGAAATCAATAAAACAAGAATGGTTAGTGGTATGGTTAGCCCCAAGTCATATAAACCTTTGACAAGTTGTGTCAGTACTGGATAGAGTTCAACTTTGTACGTAGTCTCTTGGTACACTTGGTGTCTTTGGGAATTTAAAAGCCCATTCAATACAAGAGTGAAAAATTTAAAATTAAGTTCACTCAAAATCTTATTTTATTCGAAGTGCTTGGTGTTTTTTGTGTAAAGCCACATATAGCATATAACGAATATTGTTATCAACTTAGTCAAATCAGTTGGAGCTTTCAACTAAAATCGCTGTAGGCATTCTGTTTCGTTTTTGGTAAAAATGCAGTTCTTAAAATAAAATCGAGAGTATTAAGAAAAAGCCAATATCCAAATATGCATTAATTGAAGAATTAGTATTTAGAAACACCAGACACATGTTTTCCGCACACTATTTGAAATGAAGTCAAGGAATAAAGGATCACTACGTTCTCTATGTTTTAACTCACAGTACTGCTTTATACAGCACATGGTTGCTGAGAAAGGATCATCTACCGACTCTGATCGTCTTTCAGATCTCTTAAATAAACTATACTAATTAAGAGGAAATAAAAACAGTATGTTTTAAATTCTAATTGAACTTTGTTGCAAAGAAGTTAAACATATACTTAACCCTTAGATGTACACTTACTACTTGTTTAAGCGGGCCATACACACAATACTTGTTTCTGCACCCTGCTGTGAGTAGAGGAGTTGCTTTTAGCCACAAACATGATATCAATTTGACAGTTCCTCATTGTACCTTGAAGTTTAATAATGACAATTATGTTAGCTGTCAAAATTCTCATCATTTGAGATAAATTTGTGTTTTATATTTGTTTTTTTTTCTGACTAATGTGGAAATGGAAAAAATTAGATGTTGAGCAAAAGTTAGATAGAACTAACTTTGTTATTGTGGCATGTCCTCAACATTCATTTAAAACGTTTCATACCATTTTTGGGCACAGTAAATTCAAGACGTATGTTTGTTAGCACGAGCTGGCAGGCTACACCGATATAAGTGTCATCACAATCCAAGCGATTGTGATGGTGTGTATAGGTGATTTAGGATTGATCGCCCTTGATATCGATATGGGCATGGTGTGTGTGGCGTCTTAAAATGTGAATACTTGTGTATATTGAATTTAACTGTGAAAAACATGAAACAACACCATAAATGTGTGAGTATAACTCGATCTTTCTCAGTTCACTTTTTATTTTTTTTAACGCTAATCTGATTGATTGAGTGGTACTACAGCCCACAAAGGACCAGATCCTAGCTTCTACAACAGCTACTCGTGTTGTGAATGGTACTGTTCTTTCACGAGTAGAAGGGACCTACAGTTTTTTGCCGACTCCGAACGGCGAGATTTGAGAAGCTTTTCATAGACAATTGATAGTCTTTAAGTGTTGTCAGCAACTCGAAAGAGGTGGTGCCGAGAAAAACTGCGAGATGTCCCGTCCGGGAATCGTATCTAGACCTTCTGCTTGAGGGCGACGCACTTCCTACTACGGCGACCACAAAAAATCCTCAACTGGCTAACATAAAAAGTAAGTTATATAAAGTAAATAAAATCCCCGTCGTAGATTTATTCTATGTTCATATAACCCCCAAAAAAAAAAAAAAAAACAATCAAATTTTGCAAATCCAAGTCTGTCCATTATCGCATTTCTTTCATGTGGTTTCTTAATTACGATTTGGATAAACCCAAAACCACACGTACAAAAGTCCAAATTTGCAAATGCTGTCATTGACATCTTCGGTACTTTTACCCAGTGGTGCTAATTGCAATGGGTTCGACAACCTTTCGTTCACACTCAGCTTCCGGGCTCGAAGACTAAAAAAAAAACCATAAAAATATTTGTGCATACTTGTCATGTTTAAGAGTGATGCAAATATTTTCTCACCGGCGCTTTAGGATAAAAAGATGATGTATGCCTGCACACTCCTACATAACAGCCTCCCAATTTGTTTTATTCGTGTTTTATAATTTACGATAACATACTCACTTTCGGCTTCTAATGATCATTATAAAATCACGAAAGATCAGAGAAGACTATGCGCAGTCGGTTACTACTGCTAACAGATGTACCGTGGGATGTAGCGAGCAGCCCAGTGCTGTTAAGTAGCTATTAGGATTGCTAATGTGGATCGCACCATATATTTGTCGGTTCGGCTTTGATTATTTATTTTTTTTTTTATTTTCTCTTAGGTTTTTATATTCATGTTTTTTTTTTGGTTCAAAGTGTGTAGAATATTTTATGGCATTTCATGGGCAGTTTCCTTGTTTTACTAGGCAGACATTGTCTTATTTTTTTTTTGCAGATAAATTTAACCTTGACTGAGCATGAGGTTGTTCATAAAAAACAATATTGTCGGTTCGAGGATTGATTACGTTTCAGAGAAGTTAACTTTATTAGAGGGAATTATAGGGATTTGTTTCGTCCCCATTTCAGTCTTAATGTTGTGGTTTTGTTATTCATTTATCTTATCTATGTTTCAAGATCTATGATGTGTAAAGAAAAACGCTTTCTTGTATTTAAAATGACATTGAAAGAGATAGGTCTCTCGTTTTGCGCAGTATTCTTATTTACCTCTCAGCTAATACAATAGTTTTTGTTTTGTGTAGAGCACAGTGTCTTATAAAATGTGTCGTTAGAATGATTTTCAAAAGAAAAACATTTAACTAAACATAGGGGTAGCATTAACATAAATGTATTTATATATAAGGTAGACAGACAGTCAATTCCAAAAAAGTTTTTTAACATTCAGTAGGATTTGTGTAGTAAATACGTTATCTGTGTGCCATTGATTCAAGCGTATTTGGTTAGAATAGAATAATATAAATAATTAAGAACAATTAAGATACGGAATCAAATTACATAAAATATTTTTCTTACCCTTTTTTCTTTTGTTCTTGCAATTTGGAATAATTTTTAAACTGTGGCAGTGAAATCATTAACTTAGGGACAGTACACCGTAGTTTTCGGTCTCCAAACAAATTATAAGCCCCAGGAACTTCAAGCATCTCTTAGGCATGCTTTCTTGTTTTTAGTATGTGACTTAAAGGTTGCTGAAATCGTTAATCACCGCTCTAGTGTAGAAGTTTTGTTAAAAGGTCTTACAGGTTTTGCCGTATCTCTGCTAACGAGTAATACACCTGTTCTAGTACTCCTACATTGGTGTAACGCTTTAGTTATGTCATTCCAAAAATTTAGCTCCTAAGTTAAAGGCGCAGGATATTGCTTCGTCGATGGTAACTCCTAAGTACTTAATACTTCTCGCTACCTTAATTGCGTTGTTGTTTGTCGATGGTGGTCAGCGGTATTTTCGATGAAATTAATAAAGAGCTTCCGTTGAATTTACTGGAGTACAAAGGAAAGATTTCAAGAAAGTCGACGATTAAAAAACAGCAACATTTTGAGACGGCTTACTTAAACTGAAAATAACTTAAAAGTAACAATTTTTGCTGGGCATTCAGCTTCCGGAAACATCCGCTCACTGGGCCTCAATATTCCTACGTTATTGCGAGAAAATTGGGCGCTTCCGCATTTTTATATGCACACACGTAAAAATTTGGCATTTTTCTCTTACTCTGAAATGTATTTTTGGGAATGACTTTTCAGAATTTCGGTTTAGTAGTCAACGCATCTTTATAAATATCCTGCCTGCCTATCCTTTACTGTGTCGCAGATAATAATGAACTATCAACATCGACACAAAGTACACCAGCAACCGCCCACAATGCCAAACATACTTCATGCGAACGCTTTGACTACGCAAACCAGAAAAAAACGTAAATTTCACTTAAAGCGAACAATTTGTAGCAGCTTCTGTTGCTTTATTTACACCAGCCCTGAAGTACAATGTGCAGAACTCTTTTTTTCTTCAAACATCATCGTACTTACGTTTATGTGCCCTCATTTCACAAGTGCCACTGTTCGTTTGACCCAAACCACACCCGATTAAATCAAAAGCATTATTTTAAAGTTTATTTTACTCTCCGCGGCATTAATGACTGCAAAATTAACACGTTCTGTATCTAGTGATTAAGAAACGTTTTTCCCTTAAAATAAATGACCTCCACCAATTGACCTGAATACCATAATCATCCTTTGACGTTCCAGCAGAAATATTCAAAAGCAAAACAACTGCAGAGAAAAAATTATTCTGCTCCACTCATCCATGAAACTGTTTTCGACAGAATAATTCGCCACCGTGCGATCTGCACTCAGTTGGTGGTATTTTCAAGTGGCCATCGTGTCGGTCCATATTCAATAAACCGCTCCCTACATTCATTTAAAAATAAGCAAAAACCAATTGTTATGCTGTCTCTATCTCTCTCTCTTCTTCGTCAAACCTAAGCCGCTTAAGATGTTTACCAAAATATCTGACGTCAGGAAGCGACAAGCCGAACCAGAGGCATTAGGCCAATGGACGCGTGTCAAATTCCCTAAGATGCCATTACTAGAATGATGTTTGAACTCCAACCTCGATCAATTTCGCTTGACATCTCAGACTTATCATTAAAACGCCAACTCCAGGGACTGATAGCAACAGCAATGAGTTTTTGAAAAAATATCTGCACTAAAGGAGATAAAGAAGCCAAACTGACGTACCATATACACAAATCAGCCTGGTGTGAGTTGAACGACAAACAAAAAAATGAACGTAAGTCTGGCATAAACATCTGACATCTCTCAGCGGCTCCCTGAATGGAAATGGCGCGCGCCGTCACTGCTTGCAAATTATGACAAGCGCTGGCTTACCAATGTGACTCAGATGTTCAGTAGCGAATTTTTTAATCAATTTATGGAAATTAATTCAATCCCGGTCGCTGATAGTCTGAATCTTGGTTAGCTGATTTTTGATGTGTTGCGTTAGTTGATTGGAAAACGCTGTACTTGTAACCTATCGGTCAAGTACGAGTACAAAAGTTTTCATTCGCAATGATGTGTCACGTGTAACTTTATGGGATTCTCGTTTTTGCCCCTCTATTCGTAAATTTTTTTCGCTGTGCGCGGGCGGAACGTTACTGCTGTCTCTCAATGCTACTTGCTTTTGGTTACAATTTTCCATGATGTCATTGCCTCGCATTTGCATATGGAGTTGAGATAAGCACTTTGTTCGATCTAATGGAAGGTGTATGTTCGTTTGGAAGTGTGTCATGTATAGCATGTAGGCTTTTTATTTGATTATGAGATAATGGCGTATGATTAAGCACTCAAAATATATGTATTGTTTGAAGTTCCTCAAAGTAGATTTTTTCGAATTTTAGTTTTAGTTGGATTCATTAGATGCATAAATATTTCAGTTTGTTGATTTCGATGACTGTTATACATAAATTTTGGCAACATTTTTGGGTTAACATACTTTTGTCGTTAGAATTTGTCGAACCGGCAATGTATTGTGTACTCATTGTCACAAGTGGAGGGGACCTACAATTTATTGTCGACCTTGAGAGGCACTCGCAGACATAGACATTGACAATGAGTACCCCTTGGATGTTGTCAGAAATTCAAAAGGGGTGGTATCATGACTGTGTCGTGTCGTGTCGAACCTGGGACCAGCGGCGTGATCAATGCATTTACACAAAACGCCACAGCGTCCACTTCATCACAAGGTACATTTAAAAGTTTCACTTAAGTTTAGGATTGATCAGTTCTAAGCAGTTTTTTCTTTGCCAAATGCTGTCGGTTGGACTGAAATTCGGTGTGGACTAGTTCCAAAAATTCAGCACGATGAAGCCCTGTGACTGTTTCGCATTTCTATAGATAGTTGATTTAGATCACACCTTGGAGTTGGAATTTTCCCATGATGTCATGTGTGCACCAGTGGATCCATGCTTAGTCAACGGTCACGAAACGACCGAAACGACGCCGGAGTCTCACGGTTGCAACACATCTCTTTCCGTCACTCAGGGTTTCGTTTGTTATCTGGAGTGAACAAACACGTCCCCCTCCTATCCAAAGTGAGCAAACCCGACAAACTCAATATTTTATGTAGGATATGAATCACGCAATCTTCTGAGAAGCATTCTTCAGTGAACAATTGTTTAAATTTACAAATGAGTGAAAATTCAGAACATTATTAGGATTTTGTTATAGAAAGGATGAGAAAGCGTCTCAGGGTGCTGAACTTTTTCACAACTTTTGTCGAATGGAATTAAGCGATGTTTACACTAAAGGGCTCATAAAGTACTAACAGCTTAAACATCACAGTCCTCCTTTACGGCGCAGAAACTTGAACGCTACTAAAGGTTGTTCCAATAAGAACGCTAGATTTAAATTTAAAATAAAACGCCGATATATAAAAAAATCGCGATTTCTTTATTATACTGTAAAGTAGACAGGATGAGGTTATGTGTAGAATAACACACCTGCCAGATGGCCGCCGCGGCTTTGCTGGCACATACGCGATCGTTTAATGAAATTCTCAATGACCGTTTTGCATAAATGGTGCGGTAAAAAAGTCCAATGGTGTTAAATCGCACGATCTAGGCGCCCAATTCTGGTCTCCAAAACGCGAAATAACACGACCGGGAAATGACTGATGCAGCAATTGAATTGTTTCTCTGGCTGTATGAGATGTGGCGCCGTCTTGTTAAAACCACATCCCCTCCACCTTCATTTCTTTAATTTTAGGCACGAAAAAATTGGTTTCCATTTCACGATACCGAACACCATTGACTGTTTGCGCTTGACCTGACTCATTTTCATAAAAAAAGGCCCAATGATTCCTACAGCCCAAAATCCACACTGCACAGTGACACATTGAGGATACATTTGCTTCTGGGTATTCACTCGAGGATTTTCCTAGCCCCAAATGCGACAATTCTGCCTATTGACGAACCCATCAAGATGGAAATGATGAAGATAATTTTATCGGCAAAATCAGCATTTTCATGTTATCTCTCCAATACCCATCGCTGTGCATGGTCAGCTGGCTTCAGTTCCTGAGTCAATTGAACTTTGTATGAAGATGCAAATCTTTCTATTGGGACAATGCAACAGAGGACGGCCTAGGCTTAGTGGAGAACGACCTCCACAAACTTGAAGTGCACAACTGGCGGCAGCTGGCGAAAGATCGTGCTGGCTATAGAGGCATGTTGGTTGAGGCCAAGGTCCACCACTAAGAAAGGAGAAGAAGAAGTTGAGTAAATAAAATAGAAATAACAGAAATAATTGCAAACGAAGTCATCCTTAATGGATAACGGCACCAAAAAGACAACAAAATTACCATTTTTGCAATAGTTCGTATTACTTATTAAGATAGACAACAAGTTAATGTCAATTTTATTATAAGGCACCGTCAACTCCTACATCTATTGTAGTATCAATAAAAAATACGAAAAAGAACTTGATTAATTTAAGGCTAAAACAACCACTCCTCTGTGATATTATTTATTTGCGTCTATTTTGATTCCCAGCTGCATGCTAAAAATATCTTCAATGTGTACTTATATCCATGATCTGGACACTGTTAAACGCGTTATAGATATGCATACGTATTTAAAAAAACACCTTTATTGTATATCAAGAGAGTCTATGCTTTTTTTCTATTTTTATTTCACACATACACGCGATTTTATATAATTAAAAAAATTTCGTAGCATCTTTCTTGATCGTGTTCGCTAAATTGTCTGCTATTTCCAGTATATATACTCAGTTCGCATTTTTTGCTTGGAGATCATGGCAAATGTTGAAAGTTAATGACCTCTCATAAACCAATATTCCCATTCACAAAACCGTATTCCCGCGGCGAAATTTCACGTTCCAAAACCCGCTTGTGCAAATAAGAAAATTGTATCTGTGGCTGGCCAACATAATTTGGTTTTTCTTGTTTTTTTTTGGACTACCTCTAAAAATGTTTGCGTTTCATTCATTCGCACTGGAGTGACCATACGCGTATAAAGAAAAAAGGAAATGTATCCAATCATAAAATTGTAAAAAAAGGAAAAAAAAAACAACAAAGACAGACAAACGCTTGTTCTCGCTTGCATACCTTATAAACCAGCGAAAAATCGCAAAAAGCAAACGTTTTAAATTTCGATTGTAAACTAATGATCAAAGAAATTCCATCGATTTTTTTGATTTATAGCAAGGTGTTCCCTTATCCCGCTTAATTTTACGAGCCTACAATGAAATCAAATATTTGATACCCGGGGGACCGAAAATCCCCAACGAGCGGAAAACAATTTACAGTGGCGCTCGTCTGGTTAGGCATACATCCCCATGCACATATGTTGCTGTTCGAGTATACATATGTATTTTTTTCGATCCAGAGCAAACTTTTGCTTTCGCCTTTACGATTTCCAAAAGAGGGTTGGAATTTATGTCAATTAAATGACCATCACACGGGGTGGACGGATGGAAACGTGCGGTTGGTCAAGTTGGAAAAAGAATGAAAATAAATATTTTATTTTTCTTAACGCCTCTGACTTCGCATCCCCCCCGGCTCATCAAAACGGAACCATTTGAATTCGAGTTTATCTGGCAATTTATTCTTTTTTGTGTGCTTTTGCGCCGAAACGCGATACAAACTGAATGAAAAAAGAGCATATTTCAAATTCTTAAAATATCACAGAACATTGCGCGGAAACTATGACGACAGTTCGATTCCATTTCAACGCTTGGTGCTATTCAGTTGATGATGTGGTGCTACTGTGGCCTTGATGCTGCATGATGTGTATGTGCGGCTGCTAATGGACCAGTTTGAGGATACATTTTTCGCAAAGATAAACAAAAAAATGTAATGATTCTTGTTGTGTTTACTTGAAGCGTGATGAAATGCCGGCTTTTTTATATTCTCCTCCTCTAGAAGGTGGCACCGAACACGATTAAACTATTTTTAAAACGAAAATGTATATCGAGAAACTAACCTGCTCGGGAATTATGAAATAGATAAAAATAAAACGGTGGGTGCGAGTATGAAGTATGAACATATTGTGCTGTGAATGAATTTCCTTGAGGCCTGTGGGTGGTGGCTGCGTAAATGGTAAGACATCTGTTGATGATGATTAACTTATATGGAATCAGACACCTTGAAATCATTTGCACAACCACCTCCAATGAATGCAGTGTACGTGCTTTTAATCCTGTTCGAATTGCAAATGACAAGTGCGTTTTATTTTATATTTAGCCAACCAATGAATGAGCCAACTCGAATGCCTGATGTAGCAGATCAGTCCGCCAACACCTTGGAGATATTTCACAGCTCTCATCAGCGGACACATTCTCGCTTCTAGGTTCGACTATACATTCTGTCGTATCTTCAAAAGAAATACGAAAAAGCCCACTGGGGCGAACTCACAAACCTCTGTGGATATTTTACTGTACCTCCCGCAAACTATCTTAGAAACAATAAAATCCTTCATTGCTCATTGAGCGGAGTATCAGACCAGTATTTAGTAAATTCGTAGTAGAGGTTTATTCATTTTCAGCTTTCAAAACTAGAACTTAAATAAAAAAACGCTGCAATGTTTTTTGATGAAAATTTAATTCTTTCTAAAGCCTTGACTTTGTCATTAGTTTTAAAAGCAATAGAATGAAAAATGCCAGGTCATTTATGTATATTCCCAGCATGCGATTCTTTTGATGTAACTTTTAGTCAATTCTTAGCACATCTTAGGTGATGCTTCGGGCATAACTTGGGCTTGTGTTCATTTATGTTGGGTTTGGAATTCGGGGATTTTTCGAGAAGATTTTATTTTTTTCAAATCGCATGATTTGGTGGTCAATAGATGTCGCCCAAAGACAGAATTACGCGATCAAAAATCTTCTAACGAAATAAAGCCAAATAAGTCGCGAAACTTGACTTATTTTCCCGTCTTGCTGGAACCACGTAGCGTAAAAGACAAAATTTTCAATCTCTGGCCAAAACAAATTTCCTATCATTCGAATATATCGCTCTGAAGGGACTTGAACAACCCGCCCCTTGGCACCTTTGAAGGAATATGGACCAATGACACCTTTCGATCACATAGCAGACCAAACAGTCTCTTTTTCTGAATGCAACGCCACTTCTTCGATCTCTTGTGAATTTTCTGAGTTCCATATGTGGCAATTTTGCCTGTTTACATACCCGCCGAGTTAAATATCACCGAATTGCTCGAAAAATCAATGTTTATTTTCTGTTGTTCCAACACCCAAGAAGCATATCTACTGCGTTGTGAATGATCAGGAGGCTGGATGCAGATGCAAATTCCAATGCAAAGTTCACTTCACTTGTGCTTGCAGCAACAATATTTTCAATTGATCATCCAAAACAATGATGGACAGGCCTGGGAAAATCCTTCCACTCATTTAATTTCTCGACAATTTTACCGATTACTTGCGCAGCTTGTGGAACATAGTGACAATAAACAATGCGTAGCAATTTTAAATGCCATGTATGGTTGTTGAGCGATCCATTATCGTAAATGGCATACATTCCACTAATATTGTAACACTACAAATGACAGCTGAGTTTCAAAGGTGTCAAATGTTAGCAATGTGACTTTGAAAGCATGAAATTAATTTCTTTGTATGAATCGATCTGTGCAGTGGTTACTTGATTGAGAGAGCTGATCCTCTGAATTTTTATAGTCGATCCCTTACAGGAAAAACGAAAGAAGCTTAAACGGTCCTCATATGGCTCGAACTCAACAAAGCACATTTATTGGCTACGCATATAGCAACCGCCTCAAAGCTACCAGATTTCACTCTGTTAACGGTGTTTACTTGACATCGTATAACTCTTATCCATCTTGCGTACTTCTCAGAACCCTTGGCGAAGAGGTTAAAAAGGCATCTGTCCAGCAATGAAGAAGTCGAACCTTCATAAATCAACTTCTGCCTATTTATAGTAGCGTGTTCTTTTACGCTGAAAAGTGAAACCAAGATATGTATACGCCATCCATTCTGGCGCGTCTGCAAAATATTCTTATATTTGAAAACATCTTTGTAAAACAAAATACCTGCAATTTCGAACAACAACTGTTTTGCAATATGTTGGGTGAAGCTATTAGATATTGAGCCAAAATCTAACCCAAATGAAACGATTTGCAGGCATTTATGGAATCTTGGCATACATTCCGAGAACCGAAAAAAACATTATCTAAAGTTGCAGTGATAGGCTATATAGTGGACGCATCTAAACTTCCAATTAAACTTATTCTTTAATTTTTATTAATTCTTGACATAATCAGTCGTATCCCAGCGCATAACTTGTTATACTTGTTATTGGGCTTTCACGGGTAGATGGCCAGTTTAATGGCGACTTCAAATGGCAAAATTCTCTTACAAATTTCAGAAACTCGAGAAAGCTGGGACAATACGAAGGATAAGAAATTTTGTTTTCGATCGGAGCCAAAAGTGTAAGAGTCAAATGACCAACCGTATACACTATGGCGAGAAAAAAAATTATCATATGCCCACGGTCGGCGTATTTTTCTTTTCACAAAAACTGCAAAGCAAGGTTTTTGTAGTACTATAAGTGCTTATTAAAAACAACAATTCAGTATCCGAATGAATGCACATTACTGTTAAGGTGTCCTTATAAGGTAAATCAAAAAGCGCCTACACAAACAAATTTATATTCTCTTTAACATTTGACAGTCAGTGTTTTTTTTTTTTTTTTTTTGTAAAATGAAAGTAAATATGGAGAAAAACGAAGTAACGACGCTCCCACGATTTCTACAGTCATCACAATTTATTCGTATTGAGAATACGCCACCTTTCATAAAATTTGAATTCTTCGACAGTCGGACAGATAGTGTCAAAATAATTTTGATCTTGTTTGAATAATAAATACCAAAGTCCATAAACTTTCATTTTTTTTTTTTTTGTAAATTCAAAATTGAAAATATCCACACACACAGCGCATACGGGAGGTGACAGATATTTCATCTTAAATCACCGGCTATTTATACACACTCCACAAATTTCCATTCTTGTTTGTCGCATAAGTTAACGCCTTTCCAGTTGTAAATAAACGTCTCATTGTGTCAATATGTCTGTCATTGATACGTACTCCAAATCAGTCGAAGATCAAGAAATTCATGAATTTTAATGAAAAACAAAGTTTCTTACAGCCCAGCACTACGTCGAGTCAGCTAAAGGGCTCTAATTTAAAATCAAACAAATACGTTTTCCGAGAAAAGACCAGTCGCCGGTGGCGAAAGACGCAGAGAGAATCCGTATTCTCAAAAAACCGGAATACACAATTTGTATGCAAAAAATGTTGAAAATGCAAATTCGCTTCTTACGTTATGAATTTCTAATCCAAGAGAAGAAACACAAAACCATTCAACATGGCAGCCTTGAACTTAGCTCGGAAAGTTCATTGAATAAGAGATGTGAACATGAGAAAGCGCAGCGCCAATGCGGTGCGGTGCGCGCTTTGGAGAGGAACAGAAATATTTTTTTGGGTCAGTGTGCTGGGTGGATGAGCGAAGTGGCAGAAACCGAACCGTAAAGCTGAACGACAGCGAGATGCAGTTCAAATGCGTGACTTGCCTGTGGACATGATTTATGGTGCAGCGAGGCTTAAATGCATTAGCTGTGGCTAATTGCATAAAAATGGTGAATTCAAATTAATTAGTTGACAAATTCTCCCCCTGCACGTTTGGTTATTGTTCGAAATAGCCGACAAGACACGGAGCATGTTGTGGATGCTTACATAGCCGTGGCTTGTGCATGGACTTCACGAGAAATGTCTGAAATGACACGACAACTTGTACATCACGACTCGTGCGTAACCATAGGCGGCAGCAAATTTTAGGATGAAGTGCTGCAGAGATTGCGATGCAACTGAATTAGTTGTGGCTTCGGTAATTTTGTTTAAACATGACTACCATGAGTGAACCGTTTGATATTGCTTTCGGCGTTCTGCTCGGGAAGATCGATTGGTTTCCGCATCTATGATGGTAAACAATTATATTATCATACTGCGCAGGGATTTTGTACTGAAGACGAGAGAATATAGAACGAATCGAGTGGAAATGTCGATTTGCCTATGTGGTTTGCTGTACAGGAATGAGAATATTTTGATTTAAAGCCTTCTATTATTCACAGTCGTGGTTACAAAGCACTACATACCTAGAAAATAATGTTATTAAAGTCAAGAAACACAATAGGAAATTATGAACGATTTCTTTCAAAAGGCATTCATTCAAAGAGCACACATTCTCGCGTTTTCCTTAAGATTCAGTGACTTTAAAGCCAACAAGTAGAACGAACGCACGCTGCAAATCGGAGTCGAAAAGCTCATTTGAAAGTATAAATATGTACGTGCAAATGATGCTCGTAAATCTGCTTTCAATAAGTACCCAATTTATTTTCACCGAAATGTTGCATTTCGCAGAAGACGATTTTTGGTATCGTTCATTTCACTTTCAAATAAAATACAATCATTATCACACCTACTTCATCTTGATACCCCGATCGCTTAACCGTTCAATGAACCGCGCTTTCGGTAAACCCGTCATTCATTTTAAATGAGCATTCCCATTCAAATTAACAATTCCTTGAACAGGGAAGCAATTTGCAATGAACATCCACACATTCGCAGTCATTGCACAAAAATCGTGTTCTAAAGTGCTGAAAGTTAATTTTTGCTCTTGTCGAGCACGTCGACAATCTCCTACCTCATAAATTCGTTTTCTTGGCCTGCTTCCTCGAGTGTTAAATTCTTTTTTACACAAAAATAATGTGTGCGCGTGTGTGTGCGTGTGAATGTATATATACCTCTACAAAAGATGCTTCAGATTCAAGAACACACATCCATTCATCTCATCACCTCTTTGCTCTCCGTTCACCCGAGCATTCATCCATCTTAATGGGAGATTTACGATTATGTATTTTTTAAATGTTCCACAAAAAGGAAAACACAACAGACACTCGCAATCCACAAGTTTGGTGACTTAAAAATACCAAACCGATACATAAAATAAAAAACCCTGTAAGAACAGACTGGCTCCAAGACCGCCCACACGCATCACGCAAAAACATTAATTAATCTGCGTTGAGATTGCGACAGAGGCACACAGCATTTTGAGCTTTAATCGCCCGAATTAATGTGACCATTGAGTACGAAAAGGGAACAGTACGTCGCGACGCACTGCCTCTATGAACTGCCATTGCTGCCTTGCTGATTGATTACATCCCGCCCGACTTGAATATATTTACTGTGACTGTCAATAATTTAATAGAGGTGATAAATTGTCGCTCTGACCAGCGAGTATAATGGAATGCAAAAAACATCTAACAAGTAATCCTTGTAATATTAATCTAGAAGGTTCATAAATCTACTACATGTAAGTACGTTTGAGCTCACATACACGCGCCTATTGACCATTGACGCTAAGCCTGTCCGTCATGCTGTGCACAAGGAGTCGATGTGGGTGGCTACACAGGCTCCAACATCTGTTTGGCATTGTAGTTGATTATGTTCTTGCGGACAAGAGTGTGAGTTCAAAGCGACTATCAACAGAATGTGGCGCTACTTATAAGTGCTGGAGTAAATATTATAGTTCATTAGATTAATAAAGTTATTAACTTGGGAATTTTTCCTCCTATAAAATGCGTGTCATGCCACGAATAAAATATATTTCCTAGTACTAACTGGAAACGATTTATACACTAGAAGGAAAAATACAACACTGGGGATTTTTCAGCAATAAATTTTGTATTTCCCAGTATGTTGGCAGATTAATGACTTTTAAGTGGTTCATCGTGAAGTTCTGAAAGAAAGGAATAGACATTTAAAATAATCTAAATAATATTTTTGTGAAATATTTTGCGGGGAATACCGACAAACAAAATTATTTTTCTTGGGTCCGTTTCGTAGACACATTAAAAGCTTTCAAGAGAACCTGAACACAAACTATTTTGAATTATAAAGACACGAATAAAGTTATCGTGCTCGTTTTCTGTTTTTTCAACCATATTTTCGAAGCCAAACATTTTACAAGAAAATAACATATTTCCATTAATTTGTGAGAGTCCTTGAAGATATTGCTTAAATTGAATGCACTACACTCATCAAAGGCTTAGTCTAATTTCCAAAAACAATATGAGCTCTTTACATCTTATGTTATTATTGTCGGGGACTTCGGGAGAACTTCCAGTAGGCACTTCTGTGACAAGGAACCTCCATTGTAAGCTCTCACCAAATCAGTCCAAAGTACCTACTTCCTGATCTAAGCAAAAACAGGACAGTTTTAGAGGAAGTAGTCTGTATCGTGTTGTTGGCCTGTCCACAGAGGGTTTCATCTCCAAGCCGTAGCATACTTACTTAGTACACCGGTAAGTCGTCTGCAAACCTTAGGGTGTATGGTTACAACTCTGGTTACGCTAGAGGCTAGTCCCAACGAGCATTTGGGTCCTAAGAGTTTTACCCCCTGATTCTTATTTGAGAAAACTATTCTGGTGCCCCAAACGAGTCCTTGGGAATTAAGAGTACCGATAGAACTAAGTGAAGACGTGCATTCCTGAACTATCGTTAAACTGTTTAACAGTTTGAGCAAAGCTGTCGCTAATGACGCATATACTCCGCCCTTTCCACCTGTCCTTAAACATTATTCGAGTCATTATACTCGCGTTGGTTTCCTCTTGAAACATCGACACTTAGTTACCTTACGGATCAGTCGGATTTTGTCGTTCTTTCCTATGGCGCCAGCGTAGATCCTTTATTGGGCTTAGTGCCATCCATTACAGGCTTACAATTCTATTCTATTTCTACTCCCTGCCAAAGCCAGCTATAAATGCAATGTAAGTCGATTTTGTACGTACGTCATGATTGGATTATTGGTGCCCGTCTATCAGATGGCATATCAATGAGACTATAGTCAAAAGAAATGCTAAGAGTAAGGTCAGGAAAACTCGAAGTGAACCAGAGACCACTTACATTAGGTCGAAAGGTTTCCTTTCGAGAGTAGCTCTTAATTTGCAGAACGCAGAAAGCAAATTAAGAAAAGGAGAATCAAGTGTGCTAGGGAAAGTCCCATTAAGCAGCAGTTACGTCAGTTGCATCTTTTATGGAAAGAAATTCTGCATCTCTAAGCTTTTCAAACTAAGTTCAAATTCTACCGTGACCAATCAACAGCAACAACAGTTACAATGAATATGTTGCCTATATATAGTTCTCCAAGGTGTCTTTTCTTTGGAGAACTTTTGCGTGGTCGCTGTGGCGTAGTGGGTAAGTGCGTCGACTCACAGCCGAAGGTTCTAGGTTCGATTCCCGGATTGAACACCTAGCATTTATTTCACGGCACCATCTCATTCGAGTTTCTGACAACTTAAAAAAGTATTGGTCTCCTCTACTCGTGGGAGAACTGTAGCACTCACGCACGAAATACGAGTAGTTGCTGAAGAAGTTAGGTTCTTAGTGTAGTGTCCCTCAATTTTCATCATTGTCCTTTTGAATTTTGAGATCTTGGCTTTTCAGGTTCTTATCCAATTCTCATCTATAATTTAGCTGTTTTCCATCGTTCCCATACATAATATTCCGATTACCGTACTGAATATTTCTAAAAAAAACTGTCACTGCCTGTGAAGAGCTTTGGGCATTAAAATGTGTGTTTTCCGAGATCCACATGAGGCAATATTGTTTGTTAATGTACAAGTAAAATCCACTTAAAAAACGGATGACTTTCCGTCCAAAATAGTTGTGTAATTCAACCTGCTCTAAGACACAGTGGGTGTTGTCCTCAAGGATATACCAGTCACTTCAACTTTTTTCACAATCTTGAGAACAGCAATTGCTTTTATTTCTTATTCTTAAAACAGAAACTTTTTGGGCTAAAAAGCACTCAATTTGAAAATAAGTTTATTATATTCTCCAAAGGTTTTATAAGTGCAAAGCAATTAATTTTGTTTCGCGAAAGTTTGATACTGACTTAGAGTGCTGAACAGCTGTCAGTGTCCAAATCATTTAAGAGTCGATTCAAACGAAATCTAGTAAGCATAAGCAAATTACCGAACACTATCGAGTGTGCAGAGATTTACCCCCACTTAGTTTTGATCATAATCGCGCATGTAACAAACTGGTAAATCTGTAGTTCATCTTGGACAAAATTCATAGCTACAATGACCCCACAATCCTTTTCAGTATTTTCACAAGTTTCACGCTGTTACTGCTGCTACTGTCACCGCTCACACGCCGCGCCAACTCCCAATTACCCAAATTACACTTTTCGCTCAGCTTCAGTTGGAGTACATGAGTAATTATCAAACACACACTAATTACATGCACAAATTATACAAAGAACACGAGATAAGCTTGAAGTACAAAGTATGCAGGTTCAAAATGAAAACACGAAACCCATTCACTATGGGCAGCATTAAATATTGACAATAAATATGAAAAGCATTTCGTTAGCCTGAGTATGGCACGTTAGATAGTCCAACCCACGTGTACATGGTTATTTATTTACGTTCCGACGCACGCTTCCGTCTTTATTCGCTGCATTCGAGTGGGACGCTGGCAGCGGCAGGGGCTTGGGAAATGTTACTCTTCAATTCGGTTGTACTTCAATGGCAATTGACCTAAATGTGCATGTGTTCCTAACTGTAGGAGAAATTAAGCCGAACACATCAAATGAAGCAATCAGATAAAATAGAAACTGAAATACAAACGGAAAACAAAACACCTATCACTTAAGATATAGTTTCCGATAAAAGCCCCTAAACTGTGGCAGCCGTTGCGATTCAAATAGGAAATACGACTGAAGCACACGCGACCAAAAAATAGATGTTCCTACTTAAGGGCCCCATAAAATGTGAATAAATGACGCAAGGTGCGTTATGACGAGGGACTGACGTGTAACATAGATATCGGCTCTGTCGCCGATGTAGGATGACAGCGATGGGCCACGATATATTTTGGGGCGCTAGCGTAGAGATGATAATTTGTTCCTCACCCTATGCATGAGCTGCGGATTGACATGTCAAATTAATGTCACTTAATGCAGAAGAAATACAAACGATGATGCCTATTAGAGATTCAGAAGTTCGACGCCGGTCTCACTTTTTGGTTAGATGAAATTCAGATCTCTGAATAGACGACTTTTTTTCTTTTGGTTTCAAAAGAAATGTCAGATAAACTGAGAGTTATAATGAAAGGTGTTCGTAACGAGACGATTAAATAATTTATTCTGTGAAGTGGCATAAGCTATTTTTATAAAACGCTAGGTGGGTGTCGCTTTATGCCGAGATCTCCGAAATTAATGGCGTATGGTTCGTGTTAAATTTTATATAGCTTTTCATAAGTGATTCCGTATTAAGCAATTAAGTAAATCAACTAATTTGAGAGATGATTTGAAATTATAAACAAACAGTATTTAGGCGAAAGTCTGTATTTTTTATGACTTTCACAAAGAAAATTTTGTTCATCTGCTTTAGGCCTCTAAGCGTTTATGTTTCTCAAAGTGACAATTTCTTTGGGCCTTAACCGCTCTTAGTTAATTTTGTCACTGCTACAAAGTAGGACCTAAAAAGTACATATGGAAAATCTGACGTTTCTAGTCTTATTAAATATTTGTAGGCCTTTCCGGTGAAGATCAAGGCGAAACACTATTTTTGTTTTTCAACATTACATCAGTTCATCGATTGGATGCATACACAATTCAAAATTTACCTATTCTGGGTAACTTGATAAGCTATTTGTCATCAGCTTGCCCAATGTAGAAATAACGACGTACTTATGCATATGTAGCAGCATCTTATAAGCTACTATTTCAGGACTTATCTACACACTAAGCCTAATGTCTGATAAGCAACATAACATACCTGCAGTACAAGGACAGGTAAACTAGCTAGTTGGCAATTTCTTGAATGTCTTGAAATTCAAATTTCAAAATTTGTAATGTGGTGGTTGCCATTTTCGGTTACTGTCACGAATTGTGTTTAGATTTGCCTTCTAACGTTCTTGACGTAAAATGCGTTGTCTATTCTTGAACTAAATTGAAACCCTTTGGCAACCTAAGTTGAAATAGTTCCTAAAATCTCGGTGCACTCAACCCTTTGACAAGTTAAATTCACTACAACCTCACTAGCTACAACAGTGAAGCATTTGCAAATATTCCGAGGTACTTACGAATATATACAGTATACGCTAGTCTCAAGTAAAAGTTGTCGACTAAAGGTGGCGTTACAGTCTGGAGTTGATCTGGGCATCTACCAATACGTGTCCCACCACCTCACCTGCTACCTCCGAGTTGGTTTGAGTTTTCCTCAATTTACTACCTAAAACGAAAACGTTCTCTATTGCGTTTCCCTAATAGCTTAGCTTTACACAAGCGATGGGCTCTACAGAACCTTGGTGTTAGTTTTAAAGATCCAATCGCATCCGAAACAGAACTTGTTATTCTCTCTTGAAAAAGAGCTGCGAAAAATCAACCTTCAGTCAACTTTAAGGAAGCAATATTATAACTGACTGTTCTGATGGCTTACTGTTAGTGTAGGGCGCTGCAACAAGGACGAGTCTAAGTTAACAGTCTAGACAGAAACGTTTTTTTGGCGGTGTCTATCTGATCTTTTTTTAAATATGCGGACGTTGATGTCAAATTATACAGACAAGTTACATGATTCAGCGACCACGTTCAAATTATAAAATTTTATTACCATCATGAGTAATCATAAGAGACTATGTGGTTTATGTTTCCTAGTCATTTTTCTAGCTGAGTTGAACTACGATGTTAGGTTCTAACAAGACTACAGCTCAGAGGCATTCTAGAAAAGCTGCCAATAAATTTCAATATCAAATCAGTTACCCGAATCAGAATGTTGAAAACGTTTATTACTTTTGGGTTAGAGGTCATCTAGTTTTTAACAGTTTCTTGAGATTCCTTCAACATTTCGTTTGATATTCGTCCCATGAACATTTTTAATGCATATTCAAATGGTAGTTCATATGAAATACTGGCACAGAGGTAATCAACACATTCATTGGTTGATACCACTTGTGATATCGAAGAAACAACAACAAAATCGAGAATTCTGAAATAATACATAACAACTGATATTTGCAAAATACTTGTCACATTTTACTACACTAGCACTAGTTTTTTTTCAATTGAAAGAGAATAAGATAATAGAAAAATTTAGTAAATGCCTTCTTAGTATGGATAATAATCTTTTAATGCATCGTAACGCATCACTAATGAATTAGGAATGAAATCTGCTGAGCTTCCGTAGATATCATTTATTTGATTAGCTGACTGTTGGCTACAATTGTCGCACTTGTCGGAAATTTAGGAACTCAGTTTTAGCCGTCTGGAGAAGGACAGAAGCTGAGGTCTGTAGCATTAGTGCCAACTTATACATAAAAACAATTGTTCCTATCGAAATGTCACAAAAAATGAAATGTGCGGCATATCTGCTCAAAGTACGATCACAGATAAATTGAATTGCGCTAAAGTACACAGAAGTCTCTAGGGTCTAGCTTCTTTAAGTAAATCGTGTTGCGTAAGCTGCTTTACTTTCACGAGAAGATGAGAGTTGTATTTTTATTGCCAGTTTCGAACAGAGAGATTTGAGAAGTCTTTTGCTGACAGTTGATAATCTTTGTCTCTTGACAGCACTTCCAAAGACGTGGTGCCATGGAAAGACCACCGAAAGAACTCCACAGGATCTTCGCACCTTTTGTCTTAATGGATGTTTATTTTTATGAATGTCTATTAATTAGATAATAAAGGACTCAAACTAGTTTCTATGCAGGGTATCCATGTTAATCTTATATTTTCTTCTTATTTATTTACATTATTTTATTTCATTTATTATTAAAGAATTTTGTTTAGCTTTTTGCACATGATTATATTTTTCTTTTTCTTTCTTTCAGGTAAGTTGGAAACGTATAACCTTGGAATATTTCTTTGAAATTTTTTAAGGAAATGTCTTCATTACCAGTAAAAGGTTTGTTCACCTCCATCAACAAACGTTTAACAGCTACCGTCAAAATATGTGCTAAACTGATGATATTCGAGTAAATAATATTTCAGTACCTTATTGATTTTTGACAAATTGTTAAAGCAGGAACTCACAATGCGCGATACTCACACGATACAGTATTGTGCAAAACAAACGCAACTTGTTCAGTTTACTAATGTATTTTAATGTATTTTTTAAAAAATATACAAATGCGCGTCTATGTAAAAATGAAAAATAAAAATATTTTCTTACAAGCAATTTTAACTCACACAATAATGGGGCATAACAAGAATTAAAGAAAATTAATTTCTGACTCCGTACAAAACTAAACAGCAACATGGGTCGTTTTTCCCAAATGTGTGAGAGGTCACATAGTGCAAATGCGTGTGTACAAATAACAAACGATAGCAGTCTGATTTTATGTGTCCTGTAAGTAAGTCGCAAAAAGAGCACTGAGTGTGTTTAAATTCAAATAAATATTGTTAATCTGTACTTAGGCACTCTACCATTAGAACTGGTTTTTCTGTTTGATTGCCCACAAGGACAAGTAAGGATATAATAGTATTTTTCATCTTCAATGTCCTATTACATAAAGTTATCTTAAAATAAGATCGATGTTTAATGTCAGCGATTTATAAGCGCTTAATATTGCCAAATAATATTTAGCTACTACGTATGTGCCATGACATTCTTTAACATCATCACCACATACTCGTAATCACAGGTTTTATTAAAGAAGGTACATTCACAAAATTGAGTTAGAGCCGATATCAACTTTTGGAAAGGCTAGCCCTAGCCTGGTTGCATTAATCTGCTGTTTTTCCAAGGATAGAGATTTTTTGAAATTCTATGAAAGACCCAATAGAAATGCTTTCCATACAAGGTAGTCAATTAATTTCTCAAAAAAAATGCAGAAAAAGAGAGAGATTTATTTCAAACATCGTAAATGGTGATCAGACATTAAAAAAGAATAAAACTTCAGCTAAACTGGCATAGCGCGGCAACTTGATTTCGATTGTCATGATTGCATTGCCCATTATACATTTTTTATAGCTAATGCAAAGAAGAACGACAATTCAATTGAAAAACACACATTAATGCGACACTCTATTTATAAATTGGAAAACATTCTTAAGGCCAAGGACAGCAATCAAAGAAACCCGCTTTCAAATACCTTAACAACGATTCTTTTCAAATAACGACAATTTGAAAGTTGTAAATCCATGCCCACACACAGGGGTGACACATTGTTTACGTTCTTAGTCGACTGATGCAAATATAAAAATAACAAAAATTTTATGTTATCTCAAAAAGAAATATTAGAGACCCACACGAAATTCACAAAAGCTCGTCAACATATCAGACCACATGGCCAGTATTAATACTACACGCTTCTTTCATCTAAAAGGATTTGAAAACACTTTATGGTCATGATATCTCGATAAAAATTTTCAGCATTCCTTTTGTAGCCACAAATAAGTTCAAATGCGACATTCTCTATTTGCTGACAAAAAAAAAAGAATTAAAGAATTGTTTGTCTGACGACCATGTGTGTGTAGTACATGGACTGTGGGAGTGTTGATTAAAAAGGAAATCAATTCAATGCGTTGTATGAATGCCATGTAAATTTTCTTTGATCTCATCGACACATTCCGAGTATCGAAAAACACAAGTAGCCGTCATAAAAGATTCTCAAGACCCAAAAGATACAAAGTGTATAGATGGACGTTGTAAAAGATAACAAACAATCGACTGTGACTCTATGGTTGTGTGAATTTTACGCAAGTAGGCCGTTAATGTACATTGTCCATCATCCATTGACAGATTTGGTTTCCCCTTTCGTGAGCTGCTGTAACAAAAGCAGTTGTAAAATTAAGCTTTTTTGTTGAATGATGAGCCGCACTTATCTGGGTCATCCGGAGGTTGTCAATCATCTGTAACACAAAAAGAAACCTGTTGTATGACTAAAGGTACATCAAGATATTTTTTTTTTTTCTTTACAAGAAAATCTTCAAAGAAGCAATTAAAAGGCGAAAGATAAAAAGATACACGCACGTAACAACATCCGCGATGTTTTTCTTTTCAAGCATTCTGATTTAAATTGACAGCATCTCACTTAGCCTACATACTTTATTCGCGAACAGATACAGGCCTTTGCCTAAAAATCACATTTGAATAAATCGCTTAGTTCTTGAGCATCATTCGATTACACATCAAATCGAAAATTCACTCGCACTGCACTGCAATGTAAAGACAATTCGTTACATTTCATCGACTGGCGGTGCTGTAGATTTGACTAGTTTGCTAATTATTCCTTACTTACAACATTAACTTTTACACATGCATACGTCCGTGCTACAACAGGCCAAAAGACAGATCGACAGAAATACGAACGCTTGCTTGTTCTCCCATCCTATGAAAAAGTAGGTAAAACACAAGTTCGAATGTACTCAGCCCCATGTTGTTTATATCTCACTCCAGATACAGATTGAGTTCACTCTGACACATTGGCTCTTTTCCGTGCTACTACATGACGTCGAGAACTAGTTTTTCACTCTTTATTTTGGCAAACATTTGAACAGAATTGTTGCAATAAAATACGTGGAGAAAGGAAGAATTAATGAATTCAGAATAAATAGATACATTTTCTTTATATTTTATGGTTTCAATTTACGCATCATTTCCTCGAGTGAATGTTGCTAATTTAACGGAAATTTAGAAAACGTTCAAAAATAGGTGCGAATACATATATCACTGGTGCAAAACAATGCCGGCCACCGTAAATCGATTGCGTTTGTGTTGGGTAATTGATTTGAGGTATAGAAGATACATTTATAGGGGCGCTGTTATTTTCCGGACCACCAGCAGGCGTGAATTGATTTTTATAGATTTGTTACGGACATTGCTAATCAAACAGTTGATGCTTAACTAATGATTTTTAGATGGATTCATGTATGTGCTGGAAGTATTTATTTGCAGGGTATCTGGGTGTGCTGGATGTGTGTGTGAGAAATTCGGTGTTTTCTGACGGTAATTATTCAACGCGGGCGATTTAAACTTCAAATTGATTTGTGGTTATTAATTATAACCGAGTTATTTCTTAAGCAGTTGAGATTAATGCGGTTGGGTGTGTAAATTTTAGAGGAGATGCAAATTGAATTTAAATCATGTCAAGGAATAGATTTATATTCACCGTGCAACGAAGTCTTTGAATAATTAACTGAGGACAAGTTTGAGATATTAATAGTACAGCAGATACACACATTGCCAGAGATGACTTAAAATAAATCTTTTATGAGAGAAAGACAATTTTAGAATGAAAGTCTTTAATTGACCTTTGTATTATTAGTTAATCTATTTTGTTTATTTAATTAATTTATTATAAGCACATAACGGTTAATTCATAAACTGGTTACTTAATAAAAATAAATTAAATTAAATGGAGTTATTATTCAAAAGAGATCAGACCCTGTCTTAATCGGCACCTTGTATATATTGTAAACTCAGAGATGTAGCTCCTTTTAGTGTTTCATTGATCGAACTGTATGCTTATTACGCACACCTTCCAATCCAACTATATTCAATTTCTTTCATACCTTCCCGTCCCGAATTTCAACGGAATACTAATTTTTATTAAATGAAGTTGAAATTTATTTTCCACGAAATTTAAAGCATTTCCTAGTCAAAACGACCTGATTTAAGTTATACATGCTTCGTACGTTGATGGTAATGTCATCATGACTCTTTCGTACAAGTTTATGTCCTAGTGAAAAACTGAAAAAGGGCTTGTTTTACAAGCGTCTCTCAAAAAATCGTTGGTCATGTTTCCACAGCTTCTGCTGAGTCTTTTCTGATGTGTGGCCTGTCATAAGAGACTGAAGCTTCTTTTTCTGAATGATGACTTCCCAAACACGGTCTTAATATTGACGATACTGGTTCAAATTAGGAGTTTTATCACAAGATATCAGATTAAGGTGAATGATTCTCTACCAATTCCACAAAACACGAAGTTAGACTCTTTTTGGCTGTTGGTCTCGGCTTTACCAAGATTTGCGTGTATTTTCTACAACTAGCCAAGTAGTGATTTTTGCTTGATATTAATGCCATTAGTGACTCCGTTTAGTTGTGCTAACATATTTTAATAATTGGGTGGCACTACAGCCCAAAGCCCCGCTTATACAACATCTTCTCGTGTTGTGCGTGCTACTGTTCTCTCACGAGTAGAGGGCCCTACAGTTTTTTGCCGACTGCGAACGGCGAGATTTAAGAAACTTTTCATAAACAATTGATACTCTTTGAGTGTAGTCAGCAGCTCGAAAGAGGTGGTGCCGTCAAAAAAGGAGGGTGGTCCGCCTGGGAATCGAACCTAGTCTGCGTGGCGATTGACGCACTTACCACAAAGCCACAGCTTACTTACTAAGCCAGCAATATTTGAGGGGTCTGAACCTTCTGTAAAAGACAGTTTTGGGCTGGTCCCTAAAGCTTGGCAAATGCGATTTAAGATCCCTTTAGTTGGTATATTGGTGCTTGTTCACTCGATGTGATGCTTGTTCTGTTCAGAGCGCTGTTAAAACGCATGTGCGGGTAAGAAAACAGACGTCATATTGAGAAAAATTTGCGATAATGGTTCTACGAAGCATGTTAAGACAAAACAGCAGTTAGGAGTTGAGGTAATTGAAGTATGCCATGTTCTCTACTTCGATTGGGATACAGTAAGAGTAACGCCAATAGTCAACAAGCTTTGGACTTACAGGGTGCTTTTGTTACACTCCAATTACAAATAAGCCCATTCAGCACACTTGCCTAACCTAGCTATGGAGATGTGACTTAACATACATGTATGTATGTATTTAAAAACACCCTCAATTTAAAACAGTTAATGTAAATAAATTGAAAAGAATAGCTACTTCTGTCACATGAGAATTTCACAAAAGATCAACTGAACCAGTTGTATATGCTGAGACATATGTATGTATGTATGTACCTCGACCCCACTCATAAAAATGCAAAAATTATTGAATGCAATTTGATATACTTGCTGATGCAGATCTATGTACTTTGATATATACATACATATAAGTTTGTATATATATTTGCAGGCAAATTATTCATACTCATCACAGTAGCTGCCGCTGACATTCAATATCCATCTTTCGGTATCACGTCAAACTGTCAATAAATTTGACAAGTTGTCACTGCCGTTGCAACGCAGAGCGCTTCGCTGTCTCGACGTAATACGAAACCCGTATTCATCAAACCACACAGCTCAATCTCAACCAGAAAGCAAATTCCACACACTCAATTCCGGAGTCATATCGAATTGCCTCTGAGATACTTTCAATTTGCATCTGTATGCACAGGCATGCTGATTTTCTTTGCAACGTTTGCATCCGCTTGTGCGGTAAACTCATACACAGTACGAGGCAAAACGAAAAAAAAGTAAAATAAATAATCAGCGTGACTTAATGAGACGCGACACATCAAATCAAAATGTCACGACACAGCTTTTATTTATTCGCTTTCGTGAAGCCCTGCATTCAGTGGAAATCCTACCGCAGATGATGTGTTTATTACATCAACGATGAACCGTAGAGCCCAAAATATATATCCCTTTGCACTCACCAATCCCGCACAGATTCACACATTGGAAGCACAATAAACCACCACCATTAGCCAAGATGCCAATCTTATCGTCACATCTTTGCTTAATTAAACCCGTAAAATATTTGAACACTCACACACTCGCATATGCATACATGCATGACGCTGAGACTAAAGCTACACATTTAGTATGTGCAGAATTAAAAAAAAAAAAACAAACGTGGTTGTTCGGTTGTTACCGGCTTCTCCGGCACTCAACTCAAGGGAGACAGACACAGCGAAATGTAAACAGACCTTTGCACTGAAACCACAAAACGAGTCACGTCTCGCTATCGCCGTGGCTGTTTGTTTCGGTTATTTAGGCGATGATTTCACTTAAGCGGCGTTTTATTGTTATTAACAAAAAAAATTTTTTTTTGCTTTTTGTTTTTCACTTCTCGCCTTACTTTTATACTCTTTTTGGATGCTTAATCCTCATTTCTTCTTTGCTATCTGTGAACTAAAGAAGTGTGTCATTGCGATGGAGTCTATTTTTGGTACAATAAGTTAATGGTGTTACCAATAATCATTCGTTCTTAAGTGAAAATGTTGACTAGTTCAAGTCATGGAGATTGTTGCATAATCTCACGAAAGAGGGTATTCTTGAGATGATTTAAATACATATGTTTTATTTTTTTGAAAATTGAAGAATTTTAAACTTATCCTTATTCTCGCAGTTCATCATCATTGCCAACAATTTACCTTATCTGTTGTACTTATATTTAATTTCAAAAGCTAAAATTCTCAATTTCTCAAATTCAGTAATATAATATAATAGAAGAGTTCGGCTTTGGCATTAACCTGTAGGTTGTTGAAAAACGGTAGCACACAAAGCACAAGTGTTTATTGAAGAAGCTGCGTACTGGCCTCCTGTGTAATGCAGTCATTTTGTGATTTCGCTTTCACTAACTATTTAATAATAAATTTTATTTTATATTAAATTTGTTTATAATAAATTTCTTAGTTTTGTTTGTCAGTATTCTATATGTCCATTATTTCTGAAAAGCCTTGCCTGAAATTTTTAAATTATATACGCTTTGACTGGGAGTCAATTTCTACAATATACAGTTTTAAGTACGGAAAGCATTTACTCATGGTTCCCTTATGCATAATGTGAGCTCAAAAATGATTTTATTGTATCTCCAACATATGTATACTCGTACATATTTGTCTACAGTAAAGCGTAAAGAAAAATGAGGATATTTTGTATTAGCCGCCTTTTTCTCGCGGTATTAATGCTATTGACAATTTTGGAGGTGACTGTCACGAAAAGTAGACGCGATGGAGGACAACATGAAAATTTGGGAAGTATTGAGATTATTACACGGTAAGAACAAGTGAACAGCTACAGCATTTTCAAAATAAAAAGAAGAAATCTAAAATCCTTCCTTTTTTTCTTCTATTTTTATAAGCGAGAGTTATCAAGTGCTAAAGTAGGAAGAGAACGGAAAAATGATATTATCTTAATTACTTCATAAAATGTCTTCAAACTTGACATTGGAAAACAGAGAGTTACTAAAATGAAATATTTTTTATATACATTCGTACATATTTTTATATATATATATGTATGTATATTTTTTACAAAAGTTTTTTTACTAATTATTTTGGTAAAAAATGTAGTGTAAGACAGTGTGCATATAGCAGTCAACGTATTTTTTGTAAATACTAAGGTTCCCATCCCACATTTTTTGGTACACTGTTACAAGATTCAGAGTTGAAAAAATTTTGCTCATCTTCAGTTACACCAAAGTATTTGAAAGAAAACGTTTAATGAAAATTGTTTCGAAAGAAAACTGACAAAATATATGTATTTAAAAACTTAAGCCCGAACAGTACACGTCGAACAAAATGGAGATATGCAACATTTATGTTTTTCGTACTTTAACTCTTCCCCTAAATCAATGATTCTCATTAAATGTAAGTGGAGTCTGAAGCTTACGCGTATATATACATAGATATGTATGTACGCATATTTATGTATATACTCGATTACAGTGGTAGAATTTTGTGTACTTAAACTTAATAGAGTATTTGTGTTGCTTGATGTAAGCAATGCTATTGAAACAAAAACGAAACCATTAATATGTGAGTATAACTCGCAATAGGCCTTGTAAATTGTGTTTTGTTAATAAAATGACAATACAGCCCTTTTGTCCAGTTTTTTTTAACTTATGTCTTAAAAAAGTTTCTGGGAATGTTTTGGGGAAAAAATTAATATTAATTGCTAATGAATTTTTCTATTTTTCTATTTTCTTTATTTTTTATTGTAGAAATTTTAGGCAAAAACGTTATTGATGTATCTCAATACCAATTTTAAACATTTAAAAAAACTGCATTCAGTAATCGTTTTTTTAAATTTCTATTTTACACATTATGTTTAATAATTAAACATAATTTTGTTTGAATATTTTTTTTTTCATTCTTATTTCTAGCAATTGCAGTAGCTAATGCTCTAAGATTTAAATCAAAAATGCAGCCAAACGATTAACAGAGGACTTCTTTTAGTGCTTTTAAGTTGTTACCGCTGACAAGTGATACCTGCCCTGAGTCTGGCATATGAAGTGTCACAATATTAAGGGAATGCTAAAGATTTGAAAACACGTTAAAATAATTTTAACTTACTAAATAACTTGTGCATATGTAGTTCTCAAATAATGACGAATCAAGATGAAAATGTACCCATGTCCAAGTTAATTTTATTAAGTATCGTCAGTACTGGAAAGTTTCCTAACAAAGCAGTATTTTTAGAGTTGTGTTATTTTTGGAACATGTTAAGAAACTGACAAAAAAACCCTCTGCACCCAAAACAGCAAACCGAAAAAACGAATTTTAAAAAACTTATTGATGTAATTTTCTGTGAACATACTCATTTCATTTCTTAAGCTTATACTGAACTGTTTACATGCATATATCCATATGTATTTCCTTTTTCACATCTTACTACTCTTGAAATGGAAGGAAAACTACGAAATATTTGCTTATATTGGCACGAACGGAACGTTAGACATTCTTTGACACTTTGCTGCCTTAAACATGTATAAAATATCAACTGAAGCCATTTCGCTTAAGGTAGTCAATGAACTTCAATAAATGTGTCCGGTTCTTTTTATTTTTTCAAAGCCTCTTGTAACTGTCAATTAATTTGTGTTTTGTCATCCACTAACAGTATACACCATACATGGCACCATTTTAAATGGAACTTTCTCCTACTAAAGTGTCAAGGAAAACTAAAACTTAAACAATCTTTTGCTTTTATACTTAAATCATGTACTCCTACCTACTTTAATATATTTTAAAGGTTTTGTTTACTTTCCCTATATCACATAATTTTATGAAGTTATTTTTTAGCATCAGCTATCATCATTTCTGTCAAAGAGTTACACTTTTTCGCACGACCTCTTCTTTTTTCTTTTTTAATTTTTAATAGAACGGAACCTTTACTGCGCTCACACTATCTTATTATTTCAACAAAAAAAATGTGTACTTCTCAACGAATGTACTAGATAATAGTCAAGTTAACCAATTTGTGTTAGTTCTGGGTTTTCTTTTATCATTTGCTGACAAGTATATTGTTGATTTATTTGTATAAGCAACAAGTATACAGAGCGAATTTGCACACCCCTTCCATAAACCTAAACATTATTTTTCACTTTAAAGATAATACTCGTATGGTAAAGTCTATGACGAAGAAACTTCTTGAATACACTGAAAGCGGTCAGTGACTGGGTATGTTGGACTTTGATTCGAATGGCGGCGAACTGTTGTGAGAAACCGAGTTTTTCTGGTCCGAACGCGTATAAGAAATTGCGAAAATAATTTGAAAGATGAACAAATGTACATACGCATGTATGTACGAGTATGTATACATTGTACCTGATCCAATCCAACTTCCACAGTAGAAAACTTGTACTCAATTACCGCTTATTTTCTTATTTCTATCTCTTTATCACGACGCACGTATCTTTGTATGTTCAACTTGAAAATTATTTTGCCATAATAATTTGCTACGCTTTTGTGATCACAATTATATATGAACACATCTGAGATCAATGATCACTGGATTGCCAACGGCGACACGGCACGACGCCGTCTTATCTCTTCTGGTACCATCATCTTCTAATTTAGATTGGGAAATTCATCATATTTTTTTTATTTGATGGATGCTTCACACTTCGTACAGATTCGTGTTTCTTTTTTTAACGTGAGGAGAAAAAAAAAACTGTTACAAATTGTTACAGTAGTTTATGTATTCGAAAAGATTATACGTCTATACATAGTCTAGGCTCGAGTGCTTGTGGTGTGGAGTCGCTGTGTCCACTTCTTTTTCATCCAGTTTCTCTGTGCCATCCCATGTAGTCGTCATGTTTAACGAGCAGAAGCCGCGCTCTTTGGACCAATGGTCAGTGAATCTTTGATATTTCATGCATGAAGTGCTGCAGAAGTGGTATCTTTTTTCTTTTCTTATTTATCTTATGGTTTTACGACAGGCATCTTTCAATGTGATGAGGTCAACAGGTTGAGTACGACATGTGAAATCTTTAAGGAGTGGACAGATGTGTATTTTGTGATATTTTTTATTAGGTAAGATGTCTGCCCAACACAAAATGCAGAGAAGGTAAAATCGGAGATTGGTCTCTTTTTCGTTCAAATGGTGCCTTTTTTTCGCCACACATAAAGATTTTCGATTGACAGCTTGATGGGCCATATGGTTTTTATTGAAACTGAGTGACTTGAACTTAATTGTTTCGAACGGGAACGAGGTGGAAGTGAAGTGGATGTTTTTTTCGTCTTGATCTATAATAGATCTGATCAGTGAAACTGTAAATTCAAGGCACGTTTCTTTATCTGAATCTGATGTCTGAGACATCTAGTTAGCGTAACGTTAAAAGATGTTGCTGAAAAGATAAAGGCGAAACTTTTTGGGTTTCATCGAACCTTAAGATTACACACGTACAAACAAAATCAACTTTCAAAGTTTTTCTTTAATCGAACGCTCCCACAAGTCATGCAAGTGTCAACAACAACCTTCTGCAGTCCAAGGGTATTCCTCTCTCCCTCTCCAAAAACTTCACAATGCAATGTGCTCAAACTTTTGCAGTTCAATGCTACGCTTCTAGTTGTTGTCTTTTTAAGTCAAAGTCATTCAAATCACATTAGGCACGCCTATCCACTTTCATTCGATCTACTGAATTGTTAATGAATTAAGAAGATTTATGAACTTCATAAGGAGCTCCATGGTATTTTGAGGTGTGTACAACTTGAGGACATTCATACAACAGCACACACATGCCTGGAACAGATTATGGTTGACAACTACCACACTTACATAACCTTGTCGATAAACGTCCTCTGTAATTACCACGACTCAGAGAGTAAACAAAGGTAACCGGGGCAAGAATGACTGAACTATGTGCATTAAAGAAGCCATGAGTCAAGGTATAAAATTACAAGTTCTTGGGTAGTTTAAGTTCCTTTTCGCTAAACTTCAATTTCTTCCCTTCACTTCTGTATAATCAAATGGTATCATCATTACCGCATATCCACCTCCTTGGAGAAAAACGTATCTTAATTACCAAGCCACACACATGCACGGGGTAGAGCTAAAGTCAAAGTTGTCTGAAACTGGCTAATGACTATGGTCATTATGACAAGAAAGAGAAGGACCACAGAATGTCCGGCTGTTAACATCTGTCATGTGAATGTTATATTATTGCTCGACTTGGTCGTTGGTATCAGAGTCAAACTCGGTTCGTGGTAAGGTGAACCATTTCAAGGAATATGATATGTGAAATCTGCTGGGCGGGGTTGAGTGTTAAGGATATAACAACAATAAAGGTGTGAATAGGATATTCTTGTGTGGTATGACGGAGTTACTTAATGGTTGAATAAGGTGGAAAGGTTGAGTGGATGTGTCACTGTGTGTTAGAGATCTCTTTTGTTAGACGTCATTATCGTTTTCTTTAGAACTTGCTTCCATGTTTGCTTATTCAATTAAGAGTTGACATTACAAACAGTCTGCTCGTAGCATGTTCGTAAATCAAATACAATCTCTATGCTGAGTTTGTTGGTTTTAAGGGCTGCATTCGGAAGGAATGCTGTGTCCAGACGTGTACGTATTAACTCTTCCTCTACCGAGAGGTGTCAAGAAACTCTTTCCAAATTTTTAATTGGTTTTATATTTTTTACAATTAACTTTATGGCATTTCATTTCATGTTAGTAGAAAAATCAAATCAATGACTTCTTGTACTCTCTTCGAGCGCTAAACAAATTGACTCATAAATTCACCAATGAAAGGCTTAATAAATACAAATCTAGTGTTTTTTTTTAAAGCACTTGTTCCAAACTGTAACTGTTTAAATTGTTTGGCTAGTAGTTAGATACATATATACTCGTAGTGCACTATTCATTGTGGTTTTAGTGACGTTTTATTTGGCGATCACCGCTTCATGCAAGCAGAATCTAATTTTTTCGATCTGCGAACAGATTAAAGCCGCTTTATTTGAAAAAAAAAACAAAGCACGTACGTACTGATCATTGTCCGTTTCTTAAAATTTTCCTTAACTTATAAGGTCCCTAATTCCCTAATAAGTAAGAATCGCACCAAAACCTGCCCAGTAATTTATTACCTTCTATAAGCTTTTTTCGAGGTTCACAAGTAGCTGCCCATTCAGATACTTACTTTGATTCTTGTAATGTGTAATAGATTTTGTCTGCAGATACATATTAGTACAAAAGTCGTTTGTATTCGTTTAGTAAGTTTCCGTGTCGTGCTTGAAACCATCGATCACGTCATATACTGTGGTACAGCTCATTCATACACAATTGTCCTACCTATGGCCTTAATATACATATTCAAAATATCATCTTCATATGGTCTTATGGGCTTTTTCGTCGCTTTTCAGAATAACCATCTTTTAAGCGAACGAGTGTAGAGCATCGTGGGTGGCCGTATAACCGGATTGAAATTTAGTTAATCACTTACGCTTCATCTTTTTGGTACAGATTCCGTATGATACCAGCCATCTGTGTTGTCGTTTCCTAACCAAAAAAGAATTCAAAGCAATCAACATAAACTGAATTTAAAAATAAAGAAGCTTACTTAACGAAAACTGTTGTAACTTTTGAATGCAATAACGGATGACCATGAAACGTTTGTAGCTTCTTTTTGGAGGTTAAAGATTATAAAAAACAAGATTTACTAAGCGCTAAAGATATCATTTTTAAAAGAGGATTGCGTACTTTTCAATCGATGAAACGCTTCCGGAAGAAAATGTTTTTAAAATGCCAAAAACTAGTCGAACGTAATTTGAAATCAAAGAATTAGATACATCCTGTATATTTATTTCTTCTAAACGGTTAATACCGTAATTGAAATTTCACATATCATTCAAAACTATTATGTTACCAGCCACAAGCAACTGACTGGAAAAATGAAGGCTACACTGTTGTAAAAAAAAATCTTTGCAGTCCATGCATTTCATGGGAACAGATGCTTTTATTTTTAAGTTGACACCTCTGAACATGACATGTGTTCGAATTCAAACTGTCAAGTCATTAATTTGTGTGCAAGATACGCATCTTCTTGTAAACAACTAAAAATCAATTTTCCAAGTCATATAATATCTGAAGCTATTATACTCAACAACGCAGTTCTGGAAGAGGACTTTTGAAAATTGAAGAACATACTACGTGTTTTAGTATGAATGAACACAATTTTGGAAATCTTAAAGAAAAAGCAGTTCAAAAGAGTTTAGAAACTATTGTTGCCTTTGCTATGTATTGTTTCACATTCCTCCATACAGTACTTGTAGATCCCTGTCAGTTTCTTTTATCAAATCCTTTCCTTCTTTATAGACAAAAACACAACTTGCATCTATTATTCGCCATACGACGAAAACAGTTCGCGTGAATACTCCGTATTTGACCGGTTTTAGTGTCTTTTTTTATTGCAGACAGGTCACGTTTTATTTCAGAATTTGTAAACAGAATTCATTTAAAATCAAATATACCCACAGTCTATAGACATTCAAAGTCGTCATACATTTGTGAGGGAGAAAGAACATGCCAAAATGCCAGCACAGTCCAGTGTGAAAATCTAGTCACAGAGTAGTATGGCTCGATCCTGTTTAATAAATCAAGCTACCGGCTTTTTTTACTAGCTCAACCTGTAGGTATATGAATCTCAATACAAATCTATGGCTAAGCTTTATTGACACCATCACACCTAATCACATCAACCGCAATCTTACCTAGTTAAACTGGTTTGAGAGCTTAGTTCATTGAAATTTAATGTCTGTGCTAAAAGTAGATGGATAGCTTAAGTGCTTTGGCCATTCCAATATTTGTCAAAGCAAAAATTATCAGATCGTAGACGCCCTTCTGGTTGTGACACTGCGTATCATATTTTTTTCATCTGATTGCATATGTTATGTAAACAGTTTTTTGTCTTTGAGCGCCAACGGTATTTTACTAAAAGTTCAACGCACTATTTTAAGGAAAGGTATTGTTATTGTCATATTCCATATCTTTACGGGTGCCTTTAATAATTAGTTCGTAATTTGACTCGTTCGACATCCGATCGACGTTTGACATTCTGTCAAACTTCATCGTACAGTCGAAGTCTGACCGACTTTAAACTTCCCTGATACTTGGGCCAAAAATTGTGCAACTGTGTTAGCGACCTATCACTGATAGCATCATTTCCTTTTCAAATATTATAAGTGGCTGTAGAAAAATCAAAGTTGAATGTATTAAACTCCAGCTTTATTAATGTCTTATACTGAAGCAGTCAACGTACTCAACAGACCCCAGATAGAAATTTCAAATAACTAGTCGTTTGTTTCGAACCATCAAATGATTCACAGGTACTTTGATATTAATAATAATAATTGAGTGGAACTACAGCTCACTAGAGACCAGGGCCTAGGTTTTGCGTCAACTACTCGTGTTGTGCGTGCCATTGATTTCTTACGAGTGGAGGGGAAACACATTTTTCTGCAGTTCTGATATTCACTTTTAGGTGTGCCCTTAAGCTCTCTTAAAGATTCTGTTTGTTTCTCTTTAACCGTCGCAAAAATCCGTCCTTTTATGGGTCTCTTGTTGAATATGCGAACATGCAAATGTTAATTCAACAATTTTAGAACGATTTTCTATGCAGGATGAAAATTGCTTACTCCTTCTATCTCACAAAATGCAACTTCTCGGCTCAACAGAATTTAAGTCCTTGAACCTACGTTTCATTTAAATCCTTGTAGTCTAGGCTTTACGTGAGATAATGGAGTACCTCAGAAAATATATTCCAACATGCAAGCAGCAGGCCGCATGATGACTGCACGGATATCCCTACAAAAGCCTCCAGCATTGACCCATGACATTTTGTCATGCTCCTGCTCGCCGCTTACTGAATTATTCCAGCTTAAAACTTCTCGCATCTTTATGGGTGCAGTAACGCCCGAAGAGCACAGCCTAAAACAAACCTCCTTAATTACCGCAAAATTTGGTAAGAACAAAAGGTTCTTGTCAATTCTCACTTCCGACAACAGGTTCCGCAAGTCAATGAGGATGCAACTGAAGCACGTAAAGTAAACGAAAATACACCAAATGGCTGCGATTTAAAATTTCAATTGCAAAACGCTTCATGGCCAAAATTTCTGAAAAAAAATTGCATGGCATAAGCCAACCGATATGCCGACATCTTCAATAAACTTCTCTGATAGTGATTCGACGATTTTCACACAATTTTCTTCACTTTCTCAACATTATCAACGATTGTTGATGTGCTCGGGCGTCCAGGGGAGCACCGACGTATATAATATAGAATAACATCGTATATAAAATAGAATAAGCTTCAAATAGGTGGAGAATCTTCTTTACAAAAATTAATCCCCACTGAATATGCCTCAAATGATAAGACAGAGAAGCTTGCTTGTTTGCATACTTAAACTCAGATTGCTGAAGGCAGAAATAAACATTTAAAGCACTAAACAATTAGAAAAATAGTAATATTTTAATGTCCCTATTATTTTAACATTAACTGAATAATAACCTCTTTGTGCTTCATAACGTTAATCGAATAAATTCAAACATAAATATTCCTATCGTGTCTATCCAATGACTACGCCGCACACACCTCTCGTAGAGAACTTACGTTTCTTATTGCCTTCACTTCCTCCCAAAAGTATCGTGCCTTAAAATTAACACTTCTAATGGCTGTTATAGAACAATAGGAATCTTATTTATTCAGCTTCTCAAATTAAATTCAAATAAATTTGTTTATGCATGAATATCCAAAAGCATAGTGTTGTTCGAAGAATTCACAGCTCTTCTGACTTCCCTTGATGAATACTAATATTTTAAAGCTCTATTTGGGTTGTTTGCTGATATCTAGATTTTATTTAAATTTATTATGTGTCACAATCTCTTGTGCAAAACAAAATTGCAGGTCTTATTAAAATTTAACCATTCAAAGACAGAAAGTAATGGTTTGCACATTTAATTTGTACATCCTGTCTTTACAGCACCGTTACAGACCACTTTAGTAAGGGAACTGGTAAAATGATTTTCTTATTCCTGTGCTAAAGCAAACCATGTTAATGTAAATTTTCCTTCCTCGACTGGGATGTCCTCGTAAGTTAATATGGACGCTTCTGCAATGGCGTCAACCTCGAATAAAACATATTCTTTTCTACATATATTTAGTCAACTGTGCTGTGGTCCAATTCAGAAGAAAATAGGGGAAGTCAACCACTTCGAAGTGTAATTAGTGAATTGAAGTCATATCGACTATTGAATTGTAAACAGGTGCATTATGTCGCCACACCCCTTTGCAATTCGTTCCGAAAGTAATGATGCATACAACACTCTCATTATTGCTTTGCCTTTTATTCAAAAAAATGGTTGAATAAAGCATTGTATGACTTAGCGAAAATAAGCAACGTTATGCATGATTTACCAAAACGTACATATTTGAATTTCTTTTAGCTTTGTTTATTTCTAACTTTTGTAAGCGGTGCTATGCATGGTTTCCGTCAATTTCTTGTTTTATCTTTGTTACAGTCGACTTTTGCAAAAAATCCTTGCTCACATTTTTATTTTGATGTATATAGAAAAGGAAGACTATGGGCAACTAAGTCGAAGCTAATTTGTCATTTTACATAACAGTCCCCACACATATAGGGGGCGCCACTAACCAAAAATTAATATTAATTTAAATAATGTGGTCGCCGTGGCGTAGTGAGAAAGTGCATCGACCCCCACGCAGAGGGTCTAGGTTCGATTCCCGGACGGGACCGGACGCATTTTTTCACGGCACCACCTCTTTCGAGTTGCTGTCAACACTCAAAGAGTATCAATTGTCTGTGAAAATCTTCTAAAATCTCGCCGTTTGGAGTCGGCAAAAAACTGTAGGTTCTATTGGAGAACAGTAGCACGAGCAACACGAATAGTTGTTGTAGAAGCTAGGCCCTGGTTCCTTGTGGGCTACAGTGCCACTCAATTATTATTAATGAAATTAATAATTTAGTTTGTGGCGCCCCTTATACGTCCCAGGACTTATTGAGTCTACCTATAGCACGAATTGATAAGTACGTTGGATCCTCTGCGACGGATGGACATATGCATTCGTATACATGTAACAAAGTTATCTGTAAGCCTTTGAGTCAAGTGCTTAACTTCTTAAGTTTGAATACTATGAGAGGTGGCAAAATGACGCTCAGAATTTTAACCAGTTTATTGAATCCCCCAAAACGATAAAACGAGTATCACCAGCCATTCCGTACTCAAAAGATTCGTGATTTCGTACTCAACGCTTAACAAGGAATAGTGTTGTTAAGCGGTATCAATGATACACTCTGCCTTAACGTATTCCAACTAGTATTTATTGTTTAAAAATTGGCATAAAGGGAGTAACAAGATCAATACCAAAATGAAATCAAAATCACTCCAATCACAATTTTTCTTGGATTAAGAAACCATTTCAGCATTGGGACCTCTTCCTATTGTAGACTGACTAGCTTTACAAAACACAGCCATCATTCGAAACCTGGTCTTTGGCGGTGAGTTACGAAGGCTATTAAAAACGAATCAATAAACTCATTGTTCCTTCAAAACAAATGTGCTGTATTTCGTCTTTGGATTTGGATTGATAATATTCCAAGGACAAGGTTAGCTAACTGACTGCATAGGGCATCTGCCTGCAATAGAGCATCTCCTTTACATAACACACCTATCATCCTAGTCCTGCTCTCTGGCGCTGACACATGGCCGCTATTGAAAAAATAACATTCTCTTGCCCATCTCAAGACACAAGTTTTGAATTTCGTCTTTGAAGTTGCGTTTATGGTATACGAAGTAGAAGACGCAACAAGAAAGTCTTCAGGCTGCTTCAGTATTGTGTTTTTAAGTATTGTGCCTGCAATAGAACATCATCCCAATTCTGCTCAATGGTCTTGAGATTTGGAATTTATTGAAAGCAGATGAAGAATCTCTTGGTCCTGTCGATGCAAAAGTTTTGTATGCGGTCGTTTGACTAGCTTGCATTAATATTGTCTAAGGGAGAAGATTCAACAACAGATTACGTAGCGGTATGTGCTACTGTCCGACCCGAGAAGTCTTCGAATCCGAACGATTGGGACAAGACACAGAGAAAAGTGCCTCCAGTAAAGAACAAATGGAGGCAGCTGACTAACAATCGTGTCCGCTTAAAAGTGTAGGTTTTCGGTTTGAAACACAGATTCACTCCAGGATTCTCAATGAGAAGAAAGAGCGTCATTAAGCGGAAGAAACTATTTGGTGCTAGATAGGTTTGTTGGTTAAGAATGTTCACTCCGGGCTTTGTTGCCACACTTAGAGGAGGAAATAACATCACGCTTTTGGCCTTTTATTGTAGTGCAAACTGAAATACAATGGCAAAGCTATTAGATGATCAAGTATACAATAAATAAATTTGGTATTTAGCAGGCAGTTTTTTCTCCCAAAGACTTGAACACACATTCTTCGATTGTGTCGTTTGCTAACCTTTTCGCTCTTGCTAATGGCACATATTACACTAAATTCACAATACACAACAGTAATGATGAGTGATTAGAAAACATTACCCTCTAAAACACAAATCCTTACATGCTAGCAATTAACACGTAAACCATAATTATGCTTGACTCAAAAGCATGGCAATTAATCTTAAAACACATAATTACCTCGCGATTTAAGTCAATGAAAAAAACTTGTCTGGAAATTCCTTCCCCTAATGATACTTTGCGAACAATGAACTAAAATTCCTCACATGGAATTAAGTGTTTCTGGCGCTCATCTTTTTTCAGCATATGATACAAAATATGTCAAAACTTCGCAAACTTAAATTTTAGCAACCCACGCTGGAGTTTGAGAGTGCATGCCAAAAATTCCTTTCTTTCGAAACAAATAAACAGTTCTCAGCGCCCTAATTTCATCTGTCAATGATGACTAGCAACTAGCAACATCACTTTCACATTGATACGCCTCAGAGCCTTGTGACCGTCACATACCACCGAAGTTGTCATCTGTCAGTCATCTTTAACCAAATTGCGTATGGCGACTCCCTACATTTCCCCTCACTTTCTGACGACATTTTATATGTTCGTTTACCGGGTAAACACTGGGTTTGTCACTGCGTATGTATGCAGCGTAACGATCCTGAATCACAAGACTCTGCTGCATGGCTTGGTTGCTTAATTAATCAAATCACTGCCGTGCAGGTCGCGCATTTATTGCCGCGCCGCCGACAATCATCTGTCACAACTGTTTATCTATATGTCTTACAAAAATAATACCAGTCTGTTTCTCTCCACACTGTCTGATGCGTCTGCTTATGCGTGCTGCGTACTACACACTCGGCACCGCGTGCATTGATCACAATAAGTGCGGATACAAATAAAAGGAAAAATATTTGTTTTAAGTATGCAGGTGGCTAAATGACGAAGGCAGGTCAATGCTATACCAATTGTGAATGCAACATGTGCAACAGCTACACAACTTCAACATGTAATTGAATCGTTTATGATTTTGAATTATAATATTGAAAGTAGACATCGAGTCAAATTAAGCCTATATTCGTTTGATGACAATGGAATGTATATCAATGCATTGGTGGGGCGGCGATTTGGAGTATTCACAGCGCCATATGTGCTGCTCTTGGAATGACAATCATTAGGTCGGGCTGTAGAGGCTTGCCACTCGGTCTGATGGTGTTTTGAAAATTGATTCTGATCATATGCTTGCGTTAATGGAACATCGGAATGCGGAATAGAGCATTAATGGAGGTAATTTTGATTCCGTCTTAGTCGTACATAATTACACACTCTACTATGTTAGTAAGTGTTCGGAATGTGTTGAGGGGAGATTCATTAAAGGTGTGGCGTGGCATAATTCACGAAATCCGAACTGGTATGTGTTGTGTCTATGCAATTGTAAATATGTTAAGGCGCCATATCGTTTTATAAATATAAAAACGAATATGTGCGTTTGTTGTATTGTATGCGCGCTGCCAATTTATAGTTATTGTTGAAACGAACGGATGGACTATTATTAATAAAATACTCTTTACAATTTGTCGAAAGTGCACTACACTCACGTGAATGGCGTAAAACAATATTTAAAAAAGACAATAGGTCAGTTATAAAAGTGTAAAAGCTCAGTTTTATTTCGCTATCAGGAAAACCTTACGAAGTAAGAGCGTTTGTTAATTTAAATTAGACGGTTTATACTTACGAAAACGTCAAAAGAAAATTCTTTCTTTCACACATCTACATTGTCCATTTACAAGTGTCCATATATGGAGACTCACAATTAAAACTTCAGATTTTTACAGTTTTTGCAGTCATATTGTTGAAGAGACTTCTGTCAAAGTGGGTCTCATTCACTGTCTTTTTTAAGAATTGACCATTTAAAAAAGAAAGGGTTCAACAACATGTGCACTTTTGACCAGGCAACTTTTCATGCACCCAAGAGAACTACCTCGAGCACTACAAAGCGCACTTTACTATACTGGCATCATTGGCTCATATTTCTGTGAAAACAATGTTGAATTGGATTGCCTTTGGCTATGAGTGTGTTACGAGTATGCACACTGGCCACCAACATCGTACGGTTTGAGTTTATTCAAATTTTCATGGGTTGATAAGTCGCTAGTCTAAGAAAATATTACAAAAGGAAGAGCGACCCTCAAAATCATCGCTAACGATGCCATCAGCCTGATTTGCGTCGAGGTCATGAAAATTTTAGGCATTTCGCACGCGTCATTCCCGCAGGAACCACGATTAACAATTGCATAATGTCACATCTCTCACATAACAGCATCTTTAGATGAACGTAACATTTTGTTTTATTGATACTCAATACCAAAAAGAGCTGCAAATCCTTCACGAGTTCAGTTAAATACTTCATAAAGTCCCCTGCACTGCACAGTTCGTTTATTGTCTTACATTACAAAAATCTTTGCGTCTGATTTTTTTTAAAGAAAGTCTATTAAAAACTTCTTTCAAAATTAACAGTCACTTCTATATTATTATTACTGTCAGATTAAGTTGCACCGCAGCCAATAGATCTATTGTATCCCTTTTTCGTTCCCTTCTTAGCTCAAGACTTGTCCTTAAACAGTTGTCTCCAGAGAGCAGTTGAACTTCTGGATTCCTATAGCATCCAGTTAGAGGAAATCTGTGGTAGAGTGCCCTATCTAAACCAGTCTTTTTAAGAATCTTGGAATGAGAGATGGTTCCGAATACTGTGTTTTTGTAGGTGAGAGTTAGTATTCGGCCAAATATTTGTTTCACTTGTGTGCTATTGCCTCACCAGATCCCAGTACTTCCAGACCCTGGTGTGGAGAGAACTGGACTGATAGACTAAATCTTGACCGTGGGAAATCAGGACTCCCTAAAACTTGATTCAAACTTGACCGTGCGGTGGGCCCACTAGTGAGTATGTCGTGATGGTTATAGTTTCGCAGGCAGGGCTCGTGTCAGTGTAAAGCCGCTTTGCAACTTGGTACTCCAACCCATAGAAGGACAGAAGTGATTGCTCCTTTTCAAGGTTAAGTGGCTGTCCGTAAAGCATAAGCTTATTTGACGTATAGTCTTGCGTTATCCACTGCTCTTGGGTCACCCCTTGGTATTAACAGGCAGGTTATCACGTAAATCTTATTTCTGCTCCTCCGTTCTACAACCAATTCATGCAAGGCAAGTAACTCTAGTAGCATTTCTACGGCCGCAGGAGGGCATATTCTCATGGCTCCTACAATCCAGAGTGCTTCCCTGGTCAGATTGGTTATTTATGTCAATGCTATTGTCCAGTAGGTTTTTGTTGGGTGAATATACATTTTAGGATGCTTGAGCAAAGACTTGGTGACAGTGTTTATTCTTAAATATCTTTGTAAGCTTAAGATTCTTAAATCCAAATAACTTAATTAAATTTAATTTATTCATCGCAGTATAGTGAATAAGTGCGTCGACAAACACGTCGAAGGCCCATTCCCGGACTTAAAAACCTGCAATTTTCACGGCATTACCTCTTTGGAGTCGCTAAAAACACTCACAGAGTACTCATTGCCTATTAGAAGTTTCTCAAATCTCCCGTTTTAGAGTCAGCGAAAAAAGCCATTTACTCGTGAAAAATCAATACCCCGCACAATACGATTAGTTAATACAAAAGCTAGGTCCTATTCTATTCCTACTGTATGTACTGTACTGCCACTTAATTATTGATATTAGATAAAATACAAATTAAATGTCCTCCAGTTCTTACAGTTTCAACTTTTCTCAGGAGTTCTCAGAGTTCTCCAACAACCCGACCCGTTGAGAATTCTTGATCATAAAAAAATAATTATAACCACTGATGAGATTTCTCTTTCTGCAGATATCCGTCATCTTTTTAAGCTGGAAAACAAATAACATTACCTCGCCTACACATTTAAGATGAGTTAGTGATGAAATATGTAGCAGTTTTCTCTTTCCACACTCCTTTCAGACTTAAATGGTGTGTGTCAAGAAGTATACTTCATTAAAGTGCAATGTTTTTAGTTTTAAAGTCTGAAATTTTCACGACAGACAAGCAGTGTTGATGCATGCAACACACAAGAGTCTCGCTACTTAATCACATCGTACCCAAGTGTGCGCAAATATTTACTGACGTATCAACTGCATCACTCACTATTCTCAACATAAGATTTTGTGCATACAAAGAAGACCCTGTATATGTATCTAATGGAACATGAACGTGCATCGACACAAGACCGACCAAGAACTTATGGGAAAGAAACGTGGAAATCCTTCATTCTATTTGCATATACCTTTAAAGAAAATATTTACCCATTCCTAAAACAAACACAGGAACGGAATAAAACATAATTAAGCTCAATTGCCGACATCGGTCGAGTTGTATAAGTCCCATGCAAATAAACAGTCAATAGTTGCTTCCACTGAATTTGTGTATGTATTTTCATTTCCTGGAAAATGTTGACACATCTTCACAAAATACCTCAAGGTCTTATAATTCGAAAACGTCTGAGGTATTCCAAAAAGAGTAAATGTATTTATTTGCGATCAAGCTTTTTTTCGATGAAAACTGAAATTCGCTGAAAAGCGTCTGCAATATATCCAATCCTGTATTGTTGTTTACACTCTCACTCATCTCTTCCAACTCCAGATAAGATACGTATTTTTATTTTCTATTTGCGCTTTGTGTATCTTTCTCTCATCCGTTTGCGTACTACTAGTGATACCATGATTTGAAATGAAAACCCCGTGTGAGGGCTTTTTTTTACAGTTTTTCCATGAAGAAATGCAAATATTTTGTGTCAACAAAAAAGGCGTTCTTGTTTTGTCATTCGTATGTGTTTCTATTTGCTTAAGGTGTTTCTCCCCCCTTTTGATATCATTCAAGATACACTATCTGAGGAATATGGCCAAGCTTTCGGCATGACGATTCACTAGAAGATTCTGTTTAAACATGTTCGTAATAAAAGTGTGGATTTTTTCTTCTTTTTGTGGCGCCACAGTCAGGAAAGGAGCTCGGCCTTGAACAAATCACGTGATTGCGGTGATTTTTAACTTTCGAACGCTATGTCACTGAGAATGAACTTTGTTATGCCTTGCATATATAATAGAGGTTTATGTCTTTCATACGCCTTTCGTGGAGAGCCATATCAGCCTTGAAATCGTAGATGATGGGCTCCTTTAACTGGAAACTGCGTTTTACTAAAATGCCAAGAGCTGTCTCACCCGCTTTCAGCACCCTTACTCCTATAAAGAAGATGAAGGAAGTTAAATGTATTTTTGATTACATCTAAAATCCACAGAAACGCAATTTGAATACAGTAACTTTATCTTATTCAAAGCTGATTTCATTTTGAAACCGAAGTAAACGAAACCCTCGTCGCGCGAATATAACTCGCACTTGACCGGTTTTTACATTACATCCTTCTTCTTTCAACTGACACAGTCTTTCTAAATAAAACTAGAAAACCATTTTCATCATCAGCCTTGTTTACTACAAACCACCCGCTGCTCATTTCCATTAGAACGAACACAGAAAAGTTCACAGAATAAATTATAAGCCCAGCCTTTTTTGTTTTGCTTTGTTTTAGCCGCAGGAATACAAAATTGTATGCAAAAATCGATTTTACGTTTTAACAGATAAACGCCAGATGGTCAGGTGAAATGACTGTGAAGCACACCCACAAACAGTGAAACTTATTTATACACTTTTCTATTCATATGCACGTCCAGAGAAGGTTGTAAAAGTGTAAAGTGACAAAATGAATCCTCTTCGTAAGGATTACTGCAGCTGTTGCGTGTACTTATCTGAATTGCTTGTATGTAGGTACGACCTTTCTGCGGGGACGAAAGAGCTTGGTGTGGATCAAGAATTACGTTTAAATGTGATAAGTTATTTTCTGTGTTCTTTTTTTATTATTGCATTGTCACTACTTGATTGACACAATTTGGGTAGCGCATTTACCACATACATTGACGTTTTTGAAATAATCCTTTAATAATTTCACGGAACTTCGGATGTACAAATTTTAGCGATATTGTGAAAACTTCACACAAAAACTAAACACTATACATAAATGCATGTAAAACTCACACATGTAAGGTTTCGTTTGTTCACATAATTTAATCTTTATCTCTGGGTTTTTCGTTTCATTTCAAGTGCCAGAAACGTTAAGGCTGTTGAATTTTGAGCTAAAATAAAGTGAAAATTTATATCAAAGGGGCTTATAGGTTAAACGTTATAACCGATTCTTACTTGCCTACTTAAGGTGGCGCTACAGTCCGGGGTGCACCTGGGCTTCAACCAACAAGCGTCTCCAGCCAGCTTGATCTTAAGCTTGCTGTCTCCAGTTTCGCACTCATAGTTGGTTGAGGTCCCTTTCCACTTGCGTGCGCCACCTGAGTTGCGGTCTTCCTCTACTGCGCCGTCCCTCGGGGGGTGGATTCGAAGACTTTTTGGGCCGGAGCATTGGTTTCCATCTGCTCTACATGACCTAGCCATCTCAATCGTTGGATCTACACTCTTCTGTTTAAGTCGACGTAGATGAACAGCCCGTATAGTTCGTCATTATATCTACTCCTCCACTCACCATCTATGCTCTGCTTTTGACAAAGTCCATGCCTCCGACATATATTATAGCAGGACTGGGACGGTTAAGGTCTTGCAAAGCGTTACGTTTCGTTCTTTCTTAACCCAAAGAACCAACCATTGGCAAGAGTTATTCTTCGTTTGATTTCAGCACTAATGTCTTGTCTGAATTGATAACGGTACCAACGTTTTTAATTACCTCAAAGTTATATCAGTCTGCTGTGACGTTCTGACCGAGACGTCGGTGCTGGGTGTCCTTTCTCGTTGGGAGCAGGTCTTACCCTCGTTTACCACTAAACCCATCTTCGCGGCTTCCGTTGCAATACCCACAAAAGCGCCATTGACATCACGCTGCGTTCTTCCGATAATGTCCTTATCGCCGGCATATGCGAGTAGTTGGACGGACTTCTGAAAGATTGTTCCTGTGGTGTTCGCGTTCGAGTTTTGAACAATTCTTTCAAGCACGATGTTGAATGACAGCGCGTCGCCTTGTCTGAATCCTTTTTTGGGATCAATGGTCTCGGTATTTACCGACCTTCATGGAACAGCGTGCATTCTCCATCGTCATCCTACACAAACGGATGAGTTTGATAGGGATGCCAAAACTAGACATTGCTTTTTATAGCTCGTCTCTATATCATACACGACCTTAAAATGGATGAAAAGGTGGTGGGTATAGTTTGTTGCTCCAAAATCTGTCGTAGTGTGAATATTTGGTGGATGGTGGATTTTTCAGGCCTAAAGCCACACTCGTATGGCCCGGCCAGGTTGTTGACGAATGGCTTCAGACGTTCACTCAGTACGGCAGATAAGATTTTGCATGTGATACTTAGGAGACTGATACCCCTGTAGCTGGCGCAGTTCAAAGGGTCTCCTTTTCATGGATCAATATAATGGATATCACCGATTCATAGTGCAAACAAAAACAAAAATGAACAAAATTGTATCAAATTCTTGAGCAAAGATATCACTAATTTGTGATTGTCTTCCACAATTATCAGAGTTATAATATTTTTCTACCCGAGTTGTTCTTTATCACGAGGTGTAAACATGTACGGCAAGTTTGTTCACCGATTTCTTGGTGACGTGACCCGTGTTAGCTCAATATTGAGATTCGCATTTTATGCGACGGTGTTGTTTGAAATATTAAGCTTATCTGTCGCTTATGGATGGTTTTCTGGTGAAATGCTACGATGATGTTTAATGGGATGTCGTATGAAACAAGCCTTTTAAATAAGAGTGCTGTGCCCAGCAAACGTTTTAAAAGAAACATTGACATGACAGAACTTGATAACAAACATATGTTATACAAGGTGAATTTAATTTGTTTTTTCACAAAATTAATTTCTATTTTGCCCTTCTCCAAGTAGTCCCCTCAGATGGAATACATTTGTGCCAGCATTTTTTCCAATCCTCGCACTTTTTGGTATGCCCTTGAGCTGTCTCAGCAATTGGGCTTGTATCATCTCAATCGTCGCAAAACGCCCTTCCTTAATGGATATCTTCCCTCGTGGTAATAGGAAAAGGTCGCATAGGGCACATCTGGTGAATACTGTGACTGTGGCATGATTTCAATGTTGTTTTTGGCAAAAGAAAACAAAATTTGGGACGAACTTCTTTCTTACACGCCTTTGAAAAATTGTATGGCATGACCCCACCAATATCCTGACATCTTCAAAAAACTTCTCTAATAGTGATTTGATTTAATTTTTTTCGAGAGCAGGAAATCGCCGAACATACAAAACACGTCTAACTTTGATCCCAATATAAGAAAATGAAAAAAATCGATAATCGAATGTACGTAGCCCACGAAATTTGAAAATTCACATTTTTTGAGTAGACCTCGGTATTTGAACTGAACACTGTGCATGCCTAAATAATATGTTGGAATATAATTCTCATTATTAAAAATTTACTTCCCTCTTGATTAAATTTTAACGAAGACAGTAGCCTTCCACATTCTATGTAATTTTTGTGTCGGAAAACAAAACCGCTGCTCACGAAGAGTGGACACAATCGTTGCGTGTGTTGCACAGACCGGTCACTATAATCGCTTAATTAAAATTTAAACTGTTCAGAGACCAATAAGGGAAAGGTCACTCAATCGTCTATCGACCCTTAAACCAATTTAACAATGTTCTAAAGCGAACGTTTCTGGATTGGAATTGCGTGTTAATATTGAAACACTGTTCAATGATTGTCCATCACACACTATCGCCACATATTTATAGGCAGAATGAACATTTCAGTGCGTCGGTATGTGAAACGAAATGTTGCCTTTTTTCCTAAATTGAAATCTTAATAAATAAGTAAGAACTAGGGACCAGGACCTAGTCTCTTTAGCAACAACTCGAGTTAAGCGCGCTATTGTCCTCGTATGAGTAGAAGAGACCTACAGTTTATTACGGACTTTAAATGGCCAAACCTGAGTAGCGAATAATATTGGGGTGCACAATGAAGTACGACAACACTTTCAATTTTCGAAACAATTGTTCGCTCAAAGCTCTAAAATTGCAAATAGTAAATGTAACTTATATACAAAGGCTGATAAGCGGCTTTTTTTAAGTTGATTAAAGTGCTTTAGTGCAGAAGGTGCATAAGTCTACAAGATGACTCGACCTTGTTCATGTGCCCTGTTCAACTTACAGATGACATTACATTCTTGAAGTAGACATTTTCATACGCATTTGCTATACGAACTTGACTAGAGCTTTAGTGATTAAACTCCTACAAAGTGAAACCACTTCAGATGACAAAGATGCCTATCGGCCTTTATGGCACCATCCACGATCTTTTACGACTCTAGTTATACGTTCCGGAAACCCTTTTTATGAGCAATTGTGCCCATTAAATTCGATTTGAAGTTTCAAGTTGATGCTTTCGCTTCGCCATGGCTTCAATCAAGTACAACAAAGTTCTTTGTCCCCCCCAACAGACTGAGCCATGAAATAAAACAGTTTCATATGCATAAACTATTAGGTGTGTCATATTCGCATTAATTTACGGCTCATAACCATATAACGTTCACAAAATCGAGATCATAAATCTATGTTTCCAGTTGTTGTGTGCGGCCATAAAGAGGAAAACGCCATTAGAGTTGACTATGAACCGCTAGAATAATTGTTGCTCCACCAACACCAATTTCTAACCGTCCGCTATTTCATTTATGAAAAAATAATTGAAATTCTCATCAATAACACTGAATACCCACACATATGCACGAACTACACAAGCAACCGAAACAGAAGTGCGTGGCGCCACTGCCGATGAATATCAAGCTTGAGCAGCTGATTTTCGCATACAACGTAGATCGACCTTCAATGCAAGCCAACCCGCAAACACAGTCTATTCACAAACAGTGTTTTAAACGCGAGACAAGACACATTACGAGGGGCCTTTAATTGTATTATTTCCTTACCACCGCCGTGCGGTGGTGCCGCCCCCACCAATCTTACATAACGTGTTATCACGAATAGCAGAACGATATTACGCGCTACTACAAAATATAGCCCGCGTCAGAACGACAGCGGAATTCGAAATCGATGACAATTTGCGACAAGTGAATACACACGTATGCCGAACTCAGCTCCTCTAAATCCGGAGTCAACAAATGGCGTGGCCATAAAAAGAGACACGCAGAAGTTGTAGAGTACGACGCGTTCCAAGCGCTCTATAGTGTTCACGGAGGAGCCATACGAGCATAATGTGGCAGCACGAACAAACGAAACTTTGAGATGCTGATTCCAATCACTGTGACATGTATTTTTTGTTTTTTTGTGTTCGTCTCTTTTTTCCTGCTTCGTATCTCTCTGCGGATTTTTTCCGGTGGATTCCTGCGCTCAAGAAATCCGAATTTGAATTTGGATCAATGAATTTTTATTGGGGGGTATCTTTACCTCCATCGGTATGGAAATTTATACGGGTGTCAATAAAAATCGGTGCGACAACGGGTGACGATGACTTCTGCATTATAATTCTGTTGGCGACTCCGGCAATTATGGTCTTCGGCGGCGGGGCGATGAGAATGAGGTGAGATTGCGATAGTTTTGCAGAAAAGATTATTGGGTGTTCGGTAGTTGGAATGTAATCAGGTTTATGAGGACGATTAAGTGAATCTCACTTGGCTTCTGCTGGTGACATTCCTAAAATTGCGATCAGAGTAATGGCGTCAGCAGTGGAAAGTGGATTTTAAGAATGTCTACTTGAGGCGTTGGCTTTTTGAGTGTAATTGAGCGCGTCAGTAATGCTTAGATTTGTGAATGTGGATCGCCTAAATTTAACCTTTAAGTACTTGAAGGTAATAAACCGGATGGAAGACTATTCGCATTTAATTGCCCAATGAATCCAAATTGTAAACTTAAATACTTGTTGCCATCTTTCTAACATCTAAAAGGGATGGGCCTCATTCTGTACATAACTTCGAAGCAACCAGTATTTAAACATTCCTTCAAAAGTTACTTACAACGAATCTAACCTTGAACCGCTTATCGCAATTACCACCTCTGTCTCAAAGTCAAGTCGGCAAAACAAAATGCCGAAGGCTTTCATTCATTCTGATGAGAATTATTGAGTAATTAACCACATCAGCCCAAGCCGGTTGCTCTTTTCTTTCATTAAAACACCATCATCTTCCTCAAATCGTGCTTCGAGTCGTTCCCTTAAATTATAACGCCCGTCATAGTGATTTGTAATCACAATTAACACACCCCTTGTGTTCATCTCAATTTTGACACAAGCTGTTTATTTAATGTTGGCGCCCCCGTGATGTTCTCTAAGCGCTGCCGTGTGCTTGTGAATATTTCCATCATTCTAAGTCGAAATCATCTTAAATGGAAAAAGAACTAATTAACATCAAAATTTTCACGCACCTCATAAGTCTTAAAAACACTTTGAAGTGTGCTGTTGACGGGGAAAAGGGCACTGGGCACAATGTGATTCGATGCGGTTTTTCTTTCACACCACAGGGTTGTTGCAACCTCAACGTACCACGTAATGAGGTACTCTCCGGTTTGCGATCACTCATAGTTTGTTTGTTTATGTGTTCATTGTTGAGACTTTTGTTTTGGCTGTCAATCCGTTGATTGACAGGAATACTTTCTGTGAAGGGAAAGCACACCCGATGCTCCAGATTTCGATGAGACTTTGATTCCGTAGTCAAATCAACTATAAACGAATCATTAAGAGCTCATTAAATCGCTGAGAGAAGAAGAGAAGAGGAAAAAAGTAAAACTCATATGAATACGAGGACGATGATGTAGCCATCCAGTGCGGACGAAGACTGAGAAATTAATTACTATCCAATCGAGATTTGTGGCAGAGTAATTGAGTGCGATGCTGGAAGTACCCCATTGATCAATGTCTTAGGTACAAATAGGTTATTACATAAGCCGTTTGCTGCTCAACCTGTGAGGCTATGAAATATGGACTACCGAACATCGGTTGGTGAGCTGAAATAAGACGGCACGATAATCGGTAAATAGATTGTTTAAATTTTTTTTAAGGCAGATGGGCTCTCGACGCTTTTTAAGATGATTGCCTTGGAGAGTTGAAATCTCATCACTCAACGTCAGGATGTTATTAATGAACGCGTCTACGCGTACCTCAGAAAATAGAAATGCTATCAACTTTATTGACTCTTGCGAATTTTTGTGTTTTTCCATACTATTTCGTAATAACTGCTGAGGGCCACATATAAGTGGATAAAATGAAATTGTTTCGTAGGTTTGGTAACAGATAAATTACATCAAACTTTACCCACGACAATCGGTTATGACTTAAAAAGTCACAAAATTGACGTAATCATCACAAATTTGTGGTAACTGCCACTACAGGCACCTGCTCAATCAGTGATGGAAATCATGGAAATTATATATCTTCGTGACTCATGAGTATTAATATTTTTTTAAGAACCAACAATTTTCCGTCCCCTATTATATGGTGGACCACCTCTGTAGATGTTCGACTGTGAGAGTCATCCATGTTGCCGCCTAGTAGGCACCATTGCAGCAACTTCAAGTTTGAAGCATGCACAATCATTCGTGCCATCCGTCATAGAGATTTGTTATGACTTGACACGGCAAAATGATAATTTTGTCTGATGAATGCTTAAAGTACAGGTTCCCCGTGTAATGTTGAAAGCTGCATGAAAAATAAATGCTAATCTATCATGCGGTGAAAATTATCTTCATGTTCATCTCTCGTCGCCAACCACATTTGCAAAAAAAAAGCTGTTGGTTTCCGGACAGTGCTGCAATACTCGGGCCATCTTTCACCAGCCGTTAAGTGCCGGTGGGTGATTTACTGTAAACGTGCAGTCGACACTTGTTGCCGGAGTCTGACAACAGTATCCGCGGCGCTATTGAATGGCACTCCCCATGACGGAGACCATCACCTTTTTAAAGTATCTAAAGCGCTCATAAAATTAACACTATTTCGCTGAATGAAGATTCAGCATTTATTCTTAAATGCTTACGCGTTCACTTTTGCTGAATATGTGTCCGCCAAAATCACACATCTCACACAGATTTAAATAGTCAGCAGAATGAAAGCGGGAAAAGGAAATAATGAAAGCCTCGACAAAAGGAATACAATGACTGCCGACGAAATACAAGATGATGATGATGCCCAGAGGGCGTTGGTAGAAGGCAATTTGATACATCTACTATGTTTCCAAAGACAACGTGATGTAAGCACTTAGAGAGTGTTCAGCTTCCTCCCGAATCACATTACTTGAAAGCTGCAGACATTTCTGCCGGCAAGTGACAACTAACCGGCAACGCATGATCTAATTGCCAGCTTTCGCTAAGTCTTACCAATCGATGCTGAATTCCGCCGGTGGGTTTAGTTCTGCTTATTTGAATTTTAGCGTCGCCGACGAACCGATAATCCGACTTTAAGTGGGATAATTATGCTTATTTTATGTCGTTTAGACAGATTTATTCCTTTTGTCTTGGATTTGTCACTGCTGGAATGGGATGTGAAATAACAACGTCTTTATTGTCTGCGTAGATGAGATCAGACTCTGACTTTAAGCCAGGTATTCAGTCTGACGACTTAGGTTTCAGAATGGAATGATTGTTGACATCACGGTCCTGACTGTTGAATCATGTAGGCGAAACATGTCTTGACTTCTGAAATAGGCTCACGATATATTATAGGATCTACCCAGTTGAAGGACGTTTCTTTTTAATTTTTAAGAAGATAATCTATAAGTAGGTCTGGTATGTCTGGAAATCACAAAGAACCTTTACTTTGGTCTACAATTTCTTGGCAAAGCAAATGTGTGAATGAAGGTACGACGATTTTATTGTGACAATTTGGAATAATGTATCTAAGGGAATGGAGTCTGCGTTATCTTTATATTAGTAAGCTTAAAGAAACCAACTGATTTCAATGTAAAGGGCACATTTGTTCGTGCGAATTTATAAGTAGCATCTGAACTGAGCAAATTCAACAAAACACCGCGTCGGTTTTGGTATGGTTTCCATCATTTCCTATTGTAGGGTGACATAGTGATAATTTCGTATCAAACATTTACTTCTCGGTTGACCAATGAGACTTAAATTTAGAAGATTCAATTTCGGAGTTCCTGTTGGCCTATAAATGATACTGTTTTTTTTACATTATATTCCATGGATATCTCAAAATCTTTTCACATGAAACAAGCATTGTACGACTTGCACATGCGCTGTTTTACGAAAACCAGTATCCTCCTAGATCTTTTCCATTATTTCAACCTTCGTTTGTCATTAATAGACGACCCATTACTGGTTTTTGTGCAAATCTCGGTAAAAACATACTCCAAGCAATCAATTTTCTGAATGCATACATTTTGCTTTTTCGCGAGACCAGATAATATGAACATCTCATTGGTCATCCTTATTTGTTTCGGAAGATCAGGATCAATGTCAAATGATCCTGGTCTGTGGCTGATGTCCGTACTCCTTACAACATGAGCGACCCGAATTCAGTTTTTCAACCTGCATGTTTATTGACTCGTACAACGTACGGTCCCTCGAATTACACCCGTTTTGTTCTATCAAAGTGAGCGACTATAGCTTAAGCTAACTATCTTGCTTAAAATCTACAGCTTATTAATTTTCTAAAATTTGTACCGATAAGCGTTTAATTTAAGGACATTTTAGATATTTATACTTTACATTTCATTGTTGTGTTGCTAACAATGTCCTTCAACTTACTTTATATGGCTTCAGACAACGGTCAAATTTCTAGGTGATCATTGATTGACTCATATACTTCCAGTCAATCTTCCAGTGTATTCAAGGTTCAATGGTTAGAAACCGTTGTTGAAGGAAATTTGAAAATATGAACTTCGGGGGAAATGAATTACCGATGAAATTATAAGTTCAATTTACAGACAAAGCACTTAAGCCAAATTGTAGTGCTGATTGCAGTTTAATCGCAATGTAGCCATTGAATTGAATTGTAGGATATGTAGTGTGTCTTGCACTGCAACCATCTAGATATCTATTGATTTCCGTTTTTTATCTGGGATGACAGTGTTACCTTTAAAAATTTGACAACTATCCTAAATGGAATGTCTTGGTATACATTCTAATGTTCGAACACTTTCTTTGACAATGCTTAGGCAATCGATTTAGACGTGTTGAATCGTTTGGTTCGTCGGTCCGTAATGCCATGAGATATCTGTGCTAATGAAATCCAGTTTATCTAGGTGATAACTGCATACTCCGTGTACTGTTGCTACTTCACATAGGAGTCTATACGTTAGACTGTGTTTTAGTTCTACAGCTTCTTTTGCTCGTTTGAGGTTGCAGTTTTGGATCATAAAAATTTAAGAGTGTTTAATTTGATTGTATCACAACTGGTTCTACTGTTTGATAATATATAATTTATGTAAATGAAGATCTATTTCCCTTCCTTTAAGTCCTAGAAGGGATGATGGACCAATGAAGAGTTTATGAGCTCCTGCTTAGGGGCTTATGTCAGTCGTTTCGTTTTTTGTTTCCTGGCACACAAAAAAGTTTTAGTCCGCCTATATTAACGATAAGTTGCTCGTGGCAATCCTTCTTTTCGTTAAATAGCCCTTCAGGGTTTTTAACACTTTAATTTGGTTTTCTGACGTTTGTACCATCATTCATTAATTCATCATCATTAATTGCACATAATTAAATTGTAAATATTGGTGTTCCTTCCCAAAGAAAAATGCGAAAGGTACATCTAAGATACTATCACTCTAGCTCCTTCCCTGTTGCCTGATTTTGAGACATCGGTGTAACGTTTCTGGGCAACAGGTAAGGTACTTGCTTAAGTCTTCTCTACTTGGAAGAAGTATATGATAAAAATTTTTTAAGTCTAACACTGGGTACATTTGGTAATGAGTAAGCTCTTAAATTTTTTCTTCCTTTTAGCTCTGAAAGTTCTCTGGAATTGTTTACAAACTTTTCGTTTTTTAGGCAGTGTATAGTTGTGGTATTCAAAATTGCTCAAATTTGTGAAGTCGGTGTTGTTTTTATTGCCCAGTTATGCAAATATACGCCAGCTTTTGTTTTCTGTACAGCAGTGCCATACAGTATGATGGAGTCAATCATTTCGTTGAAGATCCTCATACTCAGTTTTGGAATAAGGTTCAAGTCCTTACTGACAAGATGTTTTATGAACCAAAGAGCTCTGGTTTCTTCTGTGTACGTTTTGTTAGAGTGGATATCCCAAGGTAGTTTGTCTTTCAATGTTATGCCCCAAAAAATTTACTTCTTCCAATGTAGCCATACACTTCTTCTTCTTCTTCTTGTGGCGCTACAGTCCGGGGTGGACCTGGGCCTCAACCAACATGCCTCTAGCCATACACTAGCAGTTGAAAATTTAGTCAGAGGTGGGTGTATATTTTTGACTGCTCATTGATAATGATGAAGATGAAGTAAAATAAGATTTTAGACAAGTACTTATCATATTCCCTAAAATGCTTTAAGGCCATAATTGTATACTGTTCTCAATAAATGTTGACAGTTTTACTGTTCGCAGTGGATAAGTGCGTTAATTGAAACGTAGCTACCTTGATCGAATCCTTCACACCAAAAGATAGCTCTAAACTATGGGGTTAATAGCACTCAGATTGAATTTGTTGTGCACTTCAAAAGTTAATTAAATAAACTGTGCCATATGTCCACAGGAACTCAATCCTAGGATCTCAGCAACTCCTCATGGTGTGCATACTCTCAGGAGTAAAAGGGACTGACAGTATAATGGATCGCGCATAGCGAAATTTGAGTAGTTTTTCAAGGAGCTGCAGGCTAGTTTCATTATCCCAATTGATGTCAATTGGACGACCGCTTGTAAATGAAATATTTCACTTGTCAATCTTCTGCAATGCGCACATATTACTTGAAGCCAGTAGCAATCAAAATTATTACTAGGGTTCATTGGAATTGCTGTTTCTAATTGTGTGGTCACCACTGTATTTAAGAGCATAAAGCCATTTAAATCAGCGTCAGCATACGCTGGCATTCCTTTGAAACGAAAGATAAAAGATCGTGCAACACAATGGCTAACTGTGTTTAAACTACAAGAAAAAAAGTAAATTCTAATAGCGGCAGCATCTATCTACCACCTAATATCACTGCTGTCCATCACCATCAAGAGCTTTCAAAATGAAAATTGATAAATTATAGGCAATTACAATTTTACATCGAAATGGACAGAAGTCTGTAAACTCAGTTACACCAAACAGTTATCATCGCAATTCAACTTGATGATCGCTCCACGCAGCGCCGCGCGTCATATGTCTGATGCGATGATTTTGCCGGTATCCGTTGTGCGGCTGTCAGACGTTCAATCGAATGAAATGATTGACATCTTTGGCGGGGGTGTTTTCATTCCAACAGCGCACAGTTGTATATAGAAAGTCGTATGTACGGTAAAAGTTCAATTGGATACAGTCACCGACTAATTACCACGAACGTTGCATGTCGAATGTTTATGTCGTCTAATGGCTTTCAATCTCACCAACACACGCCCAGGCCGACATCACATGGTTCGAACGAGTTAAATTTATTAATCGAACGTATATTCAATTAGAGATTGGAATTTGTTTGTAAAATAAACAATAAATATCACATCGTTAAATGAACTGTAAGGAATTACATTTCTGAACACTACATTTGTATACATGTGTATGGATGGAGAAGGCACGCAATTCGATTCGATAGCTTTTAGTTCGCAAACATCTGCTGGTGTGGCGGATATATCAATAAAATTCGTCCCAAAGGTGCCAGGAATAAAAGATTTTATTGCCAAAAGCAAATAATCTCACAGTGGTAGCGCTGCTCTTAAATCGATAAATTAACAACTGATTTGCAAGATTGAGTATGTTGAGTGATTTGAAATCGCTTATTACTGGTGTGATAATTGGTCATAAATATACGAAAATTTGCCATAAAATAGGCATTCGAGGGCCGATTGATTCTTAAAAATAAATAATCGTAAAACAAGTTCACATTCCAAGCTGCGATGAAAATGTCAAAAACCGGAATTTTATTCCAGTTCCAGTTTGCAGGTTTGTTGCTTACATCTGGGAAAATGCTTAAGTCGTCGGTTTAGCATATCAAAGGATTGGAGAAGAATACATTCTACTCCAATAGGAAACTATTTTTAGTTATTAAGGGCGAATTCTTGAATGTGTATTATTCTCAAATTACGTCTTAAAAATCATATTCAATAATTAATGTGAATGGCAGGTGTTGTGCACTGCATACATCGGGAGCTTATGAAATTTCTAATCGATCGTAAGTCATATACGATGACTCGCACTCATCCATATTCCGGAAACGACCAGCAAATTTGGAACAAAATAATTCTCTACTCCCGAAAAATTATTTGACTGTCTCGTAAATCTCTTAGAACAACACGTGACAGTGCATAAGCACTTTCAACCTATTTGAAACCTCCACTAAATTGAAAGAGGATTTAAAGGATTTTCATTTTTGCACTGCATTCTTTTGGTTCACAACGAGCAAAGAAAGAGGTTAATAAATCAAAACAAGGAGTTCAAAAACTACATTTTGACATGAAGCACTAAGAAATCCCCCAAAGAAAGCTTTACGCTGTCCAACTCAGCTGTATCACATCGAAGAAATTATTTAACTACAAAAATCTCTTCGAAAACCTTACTCTTTAACGTCATTTCATTAGGCTAAAAATTGTGCAAGTTGATAGTTTTGAAAGGAAGTTTCTTCAGCATCTGCCGCATTCATGCGTTAACAAACCATTTGGAAAACTTTAGAGCCGACAGTCAAATGGAATTCTTTGATACTATGTGGGACTTAAAGCTACTAATACGAAATTTATGTAAGCGAATATGATGATCCGAAAGGGTATGATGGAAGGTATATGAGTACATTTGGTAATAAGTAAGCTCTCAGATTTGTTCTTCCTTATAGCTGTAAGTTCTCTGAAACGTTAAGATTTCCTTTGCAAGTTTTTAGCTTTCTTAGCAGTGTTTGTATTCTATACACCAGTGCCATACAGTATGATGGGGTTAATCATTTCGTTATAGATCCGCATGATAATGATAAAGATGAAGTAAAATAAGATTTTAGTCGCGTACTTATCGTATTCCCTAAAATGCTTAAAGGCCATAATTCTATACTGTTCTCAATATTTGATACGTAGCTACCTTGATCGAATCCTTAACACTCAACAATCCATTTGGAAAACTTTAGAGCCGACAGTCAAATGGAATTCTTTGATACTATGTGGGACTTAAAGCAGAACTGCTATAAAAAATTAGTCGGGAATTATATTTCAATTCTACTTCACTATGCGAATGAACATTTTAATTTCTTGCCTAAAAAGCCCAAACTCAAACTTCCCGTCATTTAAAGCTTCGTCCCTCAAAATTGTCATATCACAAACTCTACAAAGTACTTATGTTCACAAACCTGTTAGTACAACTCCAGGACGAGGCAAACAAAAATGAAATTCATTTCCTCTAAGAGCACCTGGAGCACACACAAAACCAATCCTGAAATAATAACCACTCGAAGAATTATCGCCTAAGCCTCTACGCCACCACTCGCACCAAACCACTAAACCTGGCCTCATAAATCCTTACTAAAAGCTACACAAAACGATATCCTACCCATTATCGCACCATGTGTTGGGCTGGTGTGAGCCCAAATTTCAAAATCGCTAAAGCGGTCATTCCCATGAGAGTTTGTCTATACACACACCTACGTAATGCTTCCATAGAGAGCCGTTTTTCAAAGTCATGCCATTCCGGAATACATTCGACAACTAATATCCCCCCAGCCTTGTGTTCCCTTACACCTCAGTCTCTGTCGAATATGGAGCTCCCATTTTGTGTTTTTTTTTTTTTTTGTTGTTATTGGAACTTAATCCCATGGTAATGCCATTTCACATACGCATTTGTTTTTATGAATAGGCCTTGATGAAATGTGAAATACTGGAATTTAAACGAGATTTAATCGTGTAGTTAATTAATCGAATACCTTAGCTGTGTAAACTGTTATATGAAAGCATGTTTGAGGTGGTATGAGAACAGGCCTTGGAAGGCCAAGGAAGTTGACTCCTTTAAGTCAAGTAATTGCAGAGTGCAGAAATGGAACATTCATGAGAATAGCCAAACAAGTTGTAGGAAAGGTCATGAGTACAAAGTTAATGGTTAAAATGGCCACCGTTGGGTGTAATATGATAAACAGATAGATAAGGACCTGATGACAAAATCGGAGCAGGGGTATTTGGGGCCAGAGTTGACCCTATAGACAGACGTTCAAATCATCTGTACGAAGTCTATTCCAAATGTGCAGAAGCATTTCTATCAGATAGTCAAGCTGTACACCTACATACAAGTTTCGTGTGGGAACGACTGCAGGCAGAAGTTGATGTATCAGGCCATGCGAGGTATGGCTGATACTCTAGCCAGGAAACGGGCATTGTAGAGAAATTGGGAATTAGGAAAATGTGTGTATTTAGAAGTTGTGGAAGAGACCACCTGTGATTAGGACTTAACACAATGGAACCCAGAACCAAAAAAAACCTGACTAGAACCTTGGGCTTTGTCCCTGGTACCAATTGAGATTCGTCCTTACTGGACAGGCACTCCTCCTTGGTAAGTTTTTATTTTTTAAACACCTGTTGGTCTGTGATCCATTGAATGTGAATTCCACTGAGAGTTGAAACTTAAATCCTCATAATCAAATGGGCTGATGATCAGATGGGATGACTATAGTAGATTAGATTCAAAAGCGACTTCCATGTACCGCCTGCAATGAGAAGACCAACTGTGTGTTCAAGGTACTACCAACAATGTGATAAAGGAACTACTTTAAACTTTAAGGTTAAGATCACGAATGGATTTCACGAGTGGCACGTATCGGGGGAAACTAAACATATAAGAACACGGATGAACTAACCCGCAAACTTAAAGAGTGGATTCCTTTATTTAAGATGATAGGGGGAAGGAAGAATTTAATCCTGAGATATTTACAACAGCCTCCAATGCAATTTATTGTATAATTGTTAACTGACCTAACCTTAGTACAATATTGTGGTAGAGAGGTATGATAATATAAAAAAGAAAGTTTTGAACTTGTTTACCCAAAATTAGTAAAAGTTCTCTTGTTATTTCTGGTTGACACATTTATTTGAATTCTTAAGGCATAAAGCTATGCAGTTCGTATGAGAGAGAAAACAAATCACGTCTACATGCGGAACACATCGCCAGAAACTACAAACACAATTTCCTTACTGATTATGCTTAGACTTGCTTGACTTCTTACTTCGTATTTAATAAACCCTATTTAAAAGCTTGCACACAATTTCAATTGAATCATTTGAAGTGAAACTGATAAATACTTCAATATCTGGTTTGGGGAAGCAACGCAGTCTCCTTTACCCATACGTTTTCATACTTGAGGAGCACACTTTGTGAAATTTTGGGATATTATGCCATTGCCTATGGCTTCTTCTTCCCTAAATTATTTTACCCAATAAATCTTGAAGTACACCATACGGACCACTTACATTTGCCCGCATCGCACTTCAGCAATCAAGAAATACCTTTTAAAAAGCATTCTATCAGAAATCTTCTATAACTTTTAACCAAGAAAGTTTTCCTTTACAAGGACTGCTTCACTCTGAACTTAAAATTACGTTCGGCAAACGTACTTAGATGAGAGGTTGTTCGAAACGGTATGGAAAATCTGTCCAATTAAAAGTTTTTTTTTCAGGAGTTTTGCAATTTCTATCAAATTTCAAGTTGGCAGGTGCCTTTAATCCGCTTTTCCTTTCCACCTGCATTGCCTTTCATTTCCAAAGCGAAATTAAAAGTAGTTTTAGGTGGACTTAAGACTTGCTCTCGCATGCAATTGTGTACGTGTGCGATTCAATTTGGAACAAAGGAACGTTTTCAACTTTCTTCTATGGTTTTGAAATGAGCTTTCTAATTGAAATGTGTGTAATGTGTGATATATAGAAATTTTTAATAAATAAACACAATATTATCAAATTTAACATTTTAGGAAACATTGTCGTACTAATGGGAAGGGTAGCGCAAATAACGGTACAAACATTTAAAAGGTTTCAGACATACAACTTATCACTTGACACAAAGTATGGAGTGTAGACCCACCCTCAACAAGACCGCGCTACAAAGTACTATATGTTATGTATATTAATAGTACCACTAAAGTGCATGAGACTGGAAAATGATTTTCCTGAGAGTGATATAAGAGAAGTCGACCAGATCTTCACACTGCGGCAAATCCTGGAGAAGTCCCAAGAAGTACAAATCGACACCCACCATCTATTCGTCGATTTCAAAGCCGCGTATAACAGCGTGCATAGAGACGAACTATACAGTGCCATCTCTAGTTTTGGCATCCCTACCATAGGGATGCTCCGTCAAGGTCGATAGCGAACTCACCGAGACCTTCGATGTCAAAAAAGGATTTAGACAAGGCGACGCGTCACGTGACTTCTTTAACATCATTCATGAGGGGATCGTGCGTAACTCACACGTCAGCATAAGAGGCACGATCTTCCACAAGTCCGTTCAACTGATAGCTTATGCGGATGACATTGACGTGATCGGCCGAACTCAGCGAGCCGTCAATGAGGCGTTTGCTAGCATCGAAGCGGGCTAAAGTGGGACTGGTGGTAAACGAGGGCAAAACGAAGTATATGCTGTCATCGAGGGAAGGACAAAGAACATCAACGTCTCGGACAGAGCGTCAGTCACTATGGCAACAGACATTTCGAGATTGTCAAGGACTTCGTCTACCTCGGCTCCGCGGTAAATAGGGACAACAACATCAGTACCGAAATCAAGCGCAGAATTAGTCTTGCCAATCGCTGTTTCTTTGGGCTTAAGAGGCAATTGAGTAATAATTGTACAACACCTTGATCATCCCAGTTCTGCTCTACGGCGCAGAGACCTGGACGCTCTTAAAAGCGGATGAGGAAGTCTGCGTGCGATTTTTGGTCCTGCTTGCGTTGATGGCATTTGGAGGAGAAGATTCAACCACTAACTGTATGGGCTGTACGGCGGCATGAGCCTAGTCAAGCGTCAACGGATACAACGCTTAAGAGCGTATGGATACCACTGCACCGGCCCGAAAAGTCTTCGAATCTGAGCCACTGGGACAACGCAACAGAAGACGGCCCAGGATAAGGTGGCGCACACAAGTGGAGAAGGACCTCAACCAACTTGGAGTGCGCAATTGGAAGCAGCTGGCAAAATATCGTGCTAGGTGGAGAGGCATGTTGGTTGAGGCCCAGGTCCACACCGACTGTAGCGCCATCCGAAGAAAAAGAAGAAGACATAAGAGAAAATCTTTCTGATCGCCGAGGCATAGTGGAAAGCTATGTTATTTTGGTCAAAAATCGCAGAGTTTGTCCATTCTTTCGGTTGGCGCTTACTATTTTTTGGACAGGAAACAATTACACGATCTCAGAGAAGATTGTCTATTCTAGTGAAAAAATGTGCACTAACAAAAGCATGTTACACCTTGTTCGAAAAAGTCGATAAAATGTGTGTACTGCTTATACCTCAACCTCCAATTTGTGCATCATACGTTTTTACAGGTTTTGCTTAAACAAAAGGAGATTATTGTGAATACTGGGAATGTTAACCAACAATCCGGTATACAGTACCTTTTGTCGACTTCCGAACGTTTCTTTTCCACTTGATCCTCTTCCTTAGGTTTAACGCCAGGAGTCATATCGTGATATTTCGCTTCATTACCAAGTGGTATTTGGACACGGCTTAGAAAAACTTAACAAGTGCTAATGTACCCTTTAAATAAAATGATCACGTGTAAGTGATAAGAAGTTAAAGTAGAAATTTTTTAAGTGATCGTTCATTCGTTTATGGGGGTCTAGGGCACGTTGTCATCTTGCGCTAGACTTTTCAACCATTTTAGCTGTTCCGAATGGATCTGCTGTACAAACTTACTTCATAACTTCAGAGGTATGTCCTTAGATTAAATGGCCTTTGGGCAACCTTCCCTATGTGCTCCGTTGAAAACTCTTGAATTCGAGAAATATTCTATTTCAACGCATAAATGCTCAGTTAGACGGTCGCAGAGTGAAGCACGAAGACCATCGCCTCTCCAAGTTTTTAAAATACCATATGTTAATTATCACTGTATGGAATGTTCGAAAAAATCAACAGATTCATATACTTCTTTTGTTGAAACTGATCAATATTCCCATTTAATGCTAGTCAGTGTACAAAGCCTTTTTTCTTAAAACTTCCCTTTTCCAATCTTTGCGAGAAGATGCAAATGTCATAACGAAAAAATTTAAAGAAATAAAGTCAGCTTGGGTCGACAGTAAAGCATGTCCTTCACGAAAGGCCGTTGGTATCTGTATCTGTATTCTGTATCTTTAGAATATTTTGAGGAAGAGGAATAATAAAACCCAGTGATCTTATTTTGCTGTGGACCATTATTTTTAATAATAAAAATTGGCGAAATTTCGTTCTCTGTTTTGTAAAATACTAAAGAATTTCACAGCACGAAACCCTACGCGCGCCAGTAAAAGTCACAATCGGATGAATTTGTGTTTATCATCGCTCCAGACTCGAAGCAGTTTACGTCCTTTTATCTTTATGTCATCTTTGTATCTGTTTATAGTTAAAGGATAACGTGCAAGCCTTTCATACAAACGTTCATTCATTCATGCCGTCAAACAGCTATAAATATATTTAATATATTTTCAAAATCTAAACACTTCATATATATAAGTATAACAAACTACACTGCATCTCGCCTCAAATTAAGACAATCCGCTGACATACATTGTTGAGTGTGGTTGCGAGAAGAACTCTTTATCTGTGTACATATCGCATTTTCTGCAGCTCGGCCTTTTAAAGTGCTCGAATCGGATATGCAAATGAAAATTCAAAAGAAAATGTGCATTAAGGAAACATTGAGTGCAGCAGTCCGGAACTCTCAAATCTAGGGTCATCGCTAATTAATTCAAAATGGAATGGAAGGGAAATTTAATTCAATTAAAGCACTTCAGAGTCGTTATCTTCCACCAACCACCCCCGACGAGAGCAAACAAAAAAAGGCACATTATGCCAGCAAGTTGGCCTAAATGTCTGTACCTTGGCGCTGCGTTCAGACATTTGAAGTGGGCCGACACTGAATTCATTGCTCATTCTGTCTGGGTAATGAATATTTAATTCCTTCAAATCTGCAGTCAATGAATTCTGTGGCTCTTCCTGAAAACTGGTGGAGGTGGACACGAAGACGTAATTTAATGCTCGTTTTAACTGCTCACATTCGCGATAAATTAGATAACATTGAACATGTTTTTTTCAATTTGTAAATAATACGGATTTTTGTTTCTCTCTTTTCAGCTGAACTACTCACATGCGAAGGTATCAAATGTCCGCCGATGAATGAGCTGACCTGTCCCGAAGACAGTCAGCTGAGGGAGTACATTGATTTTACTTCCGACGAAATAACAACGAATAAATCCGAAATTGTGGAAAGTCTACTAAATGAGTGCTGCTTGGCACGGAAGTGTGCTTGCAAACTTTGTCATATTCCGTCGTGTCGTAATGATGGTATGGTCATTCATGAAATCGTTGCCGAGACCCAAATACCTGGGAGGTGCTGTGGATCATATGAGTGCAGACCCGAACCGAACTGCACCCTGCTACGTAACACCGACAAGTATTGGTTGACCGATTGCCAACGATGCAAGTGTGTTTATGGCGAGCCAATTTGCCATAGGACGTGCGATGAAATCATGCCAAATCCAACCACAGCCTACTGCAAGTCGAAAAACCTAAACCAATTCTTTTCGCACGGTGAAACATGGAAGGATGGCTGCTACGAGTGTGAGTGCACCAATGGCGAGGAAAAATGTGTTCTGCCGTTCTGTAAAGCTCTTACATGCCGTAACGCAAAAACTGCATCGCTCAAAGATCACTGCTGCCCAGTCTGTTGGCCAGACTCAGACGATCAGGACAATTTCAATGGCGAGGTCTCCGATAGCGAAAACAATGAAATTGAGAATCCACCACTAGCACCCCTTGCACCACCAATTCTTGTACCAAGACCAACCCCCACCACCACCACCACAACAACTACAACCACAACCCAAAGTCCACCGGCAGCGCCACCATGCATGGTCAACGAAGATCCATCAGCTACATACGCCGTCTACCCAGAAGTCGTTGAAGTAGTTCACAACGCCAATGATCATAATATTCTTTACGTCATCATAGCCATTTTGACAGTTCTACTGGTCCTAATGTGTTTCATCATCTGTCACATGCGCTCGCAGAAACATTCCTACAACACAGTTTCAAATTTCGACGACAACTTCAACAACTGTCAGAAAACCTCACTGAAAATAGAAAAAATTGGCGAAATCATCTAGAATGGCTGGCGTATAGTTGCCATCAGTAACTAAGGGCACTGTTAACTTAAATTAACCCTAAATAATGCGTTTCTTACCAACAGATATAAGTACGAGTATTGTGTTTCATAGGTTTCATTAAATCAAATTTTGTTTGGTTTTCTTCTTTTTCAGATCAAGTTTGAAGATCTCATAATAAAACAAATAAACCAATGAAATGTTTAAGATTATTTCCAAATTTTATTTTTAAAGTTCTAAACATAAATTTGTTTCCTAATATTTTGAGTTTATTTTATATTTTATTTTTGTTTTGTATTTTGCATCCCACCACCCATACAGAAATCAAAAATTCATTTCCAGCTGTTCCATTTGATGAATTTGTTCATACAACCTTGTTCTAAGTTATATTTTTATATTTATTTTATATTCTTATTCTTTTTTCTAAACTAAAAAAAAAAAAGATTTAATTTAATGAACAACATACATGCAAATGCAAAGAAAAGAAAATGAAAACGAAAGTGAATGAAAGAAACAAACACAAAAAATATATATTGACCAGCTATGTGATATTTGATTGTAAGAATATTGATTATTATAAAATAAATTAATTTATTAGCAATTAATGAATTTTAAACTGCATAACTTATTATGGAGAAAATAAAGAGTTTATGATTTTTATAATAATTAATGATAGCATATAGGTCTATGCGAAATGAAAAGTTTTTGAACCGAATGATAGATGAATAGGAAATAACTTCCGAATAGTATTAAAACCGAGAACACTGTTCGCAATATTGTTTACGAGTCTAGCCTTTAAGGGATAAAATATATATTTTAAAAGATGAACATTTATGTTTAATAAAAGTTAGTTTACACCTAAAATGTGTCTTGCGTTTTATTTTTTTCTTAGACTGTAGTGCATTAAAGTGAATTTATTTTAATAGGACTTCATCATCGTCACAGCACTTTTATCGTTCGTAGAAGCTTTTGTAGGCCGTCATAGGGAAAAAACGAATAACAAGAACGTGGGTTTTCTTTGACAGTTTATTTCAGAATGAGAGCCCCGTGTGGAGATTCACCCACACTTTTATATTACAAACTTAACGAAATGTTCAATACGGGAAAATCAGATGATCAGATGGCAAAGAGAGTAAACAGATATTGCAGTTAACCATACATCTTATTAGGCAGCTACAGTATGTTAAGCAAAAACGCTAACTCTTGAATTTTACACAATATTTTAGTTGGTTTCTACACTTTATAGTTCGCTCTTGAATTGTATCCAGTGAAGAGTGGTTTTTGGAGAATCAGATGAGAAAGGAGTGCAGTTCGCAATCTTAGTGCGTTTACATGTAGCCTTTTATACATAGTGTAGCCAAATCAGAGGGAGTCGTTCGTACATCGTTTAAAGAAACCTAATATTTTTGCAGAATTTCTGCGACCACAATATGTATAATTGAGTTGGTACACATGCTGAGGATAGAAAATCGTTTGCTTTAAACAACGCAAGTGTTATCTATTGATAATAGTTAATTTCTTTGAGAACGCTTGAGTGGTAATAGACAGCAGTGAGTTCTGAATGCCAAGTTCTGCGCCATAAAGCAAAACATTACTGATCAAGGTGTTGTAAAAAGCCATCTTGGTCTTTAGAGAGAGAGCTTTATTATTCAATTGCCTCTTGAACGTCAAGAAACAGCGATTGACAAGACTGGTCATACGCTTGATTTCGGTGCAGACGTTAATAATAATAATCGGGTGGCACTACAGCCCACAAGGGACCGGGGCCTAGCTTTTACAATAACTACTCGTATTGTGCGTGCTACTATTCTCTCACGAATAGAAGGGACCACGTTATTATCCTTATTTACTGCGCGGCCGCGGTAGACGAGGACCTTTACTACGTCAAAGGTATTTGTGGACAAAACAACTGTATTTTGCGTCCATACATGGTATCGCCGGATCCATCTAAGCCCCTTCCAATTCAACCCCAGCAAACGCCTCATTTACCACACGCTTTGTTCGTCTAATTACGTATATGTCATTCGCGTAGGACACCAGCTGAACTGACTTTTGGAAGATTATGTCTCTGATGTTGATTTGTGCATTGTTCACGATCTTTTCAAGGATGAGGTTAAAGAAGTTACTTACGAGCGCCTTGTCATGAATCCTTTTTTGACATTAAAAGTCTCGGTAAGTTCATTACCGACCATAACGGAGCAGCGAAAGTTCTCCATCGTCATCTTACATAATCTGAGGAGTTTGGATGGTATGCCAAAATTAGATACGGCACTGTTATGCTTGTCTCTATGCAAGCTGTCATATTCGGCCTTAGAAACGACAAATAGGTAATGGATCTTGATTTGTATTTCTTGGATCTTTCCCAAAATTTATCATATAATAAAAATCAGATCGATAGTGGATTTCCTGGCCTGAAAATACATTATTTCATCATTCACTAACGATTTTAGGTGCTCACAGGAACCCGAAAAGATCTTGTAAGCGATGCTAATGCAACGCATTCTCCGTTGGTGCATGAGTCCAACTAGATCATATCCGGCTTCCTTAAAGAAATCTTTGTTCGACTTCCATATTGATTTTGCTATTTTCACCTTGTCGAGTTCGGAGGACGGAATTCTTGAGTTTGAATAGAACTGCCTGATGGCGGTATTTGATTCGCCATCGGCGTCAAACCGTTGGCAGAAGTGATTTAATTTTTTTTGACCATAGTACGCGACTGCACTACACGTTGTATGGTTACGTCCTGGACCGAAGACTGGCACGAGACACCGGATATCCTTTTTTTTTTTGGGTAACATTTCCAGACTTCATTTCTGCCATAGAACCTCTTGTTCTTTTTTCCTATGAGAAGCCGGTCCTCTTCCCTTCTTTTCGCTTTGTAGAGCTTACGAACATGTTTCGTTTTCTAATGCAGCGTTGTCTCCTGTTTGCACTGGTAACGAGGTAATCATAGGGCGCTTTGGTGTAACTCAACTAAGCCGAAATGTGATATAATATTGGTGCTACGCATGTTATAGTTCTACGGCCACTGAAGGCAATTGTCCACGAATAAAAAGACAGTGCCCTGGCAATCTCTCTCGCTGAATCACCAACTGAGGACACCAAGTATTAAACAATAAGCTTATATGTGATCTTCTGATCACCATATCTTTATCCATCTCGGTAAAAAAAAGCTTGAAAATTTCTTTATTCAATTAATGCAATCGAATTATGTTCTCATTTTTTTTTCAATTTTATTATTATGCACAAATTCATTAATCCCAACTCCGAATACTGTTATTCTTTCAGAAACCTTACTTTATTTTACTTTAAATCAATTCTTTTACAAGGGATAATAATAACAATGTTGTCTCCATCAAACGAACAAGGGAACGCTGCCTGCCAGACACATCTCCTCAGTTGTCAGCGCTCCGACGAGGGTACCTATATTCTTAAATTTAAAATTCGACAACTGTCACCTCTGGTTGCTGAATTAATATGTTATTTTCAGTGAGAAATGTAGATCTGCCACATTCACTGGCCCGTGATGTGTTAATTAACGCGAATGATAAAATATGAACACCTATGAGAATGCTGTTTCTATCCTTTAATTCAATTAAGGAACTGATCTCCATGGCAAGGAGCAGATGAAGCAAAACAAAAGTTCAACACCGTAGTCCATGCGTCCGTCAAATTGACCCAAACTCGAACCACTCACTGCGGTTCGGACACTCATCCCTGACATTGATTTATGCAGATTTAATGCTCCCGCCCAGATCCGCTTACCTGAGCCAAGCGTTTCCTTCGTCTTGATCAATTCCCCAGCAGCTGCTTTATCCGTCAGCCAAGTGCAATTTAATTAATTCTAATATGACACACGATTAGATGAGCTCAGATTCGCTTTGATTAATGTCCTCGGGTAGCGTTTCCAAAAATAGTGATCAGCAGCGTTGATGAATGTCTTCACACAATTTAAATTTTTTTTAAAATTCGTTTGCACATTCCCGCCCGCCTTCTGTTTGAATGATTGTGACGAGGGGAGAAGCAAATAGATTTTGCGTCTTTTCGGCGCTTCAATAGTTAGTGTGGCGCTGCACAGCGCAAAAAGTAAACAAAAATAAATTGAAATGAAATAAAGGCTACCAACAAAAAATAAACAATCCAACGAAAAGTTTAATTTATGGTTTTTCCAGTCCGTGCGCATCATGTGTTTTTTTTTTTTTTTTGCTTTTGCTTTCTGCTAGCATATTTATTGTTTATTTATTTATTTGCTTTGCTGATTATATTTTTGGGGTAAATATAAATTAAAATCCAATTTTATTGTGGCGACATGCGGGCGGTGAGTAAGAGATTGGTGGACGGTGCGCGGGAGGGGACTGTTGCAAAGTTGAATTTGATTTCAATCAATGGAATTCAATCAGCGGAATTAATGTTGATGCCCATGAGTTATGTCACCAGATGTGAATGCTGGAGGATCGTTGAATGGCATGGAAACTGGTACTGTGCTTCTGCGTAGCATAACAATGCTGAGCAGCCATACATATGTATCCCGGTCTGTAGTGTGTTCAAGGTCTGCTAAAATGATAGAAATGAACTTTTGATTGGCATTGACATTCTTCCTGTGTGTGGTTCATTGGTGTGCAGACACTCCTTGGAATTTATGAAATCAATGCACATGTGCGGAAGATGTTTTCTTCGTTTTTACAACATTTTTGATTTATTACAGCCTAGCCTCTGACTTATGCTCAAATGCTTTGGTAGCCCATAAAAGAAACCCAAGTTGTACGAGCACAAGTGTTAGGTATATTATGATATGTTAGGTTTGCTTACTTATACACAACTGTATGTACGGAGCATTTGGATTTCGAGATTTTAACAGAGGTGTTGGAGCAAGTGGTCGCCGTGGCGCATTGGGTAAGTGGGTCGACCCACACGCAGAAGGTCTAAGTTTGATTCCCGGACGAGACACCTCGCATTTTTCACGACACCACCTCTTTCGAGCTGCTGACAACACTCAAAGAGTATTAATTGTCTATGAAAAGCTTCTCAAATCCCGACGTTCGGAGTCAGCAAAAAACTGTAGGTCCCTTCTACTCGTGAGAGAACAGTAGCACGCAGAACAAGAGTGGTTGTTGTAGAAGCTAGACCCTGGTCCTTGTGGGCTGTAGTGCCACTCAATTATTATTATTATTGGAGAAGCAACGAATTCATTGCAATTATTTTCTTCTGTTTGAATGAGAATTACGTTCCACATTTTCTTCTGTACGTGTTTGCGTCAAATGTAAACTACATATTACCGCCCACTTTTACTGCAGAACTCAAGCTATTTTCTAGTCTTCTGATCACGATCATAAACGACCCTTATGTTAATTCTGCATGAAAATTTGGTCAATTAAGAGATGAAATAAATGTGGTGGGTCTTAGTCGGTCGCTTGCAATTGGGTATTATATGTATTCCAACATGCCCTGGCAGCTAGCATAGAATCTCACCAGTTACCTCGAATTTTACACACCAAGTTGATTGATCCAACGTCTGTATACCGTTTCGTTGTTACATTGTTCAATGGCGTGGATTCAATTATACTTCGGGGTTGAGCAATGTTGTGCAAACGCTCTACATCGTCTTACCATCTTAAGCGTAGATATTTAAAATTCAATTTGATTGTTTCGACATGCGAGCGATAAGTTAGGGTTGTTGGAAACTTCTCGGGAGGAGACTGTTGCAAAGTTAAATTTTTCCTTGAATCTCCTCCTCCAGATGTCATCAACACAAACATAACTTTTAACAAACTTACAGCCTTCCTCTCACAATGATCAAGGGCTTCTCCATTCGCTTTAAACAGCGTCCCAGTTTCTAGACCATAAAACCAACAGAGATGATCGCGGTGTTATACAAAGCCAGCTTTGTTTTTCGAGGGAGTGTTTTGTTACTCAGTTGCAACTTGAATCCGCAGAAGTAGCAAAAATGACTACGTTTTATACTGATGTTATTTTTCTTATTAACTGCTGAGCCGAAATAGTCCTTGTCTATCTGAAAATACCAATTATGAAGCATTGTTCGAGACATTCTTGATGACAGAATGAATTCGCACTTTGTTTTCCCTCCTTCAGGCGCAGAAGGCCCACGTGCAACGCTTCCGTATCAATGGACCTTCATTTACATTTCGCTGTGTCCATCCAATCACGTTAATGTAACCCAGCCGCGATCGTAAATCTAAAGTCGGCTTAGAGTTTTGCACAATCCTTTTCAGAATAATGTTGCAAAAGTCAGATGAAACCTTGCATGTTGAACAAATTGAAGTTCTCGATGAGTTCGTTACAAACATTAACACAACACATGGAGCTCTTTATCACCATTCTTCACAATCTGACGAGTTTGGCAGAAATTTCAAAACTGGACATGGCGCTGTATAGCTTGTCTCCATGCACGCTGTCACATCCAGCCTTGACACCAAGGAATAGGTGGTGCGGATCGATTTGTACTTTTTCGATCTTTTTCAGGATCTGCGAAGTGCTGAAATCTTATTTATAATGATGTGGATTATAAGCACAGTGATGTAAACCAATCACTTAGCTTCCGCACAAAGTTTATCAGATTAAGTACTATCTGGGAAGTTTCTATAAAAAAGAACAATATACAGATAACATTCTAAAGCTAAAGAGTATATGATATCCTCTCTTCGGACTGGGCCTTGACGAATTCGAATAAAACTGGTATAAATTCGGTAGAGCCACAGGTCGTGTCATTGGCAATGAATAATGTAGTATGGCATTATGTTGGGCCAGTACATTTATGGTAATCGCCACTCAGCTAAGGTCAGATAAAAGCTAAGAAACACTTCTCTTTGGCAAATTAAGGGTGATTTTTAAAAGCTATAGGAAAGCTTAAAAAAACGAATATAATTCAGAAAAGTGCATGAAAACTTTATTTGAATCGATAGTACGATCTATATGAATTTAATCATAGTGTATGGCTATCCGGTGTACTTCAACGTTCTTAACAAATGGAAAGGTTAAGGAGCCAATATTCCATGAGCCTGAATTTAGAAATGCAGAACTCCATAGTCTAACTACGAAAAATCGACAGCAACTAGGCTTTATAATGGAGCCAATGTGAACAGGGCGGGATAATTGCATTGTTAAGGCGATTCGAAAGCACTGTGTGCGTGGTGTGGTCTCATAGAGTGGATACGAGTTTGGTCCAGTTTCAAAATAATGCGTATCATGATTGCACGAATGGAATAGCTTTTTCCCGTCTGTGGTTTTCGTATACGTATACCTTTGACTAATCAAAGATGTGAAAGGGTGTCCATATACCACATTGTACGTAGAATGATATGTAGATAGCTTTTCTACATCGGCGATGTCAGGGACGTCAATGCAGACAGTTTCCAGTCCAGTCATACCATCTCTGCCGCCATCGTGCCGAGTTCTACTGGTAGTTTCAGCCCCATTAGATGCCACAACAGAAGTTTATATTTACCCTCCTCCTGACTTTCTTAGAAAAGACTGAAGTGAGTGGTCTCATCCATGTGTCAGAGTCCATGTGCGACGCAATACACATCCAAGATTGTAGTTGCAGCAGATTTTATATTATCATTTTATTATCAATTCTTCTTCAGACAAACTTCAACGCCATTGAATTATTCATACAAGTAAAAAGCTTTCAGGTCCGAAAATTCATGCCATCCCATACTCCAATAAAATTCAAAATTTCCAGGAAAAAGGGAGACCGTTCTCATCCACCCATAACCAGTTCACATGACATGATATAACACACTTTAAATTTGCAGCGCGCGCATTATTCAATGCAACGCCAGCAACAATAAATCAGTACTCCTGACACTATAGCCAGCCACACACCATCCTACCACAGCAAACTCTGTGGAAAGGGAAAAGGTGTACGTTTTGGGTTTTACCGAAAAAACTACATCCGAGCTCATTTGTAGGCCCGCAGGTAACGAATATTTGTCAGGTGTGTGCCTGCCATACTAAACAATAGCCATTCAGGTCGTCATCGTGCTACAAAAAAAAAACGCAAGATCTGCATGCGGAGACTTCAGTTGCTTACATAACTTGTAACTGCCTCTGGGTCTGTTGCTTTCGTTCTGTACGCGCGTTTGGCATGGGCGGTCTGTTTTATTTTTATCTGCGAGTTTACTCGTCGGTGGACTGTGCATTGATGGTGATTTAATCTGACAGCGAGTCACAGCTCAAGGTAACTTGAGATGAGTCAGCTCAATAGTTTGGACGGATTCGCGGTGGTGTACCTATTGTTTTGGACGCATTTCTGACAAGCTTTGTGTTCCCATTCCCCCTATTTTCACTGCCCAGTGACGGATGTCGAATACCAATAGCTCCAGTTAGGTGGGTGAATGGGTGACCCTATTTGTTGTCTGCACTGAAGTATTGTGTATCAGGTTTACTTACGCTTTGAACCATTGGCTTTCTTTTTACAGGCAGTTATGGACTTTGAACAAGATTTGGTGCTTTTTATGTTTACCTGTCGGCCTGTCAAAATGATAATAACAGATTGTTTGGTATTAATTTCGGCCGTAGAGCGAGTTGCAATTATATAAACTGTAACAAGCTTAAGAGGATTTCCCCTCGGAATACTAGAGGGGGAGTCCGAAAACTTGTTTTCCATGGTACTTGTTGTGCAATTTGGCGTGCGCGGTTGCGAGCTTACAATTAGAGTGTCATTCTATTGAACGACAACACTTGGGCGGCTTAAAATGTAAAAAGGAAATGAAAAAATTGTTTTGTGATTGCTATGTATCAATTTAATAAAGAGAAAGCTTAGAGGATTTGCCTGTAACCATTCTGCCACTCAATTCAAGCTCAATTGTTTCGATCTTGCGTGAGGGAGACATCAGATTGTGCTGGTAGTCTCTTTTATTTAAACTTACAATTATGAATATAATTTAGTAGTTTTTGAAAGAGGCTACAAAAATGTTATTGAGTACAGGATCTCTGCAGAGAACTACGGACTAGGGCCAAGGTTGTGCCATTTTGTTGTAAGTGAAAGGTTTTTTTTATTAGCAATCAAAGATAATATTTGGCACCACAGCCCTCAAGGAACCAGGGCCTAGCTTCTATTTACAACAACTACTAGTGTTATGCCTGTTACTGTTCCCTCATTTGTAGATGGGAACTACATTTTTTGCCGACTGCGAACGGCGAGATTTGAGAAGCTTTTCATACACAACACTCTTTGAGTTTTGTCAGCAACTCAAAAGGAGTGGTACCGTGAAAAAATGTGTCTGGGAAGCGAACCTGGGATCTAGGCGTGTGAGTAGACGCACTTACCCACGACGCCGCGGCCACCACACTTACCACCAAGTAGCGCCCATTAAATTCGCCACATATCATTATCTCAAATAAGTTTTGCTTAACATTTTAGTGAATATTTTAACATCGTACTCCCTGATGAACAGTAGATTACGAACCCTGATTACGAACCCTCCGCATAATTGTAACCAAGCATCTGTGATCCAGGCATATCGTTCATAATCATGATGTGATTAAACGATTGATTAACGATATGCCTGTATAGTAAAGCATTCATAATCCTGAAAAGGTGTGTTAGGTATCTACCTAAGCTTCTCGTGCCTTTACATCGCTTATAATTATCGCAAAGTGCCTTTTTCCATTTCACGAAAAAGTTTCTAAATATTTGCTAATCAATTTCTTTCCTCTGATCTTCTCCGTTAATCAACATGAATGTCTTAAAGTCAGATCTACAAGCACTAACCATACTGAAATCGTCTCCAACACCCTATATGCCTAGAAAATTTATTGAAGATTACGTTGACGTTATTCATATCGACTTAGGCAAAGCACGGTTAAAATTGTATCTTGAAACCCGTAGATATGATGTATTATTTAGAGAAACTTCATTATCATCGCTTCTTCGAGGTAGTCACATTGTTCCGCTAATTTTCTTCTACGACACTGATTGCTTTATTTTTAACAATTCCTCTACTTAATGACGATAAAACTATTTCCTCTGTCGCATCACTCCGGGACCTTGGCGCAAATTGTGACAGTGAATGAAGTGTCTCAAGAAGTTCAGGTCGACACTCACTCTTCGATCTTAATTCCGCAATTGACAGCGGCCATAGAGAGGATCTGTACGTACGTACGATCCATGTCTAGTTTCAACATTCACACCAAACTCGTTAAATTGTGTAGGAAGACGCTGTCGACTGCCAACTGCTTGTCGGTTAAATATGAGAGAGACAAGGGTAAACAAGCCAAAATACAGAACGTTTTTAAATAACTATTTTTGATATGAACCGCCGAACTATATTATGGGGACAACGCAAAAGAAGAAGATGACGTAGATAATAATTTGAGCGTTGGAAATAAGAGGTGGCGAACAAAAGATTGTGTTGACTGAAAAATTAACAAGATACAGTACCATGCAGAAGGAGAAGAACAGAAATGATATTTTTTCATCTTCAATGTCATACCCATAGTAAAGGGGCTACAAAAAGAAGCAGTTTCAGTTTTTTTTGTCGTCTTTGTCCTTGTTCGTGACGTTAAAATTTTCCACGGGATACCTTTTTGAGGATTTGTTTTCGTACGAAACCTTTATAGTTCGGGTGTTCCCATTTTCCCAGCCATGAAGCTTATTTTTGTCTCTTCCTATGAAGCTTATTTTAAGAAAATTTTTAAAATACTCGTAGGTTCACATGACCTAACGTTCATTGCATTTAAATATATATGCCTTTCGTTTTTTTCGAAAGAAAAGTTTTGCGCACGATTTTTAGTCCTGTTTTGGTTGGTGCCATATGAAGGAGAAGATTTATCGACTTACTAAACTTATAGGCTACACAGTGGTATGCATCTGGTCAGGTTTCTTCGGATAAAACGCTTAAGATGGTTAGATCATGTATGATGTATGGACACTACTGTTACGGCCCAGAAAATCTCCGAAGCTGAGCCATTAGGACAACGCCTAGGTAGAGAGGTGGAGAAGAATCGCAACTAGAGACAACTGGCGAGAGATCTTGTTAGCTGGATATTCATTTTGGTTAAGGCCCATATCCACGGCAGACTAAAGCGCCATTAAAAGAAAAAGAAGATGAAATGAAGTTATAGTTAAGTATCCAACTAAAATACACAGTATCTATCATACTCCCAGTTCGAATATTAATTTTATCTAAAGTTATTGTTTATTACTTACAATTTAAACATACTACTTTCAGACTTTATGATAATCATGATATTCGTAACATGCGTTTTTGGCTCGAGGGATGGTGGAAATTTATTCTTCACTCGATCCTCCGCTATCGTGGTCATCAAAACCGATGTTCAAGCGATTCTGTGTTTGAGTTCGAATCAGTCCGTGCCAATTTATTTGCCAAATGAAACAAATGTTGAAATAAAAAACCGATAAAGTGGGTCTCACCAAGATCGGCATTCCTGATTACATAACCTACAAGTTGTTTCAAAATTGACCCAACTCCTCCCATCAGTCGGAAAATAGTCGGAGGATACTCTTAAGAATGAAAATTTAACATAACTTTAAAAATAGTTCATGTATATTTGAATTGAATTTGAATGCAATTTTTATTTTTCACTCTTCATTACTTACATATATACTAGACAAAAATACTTAAAACTAGCTGACTTATTGAATCCATTGATCTTAAATCTAACTTACTGACTCTTCACGAGTACTCTAAGCTAATCTAGGGTTTTTTATTTATGCCTTTCGGCCTCTTGTATTTTTTAAATTCATTGCTTAAAACTAATTACATTTTTTTTTTAATTCCTCCAAGAAAATTTTTAAAAACTTGGAAAACTTGGTTATATTTTTTTCTTAACCTAACTTAAAAATAAAAAAAGAAAACAGCTAAATAACAACCCTATTCTACTTAAAACGAAAGTTAAGCTTAACACTATAAACAATTAAATTAGCCTAAAACTTAACTCTACTTAATTATATACATTAAACTTAACTATGTCCGTAAGGCTCTACGGACGCGTGCACCAGGGCGTATGTGTTATTTATATGCTTTACATATATATCTAGTACGCCGTGATGCACCTTTTTTTTTTCATTTTTATTTTGTGCTTTTGTATTTTTTTTTTATAATAAAATGCTTAAAAACTACCTTAACCTATGTGAGTTGGCCCTTTGGACTCAACTACCCCATCTATTAGTTTGAGAAGTTAGCGGCATCGAACGCTGGTTCTGGTGTAACCACCAGTAGAAAAGCTGTTCTTTGGCAGAAACTGCTCTGTCGCGGGCAGAAATCGCTCTACTGAACCGTAGGAGTTCCTCGTGGCTGCGAGTGACGTCCGGCTCATATTGGAGTGGCCTCTCGACTGTTCGGCGTACGACGTGGAAGATGATAGGGCAACCTTGTATCAGGCCTTTAGCGTCCAAATAGAGGAAAGCTTCAGGCGGAATGAAGCCGTTAAGACGTACAAGTTCATGGTACATTTCATTTGGGTAGTAAGCCCCAAAGATCAGACTGTTGGTTGAAGCCATGCCTCGAGCAGTGTGACTTCGTATCAACTTGATATTAAAATTATCTATCCTTATAAGGTTTGCCTCTTTGTACAGAACCTCGTTGGGGTAGAATTTCTTGTACTGGGATTCTGGTGTTCGATATAAACGGAGACAGGCCCGAAGACACTGTCTCTCGAACACCCTCATCTTTTCCATCTGGGAAGTTCATGTATATATATTGCATATGTGCACATCTGAATCTACCATGTATTTTTCCACAAGGCTGTGCAGCTTTTTTCTTCAAAATACTTCCTTTTAACATTTTTGATAACACATTTTTCCTTGACTCCATAATTATGCATAATATTTTTTCCTCACCGTCTAAAGTAATGTTCAAATTTTTCGAAATTATGTCTATCAGAGGCTATAAAACATGTTGTTGCTTTCTCAGTTGTCGCAGAGTAATGTAATATACCTCTTACCTGTAGGATTCCCTCACATTTCACTCTGCGCCCTGTTTGGCTAACTAATAATTCCCAGGAAGCAATAACTGTCAAAGAAAATCTTCCAAAACTTTGTCGTTCAAAGCGTGGAGAATACCCAGCACTTACGAGAGAACGGACACCATGAACAACTAAAGTTTATGCCCTGGGACCTAACAAACTATAGCACTACACTTATTTTTATTTTAAAATTCCTTAAGCGACAAATTGCCACGTAAAATCCTGCCCAAATGTGTCAATGACCCGTACAACAAAGGACTGTATAACAAATTGCACTGATGTTGCACCTCACACCTTCCAGCAGTGATTTAAATATTCACTACGGCACCAAGAAATGTTGTTCCTGAACTCCAATAAGCGACAGATGTTATCGACAAGACACACCACACACTACCTGTCAATCAAACCGCCTTCGCCAGCGGTGATCCAACAGCTTATGTATAGAACGATTGTGTTTCATTGCGGATTTCTGAACCGCCTACCGCCTACCGCCTGTCGCCTGCCGCCTGCAATTATCGTGCACATGAGCCCCAATTTCATGCATCACACAATGCATGCTGTGACGAGCCAACCCCAAGGATGAAACGTGATCTGAAAAAGGAAGCGCCTGGACACACCAACAGACACGACCACTCCAAGTCTGACAAATCGCTCGCATGACATATCCCTTCATCTGAGCCTGCACCGAGCATTCACCATTCTCTTACCCTCCATTTTCTCCACTTTTTTTGGTTGTGCAAGCACTCTGCACATAGGGTTAATAAATCAAAGTATTTGACAATTCGGTTCGCACTTTCAGCTCTCGTGTCCGCTGAATCGATTGCCCGCCCAAATTAATTGTCCACCAACAGCACCAGTGTCCAAGTGATGTCAACTGGGAGTAATTTTCGTTGGTATGCCTCACGCGTGTTCCACTTTAAACAATAAATTAGTTTAAGGCTATAAATTGTCTTTCGAGTGCTCGGCAAGTTTTGTCTCCTTTAAGGTTAATATGGTGATGGAATGCTGCTGAGAGCTCTTTTTCAGGGAACAGATTAAATGCTGATTCAGTCAGTGATTAGTCAGCCCGTCAATCGGGGTGGCAGTGCACGACTGAAAAAGTGCAACAAATTTGCATAATAATACCGTTCCAGGATAATGTGGGCCGTAATTTAAAATTCAAAATTTATTTGTGGCTGTGTATCCTTAATGTCATCATTAAAATGCGATTTGGCCATTTGTGGACATGCCGGTATTAGTCATTTTTATTTTGTTTGGCCGAGAGCCCTTTTGTTCTGTGGCCGGCGACTGAGGCTGTGGGGCTCTCGCAGATGGAGATAAATGGCTGGAAGTTGGATGGCCTTAACTTATTTGGCAGTCAAAGTTCTGCCGAAGCCAAGGACAATATTTATTGTGACGTCCATGAAGTTCTTCTGAAGTTAAATTCTAATTTGGTGTGCGTTTAAGGAAATATCCCGATTGGATTCCACTTGGTGAAGATTAATTGGATTGTTCGGCGATTCTTAAATACTTGGGACAGTTAAAAGGATTTACGTCTCAGAGATTTATCAAGTTCATAATTTGGATTTTCTGCCAGGGCAAGGAAATAATTTACACTTAAGTGATTGTATTACTGTGCCATTGAGGGGTGAGATATTATCTGCCAGAAGGATTTCTTTTCCGCGATAAACCGTCTGGGGCTTTGTGTTTGTTTTCTGCGATTGTAAATTGTGATGTTGTTCATTTTAATGAACTAGGAAATGTCTAAAGCACTTGACACTTCCAGCCAGTATAAATTAATTTCTGCAGCCCGCGTGAAAGCCTAACCCCCGTTATTGCATGAAAATGTATTACGGTATTACGGTATTAATGATATATTCTATAACTGTTGATATGCAGATATGGGACCAGGGCCTAGCTTCTTCAACAACTACTCATGTTGTGCATGCTACTATTCTTTCACGAGTAGAAGAGACCTACAGTTTTCTTGCCGGCTTCGAACGACAAGATTTGAGAAGCTGTTCATAGACAATTGATACTCTTTGAGTGTTGTCAGCTACTCGAAAGAGGTGGTGCTGTGAAAAAATGCGAAGTGTCCCGTTCGAGAGTCGAACCTAGACTTTCTGAGTGGCGGTCAACGCACTTACCACTACGCCACGGCGACCACAAAAAACATAGTGAGTTGAATTTCTTAAGCAGTTTCAGATGTATAGAGCCTGTATTCCTTCGATTATGTGACACTCGTGTGTTAAAAACCGTCTACACAGATGACGATAATGGGAAAACTCAAGAGTTGTGCTTCCCCATCAAAAATTCAGTATTGTGAATTGCAGGCACAAAATCATCGCATTGGTCACTCATCCACAATTCAAACCAATATAAATTTTAAACAAATTCCGATTTTTTTCTTAATGCCAAACGATGACCATGTGTTGCACCGCATTGACCCATCACTTATATTCCTACCACATCACTCCTCCCAAAAGAAACCCCACAGTAAACTGAATATATCTGAATGAACCAAACCGAACGAAGCGTGTCAATTAGATTCACTACCGGTGGACAGAAAGTCTCAAAGTTCAATTATCATATGTTCAAAAGCTGCATCAAATGACACAAGGAGCATCGTCATTGATGGCTACAGCACACCGGAAATTGTACATCCTGCAAAAGATAATTAACAGCGAGTATGTCTGGAAGGCGTATGTCAAACAGAAACCCACCCAAATTGGCAATTGTATTGGTAGATTGCCTACTGCACAGCCAACAACAAAGAAACATGAAACTGACAAGGTATACGAAAATGCACAAAATAGGACAGAAAGAACATCGGACTGTGCCATTTTCTAGAAAACATTTTATAACACGTCCTATAATGCCTGTTGCGGTAGGCTTCATACCCATGTATATTTATCGTCTTTTAAACTGCGTTTTTAAAATGTTTTTGACGCGACGGATTCCGTTTTGCATAAACTTTAATCACGTCCTGAAACTTTAAAATCGACTGAACTGAATTTTTCGATCGTAATAATAATTGAGTGGCACTACAGCCCATAACGGACCAGGGCCCAGCTTCTACAACAACTACTCGTGTTGTGCATGCTATTTTGTTCTTCACGAGTAGAAGGGACCTACAGTTTTTTGCCGATTCCGAACGGCAAGATTTGAAAAGCTTTCCATAGACAAGTAATACTCTTTGAGTGTTGTCAGCAACTCGAAAGAGGTGGTGCCGTGAAAAAATGCTAGGTGTCCCATCCGGGAATCGAACCCAGACTTTCTGCGCCGCAGTCGATGCACTTACCACTGCGCCACGGCGACCACAAATTTTTCGATCGTTTATATAAAATACATATCTATGATTACCAGCTGACATTGACTACACCATCAGTTCCTTGCGGTCAGATTCAGAATATTTGACCTTAATTAAAGAACAGGTAGAACAGGTATATTATTTGTTACAAAATCAATCGTCAGTTATTTAATCCGTTTTTCTTTTTTGGGGAAACTCCACCGGCAGAGAGATAACTTGTACGACAACTTTTAACACAATGGCTCAAAATCATACCTTACGTACGGAGAAGAATCGCGCGGACATAGGATATACTCCTATTGTTTTCTCACAAGTTGAGCGGACATTTTCATGTCGCTCGAACTTTGAAAAACGCTACTCATTTATTAAAACTGAAAACAATGTCTGCAACTCGTAGGAGGGGGTGCCCACAGGGGACCAGGGCGTAGCTACTTTTTCAACTACTCGTGTTGTGCAAGCTATTGTTCTCTTACGATTAGTAGGAACCTAACAGTTTTTTGCCGAACACCGAGGGGCGAGATTTGAGGAGCTTTTCATAAAAAATCGTTACTATTCAAGTGTAATCAGAAACTCGAAAAAGGTAGTGCCGTGAAAAATGGCAGGTATTCAGTCCGGGAATCGAACGTGGACATTCAGCGTATGGGTCGACGCACTTAGTCACGACGACCTAAACTTCCCAGATTTTCTCCACCAGAGCTGTGCCGTTCTGGTATATGCGCAAATTGGAAAACTGGAGGGTACAAGGTGAAGATGTTCGCTAGACGAAAGAAAGCGAAAACTTAGAAACTGTTTAACACTACTTTCTGAAAGACTTAATTATGGGCTACCTCAAACCATGTGTGGAATATTGAAGCCAAGCATCACTGGCAACATGGGTCGAACGTATTTTTTTCCATTTCTGTACGTATTTTTTTATTGTTAATTTTTTTCTTATGCATTATGCTTTTTATAAATTAAAAATTATTATTCTATTTATAAATGTTATTGAAATTAAGTAAATTCTGACATAAAAAACTTAGTAATCTAATCGTTTATTTAAAAAAAAATATTTTATATAAATCTTAATCTACGACTATTCTAACTATCCTACCTAGGTATTTAACTAACTTGATACTAACTTTTTTTTTGTTTTTTTTTTATTGCTGCAAACTAGCTTACTCTAAATTATCATACATGTTACTTGGCCATAGGGGACCAAAAACGCTAGCCTGACAAGCTGACGATAACTGGGGCTTGATGGGGTTGTAGCCACCAATTAAACCCTCGATCCATATTACTTTCCGTTCTATCGCGAACAGGGATGGATGTACTGAACCAGAGATCACCCGGACTTACTGTTCCTACATAGCTCTCGTACAGCAGCCGCCTATCCACTGTCCTTCTTACCACGTGATAAATAAGTGGAAATCCCTCCTTACCTTGGATCAAACCTATACGATCAAGATACACGCATGCTTCCGGTGGAATGAATTAACTTCGGCATGAGCTCTCGTAATATGCGTCGGTTGGATAGTAAGTCCCGAATATGAGCTCTTTTTCAGACGTCATTGCTTGCGCAACATGCCTTCGAATCAGCTTAATAATGAAATTATCTACTCTATTCACTTTGGTCTCCGTGGCGTAGTGGGTAAGTGCGTCAACCCACGCGCAGAAGGTCTTGGTTCGATTCCCGGACGGAACACCTCGCATTTTTTTCACGGCACCACCTCTTTCGATTTGCTGACAACACTCAAAGAGTATCAATTAACTGTGAAAAGCTTCTCAAATCTAGCCGTTTGGAGTCGGCAAAAAACTGTAGGTCCCTTCTACTCGTGAAGAACAGTAGCACGCACAACACGAGTAGTTGTTTTATAATCTAGGCCCTGCTCCGTTGTGGGCTGTTGTGCCACGCAATTATTATTATTAATTATTACAATTTTTGGAATAAAGGATTTAAGTCAATGCAGCAAGAAAGTGAAAGTTTCGAAAAGAAACCTACCTTTTTTCTGTTCTTTTAGGTATACTCCGTTGCTATGAGCATAATGATATTTGAAATACGTCTGCTTAAATGCTTTACTAACTTACATTTGTAATCCAATTTGCACTTATCATATGGCATTTAAATTCTCCGAATGTATAACACCAGCGTTTTATGTTTTGTTGACAATTTCTTTATTGCCGATTTTATGTCCGATTACAACAATTTATTGAATAAAACATAACAAGCCGCATGGCCGTGCGATATGCATGAGAAACCCACTACTTTATTAAAATATTTGCATGAGTTCGTTAACCTAGGGAGAAGACAAGAAATAAATTTCCATGTCTTCATTTTTAGCCTAAAAATGTGTGTTTTTTAAGAAAATCTCCATCTCTCTCTAAGTTTACAAACCATTGCGTCTATAAACGAGAAACAAATTGAATACTTAGCACCGAATCGTGAGCCATATGCCTCATTAAGCCCCAACCCGCACAGCCCAAGTATTTGCAGCAAACATGAAACATCTGATCAGAATCAACTTGTAATAAATTCTCAATCGACCGTTAAATATTGTGTGTGCCTCTTATTTCTCTTTTCGTTTAATTTGGCGTCGTTTAATTAAAGAAGAAAAAAAAGAGAATCTGAAATGCAAAGAGTAAACAAAAATTAATTGAACATAGCTTAAAATCGCGTAACACCCGTTTATGGGCTGTATTCGAAATGCACGGCGGCCGGTTTGCGATTAATCCTTTACGCCAAGGGGGAGTGTCAATGGCTCTCGTGGGTGAATGCATCATTAATGCTGTTATATATCAAAAACAGAGTAAATAAAATGAATTAAGTACGTAACTGGACTGCTGAATAGAATATTAATTCGAAAGCCGACGCTGACTTAAAGATTTCGACATGGTTTTGTGTTCTTTTTTGTGTCAAATTTTGTTTGGTATTCCTTTGGGAGGGTCATATAAAAACGCATATGGGGTGTGCCTTGGAATATCTTTCTGAAAGCACCGTTAACATTCTGAATGAAATAACAGAAGCGGTTTATGCGCAAATAAATGCAACAGGATTTAAATGTAAGGTGGAGATATGTTCCTGCATTTACAGGAACTGTCGTAAAGCAAAATGTTCAGCTTTATGAGACTAATTAAAAAAAGCACTAAGTTGCTTTGTAAAGCTCAACAGCAGGATATAACGGAAAACAAGCAATGTAATTCATTTCACTGAGTCTGATGAAAATAATGCCAGAAGGTTTAATTTAAACTCACACCTAGAAGATTTCAGTTCTTCTTCTCAACAGTTTATTAGAGGCATGTACATATATGTTAAAATATTAGTATACGTTTTAGCAATAATTTGTTCATAAGTGTGCCCACAGGACACTTGTTAACTAAAGTGTGTGTAAATATCTCCAAATTATGTGACTGGTTTCATGAAAGAAAATCACATCGTCAACGGAATCACTGATGAAACCAACAAATTTGTTGCGATAGCGGCTTCCAGATCCAGGTGTTGAGGGAACCTGACTGGTAGTGACAGCTTGACCAGACGCTATATTCTAGGCCAAGAGTCCCTGGCACTTCAGTTCCAGTCTGACCGAGCGGTAGGCCCTCTTGTGGAAGTAAAGTGGTGGCTGTGGTGTCACCAGAGCTAGGACATGCGGTTAGAGAACTTTCTCAGCGCAGTGTGCAGTTGCATTGTCAGCCGTGTGCTGAGACCCAGAGAGCGGTAGAAAGGCCTCGCTCCAAACTAAGTTGGAGTGATTGTGCCTCAAATATGATCGTATTTGGTACTTGGGTAACAAGACGTCTGTTCTTGCATAAGCAAGTAATCTTGGGAAAACGGATTCCCTGATATAAGGCAGGTGATCGCATAAATAAAAATCCCATATCTGTTTATTAAAATTATTCATAAGAATCAACCTTCTCTTTTTTGTATTTAACGCTACTAAGTGAAAGTAAAAAAATTGAGCAGTGCCACAACTAAACAGGCCCCAGCTTCAGTAATAACGTTGTTCTGGCTACAGTCTGATTCAAACGACATAGTTAAAAACTTTTCCAGTACATTGTTTGCGATCCAGCATGTAAAATGAAAGATGTATCATTTTAGGAATTGTACGTTAGACGTAGATGAACAACTATGTTTCTTTTCCTTAATTAATAGTATTATTTTCTAATCATTTATAGTCCCATGTTAAGAATAAAGTAAGAAGTTAGTCATTAATTCAGACTCGAAGTTTCTGACCAAAATTTTTGATATATTATATCGTCTAGCGAATCCCAGGTAACTTTTACATCCTTATTTCTAAAATAACATTCACTAACTAAGTCTACACGCAGCAGGGGCCAATTAGCCTAGGCTTAAACTTTTTGAACAAATACACTCCTAAATCAAATTTTATGCATGCTCACTTAAAAATGTCTCCACTTGTAACTAAGCACATATGTACATATATTGGCCACCGCGTTTTATATCACTTAATGTTTTTGTTATCCATATATGTGGAAACTTTAAACAAACACGTGACATTTACTGAATTTTACAGTACCCTTGAATAAACAACAAACTGTTTATTTGAAATTTCTCAGTTCACAGTTGTTTGTTTGATTTTAAATATCTTGTCACAATAATCAATTTTTAAACTATAGTGGCTTACAGACAACAATGTTATATGCTTCCTTCCCCTCAAGCTTATATTGTATACACAACAAAACCGGAAAAAGCTAACAGAACATTTATACATTTCAAAATCAATTTTAATACAAACTTTAAAACGCGACATTTAAACTTTCGCTGTATCTTATAGACTTCAATGCAACCTTAACAAAATTTTATATTAACATGATTTCACAGACATAAAGTTTTCTCACGCGCCTAAAAGATTAGAAGTAAGTTTAATGAGTGCATTTAAAGTTGGTAACACAACATAATTTTCACTTAATGAGCAAAACATTCTTCGGTATATTTCATATTTGAAAGTTCCTCCAAACCGACAATGCTCGAAAAACATGGTTTCGTCAATTTTAATTCTGCGTCTTGTGTTTACGACCCTCTTGTTAGCATCAGCACCTTTTTTGTGAAAATTGTAATTCAGTTGTTCTGGCAGATATTTCGTTTTAAAAATGTGTTTTGGAAAAGTGTTTCAAGCAAGGAATTAGCAGGGGATTTGCATACAGTTTTAGAATCAGAGGCATTTCAAAAACTTAAAATTATTAAATATTGAAAGGTAGTTTTCATATGTGTTAAGTGAGGTTAAAGAAACGTAAGCTTCATCGTACCCGAACATTATCGACAGATCTTTTCAAAGTTATTTAAGCTTTCATTTCCAATTTTGTGATTCATATTATGGTATGTGCAGTTACAAGGCTTTTAAGTTGAAAAAAAATGCAGCAAAAAATCCCCAAACAAATAAATTGAAATTTGTTTCAAGTATTTAAGTCAAAAACAGTCTTACCGAATTCAAGCCAAAAACGGTAAGACATACGAATTTGAAAATCCCACTATTATCAAGTACGTTTAACAAAAGTCAATATTAAACTATGTATTCATAGAAGATGTTAAAATATGAAAGATGTTGGTTTTTGGAGACATTTAATTTTTACCAAAGTGGAGTCTGAAACTCACTGTTGGTGTGGGATTTATCCAGTTCAATATGCAATTACACATATATAATTATAATCGTATTGGGAGTACAAAATAATTCAATAACTGTTTCCTTTAAAAAAAAAACGTAAAAAATACATCACCAAAGATATTGTCGTCAGATGCGACGACTGTTACCAACTCTCTGATATTTTCGAATATCATGTCTAAAAACTCGATGGCATCGATTTTATTACTTAGTCATTTTTATGCGAAAGAACCAGTTACACCACGATTCAGAAGGAACAAGGACCATTTGGAGCCTAGCGCTATCATGTTACAAATTCAACTTGTCACGCCTTTTGGACATTTCTGTGCGTTTTTCATGCACGGCTCTTACGCATAATTTGTAGTCGATAACATTTTCCATCAATGGTTTCTCCTGGTTTTAGCAGCTCATAGTACACCACGTTCGTCTGGTCGTATCATATGCGGAGCATGACGTTTTTCTTTGGCGTTTATGTAAAGGATGATGGATCGGGTTCACCAGGCTACGCATAGAATTTTTTCTCTTCTTCTTCAAACTAATTATTGCTGACAATGTCACAGCTTTCTAATGAAGTTGATAAGGCACAACTTGTGTCATCTTTTGAAAGCAGCCGGAATTGATTTGTGCCCCGAAACAATATACAAATGGCAGTAACTTTGTACAGTTTCTTACGTGTACTGATGGCCGTAAGAGCAGTTCTTATGCTTATTTTTCAAATTTATATATTGATGTTGCACTGTTTTCAACAAATAACGCCAAAACTGGTTCAGCCTAATACCCTTGAGCTATTTTAAGTGAATGTTATTATCCCACACAATATTTTATATCTTTACTTATATTTCTAAATGTTTTTGCTTTTTTTTCAAGTAGTCCTAGCAGTAGTCCAATTCAAAAAAGATCAGAGGAAACATCAAATTCTTTTCAAAGTTTCTGTCGATTGATATATCAAATGTGAGTGTTCGATTAAATTTATTTTTTAAGCCACTTTCTATTCCTCAATCATTAGATTGCATATCAATACAAAATTTTATGCAAATTTCTTTATTAATATACAGACAAGAGACCAGAAACTATAACTATATACATAAGGGAATTTAACTCTCACTACAATTTAGTTTAAATTCAAAATATTTTAAAATTACTAAATAAAAGTCATGTGGTCGCCGGGGCGTAGTGGTAAGTGTGTCGACCGCCACTCAGAAGATCTAGGTTCGATTTCCAGCCGGGACACCTCGCATTTTTTCACGACACCACCTCTTTCGAATTGCTGACAACACACAAAAAGTATCAATTGTCTATGAAAAGCTTCTCAACTCTCGCCGTTCAGAGTCGGCAAAAACCGTAGGTTCCTTCTACTCGTGAGAGAACAGTAGCACGCCAAAAGCTATATGTATGAAATGTATTAGCCACACATGTATGAGTTAGATGTTCCCTTAAATTGAATTTTAAGTACAATATGAACTTACCACAGATTCTATTCAAATCCACCAGCTAAAGTTTCATCAATGTAATCAATTTGAAAAAATAACTGCTTCTCTGCGAGCATAACCTTCCACAGCTTTAATCAACCATATGCACTGCATTTGTCCTCTAGATATAGGCCAAGGATTCAGGCGTACCGCAGTTATACGTACATTCCATGTACGTATAATGGATACATTATATATGCACGAACGGTGTACACCGTTTCCTTACTTGCATTCTACCCACGGTAAATCGATAGAGATACATTTTTATTCATATCCTCCAACAGTGATGCGGATGCCTCTACTCGAATGCATGCCTCGGTTTCTCAAAATCACTTTACGTAAATCGATACCGTCTGCTCGTCGGAGAAAGGAAACATCCTTCAGGCTCGTACTGCTCCTGCTCTGCTCTCTGTGTCGCACTTTACGTGCTTGTTGATGGGGCTACAAACAATAACTTAAAACTAAAGGATCAAAATTTGCATACTCATTGAGGACCTAGACAACACGTTGTTCTTAAGGAAACTCAACATTAACTGTAGTGATCTCTAGTTCTTGGAGGGAGTATTTCACCACAGAGGACACTTATTATCTGAAGCGAAGTCTGTGCAGTGTTTTTAAATTAATCTGAGCAGGGCTAATGAATATACTTTGTAAGCGGCAAAACACTTAAAAATGCTGAATATCATACTAGCAATTCATCAAACTTACAATTTACAAAATCAAATGGCGCAATCAACCCGTGTTCTGTATAGCCACATAAAGTTAAGCCTTTTATCTTACAAAAATGACGCGTGGCGCATGGGCTTAAATTGGAAAAAGAAAACTCCTTAAGACAATAAATAAACGTAAAACTGAACACTTTTGTGTTACCTACGGTGGAAATAAGGGTTTTTGTATTGAAAAAAATTTAACGACTGCACTTTATGAACGATGAGGATGACACATAAGGTCGTTCGAGATATGCACGAGTGAATGCCTCGAATTTGCTCTCACCGATACATCCTTTACGATGTCGTTAAAGTGAACGATGCATCAAATGGGATGCTAAAAGGAAACTTCCTTTCATCCTCTTTTGCATTGAACCCTTTTTTCAATAGACCTGCGTGTTCGGCCATAAATCAGAAGTTTCGAACGGCATCCATGAAAAGGAGCCTACTCCCAGCTCAATGCCAACGTCCGACAGATTAACCACAAGGCAAACGACGCACGCTTAACTCATATGAAAGAAGCGCCAAACGAAGTGGACCCTTATCCCCTAAACGCAGGGAAGAGAACTGATTTCAATTTTTGATTTGGACCTTTTGTATGCGGTTGTCTGAAAAAAATACGCCCATTGTGCGGACACTGCCCGACGAGGGAGGGAGTATTTGATCATTTTAATCTGCTGTCAAATGCGTAGCAGCCCGTATTTCATGAGTACTGTCGGCGGGGATATTCGCACAGAATTTGGAAGTGATTTGAAAGCGCATCGAATGGAATGAGGGAGAATTAATATTTGACATCGCTAAGTAGACATTTTTGATAGATGTCATATCCACCGCATGCTGGCATGACAGAGTGAAGTGAGGTCCTGGTACCCATGAGTTGATATTAATTGGGTGTGAACGAATCAAATGTTACGTATATTTTAACGTCAGTCCTTTTTCAGGGATTTGCGGGTAAATGTGGATCATAAAACATCAGCATACGATGGAAATAATTGAAGTGAGGAAGTAATTACATTGAATGGATTACAAAATTAGATGTGGAATTGAAACTGCTTTACATGATGTTATAGTGATGTGTGGTACGAGCACACCCATTCTATGCTCCTAAGATATTAATGAAATGATGGTTCATCCATTACTGTCAGAAATTGCTGACTGAAAGCAATTATAAATATTATTTTTAGAATTATAATGGTGTCAGCAAATCATACGCAATTCCGAATCAAAGTGTTGTTGAAGATTTAAATCGAATCTAATCAAATTGTTTCAGGTCGAGCGTTCAGGACTTGCACATACTTATCGATTTACACATCTTATGATATCAAAGACTTTTTTTTTGTTTCCTTAAAAGTAAAAATTGGAACTTATTTTTCAAAATCTATAAAACGCAGATCGGGTGTTACCGTAAGGTAGTCACTCAAACTCTCTATTTTTTGTAGTATTCATGAATCATAATAATAAACATTAAGTGGCACTGCAGCCCACAAGGGTAGCAACCATCGGCACCAAACGGTGAGATTTCAGACCTCCGTTTTTCATAGACAATTACTAATCTTTAAGTGTTGTCAGCAACTCGAAAGAGGTTGTGCTGTGAAAAATTTGACATGTTCAGTCCGGGAATCAAACCTGGACCTTGGGTGTGTGAGTCGCACTACACCACGGCGACCACCTCGGAAATAACCGCTCAATAAATGGCCGGCTGCCGCTTAAGCTAAGCTTATCCGATCTCCGGCTTTACCTCTTGCTGCTCAATGCGTGGTGAGGCCCTTACGAGGACAATAAATTAAGCTAAATTTTTTTAAATGTCACTCAATAACATTCTCAAAATAAATTTTTTCAATTCATTTTCAAGCTTGCCGAGCACGATCAGTGTCTTGAGAACCATGGTGCTTAGCCATGTATTAACCAGTAGACCAACTCAACAGTAGGCGTCATCAAATGTCACACGAGGGGATCCCCGATCCTTTTTTCCTTATATCTTCCCTCGTCTGACCTTTTCTTGAATTCGCCGTTTGTGTGAAAAAAATGAAAAAAATTCTCAAAATGTATAATTTAAGGTTTTTAAGAGATTAATCATATACTAACATAATTTGTCCTTATTTTCTTTTTTATATAACCGCTAGACTCCTTCGTACTTGGAACATTTTATTTGAAGTTCTTGTTTTAGAAATGATCCAGGGGCACCAAATAGCAACTCGAACCCCCGTAGAGATAGTTTCTGAGTAAAGCCGCCGTTACACTTTCTCATTTCGGAATATTTGGAAAATATGGCAGCGGATGTGGTCGCCGTGGCGCATTGGTAAGTGCATCGACTGCGGCGCAGAAAGTCTGGGTTCGATTCCCGGACGGGACACCTAGCATTTTTCACGGCACCACCTCTTTCGAGTTGCTGACAACACTCAAAGAGTATTAATTGTCTATGGAAAGCTTCTCAAATCTCGCCGTTCGGAATCGGCAAAAAACTGTAGGTCCCTTCTACTCGTGAAGAACAATAGCATGCACAACACGAGTAGTTGTTGTAGAAGCTAGGCCCTGGTCCGTTATGGGCTGAAGAGCCACTCAATTATTATTATTATGGCAGCGGACAAGAAGTTTTCCAAGAAACAAGAAACCAAAGCACAATTTCAGAAAGATTGAGGTAGCTAAGTACTAATAGAACAAAATCAACTAATCTGTGTTGTTATGCCATTAGAAACGGAGAAGTACATTTTAATCTTTTTCTTCATAACAAGTGCAGCATTTAAACTATTACAAAAAAACACGTCTAGCCACTTTCATGTCTCACTTCCAGAAGAGTGAAGCAATGATAATTTAAAGTTAATTTAAGGCAGACACAAAAGTGAGACAACTTCTCCCCACAGTTAGCTTAAAAGTAATAAACAATTTATATATTTTAATAGCATTTCATTGTTTTTTTATTAAAGTAAATTTGTAACTTTCCTAATATTCAAAAAACATTTAATTTTCAAAATTAAAACCCATTTTCCGTTGATTCATAAAACGTCTGAAAAGTAAAGTCGAAACAATACCACTAAAGTTCCGTCGTGCAGACGTTCCTCTGCACATAATCCTGTAGGATTCTCTTTATTAGTAGACCGCAATCTGAGCTCTCACCCGTTCCTGGTTTCATAAAGCAAAGTATACCTAGTCCCCAAAGAATTTAATATTTGTCGGATACTTTATGTGAATGCCTTGTTTCGCCATATGGGAATTTAGTAGGATAACTGGCAAATGGTTTTGGGAATAAGAAGGATTAAGTGCAAAAAGTTAAAGTTTCCCAGGAGCTTAGATTTGTTCTTACTAAGCGCTCAAGAGTATTCACTGCGTTTTTCTGTAACCAAAGGTAATTAAAAGTTTTCGAAAGTGTGAAAACTTATAAGGAGAACCAAGAAAACTGAAATAATCATGCACAAGCCCAGAGGGGGAGCAATAAGACAAATACTCTCTTGAGAAATGCGCAAATTATTAAAACTAACAGATCTCTCAAAAGATGTAAATAAACCGAACAAGATCGAGCTATACTTAAACACAAAAGGTTTCTTTTTTTGGCACAAGTGAACCAATTAAGTAAATGCATGTATTTTGCTCTAAAGTAAAAGACTCCATAACAACTACGATTCGGATATATAGTCACAAATGATTTTTGAGGCATTTTCTTCATCTTATTCTTCTTCTTGTGGCGCAACAATCCGGGGTGGACCTGGGCCTCAACCAACATGCCTGTCCTGCGCCTCAACCAACATGCCTCTTCACTTGTGTTCGCCACCTTAGCCTGGGCCGTACTCTGTTGAGTTGTCCTAATGGCTCAGATTCGAAGACTTTTCTAGCCATCTTAAACGTTGTATCTAAAGACGCTTGACTAGGCGCATGACGCTGTACAGCCAATAGAGTTCGTCGTTAAGTCTTCTCCTCCAGATGCCATCAACGCAAACAGGATCAAAAATCGCACGCAAAATTTGTCTCTCGAAAAAACTAAAGTCTTTCTCATCCGCTTTTAGTACCGTCCAGGTTTCCGCGCCATAGAGTAGGATTGGGATGATTAAGGTATTATATAAAGGGAGCTCAGTCCTGGTTGTGTTATTGTCCTTGTTTACCTGTTTTGAGGCATTTTAGATAGACAAAACGTGGTGTGTACAGGTACCTTGTATGAAAATGTACAGGTACCTTGGTCATTTCCATAATCCTTGTTATCTCTCTCACCTTAATTGGGCGGTGATAGACACCATTTGGAAAACTTGAGCAATGTTATCGTCAGTAGTTGCACTTTTTGGACGTTTTTTGCGTATATAATTTCCCGAGATCCTATGGCCAAATTTAAGTTCAGCTGCCAAAAATTCCACTGTGGCAAATGACGGTGCAAGTTCCACACACGCCAGCTCACACGCCAATGTTTCGGGTTCAAGGATTAAACACGTCAAATTTTTTACGGCACCATCTCTTTTGACTTTCTGACAATACTCAAAGAGTATTACTGTCTATGAAAAGCTTCTTAAATCTCGTTTGGACTGGGCAAAATATTGTGGGTACCCACAACACAAGTAGATAGATAGATAAATATTTTATTTCGACTATAAAATTTGGTGTTATCGCACAATTTACAGTAATGTGTACAGAGATACAGCCAGTATCTATTTATCTAATGCACTTATGCATTCATATTTATATATGTTTCATTGTTTACTTATTTATAAATTTAATTTTTTTTATTTATTTATTTATGTACATATCTTTATCTTATTTATTTGTTTACTTGTTTAATTATTTATTTATTAATTATTTATTTATTTATTTAACTATTAACTAATTTATTTATTTGTTAATTTATTTATTTTTGATTCACATATCTGAATGTTTTATATTATATATACATGTATATTTATTTATTTATTTACATATTTATTTATTTATTTACTTATTTATTTATTTAGTTATTTTTTTTTTTTTTAATTTGTAAATTGAGGTTTTATCTTTCATTTTTCCTCAGAATGATGTCGAATCTAAGAAATAGTATTCCAAGTTATTTTATAATATTTCAGTTGTAAGATATACTAATGTAAATCACAACACAAGTAGTCGATGAAGAAGAAGAAGATAGGCCCTTGTCCCTTGTGGGCTGTAGGGCCACTCAATTTGTATTGCCTTTCAAAACGAAACATTTAATTTTCCCATTTTCACAAAATCACTCACATCGACGCACTCAAACGGTTGTCAATTAAAAACTTCGCTTCGTAACTTTGACTTGTATTGTAAAGTGCTGCTGAATTTATTGTCAATGAGTTTTGGAAAAAGAAAAATTATACACCACCAGCAGTGTAATGCATGACACCATACAAATTTACCTGTAACAGTTATTGGAAATAAATCAAAACACAGTAAAAATGCGTTTTTTTTTTTCTCAAGTCACTTAGGCTATGTGCAAGTATCCACAAAAGCAGTTCAATTCTATCTTCATCCCCAAAAAACATGACTGACCAGATTGACTGACTTTTCGCTATTTTTGCCCAATTATGTCAATGTCATCCGCATAAGCATTTAACTGGACTAAATTTGTCATAAGAATTTGACACGATCTTTTAAATAAATATTTTTTAATAAATATTTTTAAATATTGAAGAGGTCGGTGAATATCGGAACAAGACGCGGCGTAGTCCTACTACTTAGATGCAGCAGATGGATGCAGAACCTTAATTAACGTTTCAATCTTAATGTTTATCTGAAAGCTACAAGAAAAACATCGATAATATCAAATGAATGCGTCACTACTCTTATTGCTCATTAAATTGTTACAGTCAATTTCTTAACATAACACGGTTGAGTAAACAAAATGGCACCTGTCACCAAATGTCTAGGCGCACAACTGTACGTTCCTTTACCCGCTTGTAAATAATGGGCCCAGGTCAGAAATAAATAGCTTTATTACATACCGCATCCACACATCTTTGCGTCCACCCGTTGACCAACCACCGGTATTCTCGCACAAATAAATCAGACTGAAATCCTCTGCTTACTCACTAGCAACCCCCTACTTTTGTAAGTCCTTTTTTTGTATTTTATTCGCATAAAAACAAACGGAATCTCCCTTTGGACTCTCGGTTTGCCCGAAAAGGACATTCTATTCTTATGCAAATTCCCAACATCATTCATTCGGACAATCCTTTTTATGTTTTCTGACTCAGGAGCCTTGACCATTTATCCTTTCGATTCGAATGAGAGCAAAAAGGGAGAAGGAAAATTGGGGGCGTCTAAATTTGAACACAAATGGACACATCTAAATCGCGTTTCGATTACTGTTTGCTTTGTAAAAAGGACAAATGTTTGCAGATTTGTTTGTCAATGATTGATGGCAGTTGGGTCTGCACAGCCCACACAGCATCAGGTGATTTCAAATTCATTCGCGAACTACCTTCCTTGGCAGTCGATAATTAATGAAGCACGTGCAAAATTTACTATCTGTATGCATCTTACAACATTATGGACACCTAAGTGCAAAATTTCTGCACACACCGGCAATTGGAACCACCTCAGAAGCGCAATCAAAACGTTGTTAAACTTTGCCCTTCTAGCAGACAAGAAAACTTCCTTTCATTATATTGCAACGTACACCCATGCAGGCAGCAGTTCATACACTCCAGCTGAGTCCCATGGCAATCACCTTTTGAACTTGACCTTCATGGCGGCGTACCCAATCTTAAACGAAGCCGTCTGAAATCGGAATCGAGGTTGGAATTAAAAAAAGAAGAAAAAAAGCATGAATGAGCACTCCTTGTGTACAATTGCGGTGGGCTACCTCTTCCTTTTCAACTCATTGTGCCGGCTTGCAGCCGCAGTCAGGCAGGCACACAGTACGTAATTGATTACTGCCCATGGCAGAGTGCAGACAAGCTAACCATGGATCAGTTCCACACTCTCCGCCTGGCAATTTCCATTAAGTATCACCTGCCAAGGTGGCTGCAATTCAATAATTCACGCGGTAGATATACAGATAGCCCAGTCGCCGCCGCTGCCGTCTGCTTGTGCTATAGACAAACGGACTTCCACTGAACCGCAGTCATACAACACCGAAAACATTATGCTGCCACAACAGCGACGCTGCGGTGGTTTACCCTGGGAACTCAGTCAGTCAGTGTTTGCTTGCCTCGGCCATATGCACACCTGCATCCACAGTGATCGTGTCAGGTCGACAGGCGGATACGTACGTATGCAAAATAATCAGCAGGAGAAAAACGGTTCTCCGGTGTGACCCTCAAAACCTTTTCGTATGACGCAAATTGCTGCTCCCCAACATTGTATGGCGCCAAACGAAGGGAATAAAAATTAACAATTATCAAGATCGACTGCCGACCAAGGGACCCTCGAATTTTACTTGGAACTGCTTTAATAAGGTCTTCTGTCCCGTCCGAGTTGGGGCTTTCAAAGAATCTGAGATCTGTCGGTGTGATCGCTTCCGAATACCACACATGCGCACCCAATACAGCAAACCCGAAGGCGAACCCGTCCGGCGGTTGGCCGCGGAACACGGAGGCGTTGCTGGGGATGATCGCGTTCTGGTGATCGATTGTTGAAGACTTTTATCCGATAACATGTTAATGAAGCCGGTGCTTGGAAGAGTGGTTCGTCTGGCGATCACCGCTTATGAAAGGGTAGACAAGCATGCTGCATTGCAGACAGTGTTCGGTTCACATCAATCGATTTTTATTGATCGGACGATCGTGGATCGAAAGAAAATTATGATGAAGTGGATAGCGCCAGATTATGTATTCATAAGATGATAGTGGTCAGATAATAAATAGGTTTGCGGTGTATGATTTTGTGGTTCAAGGTAATGCGGAGCCAACGGCGAGTCAGACGTCAGATCGATGAGACGAATTAAATTACGAGAAGCGGTCTGTCATTAATTAACAATGGAAAAAAGACGCGTCCATAGAATCGAATGCAAAATGAGTGACTGGAGTGAATTTGAAGGACGTCTCCTTTAGTTGACTTCTACAAAAGCATTTTTATAATTTTTTTCCCTTTTAACACATTAATCGGGAGTTCGATCACTCTGTCAATTTTCGGTGTTGTTCCTTTTTTGATGAAAACCAATATGCGAAGGCTCTACTCATCGATATCTGAGAATATAGAAGTATATTTTTTGACCGTTAATAACCATGAAAGCTGTGTGTGGCTCTCGTTAGAGCTATTAAATTAAAACCATTTTTTATCACACTCTCTATTGAGTGTAGCTCACTCACAATCGGGTAAGGTATAATGGCTGAGAATCACACGCACCAATTAACCTTTAAATTAGCGTTTGGCTTGTTTTAAGGTAAAATTATAAGAAGGGTTGCCTTAATTCAGTGTATTGAAAATGTATTTACATAGAAAGACTTTTAAAGTAAATGTTTAACCACTCCATCGACCCTTGCCATTTGGGAGACAGACCCAATTTATGGGCTTGGCTTCCTGAAGGACTTTATCACTCACCTTGGTATCGCAACAGTACCTCATCTCAGTGAATTCATAAACAGCGATGCGTCAAATTATACGAATTGATGATGCAACAAATAATGAGTCAACCACTCACTTTGTGGCCTGGGACAAGGTAAGTAGACAGAATGGTGTCTACAAAGATTCTGTAGAGAGCTGTAAAAGTGAATAAGCGTTTTCGGTTTAACAGTTAAGTGCTACTCGTTTGTCCACAAGAATTTTTTACATGGGTACTATGAGAATGCCGCGGCGTAGTTTGTTAGTGCTTCGACTGAAACGCTGTAGATTACAGATTCGATTCCAACACAACTCTTACGAGTTGCTCTATGAAAAGCTTCAAATCCCGCCGTTCGAAGTCCGCAAGAAACTATAGGTACCTTCTACTCCTCAGAAAGCAGTAGCATACGCAACATGAGTAGTTGTTCCAGAAGTAAGACCTTGGTCACTTATGGGCTTTAGTGCCTCTCAATTATTATTATTAATATAAGAATGCACAACTGCATTTTCTTGAAGATATTTCTTGTAGCTCGCAATATTGGCTTTGAGCAGCGTTGTATTCTTCTGCTTGTTTCGAACATCTTAAGGGATTGACACTTTAGCATGTGCATACTGACAAGACCCTTATTATAATGTGACTAACGAACTGGCGATCAAAAACGATCAGGTGCTTTATAGAATCTGTATTAATACTTAAAATAAGATTGATTTTTTATGAATGAAAACTGAAAACACATGAGATTTTTACCACATAAGAAATTTACCAAAAGTGGTTTTAGCAGCTCATAGTGCACCACACCCGTCTCCAGTCGCAATCCTTTGCAGACATACCTTCCTTTGATACCTGACAGAAAGCAGTTTTGAGATGAAAAGCCTCTTATTCCTCATCTTCAAAGTTTTAGGGCTGGCCAAGACGATTTTCGTCTTCGACGCTTAAGGCGTCGGAAAGACTCTTTGCATGATTTTTCGGTTGGAGCAGATTCACAAAAAATTTCTACAAGCATTTGATGGACTCCAGCTGCACTCTTTTTCCAATTAAAAAAGGAAATCAAAACTTCTCGCAAACGCTAGTTATTTGAGACAAATCCGGACATTTTCGAAGAGGCAAAAAAGAACATTTTTGTCTTTAAGAACCCTGTTGCGTCTAAAAATGTCAATCTTAACAATGAATAGGTAATCGCCACTCGTCACTGACATATGCGCCTAATTTTATGTTGAAATTGTAATCAGTGTTTGAAATACGCGGCGTTTTTAAATAGCAATAAAGAAATAGTATTGTTGACGATTATTGACGTTGAAAAAAATACACAATAATTTTTATATAATCTGTTTAAGAAAATTAGACAAATGTGATAGCTGTGGCGTATTGGCTAAGTGCGTTGACTCACACTCCAAAGGTCTTAGATTTGATTCCTTACATTTTTTCAAGGCAATACTTCTTTCGAGCTGACAACACTCTGATAGTACAAATGCCTCTCGCCGTTCGGAGTCTGCTGAAAACTGTGTGAACTTCTACTCATGAAAGAAAAAAATTGGTGCGCGCACAACACGAACAATTACTGAAAAAGCTAAGCCCTGGTCCATTGTGGACTGCAGTGCCACTCGACCAATCAATATAAAATAAATAAATAAAAGCCATAGTTAAATTTAAATTGTCCTTCGAGACCATGATTTACCAAAATGTCGTAATCGTCTTGAGACTGCACAAACTTTTTAACTTTTATCTATGGAAAACGAATATATAGGGTTTTCATTTTTTTTGAAAAGTAAAAGAAAATTTTTTCAGTGAACAAAATAACTTTATTCTGTTATGTGTTGTCCATTTTGAGCAATGACATTTTGCTATCTTTCAGACGGCATCATAATTCCACGTTCATAAAAATTCTGGTTTTATCAGCAAAAAACTGAACCAGGTACGATTTGACATCATCATCAATATTGAAACTTTTACCATCCAAGGAGGTTAACAGAGATTGAAGCAAAAATTAATTAGATGGTGGAAGGTCAAGACTATATGGTGGATGCGGCAAAACATCCCAATGAAGCTCCAATAATTTTTGCCGGCCAAAGATGTGTGTGGCCTTGCATTGTCAGGATGGTCGTTCGGTTGGGTGGTCAAAATACAAAGTAAACAATTCCCTTGCAAGCCCACCAAACTGATAAATTAACTTTGACGAATGTCAGCTTTTGATGTTGCTTGAGCTGGTTCAGACTTACTCCAAGACCTTTTCCGATTGACATTGTTGTAAACAACCCATTTTTCATCACCAGTTATCAATCGTTTTAAAAATTTACCATTTTCATTACGTTTCTTTAACAAATTGCAGATGTTGATGCGTTGTGTCAAATGATTTTCTTTCAGTTAATGGGGAATATTTCGAGTTTTAGTGCAAAGCAAAGTTGTTTAAAGCTTTTTTCATTGCATACATGAATGATACATGAGGATTTTCTGCAATCTCACGTGTTGTACTGTGACGCTCTGAATCCATCATTGCTTTGATTTGGTCGTCATCAGAGCGTTTTTCATCTTTGAGCGAAAAATCACCAGAACGAAATTTGACAAGCCAATTTTGACACAGCGGTTCTTTTGAAGCTTCATCAGCATAAACAGGACATAACTTCCGGAAATAAAAAAGGCAACATATGACGATTTTTCATTTCTCAACAGACGCCAAACAAAGACTACACAACCGATCAAAAATTGTTTTACGGATAGACAGTTGAAGTACCAACTATCAAATAACAAAATGTGCTTGAGATTTGGATTACGTCAGTAAGCCTAAAAATTCAACTAAAGCTATCTATGAGTGAAAACCGCAATACTAAGTTGTGAACCCAATGCATGAATATGTATACCCTTTTTTAAATTTCATGACAACATTCTAGATCTTTAAATCTAGAAATACTCGTATATAAAAAAAATGTCGGTGTTGCAATGTCATATTTGCATCACTTCATCATTCAAAGGATGTGAATGTAATTTTTAACATTTCAGGGCCTAAAATATCTATTTTTTACGTAAATAAAATGGGCAAACAACGAAAATTGAAATCAAAACAACTCGAATATTTTTTAATTTCAAGTAAATTTGAAAGACTACTTAGTGCTCACATCGAAAATTTCGATCATACCTTCCTAAACTTTCCCTTTATTATTCCTTTTGTCGTGATTTTCCACTCATTACACTTTGAAACTAAACGTGCATGCAAAATTGTTCATTTTCATATAATTTTCTCAGCCATAATGTAAATGAGGTCGACATCCTTAGCAAAAGTATTTGATTCTTGTGAGACAAAAAGGGATACATGAAGAGAAGGATCGTTACAAGTAGGTGAGGTAGTTAGCTGGGTGGAAATGTGTTCGCCGTCTGGCAGCCATTGGGGTATAATAAAATTAAATGAGCTCCATGTCGCAAGGGGACCGACACGGAGACATGTGTAAACTTTCAGCTTTCCAACAGTGAAGATAAAACGTGATCCCTATTCGGGTTAATTATAATGGCAGCCCTAAAGCGACTTATTAAGGTGATGTGTTCATTGTACATTGTACACATTGACACTCATACAAATGTAAATTAGGCCCGATTAGAATGAATTTCAAATAAATCATTTGCCATTGACTGAGATTCATGCTTCCGTAAATGTTGCTTGGATCCTTAATACGGACACATTCCTACAATCAAGATTGATATTGCTTTAAATGTTTTAATTAATTAACTGAAACACGTCAAACTCTCTCGTATACTTTTCTAAGAATTTGAACTTCATTTCTCAGAGTACATTGTTGAGTACTTCCATCGCATCTACAAACATTCTCGCTATTTGAAAAACAGACGAAACAAATGTCAATTTTGTATCAAACAAAAATCAAAATTCACTCACTAAAATCGAAAATAAAAACAATGACAGCCATGACATTCAACAAAGATTATTACTAAAACTGCAAATCGAAGAACTAATGGCCTAAATAACGCTTATTTAATCGATCCTAACTAAACAATTGCCAAGCGGGTTGTTGAAGTATTTGACAAGAAGCGTTTAATTCGGAAACCTAACCGCTCTTAAAAATGAAGTTAAGAAGTCATTAAAACGCAACAAAGAATTTAAGGGACGTGTGTGCCAAAATTCGCAGCGAGAGAAATTGAACAGAACAGAAAGCTTCTGTATAACAAACCAATTTTATCTACAAAGGTAGAATCTTAAAGTAAGAACAAATAAATATTTTTAAACTTAGATTATAGTAAAATCTTGAACTTTTAATTAAACAGTGGGCCGCAATAAGCATTGCACAGAGCAGGAGAGAAAATTAATTTCAAAATTAAGAGCATATGGAAAAACTTATAAAGGAATTCAAGAAATCATAAGATGCACAGCCCCAATGATTGCTAACGCAATAAAGCACCATCCCAAACCCGAATCCCGTGGACGAAAAAAAAAACATCAGCATTGGAGGATAGGCGAATTGTAAGATATACCAAGTCGCACCCCTCTGCACCTTCAAATGTCATCCAAAAGGAGTTAGGGTTAAGTATTAGTGCAGTCACAGTCCGCAGGCGACTGTCAAATGAAGGGCTATATATAAAAAGCACATAGCAGCTCGGATAGCTTTTGACAAAGAACACATCGCCTGGCCTGTGGAAAAATGGCGGAAGGTTCGGACATCGAAAATACTGGAGGAGTGTCTGACGTCGATTGCAACATGATCAATCTGGTTGACGGTTGATTGATCAGGTGATCGCCAGGTCCCTTTATAAATGTTAAGGTGTGGGAACCGCGTGCTGGCCACAGAGAGATTTCGCCCCGATGCGAAGTCAACTAGCCTGAGTCCGTTTCCGGAGGTGTTGGCGTGCAGGCTGTATCTTCCGATGACTTTAGCAAAGACTTCTTCTCTTCCCAGCTGAGCGTTGAAATCTCCTAGAACGATCTTGGTGTCGTAGCTGGGGCATCGATCGTATGTCCTTTCTAGGAGGTGATAGAAGTCTTCTTTACTGCTGTCATCTTTTTCCTCTGTCGGGGCGTGGGCGCATATGAGGCTTATATTCCCGAATTTAGCCTTGATGCGGATTGTTATGAGGCGTTCGCTTACGTGTTGGAAGCTTAAGACTTTTTGCCTAAGTCTGCCTCGAACAACAAAACCGTATCCAAATAAGCGTTTCCCTCTCTCCCTGTAGCAGTCGCCGTGGTATATGTCGCAGTTTTTCACTCTTCTCTTGCCCGGCTCTTCCCACCGTATTTCCTGGATTGCGGTAATGTCTGCTTTATAGCAGTCCAGGGCCTCCGCAAGTTCATCGGCTGCACGTGGTCTGTTTAGGGACCTCACATTCCACGTGCAGATCCGTAAATCATTGTCCTTTGTTCGTTTGCGGGGGTCGTCAACAGTGTATCCATCCGTATCCGAGGCATTCGGTTGGTTCGTAACTAGTTCTTTTTAATGTGGCCGGGCAGTTACCCCGACGCACACCCCCAACCTGGAGGACCGGGCCCTTTTTTATACCTCTTGGGCGGAGGTCGCACTTATAGGTTTAGCAAGTTGATTTCGGATGAACAACAACCAGTACCCGGTGGCTACCAACGTGGAGGTACTATAAGCACAGTTGATGTGTGGGAAACAGTTACAGCAGCTGGGCATCGCCAGGTTGATACCAATCAGTGCCTACCCTGTTCCCACATCACCCAGCCACCAGGGTTATTACCATAACGTAATGTGCCACATTATGTGAGCCTTAACCGCTTTTCCGCCTCAAGCTTGTCTCTATTTGAACGCGAGAGGCCTGATATAAATAGGGGAAAGCTGTCCTTTTATCTCCTATGTCGTGCGTCGAACAGGAGAACATCAACTCCAGTAGAAGCCGGACGTTCGTTCACAGCCACGAGGATCTACTAAGGTTCAGTAAAACGATTACTGCCTGCGATAGAGCAGTTTCTGAAAAGGAAGGACTTCCTACAATAGAATCAGATTTCGATGCCGCTCATATCGTAAAGAAGTTAAAGTTTGGTGGTCGAAAATTCTTCGAAATACAAAAGCAAATGAGTTGCAAAAGTAACACAGTAACACACATGTTTTGACATAACAGGTACCATACGCACTTGTTCCATAATAGCTTTCACATACATATGTTACAGGACAGGAAGACATCTACAAGTTATGCCTTAAAACTTCAGCTTGAGTACAAGTGCAAACCAAGTGACCTGTATAAACTCATATTACTCAACTCAAACCCTGAAAAACCAATTTCTGTAGAATGCCGCGCATTATGGGTAGGTAAAATTGTTTCCATTTGCTGTTTGAGGTAGATTTTGAGATTGTCAATACTACTGCAATGGTGTGCCAAATTTAGACTTAAAAATTTAACTTGGCATACAAAAAGCCGGTGTCTTTCAACCCAACAATAACATTCCCATACCAATGAGATTAAGTCCTGCGGTTTTGTAAGCAAAAATCAATGGAATTGCGATTTTGACATAACTTATCAAGGGCGCTAGAATATTATACTTTCGGACAACAAACTCCCCTTAAGTTATTATCGCCCAAGATTGTAGACTTCAGAAACGTAAAGTATAGTTATAATGAACTGCAATACATACTTAAACACAATTAAACTACATTTTTATGTGTCCCTGCCAACAGGCGATTGTTGTTCTTGCTTTGATAGCTCTGACTCTATTGCCGACTGGACCAAAGCTAAGAAAATGATTACCCATTAGAAACACTAACTTCGTTTACAGCACTGGGGAAATGGACAAGACTCATTCAAATAACATACTTTCTTTCAGAGTCTATTGGAGTAACAGAAACCTTAGATACAATAGATCTAACAGTGGCTGTTTTGTAGAAGAGGAACCAAACAAAAAACAGATGACCAAGCGAATCTACTCTACCAAATCATCTCCAGCTGTTTTGAAATGTTCATCGTACAGCCCGTTTTATCAGCATCGCCTTACTTCCGCGTCGACAGGCAAAGTTTTCGCTTGATGTCATCCTAATCGGGTGCACATTTCAGAGAAAATAAATAAACAGCTGGCGCAAAATATTTGGTCATGCTTACCAAAAATCCCATGTCTAAGTTAAATGTTTATTGCTGAAACCGTATCCCTCTTCTCAACATACGGTCGGATTTAGTTGAATACAGGCGTGCATAGTAGAACTGTACAGCTTTTCGAGAAACCGAAGTGAAATTTTGTTACACATCTGCTTCAGAGATAAAGCAAATAATTCAACGGTTTATCCACCCACCACACATTCGAGTACACAAATGTACACCGTACACTCTTAGCTTTTCCACATACCTTAGATATTCTAGGGCTATCCGACGAGCACTGCAAATTTCCTGTGCACATGTACAACACCAAAAGGAAAAGGGACACAACCCTTTGGGTGAAGCACAACATGTAATATGAAGTCAAATAAAATTTCTGACAATGTGTACAGAACTTTTGAAACTTGCAACTTGAAACTTTTAGAGTGCATCCCCGTTTAGAAAATTCCTCCCATTTGAATAGTTCCTTAATGTTGAGGGTGTTTTCTCGTTCACTTTCTATGTCAAGGAGTGCACATACTACACACATGTTTCATTCAAACTGCTTTCGCAAAACAAATGTCCTTAACCATAGCATGTTGCACTAACTGCAATATTCGGTTTATTACTTGGCCTTTAGAGCAGGGAACTTTTCCCCTTGCCGTCAGATAAAATGAACGACTTGAGCTTCGCAGGAGCACATCACTCATGTACACTCACGGCGACATTAGTTGATACCTAAAACTTGCCTTATTGCATTTATCTCGTAAATGTTTCGCAAAGCGGCACAGCTACCCACAAGTACAGGCAAATGAAAATGTACGATAAAGAAGGAAAAATTGAAAAAGTCATTAGTGCACCAGGAGGACATTGAAACAAAAACAAAAAGCCTTGAACTCCGCAGGCCTTGCCCATGAGGAGCTTGTGCATAACCACAATATGAAACGAATGATTTTTTGCTTCAAAATCATCGGTGTACCCTAACTTTGTTGTGTGCTTTCCTTGGCTAAGGAGAAGATGAAAGCAATCTTGGGAGTTTGTTGCAAAAAGGGAAATGAACGCAGCAAGCATCCAGTAGACAATGAGCTGCTTTTACTCATTACTTTCGCAAAGAGAGGCATTCTATTCAGAAAAAGAACCGACGACGTCCTGTTTATGCCCCCGCTAACGGAATGAACCGACCGACTTCCTGCGGAAGGGACGTACTTTATTCTGGTAAGTTGATTTCTTTGCTTCTGCTCCTTAGAAATTATCATGGACTTGCGCTTTATTTAGAACTGCAGCTGTGGTAAGCAGGAAACTTGTTAAAGAATAAGTTTCAACATGCACTCTCTTTGAACTGGAATAAAATTAACTTTCCATCACAATAGAAAAGCAGCGATGCTAAGTTCCAGCATATACAATATTTAGCTTTGTACTCCATTCAATGATGAGTGAAGAGACTGCGGCATTTTTAATAAAGAGCTCAGATATTTTTTTACATTTTAGAAGCACTTACTTGTCGTAAGAAAACTTCCTTAGAATTCAATCATTATTAGACCCGTGAAGGGTCTTTGGCTGGGACTCGGCATTCTTTCCCTGGTCCATGGCACACTGCTTCCAGTTTCCGAACGAAGCGCTCTGGCATGGAGGTTCGGGTTTAATTTTAATCTCAAACCCGTGGGCAGTGATTTCAGTGATCCTCCTTGATGAAGCAGTGGTTTTTATTCACTCGATATAGCCAAGACAGTGTAGTTGACTTTTTGTCTACATCATTTCCTCTATTGCCATTCCCGCATACAGGACCGAAAATTTGAGAAAGAATTTTCCCAAAATGTGCTCTGCTTTTCTACTTATTCGGCTCCATTAAAACTGACTAGATTAGTCTTTGGAGTTTAAATTTTTGAATCCATTTATTTCGTCAAACCGAGGAAGCAGCAGTGTCTTATAATTGGTTTTCTTCTGTTTTTTAACTAGGGTGTTATTCGTGGGGTCTATAGAAGTATGTATCCTTAACCACTGCAACTGTGACGTTCTATTCTAGGCGATGGACCGATAATCTTATTTTTTTTTTTTTTTTGTTTTTGTCCTTATTTACTTCGAGACTTACTTGCTTTCTCCCCTTTTCAATGGCCGTGAAGGCTTCAAAAATGGCAAGCTAGATGCAATCTAGAATCAATATCGTCTGCGTTATCCAGCAATTGGATATATTTCTTGAACATTCTTCGGCATTTAGGTCCGCTTTGCGCACTATCTATTTTAGTACAAGGTTGAAGAAGTCACACGACAGTGCATCTCGTCGCCGAAATCCGATGCAAGCCTAGAACATTTCGGTGGAACTATCCCCAAATTTCACACCAGCTCCTACTACAATTGAATCCGTTTCCCCGGGTTTCAACCATGCACTTGCGTCGTATGCGGTTTTGAAGTCGAAAGTACATAGGCGATTAGTTTCGACTTGAAACTCGTTTTTTTATAATTGGCGCGCGCTAAAGGGATTATTTAGTACCTTTAAGTGACCGGAATTAAGTCACAGCGGCCGAAGGTATAGATTAAGATATGGAAAGGAGGTAACGGGAACGAGTCTCTAAACTTAACTCTATGTCCAAAGGGTGAACGGGTGGGCATTTTTAACGAGCGAGTATTGCGGGCACATTCTCGAAGGGGGGGGAATGCAACTGGCTAATTCATTAGAGCATTGTTCGTTATAATAGCGATAAAATAGTGATAAAGACGCAACATTTCGTCCATGTTCTAGCGAGTCGCAGCATTAGTATTACCAATAAGTTTTATCGCTCGCTGTTGAATTCTATCTAGTAGGTGCAGTGCGGTCTTAGGAGCTCCAGACCAGATAGGAGCGTTATAAAAATTTGTTGGGCGGATGTAAGCCTTATATATTGTTGCCAGATCAAAAGGGGTGAAATATTTCTTGAATCGCTTTAAGAAACCTAGACGTTTCGCTGCATTTTTGGCGATCTTGAATTTGTCATCGTTCCAACTAAGTGTTGAGTTGATACACATACCAAGGATAGAAAGTCGTTCGGTTTCAGCAATGCTAGAGCCACTTATGGATACTGGCTGGTTATTTTGGGAACGCTTGAGTGACAGTAGACAGCACTGGGTCTTGGAAGCATTAAATTCCACTCTATTATTCTTATCCCAATCAATTATGCCGTCAAGATCGGAATTTAATGAGATTAACATACGTTGCCGTTCCAATTCTATGGCCAAAGAGAGCCAAGGAACGAATATGAACAGCTGAGGGTACTGTCATCAGCGAAGAAGTGGATTGGACTCGAAGTTTCAGACAGGAGATCATTTATAAAAATGAGAAAGAGTGTCGGAGACAAAGCTGAGCCTTAGGGAACACCAGCATTAATATGGTAAATGTCAGACTTGAACCATCCAACGCGACTTCTATTGAACGATACGAAAGGTAATTTCTAATCCATTGAAGAAGGGAATCGTCGACACCTTAAGCACATTTCGACAAAAAAGCTTGGTCCTTTTCAGTGTTTATCTCAGTATAAAAATTTAGTCGATCTGTGAAGCCGAAAGTCACATTTGTACGTGTTGATTAGTCCAAAAAGGTTTCAGTTCTTCAGCACCTTGGATAGCATCTTTAATGCGACGTTCAATAGCGCTATGCCTCGGTTGTCCTTGCAAGTCATAGGATCGCCTTTCTTGAAGATAGGGTGTATAGAGCAGATTAAGCAGTCATCGGATAAGGTTTCAACAGTACATACTTAGTGAATGATTTGGTGCATACACCTAACCAAAATATTGCCACCATTTTCAAAGAGTTCCGCTGAGAATCCATCAGAGACTAAATATTCCAAACTATTTCGAAGAACCTACGTTCTCGGTTTTAGGTCAACTGCTTTACGGCTTCCTTAAAACAGCAAAAAATGGATGGCATTGCAAAAAGTCAAGTAAAGATTCAAACAGTGAATACCAAAAAATTATAGCTGATTTTAATAAATTTGTTTAAAAAATGTTTAAATTTAATTTTTTGAGACACATACTCCGTATTTTTCTAAATTTAACTTAAAAGCTTACATGAAAGGGCACATGGTGCGATTTAATTAAAAGTAAGGAATCTTGTAATAAAAGCAAGTTCCTTCGTCATTGGTAGATTTACCACGCTCCACAGTTATGTGCATTATAAAAAGGTTTGCTGAAACAAAATCAGTAGAGAATAAGTGACTGACTGTGTCTGGCATTAAGAATAATGTGCTTGTTGGAATGTGACAAAAAACGTGAAAAAAGCAAGAAGTTTTCTTCCTGGGACCAAGTTTACCCCAACGAGAATAGATTTAGCTTGCATTGGTCAGGTGGTTGCCTTTACGTTCGTTGAAAAGCGAATAGCTTACTAACAGCCGCAGTAAAACGTGGTGATGGTTCTGTGATGGTTTTGGTTACATATCGGGTGCTGAGCCCGGTCAATTGCCTAAAAAAAAAGAACAAGCTAATTTTTTAAAACATTTTAGCACCAAATAACCGAGAATTAAAAACAAGTCTAATAGGCCTTGATGATTGAGTTATAAATGTCAGTGTTTCATATTTTAGTTAAATGACATAAATAAATATTGATTTTCTTACTTACTTACTAAACAAATGTTTTTTTGTTTTTGTATTATATTTTTATTTTTTAGTCTATTTGATAATATTTTGATTATTCTTCTCTGTATCCGAGTATTTCGGGCTACTAGTATTTAAATGCTTGTCTTTAATTTTTTTAGTGTAATTAAAATTCTTCGTTATTTTTTGTGGTATAAGGCTTTAACAAAATATTTTTAATTATTTATATTAGTTTATATTTAAAGTGCTTGAAGTATATAAGAAAGAATGTGTGAAAATGCTTTATCGATCCACTGTGTGGTATCCATACAATAAAATGTTTGTCAAAACAGTGTCTTGAATGTTTCTTTTTTAAACAAAAGTCATACAATCTCCTTCAATTATGCTCGACCCACACTACTTCTTTAATATTGTATTCCATTGACCAGACCATCATAATCTCCAATCATGTCACTTTTCATATGATGAAGGAAAAAATAGTTGTAGGAGGCAAAGTACGAGAAATCAAAATGATTGGGCACAAAGGTCATGAAACTTTTGGGTACCAACATGCCATGGATGAAACCCAAAAATTTTCATTTTCAGATAATATTTAAAAATTCGCTGAACTTCAAGCCATTCCAGAGAGATTCCTCTAAAGTATTTTTGAAACACCTTTATTGTAGGATTCAGTTATTCGGTTTTGTACACATATCGGAATTTTTCGGAGCTGCGTTGCAGGGGCCTCGGAAAGTATGTTGAAGTATGTTAAGTGGGCGTGTAAAGAATTTGTCCCGAACACTAGGCGTATACTTTTATCATTGAAGGTAACTCTCATCTCGTTCACATAATAATCGGTGTTGAAGAAGACAGAGTTTCGAGGTCACCCTTTGCAATCTGACAATTTTGTAGGGTGGTTAGAATCTCTTTTTATACTTCTCGTCAATGCGTAACTTTATATGCGCACAAAATCTCGCAAAATTAGAAATTCATATTCAGATGACGTAACGCATCTGATGTAACGATTAGCCAACGTAATTGATTACGAAGACTTCAATCTGTTTTGTTTGCTTAGCAGTACATGATACTGCCTCCAACATATCCGATTTCATTCTTAGAAGAAGCAATATTAGAACACTGTTACATCTTCCAGCGTCCTGCACTCATCCTCTTCTTTCCATGAGATACATCATAAGTTCCAACAACAAGCAACCACCGATGATTGTAATTACAAATTATATAAACCAATATGTCAAGTGGATACTTTCAAACATCTGTTAATAAGCTTTTCTTTCTGTCTGTTATCTAATAGTTTACAAGCTGGAAGTATTCAATATGTTGTTTGATGTATGTTGCACTAAGGTTGTCAGGTTTTGAGAGTCATGTCAAATTACTTTGCACACAACACTTCAATACACAACTCCCCTATAATCACTTTAACTTGTGACATGTGATATTGCAAGAACACTTATTTCCTTCCTGTAAGAACCAAGCATGAACAACTTCATAAAAACGATTGTATACATAGCAACGCACAAGCCGGAAATATCATATATGCAAAAATTTCCTTGTCATCCTCCCTAAGTCCTTTGACATTTTTGTAGGTGTCATTCAAACTTAGTTTGATAAGAGAAACCTAATGAAATCCCTTCCATGCAGGCATGTTCCATTCAAATTCCTTTCATTTTCCATACCCAAGCGGAGGACACTGCAAACTTTTATCAGCATATCTTGTCTGCTTCTACTGAAAAGGACACAAGCTACCCGCTCTTATATGTACGACTGTGCAACGAGATCTCAGCGCTGGAAATAGAAAACGGTTTGGTTGACCGGGAATATTCCATAGCAAGACCACGGGAACTTTGTGTCACTTATCCTACGTGTCTGTCGCCGGAGTTGTCTCGAATAATGACATTGATGCCGGCCCCGAGGTAGTGTACATATATTCCACCACTGGTCAGAGACTTTTTCCAACGTTTCTCTTCATAGTGCTTTAGGGCTTTAGAAAATTGTTCAATGCCCTCTTGCCGGTGGCAGGAAACGATTTACATCACATCGGGTACGGGTCGAAGTCTTCCGTTTAAACTATATTCGGATCTTTTTTTTCCTATCAATGTGAAGATACTATCGGTATGGTATATGCAAGGGAGATTTAATTTCTGATGCGTACCTCAACTAGGTCCTTCCTGTGTTTGAGTTTGATTCTCTGAACGGAGGGATGGTTTACTTCGTTTCATGCAGAAATCTTTTCAGATTTGTATCTATACTTGTTCAAACAAGAATTTCTTTCTTTGCCGGACTACTCAGCTACTAAGGGATATTAACTAGGTTTGGTATAACGTATTGCAATACGTGGTCTGTTTGAAAAATAAGTTGTATTTTAAAATTTCGCGGACTCCGTACATTGGATTATCGATTTTTTTTATTTTATTATGTTGGCACACTCGTTTCGAACATATGTATGTTTACAATTTCAGCCTTTTTAGAGGCATAAAAGTAAGATGCGTTTTGCGTGTTCGGCGTTTTGGTGCTGCCGAAATAAGACAAAGAATTTGCATTCGATTAGAATTAACTGCACAAAGACACTTAAAATGTTGACAGTCTCATAAGGTGTGTACACTCAGTCAAAAAAAAAATGTTTTTAAGTTATAGAAGCTTTTCAAAGAAGGTCGAGCACATCAGTAACCTATGAAAATGTTGAGAAAGTGAAGAAATGAAGAGAAGATTGTTATGAAGAATCGTCGAATTACTATTAGATAAGTTGATTAAGATGCAGGCATATCGGTTGGCTCATGCAATAGAATTTTAACCAAAATTAATTTGTTCTAAAAGTGCTGAATTTGCTTTCTCGTGTTCGTATTTTTTTGTCAAAAACAACACCGTTATCATGACTAAGCCACAGTTTTCAGCAAATTTAGCCCCATGCAATTTTTTCCTTCCTGGATTGAAGAGACCTATAAAGGGCGGCTTTTTAAAACGGCTAAGAAAATACAAACCGATTCGCTGAGAGAGCTCAAGGACATACCAAAAAGTGAATATCAGAACTGCTTCGGGGCTTGGAAACAACACTGGCACAAGTATGTTATACAATATTGAAATTGATGAACAAATAAACATTTTTTTAGGAAAAATAAAAATTCACCTTATTTCTTAAACAGACCTCGTATTTCAGACCGTTCACTGATACTGAATTTAGCGACACATAACTAGTTAAATTATACTTATCAGTGCGCACAATACAATAACTAGATCTTAAATCTGGTTAGGAAAGACTATAGTCAAGATGAGAAAAAATACGATTTGTGACATAAGGTTGCACTTTGACACTATCAGTAACATAATTCTCTGAAAAAATCAATAAAAATACTGGAAATATGTATTAAAACTGGTTAAAATACAGAAATTAACGTTTGTAAGGTATTTGAATTTGCTTGTATTTGTTGACAGACATAATTTCCATTCAACCGTTACACAATTATGTACTCTTATTTGCACTTAAGCAGAGTATTCGACTAATGGTAAACGCAGGTTATGATAACAAGATGCACAGTGGCAACCGGCAACCAATCAATTAGTTACACCAACCCTACTATATTGTATATTTTTAGATGAAGATGAACAACAAATACAAAATCGGCGTTTCCCGGAAAAAGGGACCGCGAACAAAATTTTTCGTTCGGAATTCCAGGAAAAAGGAAGCAAAACGACAAAAAGTGTGTGAATTTGAGTGTTCTCGTCATGGACGAGGATAGTCAGACAATTAAGGGTGAAGAAATTTCAAGGAAAGCAAACTTTGAAATTTTAATGAAAAGGAAAATGTTGAAGCCTCAGACAAATTTGGTAAAGAGGCGTATGAAAATGAGTGACGATTCAGAAACTAACCACTATAACGATGAGACATCGTATAGTGGTAAAGGAAATAGTTTCGCCAACCTTGCCTCTTCAAGGGTCGACGATCAGGACGCTGAAGAACGTGAGCTGGCGGAAAAAATTAAAGAAAAGGAAGAGCTGGAAGCTTTCATAAAAGCCCTACAGCTAAAGCTGGAGGCCAGGAAAAAACTGGCCAGTGAAAAGCGGCAACAGGAGATGTTGCAAAAAGAAAAGGAGCCACAACAACAGCTACAACAACCCAAGCAGCAACTGACTCAGAAGCCCAAGCAGCAACAGCAGCAAAAACAGCAACAACAACAGCAGCAGCAGCAGCAGCAACAACAACAGCAGCAGCAACAGCAGCAACAACAACAACAAAGGCAGCAACAACAACAGCAGCAGCAACAACAACAGCAGCGACAACAGCAGCAGCAACAACACCAGATCATCAGAAACCAGCAGATGAAGAAGAGACTGCCGCCAATAAATGTAAGCGGCATGGACACAAACGACACAATCAAGGTATGTAAGTTGTCCGTAGGGGATTCTTTTAAAATAAAAAACAAAGGCTTTCAGAAGCAGACTATTCACTGCCTATCAGTGGATAGTTTTAAAAAAGTAAAGCAACAGATGACGGCAGCTGGTGTAGAATTTTACACTTTTACGCCGAAGGGGGAAAAGGTGCAAACCGTTTTGTTGAGGGGGTTGGATGTTTCGGCTGAGCCGGAGAGCATCCTAGAGTCTCTCAAAGAATTGAACGTTGATGACGTGGAGTTTCTTGCCGTAAGGCGCTTCTCCACTGTTCGATCAAGGATGACGCCTGAACGCCTGCTTCCTCTGTTCCTCGTGCAGGTAACGCCGGGAAGCAAACTTGAGAGTTTGAGGAAATTAAAGGTCCTCAACTCTCAGATGATTTCCTGGGAGAAATTGAGGAGTGAAAAACGGATGCTTCTCTGCGCAAGGTGCCAAATTTTTGGTCACGCTGCAGGAAACTGCAATAGGCAGCCGCGATGCAGCAAATGCGCAGAGATGCATCTGTCGGCGCGCTGTCCCCTTGGAGAGGGGAAAGTGGAGGACAAGACGCGCTTAAAATGCGTGCATTGTGGAGAGAGTGGACATCCTTCTAGCTACAGGGGATGTCCAATTGTTAAAAATATCCAGAAGAAGGATATGCAAAGGAAAGAAAAAGTGGTGGATTCGAGGCCGATGCCAAGAACTCCAGCCACACCTGTTACGCCGGTGGTTTCTTACGCCCAGATGGCGTATGGTAGGCGACCGGCACAACAGACAGTGCCAAAAGTGGCACCAGTACCGGTGGAGGCCCCGAATATGGGCTTCGCGGAATTGTTCTCCATGATGGCCTCAATGAAGGCCCAAATGGAGCAATTCCAGAAAGATCTTCTGCGAATGGACCGAGTCCTTTCGTCAAGACCCGCTGGGTCAGGTGCGTATCCGTTTTAATGGATACGCCAGCAGTTGGAGACCTTTCGATCCTGGCGGTGAATGCAAATTCACTTGTTAGGATCGAGAGAAGGTTGGTTTTACTTAACCTGTTGGAGTCCCATAAGCCTGATGTGTTAATGGTTAGCGAAACTAAGCTAAACCGGAAGCACACAATCAGGTACAAAGACTATTCAGTTATTCGAAGGGACCGCCCCCACTCCACACAAGGGGGTGGGGTCGCTCTCTTCATTAAAAAAGGCATTCGCCATAAGATCGTGTATTGCAGTGAAGTGCGAAGCTTCGGTGTGCTGGAAGCGTCTATTGCGTGCATTTCTCTCCAAGGTGGAAAGAAGTTGTACGTGGTAGCGGTCTATGCACCAGATGCACCTCGGTCCACAAATTTCATTTCAGAGCTCGAATCTCTCTTTCGAAAACTGCGTTTATGCTCAGAGGATAACTTCTTTGTTGTCGCCGGTGATTTGAACGCGAAGCATGAGGAATGGGGTAATTCTGTATCAAATACCAGGGGGAATTCACTCCTTGAGTGGTTGACGCAGCACTCTATTGAGTTCAAGCTGAATTTGCTTGCAACCGATAGGCCGTCATTTCCCAGAAGTGGGTCTTATCTTGATCTGATGCTAATTGACAGACGACTAATGATACGAAACGTAAACAGACAAACTAGGAACTGCTTAACAACGGTTGAGTACGACAGTGATCACTGTGGGCTTGCCGCTGTTATCAGGATCCCGAACGAAATGGTGGAACTGGAGGAATTTGTGGAGGCGTATCCTTACAATTACTGTAAGGCTCGTTGGCCACGTTTTTCCAGAATCCTATCCAGAGAACTGCGTTCGAATGACATGCCACCACCCTCGAACAGAAACCTAACTAACGAAGAGGTTGACAGGTACCTCATACAAATGGACACTATAATAAAACGGACAATGGACAAAGCGATTCCTAGAGTATCACCGATCACAGATGGCGACATCTATCGGAATGATACAATCGACGCACTGCACGTGCAAAAAAGCAGATTGCTGACGAGAATCAAGACACTTTATAGAAGATTTACGGACAGAGACGACCAGGAACTGCGGTCGCTCAAGTCACAGATGAAAAACCTCCAGAGTTTGATTCGGATGAATTACAGAATTGCTATCAATTCTTATTGGGGAGACAAGATTCGGGCTGTTCGTTCGAACTGTCCGGGTATGTTTCCCCAAATTAACCGAGTCTTCCGAAGGAGGGATCATAACGACTTGGAGGCTGTTCGACTTGACAGAACAACCGACAACGCAAACATACTGACTTCAGTTGGCATCGATCCGGACGGGGCCGTGCTGGACAATGCGTTCTTCATTGTCGAGGACGCCCAAGAGAAGGTTGAAGCAATAGGAGCGGTTTTCCAGGAAGTGTATACGGTCAACGAATCTCGTAGGCCGAATCACGACTTGGAGAACAGAGCCTTGCTTAACCATTTCTCCCTTCGAAATGAAATACAGCAATGGCGTTCGGAGAATCATGGTTTCACCAGATTCAATGATGAAAATAAGGCACTTAATGCCGTCGCCCAAGATGGATCTAATGCCATAATCATTTCAAAGGTGGATCTCAAAGGCATTTTTCACACTCTGAAAAACAAAAAGTCCACAGGAATAGACGGAATACCGAATATTGTGTTGCGTCATCTCCCCGAAGAGGCGGTAGAGATATACACAATCCTGTTTAACAATGCTCTGAGTAATGCACATTACCCAGAGCATTGGAAAACGGCGGTAGTGCAACCCATCCCCAAAAGGGACAAAGATTCCTCGCTTCCGAAAAATCTTCGGTCGATTAGTCTCCTCCCTTGCATAAGCAAGGTTTTTGAAAAGATTGTCAATAGAGTCCTGATGCAGTGGACTGCGGACAAAAAAATAATACCGAATAACCAATTTGGTTTTAGGGCGGGGCATGATACTGTACATGCCGCGTCAAAATTGGTTTCGGACATTCAATGGAATAAAAATAAAACCCAGTGCACCGGGGCCTGCCTTGTTGACTTGGAAAAGGCATTCGACACCGTCTGGTTAGAAGGCCTCTTCCTCAAGTTGACGAGGTTGGGTATAAGCAAAGAACTACTTTACACGATCTACAATATGGTCATAGGTAGAAAGTTTGTTGTTAAGAGTGGCAACAAGGTTTTTACTAATGTCTTTTACATTAAAAATGGGCTCCAGCAGGGTGCAGTGAATTCACCAATTCTTTTCACTGTTTTCACCAGTGAATTAATTGGCTCCATGCAGTACCTGATCGCGTACGCTGACGATTTGATCGCGTACAGGACGGCACCGAAGATTGAGGTCATTAATATCCTCTTGCAGCGTGACTTCGAGAAAATCCAGCGATTTTGCGACGACTGGAAGTTGAAGATCAACTACCAGAAGTGTGAAACCATCCTGTTCCGAACTCCGTTGTGCAGGGCTTCAAGAGATACGAGTAAAAACTGGCGTAAGTTCGGCATTTTGGACCCGCAGGGGCAGCCATTAGCTGTGAGGAGTGTAGTGCGATATTTGGGCATTATGTTGGACCAGTTTCTGTATGGTAATATTCATGCAGCAACGGGTCTGGCAAAAGCCAGAAAAGCCTTCGCTATGGCAAGTAGGCTGTTTTATAGCAGCCAACTTGATTCCAGAGTGAAGATTATCTGCTACACGGCCCTAATACGGCCAATCATGGTGTATGGTTGTCCGGTGTGGTTCAACTTGAGTCCTTCCCAGATGGAAAAGATGAGGGTGTTCGAAAGGCAATGTCTTCGAGCTTGTCTTAAGATGTACAGAACCCCAGAGTCTGAGTACAAGAAGTTCTATGCTAATGAAATCTTGTACAACGCAGCAAACGTGAATAGGCTGGATAATTTTATTATTAAGCTGATTCGAAGGCACGTTGCACGAGCAATGACTTCAGAAAACGAGCTGATATTCGGAGCTTACTACCCGAACGACGCATATCATGAGAGCGCACGCCGAAGTGGATTCATTCCACCGGAAGCGTTCTTGTATCTGGACCGCATTGGCTTGGTCCAGGATGCGGAGGGATGTCCACTTCTCTACCACGTAGTAAGACGAACGGTGGACAAGCGTCTGCTCTACGAGAGCAATGTACGAAGCGTAAGGCCGGGTGATCTCCGCTTCAGCACATCCATCCCCATTCGCGACATTAAAGATCGGGAAAAGGATAGGCAATTTTATTGGTGGCTAGAGCCACATCTGGTGGCCCAGCTGCCGTCAGCTGCTGCAGAAATTGGTCCCCCTACGGACAATTTACATATAGTATAAGTTAGATTAAGATTAAGTTAGTGTAGTATATTCATATATAGCCCATAAAAAAAAAAAAAAAAAAAAAAAAAAAAAAAAAAAAAAAAAAAATTAGTTGTAGTTAGGTTAAGTTTGTTTAGTTGTTTAGTGGTAGGTTAAAATAAAAATAATTTAATTAGATTGCTAAGTTTTTACAGAACATTTTCTTAGTATTAAGTATCATATAGTTTAGTTCTTCACTTGAATATACATACAAAACCAAACAGAGAAGCTGAAAGGCAATTATAAAAAATTCATAGATTAACTTAGAGTGCTCGCATGGAGCCAGTAAGATAGTTTTAATTAAAATAAAAGTTATTATAGCTAGTTTAAGTATTTTATATCTAGATTTAATGCAAATGAAACTCAAAATAAAAAAAATACTTTTTTAAACTAAAATTAAACTATGAACAACAAATATTGTCCAACACTGTAATCTTAAATCTAGGGTGTTTCTTGCTTTGAAGAAATGAAAATCTGTAACACGTCTATCAATGGTGTAGGTCTGACTTCGTGGAGATCCAAATTCTGGCCTCTACTCATCTTTTGTAAATCACACTACAAAGGACATAGAAAAATCAACCTTAAATATTTGCGAGCAAGTTAATTGGTCGCAGCTTAAGTTCATGTTGGACTTATTGTGATTTACTGTTAGTGTGATTTACTGTTAGTGTGATTTACTTAAGATTTCTTAAGTATCTGCAAACGGCTCTTACAATTTAAGTTATAAACAAGGTTTACATGCACTTGTCCATTTTTCCATATTGGAAAAAACAGAAGACGAAAATAAAACAAGACTACCTCAAAGAGTTATTTTGGAATAATATGTAGCTTGAAGTATTTTCTTACTCACATATATTTGTTACTTTGATATATTGCAGAAAAATATTGAAACTGATTAATTTTATGGGATCTTAATTAAAAATTCATTGAGCATAAAATTAAGAGGTGCCTGGGCAGGGCAACAAAATATTCTTCGAAACAATTTGGCACAAGCGTATTATAGTTTTTTTCTCTTAAGGCCCCCCCTAAAAATAACTTCCGGATATACGATGTCTGTTCAGAATATAGGATTAACTTTAATTTTTTTTTAAATATTTCTTTATTTATCTATTCATTTTTATACATCTCTCTCTTTTGCCCCCGCCCCTAAACTAAAAGTAATCCCCCTCACTGGTGTCAGCGTTTTTGCCAATCCTCGAAGGAGTATTTTTTGTTATGCCCTTGAGCCCTTTAAACGATTCGATTTGTGTCTTCTCAATCGTCGTAAAACGCCATTCTTTAAAGGTCTGTTCAATCTTTGGAAAAGGGAAAAGTTGCAGGGGCCAAACCTGGTGAATACTGTGGCTTAGGCATTGCTGTTTTAGACCAAAAAAATACGTGAAAAATCAGCACTTTTAGAACGAACTTTACAACACTTTATGCTAAATTTTCGAAAAAATGACATGGCATGAGCCTACCGGTATGTCGAAATCTTCAGCAACTTATCCAATAGTGACTCTTGATAACAATTTTCTTTACTTTCTCAACATTTTTATTGGTTGTTGATGTGCTGGGGCGTCCATGGCGAGCATCGTCATTCACATCTTCTCGACCTTCTTTGAAAAGCTTATACCACTTCTAACATTTTTTTGGACTCAGAGTACACTCACCGCAGGACACTGTCAACAGTTTAAGTATTTTTTTAGCACTTTATTCCATTTTTTAAACGAAATCTAATGCAAATTCTTAGATCCATTTTTTCGACAACAGGAAATCGCCGAACACGGAAGACACGTCAAACTTTTATGTCAAAATAAATTTGCTATATAGCAGAAACTGTAAACACATGTTCGAGACGGGTGTACCAATATAGCAAAATTGATAGTCGAATGTACGTAGCCCGCAAAATTTTAAAATTCACCTTCTTCTTGAACAGATATACCATACACCAAAATTCTTTTACGAGATGCATTTAGTCCAAAATTTCGTTGACGAGAATTACTATATCATCCAGTACCCAAGAAATTTTAAAATGTTTATAAGTAAAATATAATTAACATCCTTCTCCATTAGGTTTGTGGTAGTAACATTCAAGAGTTTAAACAAAAGTACGACATGGCATTTATTGTCTGGTAATTTCTTGAGGCATATGCAGTCACTGAGTTTGTTAAAAAAAATTTATTTCGTATGGTTTTCATAACGTTTTGGCAATTATAAATAATGTTGAATGTACCAAAGTGTACTATTTGCACATATGTTTTATAACTTAAGAAGCGGACCTGTATTTTATCATATATCATAATATATCATAAGATTCATTATACTTTTTATCCGAATACACAATAAACTTCACATACTTTTGAAGGTCTGTATTTAAGGAAAACAACAAAAAAAAATTCATGAAAATCCAATAAAGTTAACTAAAGTTATGATACATTATGCTAAGGAACTTAAAACTGTCTCACGACATCACAATTGCAATTTTCAATATACAAAATAAAATTAACAAGTGAATAAATACAACATGTACATGCAAATAATTGTATCTTCCTATACGGCACTTGTCACCACGCCACCAGCTCTCAAAGTTGCTGGATATTCTTCTTGTACTCGCGACACACTTTCAGTTTTTTTTTTTTAATAGGGTTTGCTTTTATTCGTTTACCAACTGTTTTTGCATATGGCAATGAATGTGGTGTGATGACTCGTGTAGTTTCTCTTGGGAAAGGATAGAAGAAAAGAAGCGAGTTCTTGTTAAATCATCGTAAAAATTTGTATTATTGCATAAAGTTGCAATTTAAATCAGTTTTGTAATTTGAATTAATTATTGAATTAATGAATTATTATTATTCAGTTGCGATTAAAATTAAAGTCCTCTTATGAAATGAAGTAAATCTGAGTTAATTATGTTCAACACCTTTTCCGTGTACGGGATCAAAGATTCACCAGGATATTTTCGCTCCAATGCTGTAATTTTAGATTTCATTTTATCCTTGAAAAGGATTCACCAAATTTTATGAAATTTCCTAGCTTCTGTTCGAGTTGCAAATGTTTTGTCTGAAACTGTATGCATACATTTACGGTAAATATCTCCAATTTCTTATAACATTTGGAAAGAAGTATTTCAATTTTATGAGTTTTATTTAATATAAATACTATGTGTTTTTATTGAATACTTTACTCAACATAAAACAATAAAACGAGACTCATATTTTAGGAATTTGAAAATCTTAAATTTCAGTCAACCACTCTCCTCTTCTATTCAAAAAGCCACAAGAATATGTCAACTCCTCCACAAAATCATATTCAAAATCAAATGCATTTAAGTTTTGAACCACTAATGACATAAGAAACATCTTTCGAATCGTCAAAAATATCACAAGTTCACACATACCTGAAATAGCTAAACGGCAAAATAAATCACAATTTCCTTCATTTCCTTTTCATGACTTTTTTATGAAATTAAATGTCAGAAAGGAATATTACGCGACCCTCGCGTCTCGTAAACTAACACAGTCAAATCAGATAATCTGGTGATGTACATAAAATGCTCTTCGAATTAAGATATCTAAAGTCGCCGTCGCAGTCATCATCGCCGTTGTCATCCTGAAGTGCTCGCCTGTCCATTTGGCTGGAGCCAAAGTATACTTAAACTGGATTAGAACATTCAATCCGCATTTAAATTCTCAGAAAACACTGATGGAGTAAACTGAAAAGATAAAATAAAAATAGTCTTTATTTCCCGTCTACCGTCTATGAAAATAAGCGAAGCGTTTATCGGAACAAGATTATGCAGAGTGTCCTTTTTATGGCGTTGCGCGTATTCTGTGCTGATGAGGAAGGATATTCTTCTCGCATCTCTACACATTTGTGTAGAGTTATATTTAAAAATTAAAGGTGATTTACATTAAGTTCCTCGGCTGAATTGTCCTGGATAGTAAGGGAGAGCTAAACGATGAAACAATGGTAGACAGGCATACCATTGTTTAGCTAGTATATAGGTGAAGTTAGAAATGACTAAAATATAAGGAAAGACTTGTAAGGCCATTGCAACTTAAGTGACTTTCACAAGTGATAGCATTACAAAAGGCTTAAGTGAAAGGGACAGACATTTTTTTCAGCACTTTCCTAAGTATTAACAGGTTCATTAAATTATTTTCGATAAAGAGAAGTGCCATTTGTAATTTAGACATCGCTACCAAACTGTTCAAATTGTACTCGAATATGATACCGGCAGCGAGCTCACTTCGGGCTATCAAGTCGGTGAAAAATTCACTTAGATCTCCAATTTTAAAAGGCAGCATTTTACCAAAAAACTAATAGTTCTGCTAGAGCTTGCGTGAATAAGTGTTTGCCGATTTGCTGGATGCTGGAGATCTAAGGTTGAAGGCATGACGTCTTTCGCAGAACACGAGCACTTTCTGCAGAGACTAGGCCCGACGTTTAGATTGTTTGTATATAAGTTTTCAAATATATCAGCAATTTGAAATTCCTTTCTTTTCGAAAATTAAGTTAAATAAAGTAGCTTTCTTTTTAACTCCGTTGTTTCAGAAATCATAAAAATTGTATGATATAATTAATTATAAAAAACAATTTACTTGTATCTCTTTACAAGGGGACGCGTATCTCAAACTATAATGGATGTTTGATATTTCATATAGATGTAAGTGACAGAATTATCAGCTTAAACATTTTACTGCTGTACAATATACGAGACTCGTATTCCTTAATTTGAATGTAGAAATATGTTTCCTTTATCCAAGTGAAAACATACACTTATGTGTGCATTTTAATACGTCGTCGTCCCTTAAATCACGTCGTAAACCACGATCTTTGTATTGCATTTGTTTCTTTAAATTGTAACCTTATTCACTACTCATCGTCTTGAAAATATCAATTGATTATTTTATTCATCATTTATTCTCAGTACATATCGACTCGATATAGATTCAATGTTTGTACTTTTGCGAATTTTCGATAACAATAATGAATACCTAAAGCGAGTTAAGAACTCTGCACATTTTTTGAACCCTGTAATGTTGCAGTTTTCCTGTGCATTGTGATGTTGTGCTGAGCCAAACTTCATGTGTAAACTGGATATCCATCTGGTAGACAAAATAAACAGACTTTTTGATAAATTTAATTTCCCGTTATGGAGATAAAGCCAAATAATACAAACGAAAATTTGGAAACTGGTATGTCGAAGAGTACATATCCCTGCGGCATAAGCAAACATTTTAAACATAATGGTATATGTCGGACATACCGGTATCTGTTATATATCAATAATAATAATAATAATTGAGTCGCACTAAAGCCCACAACGGACCAGGGCCTAACTTCTACAACAACTACTCGTGTTGTGCATGCTACTGTTCTTCACGAGTAGAAGGGACCTACAGTTTGCCGATTCCGAACGGCGAGATTTGAGAAGCTTTCCATAGACAATTAATACCTTTTGAGTGTTGTCAGCAACTCGAAAGAGGTGGTGCCGTGAAAAAATGCTAGGTGTCCCGTCCGGGGATCGAACCCAGACTTTCTGCGCCGCAGTCGATGCACTTACCACTGCGCCACGGCGACCACAAGTGATGTAATTCCCAACTTAAAAAGTGTTTTGATATACATTAATTTGAATTCAGAAAATTGAAATTTATCTAAATGAAACTCAGTGTATGTCTGCATTTCAATACGTCGTCGTCCCTTAAATCACGTCGTCCACCACCATCTTGTCTGCGTGTTATAGTTATTGGAAATTGGTATTGCATTTGTTTCTTCAAAATGTCACCATTACCTTATTCACTACATATAGTCTTGAAAATAATCAATTGAATCGTTTAATTAAATTTTCATATAGATTCAATATTTGAGCTTTTGCGAATTATCGACGACAATAATGAGCGTTTTAAAAACTCTGAACCCAGCAATGCTGCAATTTTTTTTTGTATTAATTTGTAAACTGGTCTTCCACCTTATAGACAAAACATGCAACCTTTTTGTTAAATTCCACGTTATGGAGATAAAGCAAAATAATACAAGTCAACATTTGGAAACTGGTATGTCTAAGAGTAAAATCCCTCGCGGTATAAGCAAACATATTAGACATGTTGAAAGTAAACATGGCGGACATGCTCTTGCCGGTATCTGTTATATATCAAGGTTGAGCTAAATATGCTCTAGTAGGAGATGAAGTTATGTTAATGGAGAGACGAAGATTTAGGTCTCTGGAGGATATCTACAAAAACTGGCTTACTTCAGCTGTTCGAAAAGCATATTTTCCACTTCAAAACTTTCGATACCATGGTCATCATTACAAGAATCATAAAAAACATCTGTATTGTTGTTTTTATTTTCTTCATACAATGATTGAGACGACTAAATTTTTTTTTTGTAATATAAACATTTAATTTGTTTTAGCAGGGCAAGTTCTACCGTACTTCAACATCATTGGACACCATCAACGTACGTAAATTCGAACGGTTTTAATTTGGAAATTTTTATATAATCTTACTGTTAATTTCTCGATAAGGGACGATAAGGGAAAATTTGATACTTATGTTATACTCCAGTACCGTAATCAAACGCAGAATCACTATTAGGCTAAGGTGGCGCATACAAGTGGAAAAGGTCCTCAACCAACTTGGAGTGCTCAATTGGCGGCTACTGGCGAAAGATCATGCTGGCTGAAGAGGCATGTTGGTTGATCTTATATTTGAAAAGGTATTTAGAAAGAGCAGCCTGCGACATAGTATAGACATTCAAATAATTAAGCTTAGGGGCCTGACTTAATTTCTTCCGTGCTTAGCATCTGCATTACGAGATAATAGGACTAGAACTAGCCCCAGATTCATAAATTCTTCTTTTACTCCATTATTTAAATTTTATTTAAATATCTACGTTCTCTTGTGCTTGTTCATTCATTAGTGGTGATGCTGAATCTATACCCAACCAATACGTGTTTCCTGATATTCAAGCAAATCTTCTCGTTAAGCTCTGGTTTCAACAAGATGGCGCTATGAGCCAAACATCAAATGAAAAAATGAACTTGTTAAGAAATCATTTTAGTGAGCACTTATTTCATGTTTCGCTACTGCAAGCTCATGAAAGGGCAGGTTTTCATGAAAAAGCCAGCTACAAGTGGAAGCCAACATTTATCGTTTTGTTCCCGAGATATCTAAGATATACTCAAACGAGTCGCCCAAAATTGGATCATTCATTTACATGATAAAATTTTAAAAAGAAATGACATTAATTGTTTAATAAAAATTGTGAGTTCACTTTTAAATTTATATATCTTATTGTACGTTGTAAATTAAATTTTACGACGGATGACCCTTAAGAATGAAAAATAAATGACAATCAATGCATAGCTTGCTATGTATACCGGTTTCGGTTATGTCCGTTTTGGTATCACTATCACTTCCTTTTTCACCGTGGTTAGAAAATTCGGCAAAGGTGTGGAAGTAAATTACTATATCGCGCTATGAGCTTAAGAATTGTTACTCTTTGTCAATTTACAGTGGAGGTTACAAACTGTTTTGGTTTCGCCATTTATTTTTTATTATATTGCTTCATATCAAGTATTTGGCCATCGCCCACTCAGTTAAAGACCTCATCAATACATCAACCAACGACCATGCAGTACAATTGGTTTTGAGGAATAAAAAATACAATTCTAAACGAACGATATAAAACTAGGAATAAAGGGCTTAAAATTATATTCCCATTGTAGCTATAGTATTGCAGAGAAAGTACTTATCAATATAGCAATTAAAGACTTTTGCCCCAAGCATAAATTTCTGTGCGACTTTCTTCGAAAATTCCTGCACGTTTTTACCTGTCACATACACAGTGCAGATGAGTTCGCATGTGTGGTCTTCCCTCTTATACTGCAAAATTATTCACCGTACCGACCTGAATTCTGATAGCATTTCCCATGTTACAAGCCGCTGTCATATTGCCATGTCATGTAAAGCATATTTCTCCCCAATGTAGGCCAAGAGCAGCATTTCATTTTTCCGCCAACCATCAGAAGACAACACATGACCCCCGCAAGCCGTCAAGTTTAAGTTCCACTTAATCATAAGAGAAAAGAGTCGACAGCACCAGCTGTCACCCTGAAATGGCTGGCTTGACGCATACTGGCAGTTGCTGCACTCCGCCGCCCGGTGTCATTAACGACACGATAACAAGTGTTTCCTCCACACCTTCTGACAGTTTGCGCACATATGTGCTTTCCCCAGCTTCACTACCGCGCAACGTAAACATATGCATGTGCATGTCTCAACACATTTTAGGTCTGGTGCCGGTGTTGACGGCGCTTGTTCCCAACAATCAGGCAAATTCTGACCTACATACATATGTACATGTTGCTCATTACGTCAGCATCTGAACACGCTGGACAGTAAAGGAATAACGCTTGTCGCCTTCCCAAAGCCCTCAACGGTCATTTAATTAAAAGTCCTTGGGACATGTGCCCCACCATTGGGGGAGACAATTTCATTTAATTTTCTGGAAATTTAATTCGGCGTAACAATGGCAACTTAATGTCGCCGCCAATAAATGTACCCGGCGTGCAATTCATTCGTTCATTTACATCTCGGAAATTATGGAAGTGGAAGCTTTTTGAAAAAATTTAATTGCAGTGGGACTTCCACTTTTCGTTGGTGAGTCCTTCTGCAGCTTCTGATGTGAAGAAGTGCAATGGAGGAATCGCTAGGGAAATTTATGACCAAAAACTTTATGTTCTAAAATTTGAAATGCAAATGGAACTTGACTTTCTGGTCGCAGTTTCCTTTGAAGGGAGCTGCGAAGTAGTGAGTAGGAGTGATGATAGGAAGCAATAAGCTCTGGGATGCAATCTTTCAAAAGATTGCACTAAAATCTGACTAATGGCGACGAGGAAGAAGCTTGCCAGAAATAACAGTTTTTTTATATTAATTAAGATTGCCTTGTCTTTTGGTAGATCTTAACGCTCAGTAGAGCGTAAAGTTTTGCATTTACTTGTGAATACTTATAAGTTAATGTGAATACCTATCGTTTTAGTTGAAGTATAAAGATTTTATAAGAAACGTTTAAAAGGGCAACAACACAAGTTTTGATTTGCTAGTATGTTGAAAAATTGTATAATTTCACTTTGAAATGTACATGACATGGGGTGCGCAGTGATGTTGATTAAGCTCAACCTGGCGATATGCCAACAGTATCCCTGAAAGTGCAAAAGTCAAGTTGACATACAGCACCCCTTCTGAAACTGTGTATGTAGTTTAATCCTCTCTGCTCGAGGATTAAAATAATGGACCTGTTATAGATTGTGAGTGAGATTAACCCTCTGACCACAGTTTCAAATTGCTGCGTACTTCGGACACGGATGGATCTTCTGTCCGTAGAAAGCGAGTAAAATGCAACGATTATTGATTCGCCTCGTGGATTATGAGCTCCCTCAACAGACCACATGCAGCCGATGAACTAACAGAGGCACTGGACTGCTGCGATGCAAACATGTCCTCAAAGTACGATGAAATAAACCGGGTAAAAGGACAATAAAAAGCTACGACATTTACTATAACGGCTGCTATAGAGACTCAAGCAAATGTTACATACTACTATCCCGTAAGCCTCATGACACTTCACAATAAGGATTTATTTCGGAATATCAAACTGATGGAGCTCTGGAAGACGAGGTCAAGAAAGTAAAATCGAGTTTGAAGACAAAAACGCGACTGGAGTGGAAATTCCATGGAACTTTTTAAAGCTGGTTAGCAGTTCTCCTGTAACTTGTGGCCAATGAGTACCCAGTCAATAAAAGAGTTTTCTCCTTCTTCTGCACTAACTGAGGGTAAGCAACGCGTATAATATCCTCTCTTCCATTTTAATTTGACACATTAAGTACTCGTAGAATGTGTGGCCAGAAAAAGATGTGAGATGTTCAGTCCCGGTATCGAACCTGCGATCTACGAGTCGACGTACTTACCAACTACAACGGGCTAGTTTTTTGATCGTGAATAAGATGGGAAGGGAAAAGCAAATTGACACCCACCACCTTTTGGTCAATATCGTGGTTTATTGTATTGTGAAGGACGACGATGGAGAAATCAGGCTATTGCGTCAAGATAACAAACTCCGAGACCTTCTTTACCAAAAAAAAGCTTTAGGTTGTGTGTTTTTATCAACAAAATCACTAATCGACACTAGAGCACCATTTTCCCAATTCAGGTGGCAACTTGGATTGGGAGCCTTGTGGCTGTTTCGTATCATTAAGGTGGCCTGGGAAGAGGGCGAAACACCTGGCGATAAGCAAATCTCATTTAAGCCTTCCCGGTAAGGTCTACGCTAAGGTGTTGGAGGTCCATTCTAGAACAATAGTTGGGTTCAGATTGGGGAACGAAGAGTGTGGCTTTTGTCGCGGCAGAAGTACAACCGACCAGCTTTTCACTCTGACAATGATACTTGAAAAGACTCGGGAGTATGCTCAACCAATCTTCAGTTGTTTTGTAGATTTGGAAAAGGCATATGACCGTGTCCCTCGAGGTAAACTCAGAAGTGGTTTACAGAAGTGTGGGATTAATGGTCCCTTGTTAAGTGCCATTTAATCTCTTTACACCAACTATAGCAGCTGGGTTCTTCCAAAGTAGTAAATCAAGACCTTTCACAGTAGGCGTTAGGCTTCGCCAAGGGTGCGCATTGTCACCTCTCCCTTTCAACTTCCTTTCGCAGATAACTTAGTTGTTTTCACATCCTCTCCAGCGCTTGCTCGATAGGTTTGTGGCCACATGTATGGATGCTAGAATGAGAGTAAACGTTTACAAGTCCGAAGTAATGGTAATTTCCAAAAGCTTGTCCACAAATATTAGAGCCACATATCAGTTTTTAACTCAGTGTTTGTTCCAATTCTCATCTATGGTCATGAAATTTGGGTAATAACCGAAAGAATAAATTAAAAATACAACCTGCTGAGATTAGACTTTTCCGTGCAGTTGTGGGCGTTACTCGATGGGATAGCCTGAGAAATGCCACGTTACGGGGGACCTCAATGTTGGGAAGCGACTTCTTCGGACGAAAAGCGCTATGTTTCATTAGTTTGGCCACGTGGTACGGACGTCCCCTTCATCGCTACTTCTGAGGCGTGGCTTTCATGCAATTCCATCAGGTAGGTGACCACTCGGTTGACCCAGAGTGACATGATTGTATTAAATCCATGGACTTGCATAGTTGTGCTTTGGAATAGCTCGTGCTGAATAAGAATTGATGGCGGAGGATCGAGCTGCCTGAAAGGCTCTCGAGAGTGAGTTACCCCCACGACCGCCTTAGTGGAATATATGCTTAAAAGAAGATCATAATGATAATGATGAAGACAACACAGCAAGCCGTCAATGAAGTATACACCAGGCAGGTGAGGCTATAAGCGTCTAAGATTCAATCTGAGAGACCTCGATTGACTTAGTGTGAGAAATTGCAAGTAGAAAGTGCCGAAGAAGTATATTAGTTGAGGCCCCGGTCCAAGTAGTATTAGTATTTTCTTTCTTATTGTTTGAATTTTAAACATTTTTGCTGTTGTTTGAAAATGTGGTTCGTCTCCTGAAAAAATCATTCAGAGCCAATATTGATTGTTCTATAGAGCCACTGTTCTTTCGTTTTCTGGAAGATCATCTGGCATGGTTTTCGGACAGATGAATCCTAACACAGTGTCTTTCAAATCTTTCAAGGATTAGTAAGTATGTCTGAAATCACATTTTTCCTGACCCTGATTTTATGACTCTCTCGCTCTTTCTCTCTCTCTCTCTCCAGCGCTCTCTTTTGTGAGTATTTTTCACTTTTTAGTGTACACAAACAAGATTTGGGGATATGTGCAGTAAACAGATACTGGTGGCGAACAAACCCTAAATGATGAAACAGGAGAGCGGATTTAAGCTACCAACTAGGAAGAAAGGTTGTTGTAACAAAAACGGACTTATTTGAAGCACAAGTTCAAATCTTAGAAATCTTACACAAAAAGACAACAACTCGAAGATGCCAAATGACGGCTTCTAAATTAAGCTAATTTTTTATATTAGTTGACTATTTACTTTCCCAAAATATAATTTGGACATATCATAACAATAATTTAAAATACACTCTGCGCCTATAAAAGTTGTCCTACATACTCGAAATATAATTTTAATACCGGGTAAGCTGCTACAACAAATCCGGCCATTCGTCGTACTTTCCGTCGATCGAGACTGCATATGCTTCAAAGAGGAGAAGAAGAACGAAATTCTTCAAAAATGAGACATAGAGCAATGAAATTAAATACATTCTCTCGCTCTTCAAAGGTAACAAAATTGGACAAAAGACACCCTGCTTTGGGTGGTGCGGCATAAAATTGAAACTTTTCACTTTTTTTTTTTCTTAAAACTTATTTTAAAGACGAAACTTGTCGTATCCTTTGTGTGATTTTCTATCATTACGTTCTGTATTATGAATTGTAGTTTAATTTACTGGATTATGTTCTGTATTGCAACGACTGAGCTACATCTTGTCCTGTTTTGTCCCACAGTGTATAGAATCCATACTTTGTGTGGGCTTGCTGTTCAAACGACGTGAATAGGAGCCTAAAATCATATGGCGATGATGCAGGCAGTGGTATATTTTTCTCCATTAACCACCGTCTGTGGTATCCTTTATTGAGTTCATTACATAATTCTTACCATACAGCCCAAATGGAGCTTGAAGATTTCTAGGAATAGAGGTGATACTTTAAATGAAGCATGTATTTATTTGACCCAACCATTGGGTAGCGATGATGAAATAGCGAAGAAATGTTTTTACTGCTTCAAATCACAATCAACATCTCAACATACTTTCGTAGCGTGCGACGGGTTGGATAATACAGTAGCACGAAAGCTATAGTAAAAATAATCTAATATTTTCTCAATACATGGATTTAATTCAGTTCTTGTTTCATTGATTTTAGACCGATGCCGGTATAATGGTGACAGTTAGGGCTTTTTGATTGATCTCTTTTCATTTTACCTGACTTAATTCCGGTCAGTTAAAGGTACCAAACAATCCCTTTAGAAAACCAGTGCGCAAATGGATTCCAAGACAGGATGGCAGGATGGACAATTTTGCTCTGTGTTTGATGAAATTGGTAGGGAATCACCTACTGCGGCCTACTCCCCTACGGTAAAACTCTTAATGCGATTTTGACCTGTCGACGATTAGATCGTCTAAAGGAAGCATTAGCTAGAAAGCGATGGACTTTGGCGGATATGAGAGGAATATTCTTTCATCAGAATAACATCAGGCAACACAGGTCGAAGCGCCGGGAATCCGGACTCAGCATTAATTGACTACCACCTCTTCCTGTTCATAGCAATCGTCCTTGCTGGTAAAATTAATCGTTTCAAAACATGGTTGCAAGTGTCGGTTGCTATAGTTTTTTCATCACAAGAACGAGGGTTCTCATGGGAGAGATACATATAATAAATTGCCTTCAAAAAGGCAAACAGCTATAGAACAAAATGGCTTATATATGACTTAGATCAAATCATTCTGTACATTATATACTAAATAATTCCTTCACTTTATTCACAAGTATTGTTTTGCAACGCCTGATATTTGCTGATGGTTTTATTGTTAACACAACAGACCACAAACGGAAACAAAAGGCTTTTCGCTACCGCTTGCAGGTGCCTAGTAAAAATAATAATTGAGTGGCACTACTGCACAAGGGACCAGGGCCTAGCTTCTGCAACAACTGCTCGTGTTGTGCGTGCTATACTTCTCACATGCGTAGAAGGGACCTACAGTTTTTTGCCGACTCCGCGAGATAAAAGAGGCTTTTAATGAACAATTGATACTCTTTGAGTGTTGTCAGCAAATCGAAAGAGGTGGTGTCGTAAAAAAATGTGAGGTGCCCCGTCCGGGAATCGAACTTTGACTTTTTTTTTCTTTTTTGAATTCATTTTTATTTCATTTCTATTTCTGACAATGCTTAGATACTAGACAAAAATGCTTAAAGCTAAATTTGAACTTATACTATGTCTTTCGACGAATGTAAATTAAAAACTATTTGCACTAACATGAATATTGAATTTAATGAAATTAAGAAAAACAAAATTGAGAAAAAAACTGTTTTATTAAAACTTATAAAATAACTTAAGTACTACCTTAAAATAACTTAAACTACCTAAAGCTAAATTTCCAAACGTACATATACACATGTATATACAATGAAATAACTTAGACTTTCTTCTTGGCGGTCGATGCACTTACCATTACGCCATGTCGACCACTTGCAGGTGCCTATCCGCCCTAAAACTTTCATTTTCCGTTGCTTGAAACTATATGAAATAGATTTCTTTAATTTGTTTGAATTCTTCAAAATTGCTTTTGCGAATTTTACTTTAAGAATGGTAGAAATTTTTGTAATTGTGTAACTGTTACCTTGCTAGCTGTAGCGCATCATTTATATACCATATTATTATGTTTACCACAGTTATTATGTTCACGAAATTTTCTAAGTAAATAAAACTAAACATAGAGTTACGGTTGTGCCACACAGGATACAGAATTGAAAATCGTTCCAGTCTAACAAAACACACAGTTCAACCTAAATTTCTCTTTAAAGTTGAATTCATAATTGAAAATGAAATTGCACGACTTCTGGACATAAGAAATATAATCCTTGAAACAAAAAAATTATTCTTTGTTGGTGATCATGTACATTTTCCAACAACAACCGCTAAAAACTTTTCTCCCGAATTAATTAGATCCCTCACGTATTCAAGAAACCCAGAAAATTATTAAATCAAAAAAAAACAACTTAACGTACATCAAAGACCATCCTAACAATGAAAGCCATTCCACAGGAATGCCCAACACAGTTTTCAAGGACCTTTTATTTAAATTAACAATCGTAAAGTTCCAGGCAGCTATTATGCGGGGGTTTGACTTTCATCATCTTATATAGCCCGGATCTTCCTTTTTTTGGGGCTGTTTTCTGTTTTTCTGTTCCGGGTGGTTGCTTCCTTTTTCTTTCATCGCCATTCAACCGATGGAATAGGTCAAGATTATGTCGGTGGATAAAATAGCTATGAGATAATTAAATGAATTTTAGAGATTGGGCAAGTGTGATACCAGTAAATTAGTTGGAAAATCCGAGAAAGCAATCTGGGAATCTTTCGTCCTTCGTTTTCTTTCGCTCTACTCCATCACTGGACACATCAACCCCCAAGTGATTAATTACTTTTTTTCAATCGATTTTTATCCTGGAAATCAAATATTGCCATTCCACAGGATCCATGTCAGCAATTCGGGAGTATAGGACTGACAAAAAAGCCAACGTCCATGGCTGAGTTGCAATTGTTCTTCCTTGCTTTCATGCTGACACTTTCGAGTCCCGAAGATACGGATGAACCATATATATCCAGGGAGCTGAATTCCCGTCGAGCTTCCACCACAACTGATGTTCGAGGATAAACCGAACATCCACACGGATACAGCCCAGGATGTTGTCGGAGAGGTATTTTGAGTATATCCATAGTTACCTACCTCGATGGCAGTGATTGCATTCTGCCTGCAACACGCTAGAATGACGGTTTTGTAAACGTATCCGAGAGCAAATCGATGGGTAAACACGTAGGGATAACATTTTTAAGCCTGTGTTGGTTGTTGTCCAGTAGCTAGGGAAAAAACGAAAGTAACCTTTTTTTCCGTTGGAGTATAGGTGGCCTTTATTTTGCACTATGCCCAAGGAGAGGAATGCTTCCATCTAATTCTTGGGCAACGAGAGAATTGAAAATTTCGCATGTTAACGACAGAGGAGTTGAAATTGATTGGAGGATGGCCCATCGCATCTAGGGAAAATATTTGCGCTACCTGTTCCATTTTTTTGCAAACTGTAGATCACGAAAACGTTACCTAAATTATTCTTTTATTTATTTGTCAACCGTTTTAATATTTCAATATTGACTTTGTTTATTTTGAGAAACAAAAGCCTTCTTTATCGTAGTAAAATAACAATCAAATGATTGATTTTTGAACGGCCTGAGTCTCTACAATTGCAGCTTCCCCTTGCTGACTATTGATGCAAACGCTGCTTACAATCATCTTGATCAAGTTTCCTAGTGCCTGACTCTATACTCGTCTCCCTCACCTTCTTGAACCCCAACGCTGGGATTTGTAGACCCTCTTAACTGAGGCATTGTTAATTCGCTTGGTATGCTTCAGCCAACGTATTCGACGTTCATTTGCCCTTCAAACTACGTCCAATTTTAGGCACAGCTGCTAAAGTTCATAGGCACGACCATATATCTAAAGCAAACTTCTTTTTCAAAGGTACAAAAACTTTCGCTTTGAGGATACCAAGAATTTATTTTAATCCTCCGCATATTGTCCAGCATTCGACCCAAAATGGAACTAATGAAATTTTTTTCCTAGAAATGAGCTCAGCAAATAGAAATAATTGCATCTCCAATGGATACATCGTCAAGCACACATTTTCACATTGACACAAGAGACAACACTACTTCCTTTCCAGTAATGGCTCGGTAAACGCAATGCTAAATTCACTGCTCCCTTCACATCCATTAACCCACTTATTTACCAAGTGTCTTTGTTTGTATTTATATCGTTTGCTTTCCTCTCCTATTTCAACCCTCCCACGTTGGTTTGAGGTTGATATCCCCCAACGCCCATAAAAATAATTCAATTTCCTTGGAATATTTGCAAAACTAAATTCCATTAGATTAAAGTACCGAAAAGTGATTGTAACGAAGCCTTCCTGAAGGAGGAAACATTCATAGCCACTGCCAACTGGAACATTGTCGATCTCAAGAAGTGGAGAAGAGGTGATAAATCATGGCAACATCATCGAGAAGTCCTCACCTCTTCCGTCTGCTGCTAACCGAACTCACCAAAGTGCTGGTTTCTTTAGCAAATATTACATTTTTGGCTCCCCCTTGAGTGGGGCTCTTGAATTCAATGTTTGTATACTGAACAAGGATATCTAATCCACAAGAGTTAATTGAAATTTCAACACTCCTGCTAGAGAAGAGAGAGAGAGAGAGCATTAAAGGTGTGGATAGATTACCGAAATTCTTCTACTCGTATCCCTCGTTCCTCTCGTTCTTCTGCTCATTAATCTCTCCAACACGTCTAATTACCTAATCCTCGCCTCAGCTCTAATTCACGTAGTCTGCGCAGGCAAAGTGTTAATACTCAAGTTCAGACTGTCGTTCCTGCCGATGGCAATGGGAGTTGAACGTAGTGTTGTGGGATTCGAATCTCTATTGTTCTTAGGACGAGAAGTGGGCCAAATATTTGGCCCTGTTCAACTATGCAGCCGTTGTACTTAATGAATGTGAGGGCTCAGCAATGACCTGTACGTGATTATTCCTCTGGGAACTTGAATGCAAAACAAAAGGAGAGCCACCGTATTCTCGAAGGTGTTCACGTACTGTCGTAAAGAACATTTGCGGTGGCCGAATTTTTGGGGGTACTGCGGCATCTGCTAGTTTTTAACATAAAAATCTGTTTCTAGTGCAGAAGTTCAAATGGACTTACATAGATGTATGGGAAGGGAGGAACAATAAATTGGGATGAACATATATTAGACTTTACCAAACTTTTGAAAACCTTACGTGCCTTGCTGTTTTGCCCGCCATAAATATCAATATGCAACCAACTTCAGAGCACAAAGGCGACGATGACAAAAAGTGATAAATAATAATAATGAATAAATTTATAATTGGGGGAACACATTCGGGTCATTAATTGTTCGGTTTCAAAAGAAAAGCTCAATAAGCGATACATTATTGATGAAATTTTAAAATCATAAAGTTTGCACTTGCAATTTAATGCGTAAAGCATTATCATTCAAATGGAAGAATACACAGCACGCGATTCTTTAAAGGTTATTATTAACCAATTTTTCACACATTTTGAGTGGTATCTAGGCCATTACTTTAGTAATGTTAATTTTAAATGGTTTTAGAGTTCGTAGCCTTATATACGTAGCCTTATAGAAAAAATTGGAACGGTCCATGAACTTCTTGGATCCTTCACTTCACCAAAACGTGAGATTATACGACCAGGAAACTTCTCATAGGATAATGCCATAATTAGCCGTAGTTTTTTGCTCAAACTTTGTTAGAAACATATATCATCCAAGTCATAGGTAAAATACTTTGATAGTTAGTAATGAAAATGCAATTAAAAACAAAAACTGTGTCTTGGACCATTGTAGGCTGTAATGCCATCTAATTAATTATTTGTTTTGAAAACAGCAAAGGAGTATTATTTTGGCTTATTGACGTGAATATTGCAATTTTGTGGCATCTGAAGAAAGATGCTTTATAACAAGCAGATATGCATATGTTTAAAAAAAGTTTTTGGTGTCCATACTATAGCACAACGTGGTCGCCGTGGCGCAGTGGTAAGTGCATCGACTGCGGCGCAGAACGTCTGGGTTCGATTCCCGGACGGGACACCTAGCATTTTTTCACGGCACCACCTCTTTCGAGTTGCTGGCAACACTCAAAGAGTATTAATTGTCTATGGAAAGCTTCTTCTATTCGTGAAGAACAATAGCATGCACAACACGTGTAGTTATTGTAGAAGCTAGGTCCTGGTCCGTTATGGGCTGCAGTGCCACTCAATTATTATTTACTATAGCACAAGCAAGTTTATACAAAAACCACACACGCTCATTTCCATAAAATGATTTTGCATATTTTTTTGTCTTGTATTTTTCATTAATTCATTATGAAGTCATCTCTTAATTCTAGAAAAATACTTTCACATATAACTTCCCTGGTTCTAAACTCCCGACACATGTCAAAACCCTGAACAGTCAGCTTATCTCAATACACATCAACATCATTTGGCACGATCAACACTTTTTAAACAATCACTGCACTTTTTCGCACTGCACTGCATTTACGACACACGCCAATTTAGCGTACATTCACCTCATTCATTCGCCCTTAGACATAAATGCTACATCCGACAACACGGCACACTTCGCTACGTAGAATAAGTTTGATAATGAAAAATAAAATTAGTCTCCATTTATGAATTGAAAAAAAAGAGCATTGTTCAAGCATAAGGAATTATTTAATTAAATTATATGGACAGTATCAAATCGAGTGTGCAAAAATAAAAATTGATTGCAAAATAGTATTGAGGTTTGTTATTATTATAAAATCTTATAATTTACTAATAAGTATGCTAACAAACAGTGATTCCAAAAACCTGTTCATTACCCAATCTCAAGGAGAAGGAGCAAATGTGTATAAAAAAACTGAACGAAGGATCTCACAGAAATCATTTATTCAATTTAATCTGCGTAAAACCTAAATTTCGCAACAACTTAATTTTTAATTCACCTAGTACCCAATCCCAACGTTTGGATCAATTTAACATCTCGTACACCTCACTACGGTGTAGTTTTTCATTGGCATTTGTATTTCCATCCTTAAAATTCAACTTACGTAGCAAAAAAAACATGTCCATTCACAACGCCGTAAAGAAGTATGGAAAACAATATTGGAAAAACATTTACTTCGTAAATAACGCATATGAGACAGAATCCCACAAATGATAGAAGACGTGCCGTTGCAACTAGAAAAAAGTCTCTTTAGTCTGTTCCATTATTGAAAGGTATCATTGGTTTGGTTTGACGGTTATAGCAAATTCGGAGCGATATTGTCAATATTGAATATTAATACTTGGACGATATGCGGTTCGAACAAGACAGGGCAACAAGCCTGACCACGAGCAATTGTGTGAAGGGTTTCCTGGTCGCATAATTTCACATTTTAAGAGATCATGCGACACCGTTAGTTATTTTCCTGTGTAGCAACGTGAAAGGTAATTTTTAAATTCTAGGAATGTATGTTTTGGATCAATGTCTCGCCGAAATATATCGTCCGAGCTAAGACCTACTTTATTTGCACTTGAATTTGAGTATATTGATATATATTTTTTGATCCTTTATACAATCAAAATGCAAGTTACAGGCCTCTTCGGCAACAGCCACAGACAAACACAGCCAATGTCGGTTTGAGGTACTTTTCCTTTCGGTATTTTTTTCCTCCTAATTAAACGTTGACCATCTGAGCCACAAATATTATTTTTACTCTCTGCTGTAAGAAAAAAATATATTTTGCTAAATAAAATTCATTTTTGTACTGCCTTGCGAATAAAGTAGTAACTTAATGAAACACAAATAATTATAAAAGCTAGAGAGCTTATAATGGACTATGATAGCGATAGTCAAAAATATTACCAGTGCTTTCTTCAGGAGTGTTAAAAACTTAGCAGCATGTTAGTTTTGCAACCTATAGGTTATATTTCACCGCTTTTTGTATAATAGGAGAGATATGTCTAGTTGGAGAAATATGTACATTCCAAAAAATAAAAATATTAAACTTTAACAGAGAAGGAAGAAGTAGAAAACAAACTATATTATACGTTAAAATTATGTCACAGAAACAAGATCACCAGAAAATGTTATGCCCTCGATTTATTTTTGACGAATGATTCAATTTGTTAATTTTCTCTTACGAATATATAAACAAAGATTTAAATTGAGGGCTACACTCGCACGGTCATCTTTAGATGAAAACAATTGGTCTTTCATTCAACTCGCACTAAAATTTTTATGACGTTGAGTAGCGATGCACCAGTCTCATAGATAATAATAATAATTAAGTGGCATTGCAGCCCACATGGGATCAGGACGTAGGTTCTACAACAACTACTTGTGTTGGTCGTGCTAATGTTCTCTCACGAGTAGAAGGGTCCTACAATTTTTTGCCGACTTCGAACGGCGAGATTTGAGAAGCTTTTTATAGACAACTGATACTCTTTGAGTGTTGTCAGCAACTCGAAAGAGGTGGTGCCATGAAAAATGCGATGCGTCCCGTCCGGGAATCGAACCAAGGCTTTCTGCGCGGCGTGGCTTTCTACTTACACTTATGCATATTTTTTGTAATTCCTCCAAGAAAATTAAGAAAAACTTCATTGTTCCTTGTTCTTAAGCTAACATAAGTAACTAATAAATATACACTACCTTAACTTAACTTAAACTTATTGCTATATACAATTCACACTAAAGTAAAACTTAACTTTACTTAACTATTTAAATTAAACTTAACTATGTCAGTAAAACTCTACGGACGCGTGCACCAGGGCGTATGAGTTATTTATATGCTTAACATATATATCTAATATGCTGTGATACACCTTTTTTCCGTTTTGTTTTTGTATTTTTTGGGTTTTTGTATTTCGTATTTTCTTTATTTTTTTTTTTTTTTGTGTTTTTTTCTTATTCTAAAATTTCTAAAAACTACATTAACCTAAATGAGTTGACTCTATGGACTCAACTACCCCCTGTATTTGTATTAGATATTAGCGACATCAAACGCTGGTTCTGGTGCAACCACCAGTAAAAATGCCTATCTTTGTCAGAAACTGCTCTGTCACGGGCAGAAATCGTTCTACTGAACCGTAGGAGATCCTCGTGGCGAGCGACGTCCGGCTCTTATTGCAGTTGTCTTTCTACTTACGACGTGGAAGACTATAGGGCAGCCTTCCCTGTCTTGTATCAGGCCTTTAACGTCCAAATAGAGGAAAGCTTCAGACGGAATGAAGTCGTTAAGACGTACCCTTTCATGGTACATTTCATTTGGGTAGTAAGCCCCAAATTCTTAAAAGGTTTGCCTCGTTGTACAGAACCTCGTTGGTTCTTGTACTGGGATATGGTACTCGATATAAACGAAGACAGGCCCAAAGGCACCGCCTCTCGAACACTCTCATCTTTTCCATCTGGGAAGGACTCACGTTGAACCACACAGGACAACCATATACCAAAATTGGCCAGATGAGGGCCATGTAGCAGATTACCTTCACTCTGGTGTCAAGTTGACTGCTGTAAACCAGCCCCCCTGCCATAGCAAAGTCATTCGTTAGCCCTGGTCAGAGCTATATCTATGTGGATACCCCCATATACATAGATATTGGTCCAACCGGATGCCCGCAACGGCGACCACAAGTCTCATAGATATGCCGTCTAAATTTTCCGATTGTTATATTTCGGTGTGTTTAAAAAAAATTATTGTGTGATAATAAAAAATTGTAAAAGTTTTAGGTTTAGTGTAAAAACAAATATTGAAGAAATCAAATAAAACAGTACTGTGATCGCTATATCAGCTGAGATAGCTTTTTGTATTGCACTTATGCGCCCCAATACATGTGACTTTGAAACTCAATATTTAATTCTTGAATCGATTAGTTGCGTGGCAAATTCATCATTCTTCTGCCAAGTGGTATTTTGTAACCATTATTTAGGTATTATATATATTTGTATTTCTTGCGTCAAAAAAACGAAACCATCTACATGGAAGTGTAATCCCTCCTTTTCTCCACAAGTGTTGTAGTTAGGGTACAATTTTACATTTTAAAGCACAAAATTACATCAAGAAAAACACCGACACTCTATTGCATAGAAAGCGAGTAAAATAGGAAAATACATCCAACAAACAGAGACCAACTTGAATTAACAACAAGCGTGTGTCTACATGGTTGTTGTTCTCCGGACAGAACTAGCAGCTCAGAGAACTAAGCCGGTTTCCTAAAATAGGGGCATTAGACACTTCAGTGCAGAAGGATTAATAAACTCGACCTACGCAAGTGGCTCTCATTAAACCTTTTATAAAAAGTTTTCGAAAGTGTGGTTGCATTTTATTTTCCATCCGTAAAGATACGAGTAATTCAGTTTATATGTAAGTTCACACTGGATGTGTGTACATATGTTTGCTTTAAATAATGTGGCGGAGGGTGACTCGAGTACATCTTTATTCACAGCGGAAGTCAGACACGAAAATAAACGTTGACATTAATTAAAATGTTAACCTCTTCATCATACGACAGAAAAAGAGTCCGAAAATCGGATTTTTCTCTACGCAGCAGCAAAGAACTTAATTGCCATAGACCGAGTACTTTTTCCACCATCGGTGTGATGACTTTTAACGCTTTGTTGCAGAGGAACAAAAACAGGTTGTGACAAGTGCCACTGCCATATAGACGTGTGAGTGAGCAATGTAATTCCACCCTGACCCTGTGTAGCTGCAATTAAATCCATGCATTAATCCGTTTAAGAGCCCTTCACCACGTTGTCCCTGCAAAGGATAATAAATACAATTCTGGTTCAGGGGGCGTATGAGTCCATACATAAGGTAGAATTAAAAGCTGAGAGGATATCCTTTTAAAAATCGAAACTGAAGGCCTTATGAGTTTCGATGAACATGAGCTGTTTTATTTGGGCCACGCTGAATATTTTGTGTCCTTTGTCCTGCAAAATGTATATCACACTTTTCGCACTCCCCTTTTACACAGAGCTCATGAAGCGGCCGCAGGATATTGAATGTCATTCAGGAATTGAATTTTCAGCATGTAATTGAAGCCCGTCTATATATGATATTTAGTGGAAAAAACAGTAAAGTTAAGAGTATGTCTCTCTGTCACTCGTGACATAAGACAATAGATCCCAAATAATGGACTCATGTTAATTAAACAAAATTTACGAAGTTTGTTTTTAAGTTCTTGTTTTGTGATTATTTTAATACTCAACCTTTTTCCGATCAATCAACATTAATTTTGGTAATAGTTTAAAGTTTATTTGATCTGATTGTGTTACCAATATTTTTAAGGTTAAATTTTATGGGCAGGTAACCGACCATATCTCTTTCGCTCCTTGATGAGATCTTGCGATATAGCACAAATATTTAGTTAGTTGTCCTTTAAGACAACAATTAGTTAGTTAGTTAGTTTATAAGACTACATTATTTAAAATAATAACGTCGAGTGTTTACAATATCTATTTTTATAACTTAGTCTATATGGTTTGACCAGAGGTCGTCTACCAGACTGACATTTAAAGGAAACAATTTTTTTTGTTTATGATTAAAAACTTCCTTCAATTATGTAATTCCTGTAGCGAAGTGCATTGACTGTGTAGTTGTAGAGTAAGTCCCATCCTCTGCTGCCATTTAAGATATTTATCGCTTCTTCCAGCTCAATCTTCTGAACACTGAAGAAATGACTGCGAAACTCCTTCAGTATAGGGCATTTAGCAATGAAGTGAAATACATCCTCACGTTCTCTGAGATTGCACAGTTCACATAAGATTGGAAGATCAGGACGATGCGGAATGAAATTTATGTTGAGAAGTTCGCCTCTTACTTTAAAAATCGTACTTATATTTTCTGCGGGTAGCTGTTTAAAAGATACGTTCTTTCTTGTAGATTGTTATTCATTTTGCTGTAGTAGGCTCTTAATTGGGATGACTGTGCTTCATTTTTGCAATTATTGAAACATTAGAGACTAGTTTTCTGGAGCAGGGTGTTTAGTTTTTGCTTTAGGGATGATAGTTGTTCTCTTGGTGAAAAAATAAAGATATAACTGCATTCTGAACCTAAAGACTCCCATTGTTAAACACATTTTACTTTATATCTTTGCATTTGAGAGAGCACCAACTTCGGGATTCTATTTTGACTCATCGCATAGACCTTATAAATATATTCAAAATGTAGTTTAAGGGTATTCAGTAACCAGGGTGAAACTCCCGTCTCTAAGTGCAACATATAATTAGGAGAGTTACTAGGAAGCTTAAAAGTTCGTCTGAGGAAATATCTGAGAAACTTTCCCGAAGTTTCAAAGAAGCGATAGCCCCAAACTTGTGTAGCGTACAATAGTATAGAAGCGGCTGTGGCTCGGAATATTTTTACCTTTGAATTGTGTGCAACATCTTTATTTTGAAAACCTTTTCCACATACAGAACAGATGGCCCGTTTAGCTTCTGCTAGTTTAATTTTAAAGTGCGCGTTCATATTTAGGTTCGATGAAATCAATACTCCAAGATACCTATACTGCTTAACTATTTCTATTTGTTGTCCATTTTTCACCTCCCACCTTCTCTACATACCATTATCTTGGATTTTTCTAAGTTGACGGCTAATTTCCAAGTCACCAAGTTCCATTCCAAGATCATTAACTGCATAGTATCTATTGTGTCAGCGAGGAAAACTATGTCTTCCGCAAACATAAGTGCTGGGATATTGGTTCCACCGAGATTTATACCACCTTTAACGACGTCCGTTATGTCGTTATAGAAGCAATGTACTCAGTACGCAGCCTTGTTTGAAGCCCATTGTGACCTCGAAGTCCTCTGATAAAAGGCTGCCGTCCAAGATATATGCTTTATTTTTGCTGAACATGGCTCTTAAAACGTTCACGACTTGCGACGGGAGTTTGTACTCGTCTAGTTTATAGAAAATCAATTCACGCGGAATGAAGTCCGAAAGTTTTACCGAAATGTAAAACAGCTATTCGGTGGATATCGGGTTCGGACTGAAGCCTGCCGGGACCAAAACGAAAACCTCGTAGAAGAGTCGTAATCGATGCTAAGAATCTGGAAAGATCATTTCTACAGACTTTTAAACGGCGATGCCGGCCCAAATCCCGCTGTTAGGGAGAATGTTCCACTTAATTTGGACGATGATAGGCAAGAATTCCGTCCCCATGACTTAGACGAGGTCAAGATAGCAATATCGAGACTGAAGTCGAACACAGCTCCTGAAGCTGGTGGACTGTCCGCAGAACTGTTTAAAGCAGCTGGAGATGACTTGGTTAGGCGCATGCACCAGCTCATCTGTAAGATATGGTCGGAGGAAAGCATGCCGACGAGTGGAACCTCAGCGTCGTCTGTCCGTTCCACAAAAAAGGAGACCCCTTCGACTGCGCCAACTATCGAGGGATTAGTCTCCTTAACATCGCATACAAGATCCTCTCTGCTGTATTGTGTGAACGCTTGATTCGTCCTTATCAGTGTGGTTTCGAACCAGGGAAGTCCACCATCGACCAAATCTTCACACTACCGCAGATCCTGGAAAAGACCCAAGAAATGCAAATCGACACTCACCACCTATTCGTCGATTTCAAGGCCGCATATGACAGTGTGCATAGAGACGAGCTATACAGTCAGATTGTGTAGGATGACGAGGGAGAACTCTCGCTGCTCCGTCAAGGTCGGGAACGAACTCACCGAGACCTTCAATGTCAAAAAAGGTTTTAGACAAGGCGACACACTGTCATGCGACTTTTTTAACATCATCCTTGAGAAGATCGTGCGTAACTCACAGGTCTACACCGGAGGCACGATCTTCCAAAAGTCAGCTCAATTGCTAGCTTACGCCGACGACATTGACGTGATTGGACGAACACAGCGAGCCGTCAATGACGCGTTTTCTGGCATTAAGGCGGAAGCGGCTAAAATGGGTCTGGTAGTAAATGAGGACAAAACGAAGTACATGCTGTCATCAAGGAAGGACACACAACATCGGCGTTTCGGACGGAGCGTCACACCAGGCAGCAGGAACTTCGAGGTAGTCAAGGACTTCATCTACCTCGGCTCCGCGGTAAATACCAGTACCAGTACCGAAATCAAACACAGAATCACTCTTGCCAATCGCTGTTTCTTTGGGCTCAAGAGGCAACTGAGTAATAAAGCCCTCTCTCGAGGGACTAAGCTTGCTTTATATAAAATCTTGATCACCCTAGTCTTATTTTACGGCGCGGAAACCTGGACGCTACTAAAAGCGGATGAGGAAGCCCTTAGTCTTTTCGAGAGAAAAATTTTGCGTGCGAATTTGGTCCTGTTTGCGTTGATGGCATTTGGAAGAGATGATTTGACGACGAACTCTATGGGCTGTACAGCGACATGCGCCTATTCAAGCGTCTTCGGATACAATGCTTAAGATAGATAAACTATGCAGAGAGTATGGACACCACAGCTCCGGCCCGAAAAGTCTTCGAATCTGAGCTATTGGAACAACGCAACAGAGGACGGCCCTTGGAGTGGGCAACTGGCGGCAGCTGGCGAAAGACCGTACTGGCTGGAGAGGCAGTATGGTTGAGGCCCAGGTCCACCCCGGACTGTAGCGCCACAAGAAGAAGAAGAATTCACCCGGAATAGAGTCGAAAGCAGCACTGAAATCCACAAAGAAAGCGTATAGTTGTTTACGTTTAATTTTGTATATCTCTGCAATATTAACCAGCGAGAATATTTGGTCTATGGTAGAATAATTTCTTCGAAATCCAGCCTGGAATTCTTTAGAATTTGATTATCTTCCACCCACCTCGTAAGCCTATTAGAAAGTATACTGGCATACAATTTAGCAGACGTGTTTAAAAAAGATATTCCTCTGTAGTTTGATGAATCCTCACAGTCACCGTTCTTGTTTTTCTTTGAGTTCTCAACGGCCATCTCTACTTCTGTGATTGAAAAAGGCAAATCCAAACATTCATCCACGATCATCGGTGCTGCATATTCAAAGTTCAGGGACATTTGTGGTGCATTGAGAAGAGTTTTAAAATGGTCTTTTAACTGCTCAGCTTGTAGTCCTAATGAAATGAAATTAGTTCTTCCGTTCATAAACTTAACTCCTTTCCAAAATTCACCTGGTGAACTCGATTCTTTTAGCAAGGCAATATTTTGTTCTTCAAATTGCTGTTGTTTGCGTAACATAGTTGTTTGAATTTTTTATTTGCTTCCACGTATAAAGCTCTAAGTGTGCTACAATTATTCATCCTTAGCAATTTGAGAAATGAAAATGATATCATGTTAACCCGCATAGACTCGCTATCGAACCACTTCTGTTTCCTAATTTGCTTGTAACTTTTCGGTAGGGTTAATGGGGACGCTTCTTAGATTAGCCCCGTCAGTTCCTCAATTCCGGGTGCCGTGTTCGCCTCTTGCAGATTTCTAAGTTCCGTGTTAAGGATATAATTGAAAGTTTCCCGATAACTATCTGTCCATACAAATTGTGGAAGAAGAAAAAAATAAAACAATAATTATAATATTCAATAAAAACAAACAAACACGAAATGTTGAAATGTTTTCATAAAAAAGCCTTTTATGTTAAAATAAAGTCCGAAATTTGTATTACATTCCTAGCCTTTAAGAAGTAGACATTCTATGATTAAATCACCGGAAAATGTCATATCAATTGTGATGGTCATTGTAAGACCCAAACTCAATCAACTCTCACTTTCACTCACTGTCCACTGTCTACTTGGATCCTAATTGCATTACCTGAACAAATAGCATTCCGTCCAAATTAAATTTGTCAGCCGAAGCACACATGTTCGCCAGACAATACAACTACACATTTCACACAAAAGGCAATCACTTAAGACAATTTCGTTTAATTACGTGTCACATCATTGAACATATCTTCCATTTTTCCATGCACCGTTTGTCCTCCTATAAAATTACTTCCCACTTCCCTCAAAAAAAAAAAAAAAAACTGGCTTCTCAGTAACCAACACAACTATTCCGTAACTATCCCTCTGTGACCCGTAGATACTTAAACAAAGATTGATACACGCAAAAGGCAGACAACCCTAACCATGCTATGTCCACATATTTGTATGGAGTTCCCAACGAAAGTCGCATCTCACCGCTCGGCGCAATCAACCATCGGATGAAATGAGAGACCTTCCCCCAACGAATCTCTTCAATCCTCTTGAAAGTAAAACGAGCAACATCTATAAATAACAATCACCATTGCCTTTCATTTGCTGAAGGACTCAGAGCGTGCAAGACGAAAGAAACCTTAACTGACTGGTCATCAACAAAAAGGGACACCTCAGAAGTTAATATAATACTTCTTTTCGCACACCACATTCCCACATTCACCCAAGGCTGACTTTAGTCCATAAAAGCCCCTCCCCTTGATGGACTTGGCTGGTCTGCCGAGGTCATAAAAAGGAGGACGCCTCCCCTCCGCATTGTACTTGCTCACATACGCCTTGCGGTTCAAAAAAATGAGGACGACAAACAAATCGAATATATTCCAACGGGATGGAAAGTGGAAACCTATGCTCGAGCGTATAGCGGAGGCCACCCCTTTTGGGATTGGAGGGAGCATCATCAACTTATGCTAGATCTCCGGGTTAACCATACGTTTATTTGTGGGGCACTCAACGAAAACACAATTTTTCTGTGACACATTGCATTACGAAATTGAGAGTGGCTGCTTATCATTAGCACAGCACCCATCCCATCCTAGGATTCATTTTCATTTTCATCACCATCAACATGGATAACATCGTTTGAATTGTCGGTGAGACAATAGTTAACGAAATTGGATACTATTGTGTGGCTTTAGTCACAGATATGTGTGTGTAGTGCGAAAATTCGATTACCCATCCGGGAAATAAAGTGTGGACAAAGAAGACAAAGCGTATCTGGTTCGCCTACCCCAAAATCGTATTGTGAAACGCAGTACACACACGGCCGAAGTCACGCATAACGAACCGAAATGTAATTTGAACAGATTTTGTGGGTAATCCTTAAAAATTAAAATGGATTTGTTTGACCTGGTGAGAACCGATTTCATGTTATCATTTCACACATATGGCTACCGGTAATGAACTTTGTGTACAGAGGTGTTGGTGCGATCTCATTATTGGCAGACAAATTACTTTTGAGTATGGGAACACACGCCGCAAGGTAGTTTGTTCACATCAACTGTGTTGCCATGCTTATTCAGAGTTAATTGCAAGAGATTCTGATTTTCAAAAATTTGTCTTAAGATAAAATTTATATTTATAGTATAAACCTTAATGTGTACAAAGCATAAGGAGCGGGAGAGGTTTGGACGAGACATACCAATTGGTGGTAGATAGGTGAGTTTTATAATGAGAAAAAGTTGGGTAACGCTTTCCACGACAAAAAATGGACTGTGCTCTGTTGAATAAGAAAAATTTTTGTATTCTTAAAAAAGGATAATGACTTTGTTTAAACATATTTAGAATTATTTCATTGAAGTACATATCTTCTTGTGTCTCCTTACATTGCCAAAGCTTTTGAGGAAGTCAAATTCTAATGTGAAGGGTGTGTACATTTCAGAAATTGAAGGGGAGAAAATCTTTTTACAATGTACACTCTGGTATTTTATTACAAAACAAAGACATTACTATTTACATTTGTTATAAAGATAGGCTTTTGATAAGAAAGCCGAAAGTTTCAGATTTGATTCCTCCTTCTTCTTCTTGGCCTCAATCAATATGACTATCCACGTAGCACTATCTCATAAAGCACATTCACACTTTCATCAAAAAGTACAGAATTTCAACGAATTGTTCGTTTTAAATGAAGTTTTTATCCTCCTCCTTTTTTTGTGGCCGCCGCACAGTTGTACCATTGCATGGTGAACGCGGAAATAAATTTGTAACTTTTGAAATTTCGAATATTATAACAGTGCCACAAGTGTGTCTTAAAATGGTTAATATATCTTGCAGGATAACGGAATAATCTTAAGTTAAAAATTATATTATATATATTATTTATAGAAATTACATTCAATACTTCTCACTGACATGCTTTTGTTATAAAAAATTTTAAAGTCGGAATTGAGTGTAATAAAGCTTGCGCTTCACTACTTAGTGGGAGTGAGCCTTTTGTTTTCGGTACGGGCCTCAAATATGTTATCCAGGGATCAGATGAAACCAACATTTAATGAACAACATCATTCGTCACCGAACGACAAAAAAATTCTCCTATTATTAATTCGATAGTGCCAATAATCCTCATTTCGGCTATCCTGGGCCACCTCCGACAATGATACGACTGGCAACGCTGCTGATGATATTATATGTATTTGCTCCATGGAATAGAATTCTATAAATAGTTGCTGGTATATAATACTAGGTATGTATATAAATCTTTAGCGATAACTGCAGTTTCCTGGGCAAAAACTCCAAATTTCTCAGCGTCAACCCAGTAATTTTTCGATATTATCTCTATAAAAGCGCCGAATCTTTTTTACACGTTGCACATGTCTTTCTGCTGCTGTTAAAGGGTTCTCGAAAAATCTTGGAGAAATGTTACCATCATTAGTTGAACTAGGTCCTTGCTTTACAATATCTAGTTTTAATCCCATTTATTCCATTCTTGATGGATAGGCAGTGTCGGTTTTGTTGTTCTCCATGCGTTAATCTCGAAATTATAAGCTATGTGTTGTAAGTATTCCGCGAACTTGATGCGGCATATAGAGGGGAAAGATCTAATTTCAGAGCATCTTTATTGCTTGTTTTTGTTCTTAGTAGCGTTAAGTCATTCTACTGGTCTCGCGCCACAAATAAAACGTAAACTTGGGGAAGACGTGCTTGTTACTGCTTGCGCAAGTTTACGATCAATCATGGTGAAATGCAATTCATGTTTTACTTTAATAACACTAGAGGCAATTACTATTTCATGTAAAATCCAAATTTCGTTTTCAACTCTTCTATCTTCACATAATAGGATCATAGTTCCTTGTTTTAGTTGTAAATTCACCGACCTACAGGATCGTGTTGTGGAGAATCGAGGATTTTCAAATTAAACTATTAACATCCAATTCCATCAATTGCAGCGGTACTAACGATGTCATGAATGATCACGAACCGCATTGATTCATCATGCCACCGCATTGATTCATCACCCCACTTGGTCAAAAGCGTAAAAGTAATCGATTTCTTGCGATTGGAATATAGTGCAATCAATAGTCTTCATAAGTTTATTTACATTATGATCAGGTACTTGTTGAAGAAGAATTTTAGCCTCAGTTTCAGTTATTTTTATATTTATCTACTTTTTTCTTATTATTCCATACTAGTTCACTTAGTAAACCAGATGTATATTTTACCACATTGCAATAAAATAGAAATTTGGAGCATTTTTGTTATGCTCCACCAAACATGTAAGTACTTACTTCAAGATGGCCTTAACAAAATGTCTGATCAAAATAAAAAACTGTGCAGTTTGAATGCCAACTATACGCCCTTTTAAATAAGCATATACAGCACCATGTTCCAAGGTATATTTCAAAAACTATGCCACATCGAATTTCATTGAAAAAAACGCCCAATTCTTAAAATTTTAAAGCCCCAACTTTGACCTAGTCGTACACCGAAACGCCTCACTAGAAGTCAACAAAATCTTAGCATTCTAGGATGTCAAATATTTAGAATCCAAAATGTAATACCACTTGGCCGAGAAAATTATTTAATTTTACGTATTTTTTCCTCTTTGGCACCACTGTGTGCTGTGACCTGTTGTGTTAGTGCGTCGACACTCACGCATTAGGTCTAGGTTAGATTCCCGGATGGGGCACCTCGCATTTTTTTACGGCACCACCTCTTGTCTTCTTCTTCTTCGGATGGCGCTACAGTCCGGGGTGGACCTGGGCCTCAACCAACATGCCTCTCCAGCTAGCACGATCTCTTGCCAGCTGCTTCCAGTTGCGCACTCCAAGTTGGTTGAGGTCCTTTTCCACTTGTGTGCGCCATCTCAATCTAGGACGTCCTCTGTTGCGTTGTCCCTGTGGTTCGGATTCGAAGACTCTTCGGGCCGGAGCAGTGCTGTCCATCCGCTCTACATGGCCTAGCCACCTTAAGCGTTGTATCCGTAGACGCTTGACTAGGTTCATGCCGCCGTACAGCCCATACAGTTCGTGGTTGAATCTTCTCCTCCAGATGCCATCAACGCAAACAGGACCAAAAATCGCACGCAGAACTTTTCTCTCGAATAGACCAAGGGCTTCTTCATCCGCTTTTAGTAACGTCCAGGTTTCTGCGCCGTAAAGCAGGACAGGGATGATCAAGGTGTTGTACAAAGTTACTTTGGTCGTTCGGGAGAGGGCTTTATTACTCAATTGCCTCTTAAGCCCAAAGAAACAGCGATTGGCAAGAGTGATTCTGCGCTTGATTTCGGTACTGATGTTATTGTCCCTATTCACCGCGGAGCCGAGATAGACGAAGTCCTTCACTACCTCGAAACGTCTGCTGTCCATAGTGACGCTCTGTCCGAGACGTCGATGTTCTGCGTCCTTCTTTGATGACAGCATATACTTTGTTTTGCCCTCGTTTACCACCAGTCCCACTTTAGCCGCTTCCGCTTCGATGCTAGCAAACGCCTCATTGACGGCTCGCTGAGTTCGGCCGATCACGTCAATGTCATCCGCATAAGCTAGCAGTTGAACGCACTTGTGGAAGATCGTGCCTCTGGTGTTGACGTGTGAGTTACGCACGATCCCCTCAAGAATGATGTTAAAGAAGTCGCATGACAGCGCGTCGCCTTGTCTAAATCCTTTTTTGACATCGAAGGTCTCGGTGAGTTCGCTACCGACCTTGACGGAGCAGCGAGAGTTCTCCATCGCCATCCTACACAATCTGACGAGTTTGGTAGGGATGCCAAAACTAGACATGGCACTGTATAGCTCGTCTCTATGCACGCTGTCATACGCGGCCTTGAAATCGACAAATAGATGGTGGGTGTCGATTTGTACTTCTTGGGACTTCTCCAGGATTTGCCGCAGTGTGAAGATCTGGTCGATTGTGGACTTCCCTGGCCTGAAACCACACTGATAAGGACCTATCAGGTTGTTGACGAACGGTTTCAGGCGCTCACACAATACGGCAGAGAGAATCTTATACGCGATATTAAGGAGACTGATCCCTCGATAGTTGGCGCAGTCGAAGGGGTCTCCTTTCTTGTGGACCGGGCATACGATGCTGAGATTCCACTCGTCGGGCATGCTTTCCTCCGACCATATCTCACAGATGAGCTGGTGCATGCACCCAACCAGCTCATCCCCAGCCGCTTTGAAAAGCTCTGCGGACAGTCCGTCCGCGCCAGCAGCTTTGTTCGACTTCAGTCTCGATATTGCTATCTTGACCTCGTCGAGGTCGGGGGGACGGAATTCTTGTCCATCGTCGTCCAAATTGAGTGGAACATTCTGCCTAACAGCGGGATTTGTGTCGTCATCGCCGTTTAGGAGTCTACAGAAATGATCCTTCCAAATTCTCAGCACCGACTGCGACTCTACCACCAGTTGTCCATTTTGGTCCCGGCAGGCTTCAGTCCGAGGTTTGTAACCGCCAGATAACTGTTTTATCTTGCGGTAAAAATTTCGGACATCATTCCTGCCATAGCACCTCTCCATTTCCTCGACCGCGCGCTTCTCGTGCTCTTTCTTTTTTCTTCTGAGAAGCCGGTTCTCTTCCCTTCTTCTCTGTTTGTAGAGCTCACAAACAGCTCTCGTCGTTCGATGCAGCGTTGCCTTGTAAGCTTCCTGTTTGGCTGCATGCGCCTGCCTGCACTCGTCGTCAAACCATGGGTTCCTCTTAGGTGGTGGCTTGAAACCCAGCACATCACTGGCGGCCTCTTTGATGGCTTCTTGACAACGTTTCCATTTGTCTACTATTGTTTGTGCAGGTAGCGTCGAACTTTGAGACAGTTTCAGGGAGAATCGATCGGTAAAGGCTCTAGCGATCGGCTGCGATTGTAGCTTTCCGACGTCAAACCGTTACTTATATAAAGTAAAGCTAACTTGAGTTATATTAACTTACATTTGTTATATGTTAACTTTGTTATTTTTTTTTTTTGTTTTCTTTTTCTTTCCGTTTTTTTACTTTGTGATTTTTTTGCTGTTGTTTCCTTTTTTCCTACATACTTACCTAATCTAATCAACTTTAACTTAGCCGAATTGCACGTTGGCCTCAAGGAATAATGTAATAATAACAGCCATTAAATCAGACTCTCAACAGGAAGGCGCCTGATGAAGCTGTAACCAGTAGATTTGCCTTTCACAGACGCTCTTCTTCCTGCCATGTGCAAGGATAGCCCAACTGTTTTTTTTTTAATTGAAGTACAAATTTGCTCTTAGGGGAATATACATTTTTTTCACGGAGGTAACGCAGAACGTTCTGTAATCGACGTGGCAGCTGTTGTTATATGTAGGTTCATTGCAACCATAATTTGTTCTCTGTCTCTTATCATTGAGTACATTTCTCACCTACGATGGTTGTGAAGTACATGCATTTCTGCATATTAATAAGTAAAAGTAATTCTGAACAAATATGGCTCACGCTGCCTTATGTCTGAAATTTAAGGCTTCCAGACGTAGAATTTTACATCTGTCGTTATTGAATTACTTTTATCGTATAACTTATGCGAAATTCAGTTGCTCTCTTTGAAACCCTGAAAGCCGCTAAAAATTAAGCATTATGTGTAACTGCTCGTCATTAGGGCATATCAAGTCGAACTGTGGCGTCCAACAGAAATAAGTCCAAAATATTTAATTTCATCAAGACGATTTAGTTTGTAAATATTTAAAGATTAATCATACAAAATTAATGATGTTATATAGTGCAGTAAATATTTTACATTTTTGAATGTTTAACTAGTATTGAGATTGAAAATTATAAGAGTACATCTTCCATGTTATACTCGTAAGTATATTGAAAAATTTTAAATTGCTTGCGAATGTTCAAATTTCGCAGTACTCAATTTTTTTTTTAAACAAAAGACGAGGAAAGCTTTCACGTACATACGTCGATAGTTTTAAGCCACTTTTATAAATTAACGGAATATTCATTTTCTGCTTATATCATTCATCATCTCCTTTTACCAATGACTTATTGAAAATAATGGGAAGTGGACATCCAACACTGTTTTGTGTATTTAAAAATGAGCATCAATGTCTTGACTGTACATTCATTAAAAGCCGACATACATTCAAACCAAAGTTAGAATAGTGTTAGTTAAGCTTGGACTTAATAGATAGTCAGAGGTTGAAGTGTATCACAGTAAACAACAACTGTTCCTAAAAAACTGGAAAAGGTTTACATGATGGATGATGCACCTAATAGTGTCACACCAATGTTTTCAAAAATTGTAAGCTCTCTTAATCAGCGTCATGTATCATCGTCATTATCATTTTTTTTAACCCGCACTTTCTACTAGAGAGGTCGCTGAGACAATGCACACACGAGAGACTTACTTATCAGGAGCTATTCTCAAATGCAACCAGGCGAGTTTATGGACTTGACCCAACCATCTCGCCCTGGGTCTGCCGAGTGTTCGCTTAACCGATGATGAAGAGGACATCTGTATCATGTGGCCAAACCAAAGAAGTAACTACTCAATATTGAGTTCCCCCAGCACTGTCGCGTTTATCAGCCTATCCCGGCAAGTAACTCCCGCAACGGCATGAAATAATCTCTTCTCGGCAGTCTGCCTTCGCGATCTTATTCTTTCGGTCATTACCCACACTTCATGACCATAGGTGAGAGTAGGAACAAACACTGACATAAAAACCGATAACTTTTCTTTAACACCAAGCTCGGCCTTTCTTATTACTGATGTATTAAGCTGCTTCAAAATTGCTCCAGCCTAGCCAATTCCACAAGCCCATCGTCATGTGTTTAAAGATAAAACCTGGTAAATACAACAACGACAACATTTTCCTAAGCCCAGTCCCTCTAAAGGCTCTAAAAGACCGATTAATTTAAAGAAACCTCAAGTAGGTGCGTTAATAACAATTTAGTCATAAAGTGCCTACCATTATCAAACGACAGGGATAACAAGCAAATTATTCACAAATTAGTTCAGCGTTAAATGTGTTTTACGAGCATTCCGTCCCTGACAGATACCATAAATTACAACACCCGTCAACACCCTCCCACAACGTTACAAAGCCCGCAAGCAATATGCTTCCATTTCATTGGACAGGTAATGAAGTGTCCATCATTCGTGCCAGTTTTACCACCGCCTCAGTCTGAAAGGACGCTGCTGTGAGAACCCGGCAAAGGGTTGCGTACCATTCTTTCTCGTGCAAATCTCCGCCCATATGGACGCATCCATCTGTGTTGTCTGCGGATTATCCGCGTTTCTCCCATCGAATATAAAATTGCACATTTTACATTTTTTTTTGTTGCCCCAGCAACAAGAACAGGGGATCATCTCTTGTCATAAAAATTCTGAATCGCTTCCAGCTTCTTCATCTTCTACCCTCACTTATGGTTGATTAAAGGAATAATTTGCATCCTTGTAACGAACTTATATAACAGCGTTCGTTCATACACATGACAACGAAAATTGAGTTCTTATCGCGAATTTCTTAAGAAAATAAATCTGCTTTCGTGAGATAATAAACATGATTGTTTACCGGATACTTTAGCAGAGAAGCATATAAAATTTGGCTTTTCGTTCGAATTATGACATGAAAATCTTTCTGACTCTGGTTCAACGCCCACAGTGTGTGTGCAAGAAAGACGTCTGCACGAAAGGCGTAAACTGACGTATCCTACTTAATGCCATAAAAGGGATTACGTCGTAAAAATAGAACGAATTGCGTATTTATTTTTCATTTCTTAGCGCTATAAATCATTTAATTTCCTGCAATAAAAAGTTAATAAGGCTATTTGTAAGGACATCCAGATGCGAGGAATGCTCATATAAATATGTACGAGTACATCTATGAAGACGCTTTCGACTCGTGCTTTTTCAATGCATTTTCCCTCCTTGCACATGAACTCCATCTCAATTGAAATGTGAGAAATGAAAAAAACGACAACAACAAAGAAGAAAACGAACAGGAAACAGAAGAATAAGAACCAAACTTTTATCCTTATTGCCTGCGCAATAAATTCTCGCAGGAAAAATAAGTCATAATGACTACAGTCGGGAGCTCAAAAGACACAAAACCTAGACACTCGAGAAATATTATACGTAATAAAACGTTTGCTCTTCTTGGAGGAACATCCTTTCTGTGTGCTGATGGAGGTTTCTCACGAAGTCGAAAGACTGTGTCTGGGGTGTTTCTTTTCGCCACAAAACGTGTTCGGTTTTTATTCATTCATCAGACATCTGGATGGGGATAGAGATGTAAAACTTTTTGAAAAGTAATTTTTAAGCAAAAAATTTCCATCATTCTGCTTTAAGGATGGAAACAGTTTCGTGTTGTACGGCAATGTAACTTTCAATTAATTTAATGGACATAAAAGAATGTAGGAAGAAAGTAAATGTGAAGGCTTGGTGCGAGGTGGGAGTCTGATATTTTGAAATCCAGGCCCATCGTGTTTATAAAGAAAACACAAATATTATTACGCTACAACGCAAATCTTTACAGACGTCGTATGCATTGAAAATAAAATAGAACATTCTTCTTCTTTGGAAAGCACTACAGTCTGGGGTTGACTTGTGTCTTAATTGCCATCCCCTCAACTGAGCCCGGTCTTTTGCCAGCTGATTTCAATTACGCACACCAATTTGGTAAAGAGACTTCTCCACTACGTCATCTGTTGTGTTGTCCTACAGACCCGGATTCGGAAAATTTGCGAGCTGGAGCTGCATTGCTTCCACAAGGACTAACCATTTTAAGCAATGTATCCGTCGTGCCGTACAGTGCAAACGATACTAAGTACTACACGTAGAATTTTCTTCCTGAAAAGAAGGAAGGGTGGCTTCTTCGTCCTCTGTTACTAACGTCCATTCTTTTGTGCTACGGAGTAAGATTGGCTGGACCATGCAGCTGTTCTTTTACTCAATTGCATACTTAGCCTATAGAAATAACAATTTGCAAGAATGACAGCATGATTATTATTTTACTTTTGTTAACCACCGATCTCCTTTTAGCCATTTTAGCCATTAAACAAGTCGCATAACAACACTTCGCCTTATCTTAACCTTTTAAATGCCGTGCTGAGTAGCTCAGGACGATTTTACCCCAAGCAGGAGAGTTGCGGGAGGGCTAATGTTTAACCATGTGGGCACTTCAATATTTTAATTATATAAATGTGCTTAACGCAGCGAAGTCAATAGACTTTCGTAGATTCTCGGACGCGCATTTTTCACTGCACCAGCGCTAATTGTAGGTTCCCTTACTCTTGAGAGAACAATAGCATGCAAAACACGAGTTGTTGCTTATGAATCGAGATCCTGTTTTCTTCTGGTCTGTAGTGCCACACAATTATAATTATTCACCCCTATTCCGGCAGTCGTGTAGTGACATGTCACTTTATGAGTGTGAGAAATCGGTATTCCCATAGTCATTTAAGAATTCATAAAATGACACTAGTCATTTTGCTCCTGTCAGCTCCTGTGGAACGCATTTACCAATCGACATGTCTCATTTTTTGGTATTCCCGGAGTCACTAAACGACAGGAAAAGTGACAAAAACAGTCGATTTGAAATTAGTACATGACATAAAACTAAGAATGTCTAAAGAGTAAGTTTCTTTTGTTTTTTTCTTATTTTTGTGTTTCTTGATATATATTATTATGGTTTCCAAAGATTAAAGGTATTAACACCTTCGAAAATCATTCGCTTGGTGGGACTCGTGGAAGTGAACGTGACTCTTGCCAAAAATTTCAAAAGAGGCGTTACTCAAAGTGAGGACGTAAGAATTGGCTTAAAGGAGGTTGCGGCAATATTAAACAGTTTAGGACTACCTGTGCGTGATGAAAAAGAATGGCACAAGGTATGTGCAATTGACTATACATATGTATATGTACATACGAACATTTAAGTTATTTGGTTTGAAATACTTCATAAGTTTGGTTCGATTTAAAGTCAAAAGTTAAAAAAAATTGATGCACAACAAAAGGGAATCTGAGACAACCGGAGGAGCACCCTTTAAACAAACATTTTAACGGAGCTGGACGAAACGGTGGCCAAACTTCTATCAATGCATGAGACAGTGGACCCACTTGGAAGTGTTTTCGGCTTTAAAGAAACTCATCAACGTGGAGTCAACAATGCATTATTAGACAATCCGTCTACATCTACATCTACAAACAGAGCTATGCTGTCCATGTTTTCAAATAAAACACTTAAAGATTATACATTTTGCATTTGACAGGCGGCTTTTGTTGTGGAACATGTTCCACAAGTCATTTTAGTTTCGGAATACCGATGAAAAAATGAGATGACTTTCAAAATGACAATAGTCACTAAAATGAGATGACTCCCGGAATAGGGGTGATTATATTCTTTAAATTAGAAAATTAGTCCGAACTATCGATAAAATAGAGCATATTGCATACGGAAGGGAATTAAAGTTTTTTCTTAAAGATAACTAGTTTTAAAAAGAATTATTTATTTTTAACATGTTGAAAATAAAAATTGCTTCAACTCTTATGTCTCTAGAGAATACGATATATAGATAGCTACTTTTAATCTCTTAAAAAATTAATGAACTCTATTTCATTTGTGTTATCCATACGTTTAACATGATTAAGTAGATAAGAGCGAAATAAATTTTCAAATCGAAGTTTCGATAAAGAAAATTACAACTTTATTCGACTGTTGTCCCAGACTGACTGAAGAATATTAATTTAACAATCAATTATGAAAGCTATTCTTTGCCGAGGTAATTGCATGAACTTTATGTGGAGCGGAAACATTCCAGACGCTTAGTCTGAAATTATGTACTTCATGCGATCACCTGGCAATCACAACAGTTTTTGATATTACATCGGTTTTGCTGAGTCTGCATTCGGTATTGGTAGGGACGTGTTAAATAGAGATGTAACTAGCGCGACATACGAAGGGGGTCCTATGTAGTTTTGAATGCCGAACTGAAACTAAGATAACAAAAGCCCGCATGACTCGAAGAACTTGCTGACGCCATCAAACTTGTGAATGAAGGTTTTTACTTTTTGCTTAATCTTTTACTCCATGATTACATCAACGAGATCAACAAAGCGCTAAAGGAATTAGCTGGTACCATTTAGTGTGCACGGAACAAAGGTATAGAGGAAGGGATGGAGAGAAGGAAGATTGTTATGAGGAAAGAAAGTTAACCTGAAAGAGCATTCCTTGTCCGCGTGGTGCAGCTAAAATACGAGTCTCTAAGCTGTCCGTCGAAAGGAGGACTTAGGGGTGAACGGGTGGGTATTCCTCGCCAGGCAATTTCGGTATCTATAACAGCCACCTAGACTCTACTCGGATTCATGTTGATTTATTGAAGCCTTTAGAAACGTATATTTTTCCCTAGCTTTTCAAAATGCTTGGGCAGATTTAGATATTGACGATTTACCAATTTTAACCAAAAAATTACAAAACAATTCGGTCCAGAATATCCAACTCTCTGACCCTCTTTGCTATTTCTTCGATGAAGAACAGAGAAACCATCATTTTTTCCATCAAACACTTACACTTAATAAACGTGGTACACCAAATCATCAAGGAGCACATTTATTTCTGTTCGTATTCTATGTTTCCTTCACAATTCGAAAGGATATAATACAAAAAGGTAATATCCATTGACAACTAAATGATATCACTACACCACTTGCACAGTTCACTTTAAAAAGCAAAATCCCTCGCAAAGCACGCCATCCATTTCTTTTTTTGAATATCGTAGTCGTGTTATTTGTTTCCCGGGGCGTGGGATAGCAAAAGGCTGAAAATAGTCTTTCCACTGTGGGGAAGAAGAACATTTCAAAGGCACGTACATAAGGCATAAGTCGTCACTGTTAAGTCCTGTCTAGTGTTAACCCAATTGGCGCCATAAAACTGGTCCAATGCTCCAATGAATTATATAACGTAGAGGTCCCTTGGGGCTTTCTATCTCTTCTTGTAGGTGCTGAATACACAAACTTTGCAAAATCTCCAGCCATGAACGAGGAATAGACGGCATGATACCTCATTATGCCCCTAGGAAGAAGAGTAGGTACTGTTTAACGTTCCTCCCTAAAACAAAAGACCTTCCATTGCACGTACAACTGATTAAAGGATTTTTGGATGAAAATTTATTTGAAATCAGGCACGAGTATACGAACGTTGTTGTCTGCCCTTAAAAGCACAAGTCGAAACTGTTGAAGGCGGAGAACGCAAGGATACATGTACACTCAATTTAAAGGCGGAGAACGCAAGGCTACGTGCATACTCAATTTGGTATATCTCTTAGGCTAATCGATATCATCGGTAATTTGTTTTAGCAGTCCTAATGCCGGAAGCGTCTGAGTATATTTATTCACAAACTTATCGTCTTTTGAAATTCGAAAACGCGCTAAGGGTGGATTAACGTATTTCTCAATTTGTAGGCGTCTCCAAATAAGAGATTATGTTCAAATTTAGGAGAAATCATTTCATTTGACATTGTTGTTTGTCTTTTTTAGGACAATGATCTCATTACGAAATCGTTAGATATTGGAGGACGTGATCAAAATTGCAAGAAGACAATATCAAAGTAGCGTAACAAGAGTTATTTTGTGCTTTGTCTCTGATTAATTTTTATATAGAAATGTTCTTAATTCAGGAACATTATCTCTGATTTTTAAATTTGTCATTTAGCCTTATAATTAAATGGGTGGAGAGGTTGTACGAGTATTGTTTCGGCGAAAAACGACGACTCACCATTTAATAAAAACTGATAGTGTTTTTATTCATATGTTCATATGTTTATGTTTAGTTCATGTTTAGTTCTAAAGCTACACAATTTTTAGCAATTATTCGCAAATTCAGATGCAGACATGTATGGTATACTCGTATTAATTTCCTCACATTAACTGCAACCGTTTTTTACTGATTTTTTACAGTGTTGCATTTAGCAGAGTACAGATAAAAATCTCTTAAGGGGGCAGACTTGCAGAAATCTACCTGAACGCATTTGAAAAATGTAGAATGTGAAATCTTAAATTATAAAAAAAAGTCACTAGAACATTAAGCTATCAAATCTTACGTTATGACTTTTGTTTATCGAAGTTCGATAAATACTTACAGTGAAAATATGTACAGACGGACTGTTTCAAACAATAGATAATTGAGAGATCAACAAAAAAATATTTATTTACTTATCAATTTATATTTTAACTCTCAGATAAAAAAAACAATTATATCTGCGTTTTTTTTTTCAAATCTTCGAACCATCGACTTTAGTTTCGATGTTATATCGAAACTTGTCATTACGCAAATCTGGGTCGCTGTTGAGGTAATTTAACAATTCCTGAGCGATGCTCATGAGACAGTTTTTTTGGTAAAACATCAGTATTTTTGGAACGAACATCGCTACCAAAGGCTTCATGCCGAAAATTTCCGAAAAAATTGCACGGCATGAGCCAACGGATATTCCGACACTTCAAGCTACTTCTCTAATAGTGATTCGACAATTCTCCGTAATAATTTTCTTCACTTTCTCAACATTTTTATCGTTTGTTGATGTGCTGGGGCGTCCAGAGCAAGTATTGTCATTCACATCTTCTCGACTTTCTTTGAAAACCTTGCACAGCTTGTAAACATTTTTGTTGACTGTTTAATTTCATTTTCCACACATAATTGAATGCAAATTCTTTGATCCACAGCATGAAAATGCATGCAAGAGAAACAAAATAAATAGGCTATGCAGCTCAAACTGTAAACATATGTTCGAGAAAAGTGTACCAACAAAACATAAATAAAAAAATCAATAATCGAATGCACGACCGTACAGTTTAGTACCGACTCCGCGCGGCGGGTTTGTAACGCTTTTTCTCCACTTTCTGAACCTTGACAGTAACTTGAGCGAGGAGGATCGAGCGGCGTGGAGGTGTCTCCTGCTCTTGCGACCACTGTAGTTTAACATGCGGGTTGAAGAAGATGATGATGATGATGGATTCTTCATGAGGTAAGCAATAGGTATTTCCTTAAAATATGAACTTGCCATTTTAGACAATTAGCTGAAATATGTATGTAGTTTTTCAGTAAAATGATTTTTCATATCTCTGTGCAAGCTGTGTGAAAACAAAAACAATATGTATATTCATCTTCTTCTTCTTCTTCTTCGGATGGCGCTACAGTCCGGGATGGACCTGGGCCTCAACCAACATGCCTCTCCAGCCAGCACTATCTCTTGTCAGCTGCTTCCAATTGCGCACTCCAAGTTGGTTGAGGTCCTTTTCCACTTGTGTGCGTCATCTCAGTCTAAGACGTCCTCTGTTGCGTTGTCCCTGTGGTTCGGATTCGAAGACTCTTCAGTGCAGAACAGTGTTGTCCATCCGCTGTACATGGCCTAGCCACCTTAAGCGTTGTATCCGTTGACGCTTGACTAGGCTCATGCCGCCGTACAGCCCATACAGTTCGTGGTTGAATCTTCTCCTCCAGATGCCATCAACGCAAACAAGACCAAAAATCGTATATTCATCTATGGAAAATAAATATCTATCTATCTATCTAATGGACTTGCTTATTTACGTTGATAATCTGTTCTACTCGTATACTTGTAGAATAAGAAAAGGATGACTTTTGCTGCTTACTTGAATTTCCTTAAGTGTCTTTTCCAAAGTGAGTCGCTTTAAAGAAATACTACAGATCTTAGCAAAAGCATCCTGATTTTAAGAAACCACAACAAACCAGTTCCGCCTTTTTCTGGTAAATCAGTGTGACAATGTGCTATTGTTCGCATGTGCAATTTTTTAACAAAGTGATGTCCAATTTAATTTAAGTTATTATTATTTTGGATTACTTGTAGTTGACATAATGAGCAACTAACAATAAGATACCCTTTTACCCTAACTTAATTTAGAAATGGTAAAATAATAAATTGTGTCAAAAAATTTTCTGTATGTGCAATTTTACTACGGAAAAACCTACTCACAAAAAGTGTTAAGTATTGCTGATCGATTCTTCAAAAAACCAACTTAATAAAGAAAACAGTTCAATATTATTTGTAATGTTAAAAAAGATACTATAGAGTACACAGCTTTTATGCCATTCAGTTTTTTTCGTTACAAATAGGTACTATGCCACTTGATATGCCTTAAATCGTGATAAATCGCTTCTCAAAAGTGACAAATGAACTTTGATAAGCCAGCCTTATGTTCGAAGTTATCCTTATACATTTTTTGTAGCCCACTTGTACATACGCCTTGGCATTAATCTTTTAAAAGTCATAAACTTTGCAAAATTGTGTACTCCTTCTTCAAGGATCTCAATTTCCTTCCTTGGCTGTCAATATGACAGATGACTTTAATGTGGTTAAATTTATACAACACCATATCTCAACTGTAATCCTACGACAAACATACTTGTTTCCAGGAGGAGGAGTTTATTCACCCCCGGATTTAACCTCTACGTGATGGAACGAAAGGCATTTGTCAAAATCCAGGATATTTGTTTGTTGACTTAGCGTCAGCGTTCGAGGGCATGCAAACAACGGCATTAAAATCCCCCCCAGCCAATGCATAGCACACATTCCATTCATCTCAACATCTCAACACCCATTTTTTTTCCTTTGCTTTTTTCGTCTATTTTTCGATCTCACTTCGCCACGCTCAAACTTTGTCTTTGAAATACACACATGTTTGATTGAACTTGAAAAACTTATTCAATTGAAGAGCAAAGACAGCAGGAAGGGCGAAATTTTCTTTACAGAAATCTACCGTTTTATTCAAAGTAAATATCCTCTGAAATTGTATAACATGGCTTAAAGTCTGCAGTAAGTGCAAATGAGGAGGGTGGTAAACGGATTCTCTCCTCAATGCAGCTACGACTGGGGACAAATAATAGTTAGCTTAGAACTTAATCCCGTTTTTGCACAGATGTAGGATTTGCAGAATATAAAACTTCTACTGTGTTCGGTATCTTATTCAAAGTGAAAATGATTTTGAATTTAAATCGAACGTCGTCTTTGAACGTGCGTTCTGCCTGTTTGCGAATTTGATGACTTTGCGGATTTCATTCATTTACCTGTCTGAAAAGTTGGTTTTACCCATTGGAGACAAAGACAAAGTGGAAATTAATAATGAGGACAAGACATAGATGATAACTTTTGGAGCAGTGCCACAAGTTAAGACAGAAATCTTTTTTTATATTGGACAAGTTTTCAAACCCAAGTCGAAGATTAAGTGTTGTTTAGATCAGAACAATTAACAAACTAGAGACGGCAAATTGCACACACTCACACATACATCAATGAAATTTTTAAATCTATAAATTTGAAACGGACTCTCAAGCTACTAATATATGAGATACAGGCCTTTGTTGTTAAAATAAATTTTTGCGTGTGTTAATAAAACACAGTTATTAAAAGTGTTGTTGGTGCGCTTGAAGGACGATATCGAAAAGTTAACAGATTGAAGGTGTGTTGTCTTCCATTGCAACTAAGTTGAAAAATAACGCGCGACGATACGAACTTTTCAGTCGAACTGTTCTATATAATAACTTGCTTTCATACTGGTTACTTCAAAAAATTATCGGTAAAAGTTTAAATAAATAGAGTCAATAATGTTTCAAGAGAACAATTCGGTCGCAAGCGTGCATCCTGTTTGACCATTCACCAAGGAAAGCATTAAACATTCCTATTCTTGACTACTCACTTTGTCATGTTGAAGAAGTTTAGTAGAAACTCAATGACGTCGGAAGGCGATCGAAATTCAAGGTCTCCACGACCTTAGGAATTAAGGCTGTAGACTTACTAAATCTGATTTCTGACAAGACAATGAGAACAACTAGAAAACAAACAAGACAATAAAAATGCTCGAACACGAAACGTTCGGTTTTTAGTTGATGCAAGCAATCTTAAAATCTACAAGGCTTCGAATTATTTTCTATGTGCACAGATATCATATTAAAATCGAAAAAAACTATTACTAAACTATCCAAATGCAACCAAGAAATACAAATCTACGTCACAAGCCCCAATCAATTATGCTGCCACGCCCTTCGAATTTGATTTCTCACATCATAAACATTCATAAGAACTTACGCGAGCTAATAGCTACATATGGTATACACCCAGATTTTCATAACTTTAACATTTCATTTCGAAAAATCTGTCGATTGGACTATCATATTCTGAAGCATGATTTAATTTACAGTGTAGTCTTAAGTTCACATAGGTGCGAGCCACTACAAATTCATTTTCATCTTCTTCTTTTAATGGTGATACAGTCTAGGCTGGCCTGCGCCTCGACGAACATACCTCCCAAGCTATCACAATCACTCACCAGCTACCTCCAGTTACACAATCCAAGGTCCTTCTTCACATGTGTGCGCCATCTCAACTTAGGTTGCGTTGTCCAATTGACTCGGATTCGAAGACTTTTCGAGCCGTAGCAGTGGTGTCGATATGCACTACATGGACTAGCCATTTTAAGCGTTGTATACGAAGACTTGACCAGATGCCAACGTATAGCCAATACAGTTCGCCGTAGAATATTCTCTTCCAAATGCCTCAAAAAATCAACGCAAACACTACCAAAAATCTCCGCTTTTAGTAATGTCTAAGGCACTTGCAATTATGCTTTACAATTGAATTTTCATATGTACATACAATGACCGCTAGGTCAAGTAAAACTGCGAGTATATCCAAAATTTTAATAAAATTCGCTTCATGTGAAGAGTGTGGTGGATGGACACGCCAGAACTATAAATATTTCGCTCGGAAACAAAACCTCAAAAATTTAGATGGTGACGAAACTAACTCCACTGATAAGGACAAAGACTCAAACTCCCTCTATCTGTAGTGCCTTCATTAGGGAGGACATTCAAGGTGAAAATGTTTTCCTTCTTATCAATATGGTATTATGTCTTGTTTGGTTTAAAGTCAACAGAATCTTTTGTCCGCTACCTCTTAATAATAAAATAATTGTCTACACCATCTCCTTCTGTCTGTTGGGTTCTCCCAATACTATAGTACGGCCGATCATATTAAATAACGTAAATGTGCATGTTTAAGAATATTGCGCATTTTAGCTTGTTTACCCTTATCCCACTCTGACATTTTTCCGACCATCAGTTTTTATTTTTTTTTTTTTTTTTGTTTTAATTCTTTTCAATTCTCCCAAAGTTCACAGGACATTATCACTGATGGCACATCTATCGCTCTTTTACTTATATTTTTTTTTTCTAATTAGACGAGCTTGATAAATATGATAACCTAAGCAAGTGTGAACACAATTTAAAAGCTCTAAAATCCTGACGTAGATTAATATATCAGAGAAGGGTGCAAGTTTCACCCAAATTTTATTCATATCCCTCATTTCTGGCTCAATCTTGAAATCTGGAATCACAAAATTGTCTGTCATAAAATATTCAAAACCATAAAGCGATAAAACCACTTATCAACCGCCCGCCGCCCACTTTCATTACAGCAACGACAAATAAATGGCCTATAATAATATTGATACAATCGATGTGGCAGCAAAATGGCCCCTTGCGTAGGGATTGTCAAGTCGATTGCTCTGGGTTTTTTTCGGTGCGTTCACTGGGAGATATGTACATACAAATGAGTTAAATTAGATTCTGCCATCCCTTTTGGTTGGTACGGGATGAGAACCGCCTTAAACCAAACCTTTCATGTCTATGACGTTGACACAATGCTGGCAGTATAAGGTACGTATACCATCCTATGTCGAGATCGTTGATATGTGTTCACTTGGAGAGCAACAGAGTCGTTTGTTTTTATGTGTCGTGTAAATGTTTTGCGAATATATCGTTTTCTACCTTTACGATTATTGCGCGACACCCTAAGAGTATGCATACGCACACATTTAGTGCGTGGTGGAGCATATTAGGAATCCAATTGTCGTAAAAAAAAGTTATTCGCATTTTTGATATGCATTTACGAAAATCCTTTGGGAATCTTACCACGAGACAGCAGAGAATTAAACACATGAATTACCGCTGCAAAAAAAAGAAATTGTTTTTTCTTAATTTATGAACGTGTTTGGATGATGTGCTACTTACCCCCGACTGCATTAGATTTGTATTACTTTTCATTAATATCTAAATACTGTTTATGTGGAAACTTGATTTCTTGAAAGAAACTGTAAAATGTATGCCTTGAGTTTTTCTTACGATAGATTGAGTATTCTTCTCGTACCCTTATTCTTAGCTTTTTAGTAAATCTCTGAATCAAGGTTGCCCAGTTGTTGTACATTCACATAAAGCAATAAAATAAGATTTTGTTGGCATTGAAAGGAGGGAGGGTGATAAATGTAAGCACTGCACTCACCATTATTCGTCCACGCCTTCCATAACACCTTCTTCTCTAACATGCATAACGTCCCTCTTCCATGACGCCATCATTCACTTGTGACTTGCGTCATCATTTAGTTCGTTATATTATACTTGCATATTCGATAAACTACTTGCTTTGTTTTAGATAGTACCTCAAGATTTATTTAAAATAGCAACGAATCACACTATACGGTGCGCTATGCAATGATAAGAGTTACTGACCTATTATATTCAATCTCTTTTAGTAGTTTGGTATAAACAGGTTCGACTCTTAAAAATTATTTTCCTTTACTGGTCTGTTTGGAAATCTTGTTAGTAAGCTGACTTTGAATGTCCTGGCAAATACAAAAAGATAAGTTAAATAAACTTTCTTGCAGAAATCTTTGTGGGCAGCACACCAAAATTAATGTATTTTTTTTAATAAAAAAGTAATAATTCTTCAAGGACTAAGAGAATGTTGACCAAATGTTAGCTGCATTTTAGCAACAAAAATTACAAACAGATATGGTTGAATTAAATTTAAAACAAAATATTAAAGAGAACGATATACATGCTCCTCACAATGAATCAAATATACAGTCTGTGGAAACGAAGCACTGGTTTAAACAGGTGACGCACATTTCGTGTGTTGTTTCACTGTCAAACATCTTCAGTTTGGTCTATAATTTAACCATGAATCGTCTTACAAACGAACAATGCTTGCAAATTATTGAATTTTATTATCAAAAGCGTGCTCTGTTAAGAAAGTAAAGTTCATCGCGCGCTTATTCTATTTTATGGTCAGTTCCTTTTTGGCTCAATGGGTACGTAAATAAGCAAAATTGTCGATTTTGGAGTGAATATCAGTCAGAAGCAGTGCAAGAGCTACCAATGCATCCAGAAAAAGTCACAGTTTGGTGCGGTTTATGGGCTGGTGGCATCATTGGACCGTACTTTTTGAAAGATGATGCGAACGTAACGTAACTGTGAATGGTGAGCGCTACCGTGAGATGATATCCAACTTTTTTTTTTTTGCCCAAAATGCAAGAGCTTGACTTGAATGACATGAGGTTTCAACAAAACGGTGCCACGTGCCATACAGCACTCCCAACAATGGACTTATTGAGAGGCGAGTTCGGTGAAAATTTTATTTCACGTTCGGGACCGGTCAATTGGCCGCCTGGATCGTGTGGGGCTATGTTAAAGCTCATGTCTATACAGATAAGCCCGCTTCAGTTAACGTATTGGAAGACAACATTGAAGCATTTATTCGTGAGATACCGGCCGAAATGTTGGATAGAGTATGCCAAAATTGGACTAAGCCGATGGACCATTAAAGGCATTAAATTATATGGACCGTACTATCGATTCAAATAGAGATTTCATGCATTTTTCTGAATTATATGTGTTTTTTTAAACCTTCCTATTACGCGCAGCTAAATCTGGTGATTTTATGGAAAAACTCATTTTACAAAAAAAAACTATTCCTTTAGCTACTTCAAATCAGTTAAGCATCGTTAAGTTTTCTTAATTTTTTGCTTTTTACTAAAATAAATAACTACATAATACATGTAATAAGTAATAACTTAATTAATCTCAATTAAGTAATTTTCTACAGATTTTCCATAGTGTGCAAAAAATAGACTTTTCGAAAAGTTAACAAGATCTTTGCGATTTCCATCATTAACACTACAAAGCCTTCAGAGTGCAATAATAACTATTGATGCCCCCTCAATTATTTTAACACTTTTTTTTATAAAATAAAATGTTCCTTTAAAGTTACTGTTCACGTATCCAAAAAGGCTATACTGTAACGAAGAACTTGTGTAATTGCATTTTCTTCTCACAGCGAATACAAAAGGATGACACTGTCTACTATGTACACACGTATGTAGTATAATATTGACAAATAAATTATAAAAGCAAACAAAAGACCAAAACTGTTAACGCCCAGTATATTTATTTGTCCCTCAACGCTCTGATTCATGCGATTAAAACTTATTTACTATAACAACACGACTTTTGCATAAATAAAGAGAGGCTGACGGAGACCAACGGTCAACATGAGGCTTCTGGCACCACAACTTTGTACTGCCAACGAAGTTCTATAGAATTTAATTATAAATTTTGATTATTTCCCCTTAAGAGGATGAAGTTCCATTGTGAAGTTTTTCCACTGAGGTTTATCACATTTTACAGTTCCGCCCATTTCGGTTTAAATTGGATATACATAAATGGTTTGCATAATATATCATAGTCTATTCAATATCTATGGATTCGATGTTTCGGTTGGTTTCTGTTTTTCAACTTTATGACAAATAAGTGCGCAAAGGGTTGGATTTTAATTCATTACTATTGTTCTTTTATCTATTTGACTTACAATATAATCTTGGATATTTTGATTGCAGTGTGATTTGATATTTCTTAACAATGCGGTTAATTTGTCGTTATTTTCATTTGACTTATGAATAGTTGGATGGGGATTCCGTAGTTTTGCTTCAGACAGGATAACTTATTTCAACACTTTTAACCATTTAGGTGGAGTAATAACCCGTTTTCGGTGCCAGTATCGGATCCGGAAAAAGGGTTGGGTTTAGAGCGGAATCTTTCTGCGGCTAGCACGCGGTTCCCACTCTTCAATATTCATAAAGGAACCTGACGATCCCCGGATCAATCAGTCGTCAGTCAGATTGATCACGTTGTGATCGACTTCAGACTGCAATCGACGTCCGAACCTTTCGAGGCGCCAACTCTGACTCGGACCATTTTTCTTGTAGCCAAGATATAAATCTCCATATCGAGATAGCAACGGAGTCGAAACAGATCAAACGGTTTAACGTCGGAAAGCTACAATCGCAACAGATCAATGCACTGACAATAGAAGAAGCCATCAAAGAAGCTGCCATTGTTTTCTCGGCTTCAGGTCGTCACGTAGAAGGAGCCCTTGGTTTGACGACGAGTGCAGGCAGTCGCATGCAGCTAAACAAGAGGCAGCTAAACACAAAGCAACTCTGCATCGAACAATGAGAGCTGTTCGTGAGCCTAACGAACAGAGAAATATTGAAGCAAACCGGCTTCTCGGAAGGAAGAAGAAAGAGCATGAAAAGCTCGCAATCCAAGAGATGGAGAGGTGCTATGGCCGAAAGTTCGAAAGTTTTACCGAAAGGTGAAACAGCTTACCAGAAAAATCATTTCTGCAGACTCCTATAAGGCCCAAATCCCGCTGTTATGCAGAATATTCCACTCAACTTGGACGAGGTCAAAATAGCAATATCGAGACTGAAGTCGAACAAAGCTACTGGAACGGACGAACTGTCCGCAGAACTGTTTAAAGCAGCTGGAGATGACTTGGTTAGGCGCATGCACTAGCTCATCTGTAAGATATGGTCGAAGGAAAGTATGCCTGATGAGTGGAAATTCACAGTCGATTGTCCAGTCCACAAGAAAGGAGACCCCTTTGATTGCGCCAACTTTCGACGGATCAGCCTTCTTAACATCGCCTACAAGATCCTCTCTACCGGATTGTGTAAACGCCTGAAACAGTTCGTCAACAACCTGTTAGGTTCAGTTGTCAGGGAAGTCCACCATCGATCAAATCTTCACACTACGGCAGATCTTGAAAAAGACCCAAGAAATTCAAATCGCACGCACCACCCATTCGTCGATTTTAAGGCCGCATTTGACAGCGTGCGTAGAGAGGAGTTATATAGTGCCATGTCTAGTTTTAGCATTCCTACCAAAGTCTTCAGATTATGTAGGATGACGATGGAGAACTCTCGCATCGGTAACGGACTCACCGAAAATTTTAATGTCAAAAAAGGTTTTAGACAAGGTGACGCACTGTCATGTGACTTCTTTAACATCATCTTTGAGAAAATCGTGCGTAACTCACAAGTCAGCATCAGAGGCACGATCCTCCAAAAGTCAGGTCAACTGCTAGCCTACGCCGACGACATTAACGTGATTGGACGAACAAAGCGAGCCGCCAGTGAGGCGTTTGCTGGCATTGAAGCAAAAGCGTCTAAAATGGGTCTGTTCGTTAATGAGGGCAAAACGAAGTACATGCTGTCATCAAGGAAGGACGCACAACATCGGCGTCTCGGACAGAGCGTCACACTAAGTAGCAGAAACTTGGACGCTAGTAAGCGCGGATGAGGAATCCCTTAGTATTATTGAAAGAAAAGTTCTGCTTGCGTTGTTTGGTCCTTTTTGCGTTGATGGCGTCTTTAGAAAAAGATTCAACGACGATCTCTATAGGCTGTACGGTAATTTGTTTTAACATCCAGGCACCAATCATATCCTTGGGTAGTGACTCCATTGTATGTCGCCTCCCTTTTGGCGATGTCTTGTGCAAGTAATAAGAATTTCCCTAAGCTAAGGCAAATCCACCGCGTCAATGCTCTGAGTGAACTTAATAAATATAACACCAGTCAAGTCCCCAGTTTTATAAAAAATTACAGTTGGTGCAATTTAAGTTAAAGCATAAGAGAACCTTCGGTAAACATGATTTCAGTGGAGCTAGCATGCTTTAGCCTGCCACTTTTACGTACTTAAGATGATACTGAGAAATGAAGATTATAAAATAAATTATGAAAGCACGATTCGTAAGTGGTCAGCCCTTTCAGGTTCAATTATCAGGCACTTAAACATTCAGACTCTGGTAAATTTATATTTGACATGAATTTAGAATTGTTAGAATGATTTTACTCTTCCACTCTAGGCCAGACAAACAAACCTCGTTCATAGGGCTAGGCAAGGATATAACAATCGTTGTCTGTTCTTTCTGATAAACAACGTTGCTGGGGATTATTTCCTAAATTTTAATACATCACATTTATGTTTACACAGTTAGAAAGTGTAACTGCCACAGTTCTGTGCCGTTGAGGCGTAGTTGGTAAGTGCGTTGAGTCATACGCTGAACATTAATACCTTCATCACCTCTTTCGCATTGCTGACAGCACAAGAGACTACCCAAAGACCAGCTTCTTAAATATTGCGAAGTTGGCAATTAAATCGTAGGTCGCCTCGACTCATTGAAGAACAATTTGCACTCACAATTAGAGTGATTGCTGAACTTTATTTGGGGTAAAGTATTGTCGTCAGCACAACAATACACTTTACCCACCTACGCACGAATTGACTGTTCTAGTCAGGAGTTCTTTTAAATGTCTTGCAATAATGGAACCAAAAAATATTTAAGGAAAATAACCCTTATCTGTTTCTTTTTTGTTGATGACTTTACACATGCTCTTCAATTTCTGTAGATTGAAATCGAGACCATTGTGCTTATACAATTTACTCATATGTTGATGGAATCTGCACAGTCTTCAATGAGTCCTAGTGGTCCTAGCATACATTTGAAGATCTGCGATCTTTGTGATCAGCTAATTTAATCTTCTCCAGAAAAGAGACGGATATGAAATATGTTTGAGTCCAGTAAACGAACTGCAGATGATGAAAGCACACAAGAAAAAGAAAAGTTACGTTATCGTTAGTACTTAAAAGAAATACAGCCGAAGGAGTCGGAAGTGTAAGCAGAGCGAAAGGAGCGTAAAGTGGAAAGTAAATGTAAAGGATGTTCTTCTCTCAGTTTAATTGGAAGTCATAAAATGAAAAAGGATTGATTAGCTCTAATATTTTGAACTTATATAAACTTTTCCCCAAACAGTTACAGACCTTATTCATAGGGAGGTTAGTCTTATTAAAATCGAAAACAACTTTGTCTAGAAAGACTTATCCAAGTTTTGTAGTTACTAATTAGCAATTTCTAATCGATACATATTCTACTTTATTTTAGCTGCCGTAGCGTATTGGATAAGGTCGTCGACTCATACACCGAATGCCCTGATTTGATTCCTAGACTGAACATCTCATGTACTCTTACAGCACCATCTCCTTCAACTTTGTGAGAGCACTCAAAGTACTAATTGTAAATGAAAAGCTTTCCTATTGTCGCCGTTCGGATAGCTGAAGAAGCTAGACCCTAATCCATTATACTTTTTGGCATCAAATAATTCTTTAATTAACCAACATTTAACTTTTTCAAGAATTTGCATTTAACAGAACGGTAAGTTAAAAAAAACATGTCTTCTGGAGAAGCTCACGTTATGTGTCATCACACCAACTCATAACCTTTAAATAATATACCTAAAGGGTTCAACAAAAGCTATGTAGATGAATGTATTTCTCACTGTCTTTTTTGTTTCAAACAAAAACACAATTTTAGATTAATCTAAACACTCAAAATCATTTTCATTTTTTGTAGACACTAAATGAATATTACAGTTTTGGTTTTCTAAAACATAACTAGATTTAACTTAAAATCAAATTTACTAAAAAAATTGTTTTGATGCTTTTCAAAACCATAATTATATATATTAATTATAGTGAAGATTTTTTTCTCTAACAGGCTCTTCCCGAAGCGATCGTATTTCCGTCTGCAGAAAACAGAAATTATCCTTGTATTAGATCTTTAAAACAGCTCAACTATCGCGGCTGAATTTCAACTCCCCGGACGGTGCAACTCTCTTCATTACCAAGTGAAAATTCTCTGTAACTGCGTAGTCATCTTTAAATATAAAGACCAAATTGATTTCGAATTCTAAAATGATACACATAAATTAATAGATATTTCAACAAGTGGAATTCAACATTTTACCAATTTTAAAATTTTTTGTTATTAATGTTGGGCAGGTGAATAGCCTCGGCAGTATCATGTATATCGGGATTTCCAATTGGGGGCACACATTGCCATCTGCGATTTGTATTGTTTGTATTTCCGTTGCATCTCTCGAATACCCCTCTTCGCATCCACATGTCTCGACACGAACCAGTTGCAATTCTATTGACTTTATAGCAACTTCTGTATGTTGAACTGAAACCTTAAAGTAGGTGTTTTTTTTTAATTTTGACGACTAATTACGACAATGAACTTCTCTTACATGTCCTGTGATTGGCTTCGTCACACAACATTCCGTCTCATCCAATTTACCCGTGATCAAAAATCTTGGAATTGATATCCTCTCTTTGGCAGATTTCTGCAAAGATTCTGGACTGATACTAAATGCAACTTCTGTCGAAGGAGTTTTCTTGGAATCTACGTTAGGTTTGTATTGAATACAAAATTGCTGTGTCTTTTGGAGACTCTTTGCCAAGAAACTTCTCTTAACATCGCACTTAAGCTGGTAATTTATATTAATGAACACCCCGTGATATGTCTCGTACAGGATTCGAGGTTCCTTTGTGCAGACTAAAGGTAATTCGAAGTGAAATTCGGAAAGTCCTTGGGCTAGTTTTCCAGGAGCACTTAACTCAAGGTTTGTGTTTAATAACTGAATTGGCTTAACAGAATTATAGAAGGCTTCAAAGATGCCAACATTCTTTGTACTGAGTTGCAAATTAACGATTCCCTCCATTGTAAGAATAATACCGTCGTGCTTCGCCTCAGACGGACAGTTGAATTGGACAACTCCTGTAAGCATTTCCTATAAAATAAGAATTGCTTGCGTAAACGAATCGGCGCTGCATTAGTCACATTAAACTTACGCCCTCATAGTAGACTTTATTTTCACGCTTCAGTTTTATTTCAAAAGATAAAGCACTCATATTTTCAAGAAAACAACAATTAATTTAATAAACTTATCAATGCTACTCTCAGGTTTTTAAATGACGTTTGCCTTGTCATTTCGTGTTTTGTTGTGATACGATTATTCTTTGGGTGCGGTTGGAAAACGTTTTTGTTATTTTTTTTATTGACTAGTCAAGTAATTGGTCATTTCGACAGCTTCGGAATGAAATAATATTAGTTTGCAGCATTTTCTCAGTTATACATTTACATTTGATGGAATCGTATCATGTTACATTGAAGAAAGAGCAATCAACAAAAATGTTTATGAGATAATTGCTGTGCACCCTGTGCGAAACACATGTTAGTTGTCAAGTTTAGCCGAATTCTCCAAGTGCACTTCCCATATTACTTAATTTATTTGTTACATTATATTTATGTCGAATTGACTTGTTAATTGCAAACTAATTTAAATAACAAAATGATTCGAAGTAACCTTTTCATAAACCGGGCCATAAGATGCATAAATTATACTCCGACAGCGTCCATGTCACAGGAAAACTTTGATCCATATGAAGCTCGCCTTCCAGACCGAATAAAGCGAGAAATTGAAGATTCAAAAAAGAATCTCCAGTGGCGCACACCAATTGGTGACAGACCGGGCGATTGGAATTCAAAACTAAAGAGTTTCGCCGACATGGAACAAACCTCCGACTACATTACTGCGATGCAAAAACCAATCAATCTGAGTCCAACATCGATAAAGAATTGGTGGAAAAAGCGAAAGGAACGTATTGAGAGGCATATGCAGCAATATGTTTCGGAGCGACACGAAGTCTTGGGGAGCGAATTAGCGGCGGCGCACTTCATAATTTTCCGTGGAGGCTCTGTTAAATTCCAGCATGAGAGGAACTGGAAGAAAGCCGATGAGGATGGAGACTACAATTTACCAACGAAATTTCATCCTGAATGGAAGGTTGAAGCTCTACGTTGTGACAACATGACACTTTACTTTGAAGGTTTGGAAAATATTCGCTGTCTTCAGGAGCTAAAATTCCTTTCATTTCACAACGTAAAAACGTTCGACGACTGGTGCTTAGATCGAGTATCAGGCTCAGAGTTTCCAAAGCTTCAAATTCTCGATATTTCGGGAACGAAAGTTACTGCGAATGGTCTTCAATGCTTGTACAGGATACCGACGTTAACCTTGCTTATAGTAGATGACCCTAAAACGTCTCTGATGTATGAGTTATCATGTGCATTACTTGAGGAAAGTATTCCCAACCTAAAAATATATTCAGTAAAAGATATCCACGGGGAGCTGTAGAATGTTAGTGCACAGAAAAGAATAAACAAATAAATGTAGTTGTTTTATTTAAGTTGTAGGTTTGGTTTTCATATAATTTTCTTTAATTTCAGCTCTGTCTTCAACATCTGGCATATTGGGGACAATTCCCTTGGCCCGCCGGTCTAAACGTACTTTGTTCTGGAACGTTATTTAATTTATAAGCATGAATACTGTACAAATAACGAATGATTTTAAGAAAATACCCAAAAATCTTTGCAATTGTTATAGTTGGCAAAAAACACTTCACACTTCTCTCGATCAAAATTGTACGTATGAAGACACTTGTACGTCAACTCTTGTTCCTACACAATTGGAAATGAAACGACTTTCATTGAAGGCAATGTATGTAAAGGGCTTATTACCTTGAGGCAAGGATTATCCCTTTCGGCGTTTACATTTCGCGGCATTTTAAAGATGAGGGAATTATGTATTCTTAACTTATTTTGTTACATAAATTTGCTTAACATCATGAAATTCCTTAACTGTCACGGGATGTTTTGTTTTTAAGGAAAGTGATGCCAAATTCAGATAACATAAACATATGGTCATGACCAGCGTTGCCAAAATGCCATAATAGTTTAATAGTTCTCAATATTTATTACAAATATATTTGGATATTTCTTGTTTGTACCCTCTCATCATATTCGGAATACCAAAACGTTGGCTATTTGCATTAGCACAAAGAATCTTATTTGTTTGTTCGCATGTGCTAATGTATCGCACATGCATACAGGCACTACGCTTCCTCGCAAACAATAAGTTTCTGTTCAAATAAGCAATTTAGTGTCAACATGTTTCAAAAGAAAAGAGCGAATTTATCAATAAAAGAAATTTCCAGGCAAGACGAATAATTTCACTGTACAGCTTAATCAATATCTTACGTGTATTTTTAAACAATGCAACGTTTCACTCCCATTGGAACCCTGGCATGTGTGAAATAATTTGTCCCACTCATCGATAACAGATTTAACGAAAGAATCAGCAACAGTTGTCTTCCCTCTATATTGGTATACCTGATAAGTAATTGAAATTCATTGCCAGCCGTTCCGCCTCTTTGTACTGTCAACCATTTTGCAAAATCTGTCAAACGTTTACCTAATCATAGTGTAAATTTTCGTCTTTGTGCAAGGAGTGGATCTTTTTTTCAATATTTTTTTAATTTTAATTACATCTTTAATTATACGCGGAGATATTTTTGTATTTGCTTTTGTTACAAGTAAACCAAGTGTGAATTTACAAAGAATTTTGAAGAATTCGACGGAATAAAATGACTCATTACGACAATTCGGGAAGCGAAGATGGCCAACTTCGAAGTCCTGGCGATACACATTTTCTCAGGTGGGTATTTGTGCTCCATGAAATACCATGAAAAGCGATACAAAAAAACGTAATTTGTTCCCATATTTTTACTCTTAAAAATTACGAGACTCTAGTTTTTTTCTTTTGAGAAATCGCTTTTCATGGTCGCGGATGCATAAAGAATTGTTTTTCTCCTCTTGTTCCTGGCTTTTGGCTATAAAGTGATATGCCATAAATAAAAAAAAATAGCAAAACAAAATCTTAAAATGTAAAAAAAGAATGAAATTACATGATATATTTTTCGAAAATATACATACACAAATATATTTTTAATATATACACATATATTATCAATCATAAAAAACAAATTTAATTTACTTGAGTTTTTTCATTGCAAATAGGCCAGAAAGTGTGTACATGTCCAATGACCGATGCGCGCGATGGCCACACGATCTCTCTAAAAAAAACAGTTCATTCTAAAAACGAAATAAATACTCCTATTGACGAGTGTTGTTTCGAAATAAAAAATATTTGTCTACCTAAAATCGATTTTAGAGCAAAGTAACATTTAACAAAAAAATGCTTGTTCTACGATGGGGTAACCCCATCTGCAACGACTGCGAATTGGATGGTGGTGGTAATGAACTCTTTCCAGCCGTCTTAATGCACCGCTTCTTCTGTATCAAACACACGACGCGTGGTAAATTGATATTTGTTGTTTATTTAAGATAAAACTAATATTTCTTCTGCCAAAGTGATGAGATTGTAGTGCTGCTGCACAGACACCCTTTATTTCGTCGTCAATATAGGAACAATCGCGCACGTATGGATTGTTGATTTACTACATAATGCAACATTTAAAAGCGAACAACAGCTGGTGACATAAATAGCTCCATATGGATACTGTTTGGTGAGTTATTTGCATTTCTTTCATAAAAATCTTGGGTTAACTTATTGATTTTGCTTGTTTCATTTTGGGTATGGGAAGTACGCGTCATGTGTCATTGTTCTTCTCTGAATCAACTAGTTACAATGTTTGTTATCATTAATTCTACTTACTGACCTTAATATGTGCGATTAAAATCAGAAATAATTTCACCAGTGTTATATGAAGTTTGATATGGCATTAATGTTTGACCTTGATTATTAAACGTGTTTTTTTTTCGCTATTACACGAACGTGTGGTGCTGTATGAATTTAGCGTAGAGCTTCGGGAAGTAACGTAGCGTGTGTTTGAGATGACATTGACAAGATTTATTTATGGTTCGTCATGAAATGATTTTGGCACAAGGAAAAATATAAAAATTGCAATCTCAGTTAATAATTTCAAGCAAATCACAGATGTAAGCTTTTATGAGCAAGCTTAAATATAGTTTTTATTAATCACCATACCGCTACTTTTAATGCTACATCTTTTGAATTTTATATTTTTGTATTTCGTTCTTTCATGTCTTGCTTACAATGTATGTGCACGAACTTTTGCATCCGATTTTACCACTTTTGAGGGGCAGAGATGCAATTTATACAGAATATAGCCGAGAAACAAAGAAATGAACGCTGGCATGCATTCATCAGGAAGCAACTGAAACATATTTTCGTGTAAATGAGATTGTTTCAAAAAAAATCTCAGTTGTAGCTTGTTTATGCAAACATGCTATTTAGCATTTCCAGTGATGCGTTGTACTGGCCGGTGCGCCAAATATGACGTGAAAAATTGCTAAGTTCTAGCTTCAAGCGCATTTTCAGTAATCACCGCTCCACCTTACTTGGTTAAAAAATAATGCTCGTAGTGTACTGGCGTTTAAAGTTGTGCCTCCTCATGCGAGTAACAATTTAACCCAGGGACACACAGTTGCTAAAAAAAACGATGTCCTTCTTCTGGAGAAAATAGGCGTCACAATATTTATTTGTTTACTAAATAATGATTTATTTGAAACCTTGGGAACTCCTCCATATGTTTTTTGAACACACCTTTGGAATCGCCATAAAGAATACAAGAGAAGAATTTTCACACTACATTGTGGAAATATGCTTTTAGAAATTTATTTTAAGTTCGCCAAATGTTAAAATGTTCAGATTCTGCCTCATCCATGCCGCTTAGGGTCTTCATTTAATAAGCAGTGCTTAGCTTATAGTATCAGTAACATTGTTTTTAATATACGTTATGAATTAACTTTCAATTATCTGTCGTTTACCAATTAAATCATGTCTACTCGTAGGGAAACCATGTTTTCATTGTCTCCCATTGTTACTACTACCCACTTTTATTATTTTTCACCATGGCGTCAAATACATCGACTCATGCGCTGTAAGTCTGCGTTTTGATTCACAGACTGAACTTTTTACATTCATTCACCCATTCACTGCCTCTTTCGGATTGCTAAAAACACTCAAAGATTATTAATTGTCTATGAAAAGCTTCTCAAATTTCGCATTCGGTGTCGCCAAAAAAGGTAGTAGGTCAAGGTCTCTTCTATTTCTGGAGGAGCAACGCACAACATAAGTAGTTGCTGAAGGAGCTTGGTCTGACAGACAATGTATCTGTTGTAGTGCCACCCAATTTCTTTATTTAACTACTTTGCAAAGTACAACAAATTGTAGGAAACAGTCCTTGACAGGACTAGAGAATATATACATTACACTTATGTTTGATAAAATTGCAATCTCATATTTGTAAAATATGACGCTACTATTGTTACAGATAAATAATAGAGAACAGCACTCAAGGGAAATAGACCAGCTTTACAGTTCCCAAGCTCAATTAAAATTACTTTTGGATCTATTTCTCTACTCAGTCCTACTATAGACGTTCTGTGAAGGTGTATAATATAATAATTGTAGTTTAGCTTAGAATTTTGGAATGTGCGTAGTGGGGATTTCCTTCAATTCATATTCAAGTGTTCTAAGTTGGAATCCCCATTTTCATTTATTGCGTTTTATTTTACAGCTCCTTGAGTTGCTGGAAACATTACTGCTAAATAAATAAAAATAAGTTCCTCCACTTGCGGCAAACACATTATGAGTGTTTGTTGTTTGCAGTGCTCTGGTCCCTTGCGTATAGTAGGGCCACACAATTGACGTATATTTATATTTTTGTTATTTAAAGGACTTTGTATTTAGCATCCTCTTCGGATTGCATCGCATCCTTTCCAGCTACCACTACATGGCATAGTCAGTTGAGCATTGTATACGTGGACACTTGATTAGGGGCATGTCGCCATATTGGCCATCTAGTTCATCACTGAATTTTCTCATATATACACCACCGACTTATTATTTCAAGAAGATAAGATGCTTAATTTTTTACATTTTATTATTGTTCAAGGTTTCATACAAAACCATCTTGTTCCTAGAGAAGACTCTACTTATATGGCTCTTGAGCCCAAATCTAAATAAACGTAAATATAAACAAATTCATCCTGGGAGTGTGTTTCCGGATTTTGAACGCTCGTTATACGATTATTTGCCTACCAAGACAATTTCATGATCAACTGTTCTCGTTTTGTTTTAAGAAATATTCTGAGCACAACAACTTCCAAGGCAGCATCAATGGCAAACAGAGATAACATTATCGTACTTCATAGTGACTTGTTTTCTTCCTTTTTATTTCTGCTTTGACTGAATTGCGTGTCTTACTCTTTATGTGCATATGCACATACATACGTTTATTCAAAGTGAAGAGCTTGCATATCGTAGCTAAACTGTAAATATTTCATTTTTATCAGTTCATTTTTTTTAATTTAAATCCATGTGGAGCAGACCTCATAAACATACGAAATGTTCCAAGTTTTCTTGAAAAAAAAGAATGGAAATTATCCTTCGATGAATGAAATCAACGAAGTAGTATGAATACTTTTTTCATCTTTGTTACACGATGATTTTCATTTCCCGTAACAAATTACACGATACGAATTTGATGTCTAAATGACGATAACGAGAAACGAAACTAGAGAAAAAAAAAACACTTTTTCTCTATCTTTATCTGTTTCCTTAAGTAAAGTTAGAAATTTTAACTTAAAACAACAAAATTTAATTCAATGAAAGTTGAAGAGAAAAAATGTTTAACCTGAGTGAAATTTTTAGTGAGCAAATTAAACCTTAGTATGTTTTCCCGGTTTTCAAGAAACTGTGGTTTAAACTTTCTGCCTATGCCTACAAGGAAAATACGTAGTAAAAGATATGAAGCTAAAATCAAGTGAACTGAATATAAATATTTTTTGGTTTACAACTACAACGAAATATAGTTTCGCAGTAACGTATTCTGTCACCCCACAACGCCGAAGACCATGTTGATAGTTTCGGGCTGCAGGTCACAGATTGAATCTTACCGCAAATAGAGGCATTAACTGCTTAAATCTTGTTTGTACTGTTGATATAAAATCAGCTATTCACAGTTCCGCACAAAACAAGAACGTTCAATTCGTTTAAATAGCAACTCCGAGGGGACTAATATTGATATGGTCAGGACACAGTACTCACCTTGAAAATGCGTCTTCCACATTTCCCAACATTCTTAAAAAGTTAAGCGAAATATTTCTTTCTGAGGAGGTACCAAACAGACACTGTTCATATTCCAGAGGTCAAAAAGAAAGTATGATTTAAAAGTACTACTAGATGGCCAAGTCTTTACACGATACAGTACATCATACAGTTACATTCATACACCACGGATTACAATATGTTTATAGATCTCACGCCTAAAACAAAGAATTTATTACAAAAGAAAAATTCAGTTTCAATTAGAAATATTTTATTTGCATATTTCAAAACATCTTCATGAAACTATAGAGTTCTTCAATCTTAAAATTGACTATGAGAAAACTTACGTTTATATTTAACTAATGGCTATGAATATACACGTATCTCCAGATTGAATTGAAATAACTTCCGCATGGTTTTTTCACTGAAAGGGCGTACATACCTTGTTAATACTAAGTAATGGGCAACAAACAAAAACAAGCCAACTTGGCAAAATAAATGCTTCTTTTTAGGCGACCTCAAGCCAAGTTGCATAAAAAGTACAGATATAAAGGGTAGATATATGATAAACTAGTCCTGTTAGGGGAAGAAAGTAATTGCGCTCTATAAAAGCCGTTTACGAACAATTACGTCAAATCCCAATTTGTCCCAATGATATCCGAACTCTCCCGGTGAAACCATTGAAAAAATAATCGAAGTGGTAGGATAGGTCGACGAAAGCTGTACATATCGGCTGCGAATAAGAAAAGAAACGATTAGAGCTTTCGATCCGCAAACCTATTTGAATTCATGTAAATTTCAAATTCGGAGATAATCCCATAACTTGAATACAATAATATGAATATTTGAAAACAATGAAATTAATTTTACTATTAAAATATTAGTTCCATGACAATGATCCGAGGCCATCATGATATTTATAGCGCAAATTATTCTTGTATTATGTTCCAAAGCAATCACAGGATCTCAACCCAATCGAACATGTGTGATATGATATTAAAGTGCGGATAAATGAAGAAATTTTGCTTACAATTCAGAATTGAAGTTCCAAATGCGATCCATAAACTTCGTAATCGCCGGTCTTTGCCCATTAAAAGCTGCAAGTTCACCGTTTGTAGTCGTAAGAGACTATATAACGTAGACGACGAATTTCTTTTGGACAGAGATCATTTATTAAAATACTTCCATAAACTGATTTGATGTTTCTCAATTCTTAATTTTTTAGTATTATCAATTGTCAATGGTTCCTAATAACATGATTCTCTGTCGAATGAAAACAAATGTAGTACCCAATTGGGGGTAAATATGCAACTTGTACTACAACATCTTTCTGGGTGTTTATTCCGAATGAAAGAAAAGTAATTTTTTGTATTTAATTGTAATACATGTTTAAGGTTTTGTTTTTCAATTCCTTCCTCTCATATTTGTGTTCATTTTTAATTAGTACACACTTAATATTCCCGTTTGCATATTTTTATGAGTGACTCCTTCACCTTGTCATGCGCCTTTATGTTGTCATAATCTTCCTTCCTTCCACCTAGTTTATTATCATTAACAAAACAATCTAACTGCACTTTGATCAAGATTTCTTTTTAGACACCTTTTTATTCATATGGGGAATCATCGAGCCAGCTGTTGTTGCAAAGTAAATCAACATTCCAGTTTGAACCCTACAATCATCACTCTGTTTCTGTATTTTCTAGTGTTCTCTTTTTATTTTAACAAGTTATAATAATAACAGTATTATTTAAAAAGCAAAAATATAAACAAATATTTTGTAATCTTCGATGCCATTGCGTCGTGTCAAATGTCATTGGATTCAGCGTACAATACACACGACTGGGACCAAGCAATGGGGTTCGGCCAAGGTCATGCATTGAACGTCCAAATCATTCATCGCCAAAAGCTGGGATCGCAACGATGTGACGACGCGGACAAAAATATAATGAAATTTATCTCTCTCAACAGATGATTTGCCATAGTTTTTTCTTTTTCTTTTTTTATGATTGCAGTGGTGCACAGAAAGGCACTGGGAAAACAGAAGATGATTTGGTTGACGACGACACAGATTCCTTAGACATTAAACCACCGCAAGCTACAATACGACGCAATTCGTCAAGCAAACGAAGATCAGGGAAAGAGAAAAAACATTCCAAAGAGAGGAAACATAAAAGTGATCACAGGGAACGGGTGGAGAGAAGAGAACGAAGTGAGAGAAGCGACGGAAGTGTCGCTGGAAGCGTTGGAAAGTACAGGGATCGAGAGCGCGAGATGATAATCGATGATCGGAGATATTTAAAACAGTATGAGCGGGGAAGACCGATGTCACATGGCCAGCAACGCAGAGATCATCACTATGAACGTGAAATGGTAGGTGAAAATTATGAATACCACAATCGGCACAAGCACCGAGATATATATCATCATCATCAACAATACCAACAAGGGGCACAACGCTATGAATATCATACACAAAGAAAATATATTGAACAACCTGCTTATGACACTCGTCCAGACGCTGAGATGCTTGAGCAAGATCTCAGAACAAGACTTTTGAGCAAACGACATAAGTATGTGAAAGAATATCCCAGTTCACACAACCATCATGAAAAGAGAGTAAATCACGAACACTATCGCGAGCGCGACGGAGTTGAAAGGAGAAAAGAAACTATAATTGAAGTAATGGACAGTCCTGAACAGCAGGAGTACTACACTAGCAAACAGCACAAAAAGAAAGATAAGCGCCGCTCTCCTGATGATCCTGAACTGGCAGCGAGAAAAGCTAAGCTCATAGAAGCCGAAAGGGAAATGGCCAAGAGAAAAGAAGCCGCAAGGGAGGAGCTAGAGGCCCGAAGGGAGTTACGTCGGGAACGGGGTGAAATAGATGATCATGTTGACGAGAAACCACATAAAAGTAGCCTTAAAAGATATCATGCAGCGGAAGAAAAAGCGCTAAAAAGAAAAAAGAGAAAATCTGATGTAGATGATGATGGAGATGCGCTTTCGGAGAATTCAGACGTGTACAGCCACAATGAAGACGAAGATGACGATGACAGTGATTCGTCTTCAAACAAATCAGAGAAGAAACGAAAGAGATATCGGCGATCCAGGGAAAATCCAGAAAACTCGGACGTTTACAGTCACAATGAAGACGATGAGAGCGACACAGAATCCTCCGAGAATTCAGACGTAGAAAGTCACAAAAGCTACAACGGGGTAACTGAAAAAACACAAAAAAAGAAGAAAAGACTGTTATCAGATGAGGATGGTGCGTTGCCAGAAGAAAGTCCGCTTTCAATCGGAGATCTTTCCAAGTCTCCGCACAAAGAAAAAACAAAAAATTCAAGGTCGCGTTCCGAATCAGTAGCATCAAGAAGTTCAAAATCACAAACTAAAAGTGGCAGCGAAGACGACGAGGAAGATGACAGACGATTTAGATCACATTCCCGATCCCATACGAGGTCCAGATCGCATTCGAATTCTAGGTCGCAGTCCCGATCTGAAACATCAAGATCAAGATCCAGATCACATTCAAATTCGAGGTCAAAGTCGAATTCACGTTCTCGGTCAAGGTCACGTTCTGAGGAGAGAAATATGAAGAAGTGTGCTGAAGAAGAGGCACAGAAAGGAGGGACAGAAGAACCGATTGAGGAGGAGGATGCGCCGCGCAATGAAAAGGGTGAAAAACTACCAAATTATTTCCCGGGCATTCAAGGATGCCGATCGGTAGAAGAATTCCAGTGCCTCAACAGAATTGAAGAGGGCACCTATGGTGTGGTATATCGCGCAAAAGACAAAAGAACCAACGAAATCGTAGCCCTCAAAAGATTAAAAATGGAGAAAGAAAAGGAAGGTTTTCCAATTACCTCGTTGCGAGAAATTAATACCCTCCTAAAAGGGCAGCATCCTAACATTGTCACAGTACGGGAGATAGTAGTTGGAAGTAATATGGATCGGATCTTCATTGTTATGGATTATGTAGAACATGATCTTAAATCCCTGATGGAAACGATGAAACACAAAGAGCAGTCATTCTTGCCTGGTGAGATTAAGTGTTTAATTCGGCAACTACTGTGTGCTGTGGGTCACTTACATGATAACTGGATTTTGCACAGAGATTTGAAAACATCGAACCTCCTTCTGTCCCACAAGGGCATACTCAAAGTTGGCGATTTCGGTTTAGCACGCGAATATGGAAGTCCACTAAAGAAATATACCTCACTTGTGGTAACGCTGTGGTACAGAGCCCCAGAGTTACTACTGTGTTCCCCAGAGTACTCAACACCGATTGATATTTGGTCAGTGGGGTGTATTTTTGGCGAATTCTTACAAATGCAGCCGTTGTTTCCTGGAAAGTCTGAAATAGACCAACTCAATCGGATTTTCAAGGTATTACAAACTTTTCGAATTAATTCGACCTTTGTGTACTATATTTTCTTTTTAATTTAGGAACTCGGAACACCAAACGAAAAAATCTGGCCTGGATATAAGGACTTACCCGCCGTGAAAAATTTGCTAAGCCAGAACTCTCAATTCACTGAATACCCAGTCTCAAATCTTCGAAAACGATTTATGAGAAGAACAACAGAGACTGGCATCTCCCTGCTGCAAGGCCTGCTCACGTACGATCCCAAGCAAAGACTGACTGCCGAACAGGCCCTCAAGCATCCTTACTTCAAGGAATTGCCACTGCCAATTGATCCATCAATGTTCCCGACATGGCCAGCGAAGAGTGAGTTGGGCGCTCGAAAAGCCTTAGCATCTTCACCAAAACCCCCCTCGGGTGGATCACAATTTAAACAACTAGGTCATGATGATATCATAACAACAAAAACATCGGGAGTGACATCAGGAATTCTATCCGGAAATAAGAAAGCAACTTCAAACACAACCGGATTTGTACTCAACGCTGGTATGGACCAACGGCAATTGGCAATGGGACCAGGATTTAGTTTGAAGTTTTAAATTACGTTTTCATGGAGCGATTTAAAACTCTTACTTTAGGTGTTCTTTTATTATATCATTTAATTTTTACATTTTCAGTGTCCTCTCATTGAAAATAAGGAAGAAGTATTTTTTCCGTTAGCCCGCCATTAGAATGTAAATTCATAAGTGTACAATATGAAACATTTTCCCTTTTCACAACGCAAAAATAAAAAAAAGTTAGATGTCATCCAAGTCATTCACTAAAATATGTATATGTGTATACAAGAATCAACATGAAAAAGAAAATATGAAAACTAAAATAAAATATAATAATTTTTTGAATACAGTGTTTTTTTGTAAACTCGGACTATTCCATTATGCTGAAGTTTGTCCTTTTGAGGTGCTACGGCCAGTGTGGGTCCGGGTCTCAGACACCAATTCTCTCCAGCTGCCTCCGATTTCGCACGATAAGTTGGGTGAGGTCTTTCTGGGCGAACTCAACAAATGGAAAAATGATTAAGAATTCATCCTTTTTAATAATAGTCAATCGTTGCGACGTTGGAATCATATCCGTGAAAAGCATACGTATATTAGCGTAAAAACAATGACTGGCTCTTCTATATTCAGTTAATGGTTGAGAAAAATTTATCCTATCAAACCTTCCCTATGCTTCGTCCTACGACTCGTCTAGGAGCGCTATTTGGTATTTTTTAGTGTACCCCAAAAAGTTTGAGGTGCTCACCGAATAAGACACATTGTAGACAACAACAAAAAAGCTACTACCGCGGTTGTTATTAAAAGAAAAATATAAATAAAGGGCAGTGCAAAAAAGTCATGGCTGAAAATCTGTTGAAATGGAATTAAATTTCAACCATTACTCTTACCAGTTACAATCATATACACTGCCATAGAACGGTCTGACATATTAAAGAAAAAGGCTCGATTTTTATAGGAACGGAAAATTTATTGTAACAAGATGAATTATAGCATTGGCTACTTTTAATTTGGTTCATGAAGTTTGTGGACAATTGCACATGGCACTCAATAACCGGGAATCCCCATTCTTGTCTGCACAGAAAAGTAGGACGCACAAACAACAAATTTGTATTTCCTGATCGCCAAATCTGTAAGACTATTGTTTTCCTAAGAGCAATTATTACTTACACTTGTTTTTCTAAGACGAGTGTTTTTCAGTGTGCCAAAGAGTGAGAGAGAGAGAGAATCAACGAAAAATCTAAATTGGAGTGGTTTTAAGGAGTAAGCTCGCCAGTTTTACCTTGTATCGCTCAGCTCTTCCTCATTTGATGCTGATCCTTGCAAGTGTAAAATCCCTCGTATATCGAGAAGAAAATTGTTTTCCGAACACAAATTGTATGCATATTTTCATCGTTTGTGCACAACATGTATACAGACTTAAAAAGTAATTTTTGAATCTTCTGAATTGCACTCTCGATGCATCGAAAATCACGCGTCATGGAAGCACATATGAGTAATAATGGTGAATGGATGTTTGCATTTTAGGAAGAGAAACATATGTACTCGTATGTAGTTTATTTCCACAATGGATAACTTCCCGGTGTAGGTTAGCTGGAAACAGAAAGAAGAAACTAGAAAACGAAGTAAATACATATCTATGCAATATCCATGGGTTATTCCCAAGAATCTGATAATTAGACAAAAGTTTAAATGGACCGTTATCAGTTTCGTACTTGAAATTTCTAGAGGAAATTTCCAGGGTGTAATTTCTCCGTCACTATGGACTCATGCATAAAATTTTAAAGGAATTGAAATGCATAGGATGTATACCTACATATGCATGTATATTTGTTTTTATAACATTTAGACAGAACTACTCCTTCTATTAAAAAACAGATATACCCGTTCTTAAAATATTCATTAAGTTTTAAGAACTGGAAAAGCGATATATTTGATTGCATGTATGAAATACACCTTGTTCTGTAATTCGACACAGTAAGTTGGTTCTAGAAAAGAACGTGTTAAGGAAAAGTGTAAAAAATACCAAAAGGGAATTCCCCTAAATCTGTTTTTTTTTTACAATTCCTCTCACAAATAAATTTACTTGTGTTAACAAAAAAGGAATGCCCTTTTTGTAATATGAACATATTTCACAAAAATTTAATATGAAAAAAAAGATTTTGCATCGTGCTAAATGTAAAAAAATGTATTTTTTTATTTTGTAACTGTGTTAAATTAAAACCGAGTAGAAAACTGAATTAGGTGTACTTTTGTCCGAAGTGAATTCCTTAATCCCGTACAGTCCGGATAATCGAGACTTAATTGTGAACATAAACTAATTCCTATGAAACAAGAAATCATCTTATTCACCCGGTTCTTTTTGAAGTGTCTATGCCATGTGTCGAAAATGACAGTTGCTTATCGTACGTAAGTAAAATCTGAAAATTATTTCCCTTCAAAATTCATATGAAGTAAACTTTCATCCCGTGAATCAAAACAAAGTATACCATACGACACACACTAACGAAAAGCCAACACTCTTTGGAAAGCTTCGCAGAGAGTATTTCCAAAGAGAAAACACAGCTTCCCCCCTTTTAATGCTACCGCACACCACTTCTCTCGCACAGTCTCGCGTTTGCCTTGAACTAAGTACAAGATTTCGTTATGGGTTCAATCATTAGTTCCCATAAAGCAGACATGGCAGGACCTGCTGCAGTTTTTGTTCGCAACCAAATTCAAGCTAATAAGATTGTAATATTTTCGAAATCATATTGCCCCTACTGCACAATGGCCAAAGAGGTAAACTTTGATTGATCATAAATATCTGACGTAGGAAGTTACATTGTTCGTAATTTTCGCAGCAATTTAGAAAATTGAATGTTCAAGCACATGTTATAGAAATAGAAAATCGAAGTGATTGCGATGAAATACAAGATGTACTTGGAGAAATGACAGGAGCGAGAAGTGTAAGTAAATTTTGGAATTCAATATTATTTCTTGTAAGATGCATCGCTTTAACAATTCCTTTTCCTCATAGGTTCCCCGTTGTTTTATCAATGGTAAATTCATAGGTGGTGGCACAGATGTCAAAAAACTATATGATAGTGGAAAGCTACAAGAAATGTTAAAGTAACTTAAATGTGTTGACTCTAAATGTACGTTTTAGCTTATTTGCTTAGAACAATTTTGGATAGTTTAAAACCTAAAATAAAAATAAATTTTTGTTAATTTGTGTTTTTTATTTGTATATGCATTACGAAGTGCTTGATCCGGTAAGGAAATGTGCATCCAAAATAAAGATATGTTAGATCTAAAGCAAGATTACTCATAGATTGACTCATAAAAAAAACACAATATATATATACATACTTATGACAACTGCTGTATTTTAGGTGTATTACTGTAATGAAAATTATTATCTTCTATTTGACTCATTCGGGGAATTATACGAAATAATTTTATTCTATGTTGTATTTGTGGACTCTCCTGGGGCAATGTTCTTATCTATTTAATTACTTAATGCACGCAATCCGTGAATTCTCTCTTTGTGGACATACTCAATAAGTGGACGTATTCCTTAAAAATGTTTTACCCAACGGTTCATTATCCCTTTCTACCTAGCTTACTTGAATCTATTAATCATGCGCTTTGAAATACTTTAAAAAATAACATTACATTTAGTCATCCATAATTTCGAATTGGGAATATGAAAATCAAGTATACAAAAGAACAAAAGGAGATATATGTCTGCTGACATCATTTTTTTTGAATTTAAATGCATTTTTTATTATTCATTCATTATTACTTAAATGCTAGACAAAAATACTTAAATCTAGCTTAATAATATAATCCATTGATCTTAATTGTAACCTACTGACTCTTCGCGAGTACTCTAAGCTAATCTAGTATATTTTTCTTTTTGCCTTTCGGCCTCTTGTATTTTTAATTCTTTGCTTACAAACTAATTACACATTTTTTTTTTAAATCCCTCAAGAAAATTTTTAAAAACTTGAAATTCGAAATTAATTTTTACTTCTTAACCTACTTAAAGAACTACATCCTAAAACTATACTACCTAAAACTAAACTAAAACTTATAACTACTTATATTAAACTTAACTATGTCCGTAAACACTATACGGACACGTGCACCAGGGCGTATGTGTTATTTATATGCTTTACATATATATCTAATACGCCGTGATGCACCTTTTTTCATTTTTATTTTTTGTTGTTTTTTTATATTTTTTAATTTTTTTGTATTTTTTTTTAATTATTTTTTTTTGTTTTTTTTTTGTTTTGTTTTTTTTTATAATAAAATGCTTAAGAACTACCTTAACCTATGTGAGTTGGCCCGTTGGACTCAACTACCCCGTCTATTTGTTTGAGAAGTTAGCGGCATCGAACGCTGGTTCTGGTGTAACCACCAGTAAAAAAGCCGTTCTTTGTCTGCTGACATCATTGCTGCTTCTAGATGAACAACCAAAAAACAGTGTTTCCCCTGATTCAACCCAGATGGAAACACCAAGTTGATCTGTTTTCTTAATTTATACTTGAATACATGGGAAATTTTATGGGAATCGTGTGTGTCCGAAGTCGAGGTATTGTAGTATGATGAAAAAAATTTAAATCAAGGCAGGTTGGTTTAGTTGAATTGATTAGAATCTAAGTAAAACTTCGTTTGTAATGCAAAGAAAGTCCAAAATGGGCGAACCAATTAGATCTGCTCAGGAATGTTAAAGCTATATTTCACAATAAATCTCGAAAAAAGACGCGTCCAGCGCTTTCTGTCTTACGGGTTTCAAGTTTGAGGACGGTTACCAGTTTTTCTTCATCCATGTAGATGTATCCTTTAAAGGAGTTTCTACGTGTTTGGTTTTCGTTTCCACAACAAGACGAATGCCAGATGAGATTATGATTTATAGCCTGAACAGATTTCTTTTGACACCCAACAAGACTTACCATCAAATATACCACTTTGTACTTTAAAGCTTATGAATCGAAATTGTGCAATTTCTAAGGTATGATGTTTTTTCTTCTCTTAAGCGCCCTCTTATGTGACAAAATTTTTGGTCGCCTAATTTTGAGTCTCCGGAATGGCTTGATTTATGTTTTTTAAGGGGTTTTGTAAACATTTTTAAAATACTTTAATTCAATTTTAAAGCAAAACTGAAATTTTTAAAACCCTTTACATAAACAATGGATGTAAAAGTTAAGTCGCAATGGTAGCAGCGCCGAGTATCACGTATGGACGCAAAAGTTCATTATTTTAACACTTTTTGAGGGTATTTCATCGTAACCTCCTAAAATCAGAAAATGAGCCAAACCAAAAAAAAAAAATTAATTTTCCGGTCGAGTTCGTCAAATTCTTAAATGAACAAGGAGAAATTAGCTATGAAGCTCCGTAGCTCCTTCATTACTGGTTTCTGAACACGGTCGTATAAATGTGCAGGAGGATGTTGGATCATTCCTCCGGCAATTGCTACAAAAAAGGAAGTAAGCACTTGATTTTGTTTTATACCATTACAGAGAAATATTGCAGTGCGAAACATAATTTTCACCTACAATCATAGGTTAGGTTCAAGTAGCTACTCCTCTGCTGTGGTCCACTTAAGCCTCTAAAGGGACCGTTGCGATGCCACACTTTCAGAGAATTGACGATTTCTGGTCTTCTAGGATCCATTCAAAATAGATGCATATCCTGTCACATAACCTATAAATCCAGTTTGTTTCCTTGAGGAATTTGATGATCTTTTCTATCAGATAGGCGGAGTGCCAAGGATATATTGGGTATATTGATAAAGACTCCTAAGTTGGTTCCCTCTTCCGTTTTGAAGCTCTTACCAAGTCCTTTTTCCACAGCTTTCTCTTAGGTATTTCGGTAAGGCAGAGAGTATGCCTCTTTGGAGTACGCTTAGCCCTAATTTGGTGGCTGCATAATTCGGACTGAATTATTCTAGCGTATTCTTTCAATCGAGAATTTTTCTATAGTTTCTAGGGAGTGAAGTGCCGCTTTCATTAAACAGGTTTTGCGGAAAGCGTGCTGGGCTGAATTAGCTTATTTTAGCTTTAATCAATCTTTACAGAGTGATAGTTATAAATAATTTTGGAGTGCTATTGAATGCTTTCCCGCATTTATGATTTGAAAGGTTATGTCTGTTAACTGCCGATTTCAACTTTTGCTTAGTTATCAGATTCTGGGCATTCGAACAGTGTTATATTTACAACTTGTCACTGTCACCATAAACTATACATATCATCAATATGTAAAAAGAGATTGAACGGATCGTCGCAGAATAGAATAAAATTCATCTACATACATTCCGCGGTGCTATCCATATATCTGCATAATGTCTTCCGCGAATATTTTTCGCAAGTTTTATTTGTCTTCTTGAAAGGCATTGCTTGTAAAAATTCCAGTCTTCTTCGTTTCTAGGGTATGTTACCCGGTTAAGGCATTTTCTACGTGTTTTTCGAGTTTTCAATAGTAAAATTTTTAATTGCCTTTGGTCGTGCACCGTAAAAGTTGAGTCAATGGCTGAGTGACCTTCTCCAACAAACATACTTAGTCAAACATCCAAGTCACTTTGGCGATAAAATCGTTGCCTAACTTAAGCTGAAGATGGTATTTGTAGGTCTCCCAATTTATATTTCTGGGTAAACTTGGTAGTTGATATGGTATTGAATATATCTGTGGTCATATAAAGAAACTTCATCCGATACCTTCCATCTTTCCACCGAGATCCATTTCTAACGAGATCAGATAATGATGTTCAGAACTGCCTATAGTATTCTCTTGATAAAAGTTGGCTCAGAGCCGTTAATAAATATACAAATGTTTGATTATGTTCAGGTAGTATGGGCACCAATCAGTGTGTGGCAGTTGGCTTACTGCACACTAGTTATGGCCCTTCGTGTAGGTTCGGTCTGTAACTGCTCTTCGTCGCCTTAAAGAAAATATTCAGAGAAGAACCAATAATCAAACCAATCAATTGTCTACAAAAAGCTTCTTGTTCTGAGTCGGCAAAAAATTGTAGGTCCCTTCTACTCATGAGAGAAAAGTAACACGCACAACACGAGTAGTTGTTGTAGAAGCTAGATCCTGGTCCCTTGTGGGTTGTAGTGCCACCCAATTATTATTATTATTTTATACACTTACCATTGGTCACTTCGCTAAAATCGACTATGCGACATTTAATTGATAATTTTAATCGAAGCAAAGATTGTCATTTGTTTTGGTACTTACATTAGCTTTGGGTTCTTAGATAGGGAATTGCTTTGTATGATGTGTGTTGCTGGCACCAGCTAAATTGGTCTATAGATACTTCTGTCCAGGGAAAGAACTTTAAAATAAAACTTTACTCATTTGTACTATCTATTATGATTTAATTGAATAAGTATTTTTTCCAAAAAAAAGAATGTCTAAGAGAAATCAGTTAAAAATAAAAAGGTTTATATATTTTTATTCAAAAAGCTACATAAGAATTATTTTATTTGATGTATATTACATACATATTTAAAAAACATTAAGTTAATCTTTACTTATATTAGTTAATATTCGAATAAATTAAATAAACTCCAAAAGATAGTTTCAAATAGCAAATTCTCGATATTATATATAAATAATTTAAAAAATTGTTTGGCCTTATTAAAATCATGAAGACATAACGTACTCACATACAAGTATCGACACGATGTACTCGCCGTGTTTTATTAATTTGTAATTAGCTTATGCGTAATGTTTTTAAATCTATATTGGTGTTTCTTTTGTGAATTTTGTTTCAAAAATGTATTTTTAATAGGTTTCTTCTATTCATATCTATATTTATTGATTAAAAAAGTCATTTAAACTAGAGTAATAATAAATACAATATGTATGCTAGTTTGATGTAAATTTTCTTGTATTTCCTAAGATTAAAAATACATACATTCATTTTAAGCGTATTCTTGTTTATTTTATATAAATATATTTCAAAGTTATTTAGTAAATATCGATAAACATTATTTAAAAAGGAATCGCTATACAAGAAATGAATAATTTGTTCATATATAAAAATCCACATACATTTAAAAATGTCATAATAAATGTTTAGTTCCCTTTTAAAAAATATCATTTCTTATTTATTTAACAATCTATGTAAAAAGACTGAAGCTCATTTTTAATTTTACCGTATTACTTCTATACCTAACTCTAGAGTGTAATATTAAGAAATAAATTATCTTAATGAAGGATTTACTCTTAATAAAATTTGATATTCTCTGTTCCTCTATCATTCCGTATACGTGGAAATCAACTATCGCTTGAATAGATAATATTATAATGTAAAAAACGTCGATTATTAACATAATTTTAAGTAGACACATTTAAAAGAGGTATTTTTATTTAAATAAATAGGAATCTACACATGTAAGTAGTGATGGTTCGCTTCAAACAGAGGGAATCAGAAGACTGTTTATACAAATAAATGCTATCAAATGGAATTTTAACATTCTATTAATTTTGGTTTTCAGAATTGAAATTTACGGTGCAAGAATTATCTTAATTTGTGATCTAAATGTTGTTCATATCTGTTGCTAGGAAGATACAAGCGACAGGACAGGCGGGACAGATTTAAAATATGTTTAAGTGCTGAGTAAATATTAGTGAGTTTGAGAGATTTGAAGAGAATTGATGAAGCATTAGGCTGAAAGGTTGCATGGGGTACTTGCTGCCATTAGAACAGGAAAAAACCGCTAGAATAGTCTTTAACAATATTACTGTTGGGGTTTTGTTCTGAAGTGTTATTTGGAACATATTAAACATTGCGACACACACGATTTGTGTGAAAAGAGAGTGGGAGAGAGAGAGAGCTACACGAACAGTACTTAAATAAATATTTTGCGAAAATTCTTATTTTTTAATTAAATTTGTATGTTTTTCTATTTTATGAAATAATAATTTGCGTTAAAATCGATCACCTGTCCCTTTTGGCACTTATATAGTTTTTGATATATAAAGACTAATGGCAGATGATATAAAGACATATCCGTCAAAAATATTTTTAAACAAAATGCATGCGATATTTTTTTTTCATTTAACACAAAGGGTTAATCCTGTTCGGTCGCCATGGCGTTCAATGAACAGGAATAAAGCGGTTTATGTATGGAAATGGTGTCAATACCTCATCATTCCTTTTATCTACTAAGACCATTGCTGATCTTCGAAAAAGTGAAGTGAAATGCCAAACCCATGTGATATTTGGATCATAAACAAAAATAACTCTTGCTGTACTCAAATAGTGCTATTAATTTTAAAAATAAAACAAACATAAACTATGAGATTCTCTTGGCAACTGGTTTATTTGTTATGATCTTGTGATTCTCTCCTCGTCTCTTGTAAATCAGCCTTAAAATGTTTTCATCAAAAGTTTCAGTTATTTTTATATTATTTTAAATTTGTATTTTTTTTTCGGTTTGTGTTTTAATAAAATATTTTCTTTCTTTGTGTATGTACCATAAGTATTTAAAAGAAAATTAATAGCTAAATGTTTTGTGGACGCTTTGCAGTGAACTGCTCGTACAAACTCGTTCGTTATGTGTACGGTATAGTCTGTTTTTTTTTAAATAACGTTAGTTGGACTTTTTAAAGTATTCCCGGTTTTAGTTAAATACAATTATATTTGGATGGGATTCTTATAAGTAATAGCGCTCTGTGTCGATTAATATTGACAATCAAGTGGAAAAACAAAATCGCATTCGGTTCTTTACTCCTCATTCACCGGTTACATTAAAAAATTTGAGTAAAATGTAATTAATAAGAACTTATTGCATAATTATAATCTAATATGTAATTTTCTTTGCTTCTAGAATAGTTCTTGTGAAATTTGAATTCATGAAATTCTGAACACTGATCAAATCGATTTGTCTTGGATACTTATTTATCTTTGCTTATGTTTCTCTAAACCCTTGGCGGTTTAAAGCGTAAACTGGTCGGGGCTGCAGTGGTGATAACCTGTGGTGTGGAGCCAGTTGTACTAGAATTATCGAGGTCTTCGGCTGGAGGAGATGTATAGATAAAGATAGTGGCATCGGATTTCAACAGAGGCTCTGTTGTGTCCATGTCCATATTGGAGCCGGTGGTTATAAAAGATTTCAGCTGGTTATTGGTTTCAAATGATACAGTGCGTGGACGTGAAGAAAACGTTGTAGTTGGTGCACATTCTGCGATTGAGTTTCTCGTAGAATTACAACAGCCTGTGCAGCAGAGATTTCCATTTCCGTTCCCAGCTGAGGATTTCACCTTGTCCTTATTGCGACGCAACGATGATCGGTGTGGATGATGACGTGCAAGTGCGGTTAAACCTCGTCTCGATGGTCGTCTGGTGACTGCATATTGAACCGATTCTGCACTATTACTCAAACGGATGTTGCCAGCTTTGGTTTATGTCGCAATTGGGATGGAAAAATTGGAAATTAATTCAAACATATGCTTTCAGTTTTCCGTTTGGACATGAAGATGGAGTTTCGTTAGGTTTCAAAATGATATGAAATGTATGGTGATGATACTTGATCAGTTAAAAAAGCTAAACAAAAAACGAATAACACAAAACCGTGCAAAACATTAAAAATCATTTAGCTTAAAAATCGCTTCACTGTGTTGATTAATTTTTCTCCAGAAGGAAAATTTACTTGATAGAAGGCTCCGTTTAATTATCTCCTAGAAAAGGTCAATTCAATAAATGAGTTCCAAGCGGAGATGCGACGGTTTGAGAGCGCAAGTCGATTGAAACTTGATAAATTCATTGACGAGAGCAAATTCCGCAATGTAGATTGTCTCGAATTCTCCTCGGTAGTGAGCTGAGTGTGCAGTAAAATAATATTTAACAAATCATATTTTGTCTTTCCTTAGAAATGAAAAATATATTAAACGAGACGCTAGCGCTAATGGGAAATTTATTTTAAAAACACTGCCATGTACTAAATGGGTTAGAAAAGATTATACCAGATTTTTATATTTTAACATGTATTTCACGTACATTTTCATACAAATGTTTGTGGATTTTTCAAGCTAATTTTTAACAGTTTAATTATAGATTTAGAAACAAATAAATTAATTACTGCAACAGTGTGTGCATTGAAGTCGGCATGAAAATATGAGAGATCATGAAATCACTTTGTGCAAACATTCCAACTAGTCAAATATTGCAATTCAAAAGGACCGTAACAAAAGTTTTAGCTCGTTGCGATAAATTATATTTGGAACTCAAGCCTACAACTATAATCAATAGCAACTGTTAATATGTTTATTAATTAATGTTGCACGGCAGATAGAACTTGAAGTCAAAATTTAAAAAAAAAAGTGATTCTTGTAGTACAAAATACGATAATCACAAAGGCAGGTTTCACTGCAACCATTTGAAATATTTTGTGTAGAATATAAATTTCGGGCTCTGAGAGACACATGTGGGGAACAGAAAAGAACTGAACCCATTATATTAGAACAGAGCACATACATGGTGCACTTATCTCCTTAATAATCGTTTTGCGTTAGTATGAATGTAAGTATGAAATATGTATGTGTATGTAAGTCACCGAAAAATAACAAGAACTTGCGATATTCTATCCAGGTATGGTTGGACTTTAAATGGACGCACCGGACCATACATTGTGAAGCGTAGGTAGGCAGTATAGATAGGGAATGTCTTGAGTTGAGAAATATGAAGTGGTTTGCTTAAAAAAAGTCGATATTAACGATGCACCACGTTCGACTCAGGCAGTGGTCAATAAAGGTTACGCTATTTGAAAAGCAACTAATACATAGTTTCGAAACATCTTATGTCACTCACAGGAAGTACGTTTCATTATCACATGAATAAGGGAACAAACAAAATCGGTTTGGCCGAATGCTACACAATTGAATTATTGCTGAAATTCGCCCGATAGTTTTCCATAAATTAATTCAAAGCATAATACAGATCTGTTTTGTCAAATATATACTATGATTGTCCTGAGGAAACGTTGAATTGTTACCTTAAATGATGCAATTATGAAAAAAACAAAGAGAATTGCATACAGAAATAAAGTTAAGGGTCAGAGAAATAATACCAGACTATACACAAACGCATCCTTAATGAACCGCGGAACCTTGCGGGAAGTTTTTGTCCTTACCTCATAGGTACAACGCAAACCGTGCATCACCTTAATAACATTTATTCTAATCTTTGCAAAACTTTTTTAGGATAAAGAATTAGAACTGTTTAGCTTTGAGCAGTGGTGTCGTGGCGTAGTGATAAGTGCGTCGACCGCCACGCAGAAAGTTTAGGTTCGATTCCCGGACGGGACATCTCGCTTTTTTTTTTTAAAGAGTATCAATTGTCAATGAAGACGTTCTCAAATCTCTTCGTTCGGATTCGGCCAAAAACTGTAGGTCCCTTCTACTCGTGAGAGAAAAGTAGCACGCACAACACGAGTAGTTGTTGCAGAAGCTAGGTCCTGGTCCCTTGTGGGCTGTAGTGCCACTCAATTATTATTATTATTAACTTTGAGCAGCGGTTTTCAAAGATATACTGCAGAAAATTTATACGAATGCAATAATAACGCTGCTGGAAATATTACAAGACTTCAGAAGAGGAACCTCGTTTAATTAAGGAAAGCTGAGGTAATTGAGTATATAAACCTTATATTCCGACATTTGTTTAGAATTGTTCTACACCTCACAAGTTCCCAGTATTGATCTATAAAATTGTTGATATTCTCGTAAGATCATATTTCTAAAGTGCAAATCCCCCAAAACACTTGCGTGCCAAAACATATAAAACACATGGCAGTGCAAAACGTCTAAATCGTGTTAATCTTGGCAACTTGTTATCTCCATTTATCACGCAACATAGATAAACAATGAAAAGTCTATATGATCTAGCGGTATACAAAGTTCTAGCGGAAACTATACAAATAATCCTAGCATCATTAGTGCAGTGCGAAGAACTATTAGCTCATCAAAACAGATTCAAGTAAATGATCATAATCATCATAAGCCGAAGCAAATATCGTTGTGGCATTTGCCCCTTTACGCGATCCTTTAGAGACCGCTTTAATATTTAAAAGGTGCACAATCACTTTACACTTCATTATTAACATCAAACCATCCGAGTAATTAAACAAATGTGCTTTGAGCCATTGGGGGAATAGGTTAATGTTAATGATTAGATCCAATTAACAAACAAGACAAAAACAACTAAAAGAAATAAAACACGTTTACTTTACGATTATTATTAAACCAAACAAAATTAAATTACAAAAAAATCATAAATACAAAAGTAAAGTATAATAAAAAGAAAATAAAATCTGTGGACAAATTAAACACACATTGTTCTTTCACCAAAAAATACAATGAAAAAAACAACAAAAACAAAAAACCAAGCTTTTCATATTTAGTGATGTTTTTACGTTGATCCATAAAATATGTGTTAAAGCCGTGAATTTGATTTTGTGACATGAGGATAACAACAAATAAACAAATAAGACAATGAACTCAAAACAAAAAGTCTAACACATTAAATAATACTGAAACGAAATTCACATTACTGCTCCTGCTTCGACTATCACTGCTCTGTGACATCTGCTGGCGGTGTCGAGATGAGGATGATTGCCGGCGTAATCGGCGACTTCGACGCCTTTCTGTTAGCGGTGTACTGTGTCGAAAACGAGATGTGACTACATAATCTACTTCCTCTTGATCGTCGACAGCAGATGCCACCACAACAGTTTCGTGAGGCTCTCTGGAACTCTCACCACTATCACCAAGTACGAGTGTCAAATTATGCGCAGAACGTGATAACGTCTTATTCGGACTGTGATAGATGATGTTTACATTACTTGTACTCGGTAATCGGTGCTGATGGTACTCAAAGTCCTCACTGCAACTTGCAATCGATGTGGAAGAGTAGTAGTGTGAAATTGTTTGATTTTGTGTATGGTTATTATTAATATAGTGTTGATTATGTTGTTGTGTATCGGTCGGTGGTGATGAACAGTGAACAATAATTTTGCTACAAGCTTCATTGTTGTTGCTGTAGCTGTTGTTAATTGTGTTATTTAATTCATCATCGTAATAGCTACCGGAATGCGTTGAGAAGTTTGTCTCCAAGAACATACGTCCGGCTGAAGCAGACGAGCTGTTTTCATCCATACGACATCCATGCGGTGAGAGATATTGTCCACCAATGCAAAACTCCTCTCCATCATCGGTGTCCATATTTTCGGAGTGTTGATTACCAACATTGCCAGCCATACGACGTCTGTACATCATATACATTTCATTGTTAGCTGGATCGATATCATTCGAACTGCCACCCAAGAATTCATCCGCGCGTTGGGCGGCAAGGCAGTTACTGCATGTGTTGCTAAGGCCGGCTGCTCCAAGGAACCACTCAGAGCGGGTTCGCATGCGTGCAGTCTGACGTTCATGGACCTGACGTGGGTAAATGTATTCCACAGAATGATCAGCAGCAACAAAATGGATGTAGTGATGAGATTTTTGTGCAATAAAAAAGGATAGGCAAGGTTGACATGAAGGAATTTCTTTACTTAGAACAATTTGTATTTTATTATTTGTTTAAAGTTTTATTTAATGTAATAAGCAAAATTAAAGTGAAAGGAGTTGACAATCTAGAAGGTATTCTTGAAAAGTAAGAGAAAACAATTGTATACATATAGATTACAACAATTAAGTGCATCAGGTGCATTCTCTTCGCAGTAAGACTGGGTAATGCTTAATAATAGTGCGATGACTTGTAACGGAGGTAGTTAGTGGCATCAGTAATAAATGAACAACTTGCTTAAATGAAAATTAAAAAGCGACATGAATGAAAAATAAATTCCAGCTGCTTGAAATAAATCGAAAGCAATGAAGAACACACATTTTTTGGATTTCTGACGTTGTTGCTTAATGTAATCAAATAGAAGTCATAAACAATATCAATCTAACTTTGTCTTACACCTCAACCAATTTTAAGCCTGATTTAATGAGAATCTAACTCAAATAAGGAAATGATATGTATTGAAGTTAATATGCGAAGGTCACTTTCGGGGACAAATACTTTTGACGCAGAAATCGCTAAAACATTAACACGAGAATTTTGAAAATTTAAAACGCAGTTCTCAAAAGAGAGTAGTACTTAGGAAAAAACTGAATTTTGAGATATCGCATTTTTATGTCTTCTATACACTGAATTCCAATCGAGTTCAACCAATGAAATTGAATGCGAGTAGAGTTTTTGATTTCAACCCCTAAACGATCATTTATGAGCTGTTGGCTTAGATAGAGTTTAATGAGTGCAGTACCTGTACGGGTACGACTGTGGTATTTGTATGCAGGTATGGAATGCCTTAATATAATATATAATGTACGTACATGAATATGTATCTGCATATTGAATTTTAGAGTTCCGTACATAGGAACATGATTGGATACTGTTCAACTTCTCGGTTAAATTTGTTGTGTATGAAACTTTACAATTTTTCTTTTGACATTGCGTATGTATTTTGTAACAAATAAAGAAAAAACTCTCCAATCCACTATCGTGGTGAACTTCAAACCGCATTAGATTTTTTGTCTGTCAAATCAACAATTTTTAAGGCAGTCTTAAGCTATGTCCTAAATTGTTCCATTATCAACCAGTTCTTGTCAATCAAAATGTATTTGCGGGGAAATCGTTGAATAAATACATACAACATTTTAGAATATTTGTTAAGCCACATTTCCATTAAACAGAATCTTTTAAAAACAACAGACTATACGAAAAGCGTTTTAAACTGACTGAAAGCAGATATCATATATAGGTTCGTAAGTATTGATTCCGTGTATTTGTCAACGATAAGTTCCCGGAACCTACACCTGACTTGTAGGTGCCATGCGTCACCAGACGCGGAAATGATGACTGAGAAAGTTATCATGATTTCTCATTTTGGAGATAAATGTTTAATTACTTATAATATTTGTATGTATGCAATTACTACGTAACCTAAATTTAAAAAAAAAAACAATTTTGGTTGTTCAAATAGAAGAAAACACTACTCATAATCAAATAAACTGATAAATCGAAAGCCTACATTCAATTGAAATGAAGATAAAAGGAAAAAGCACACAACTAGAACCACTTGTGGTCGCTCGGCATTGGAGTGACTCTTACATCAATAAAACAAAAGACAGAGATTATACAATAACAATTCAAATCGCATTAGAAGGAAAAATAAAGTAATAAATATGTACAATTATACTTTTAACCATTCCCACCACGTAAACTAAAAGTTATCAGTTATCAAGACAAGTGCCACAGTGGAGTGATTGAAAACAGAAAAAAATGATCCTCGTTTTTGTTTCTGTACAGTTTTTTTGATTAATATATTTTTTTTTATTTTATTAGTACATTAATTTTTCATAAAACAGAGTAGCGTATATAAAATATTAATATAAGCTATGAAGGATGTGCCATATCTTTCATTCAAAGAATCCTAATACAACTTGTATGCAAATGACGTTAATGAAAACAATAACATGTGACAATAAATTAAGAGAATGCAGTGCATTTATTATTTCAAATTTATTAATTCGCATGAATTAATGAGTTAACAGAGAGCGAAGAGACAAATAAATATATTTTACGTTTATAAACGACACAATAAAATAAAACAAACTGTGATCTGAATTCGAGATTTCATGTAACAAATTAGTAAGGGGTGAAGTAGAGTTACAATTAAACGAAAAAAAAAAACTCAAAAATAATTATAAACTATGAATTAATACATTAGCAATCTCTAATCACTAGGGGAGGAGAATAATAATCAAGAGTAAATAATAATAGTATAAGAAGTAAATTATCATCTATACATGTCTCTATCTATACCGAAATCCTTGAAGCTATATAGAAATCATCCCTCACCTGTGGCAGATATGAAAGGCTCTTTGTACTCTCCGCGTAACGATTGACCGCTCTCAGTTCGTCCATTGTCATGTAATGCTGTGGTTGATTGCTGCCACTGCCACTGCCAGTGGACTTTGAGGAACGTGTTGATGAACAGCTAGAGGAATGCTTTATGCCCCGATTGCAGCGGCTGCATGTAGCGACTACAGATTTTTGGGTAGTTGCTCTATAATCACTGCCCGCTGTGGCATTCGTCACTTTCTTTTTGCGTCGTTGTGGCCGTTCAATCAATTTATTAGATGGATTATTCTCATCGATGTCTTCGTAATCGCCATCGTGTGCGTCTTCCTCACCGTCTTGCTTCGAAGGTGACGGAATTGGTGATGATGTAGTTGCCATTGCAAATAATCCAGGCCCTTCGAGAGATACTGATAGGCGTGCACAGGATTCTATGAACGAATGATCGGGTGTGACGCCCAACGAGAGTACACTATTATCTAAGGCAGAACTTGAGCTGGTCAGGAGTGCGGGCGTCGAACGGGACTCTTCTTGAGCAACTGCGAGAGAGTACCAGCACAGCAGTTACAGCAGCATAGAACGATGTGAAAGTGAAAGATGAAATATGGAATTGATGTTGTTAATGAAGTTTTAAATGAAATTGATGCAAGAAGAGAACATTTAGGCAGGTTGATAGAAAATATTGAAATAAGAGAGAATCACCAACGGCCCCACCAACAGTTACAAAGAACCACATGTTTAATAAGTGATTGTCAATGTTGTAAAATGTCAAATAAGAGCAGTGTTAGAAATAATAAAAATGAGGATAGAATTCGGGAATGGTATTCAAGCACGTTAGAGCCTGTGTAAAAATATGTACAATGCAGATAAATAGATAATACTCACTTAAGCCCCAGCGCTCACATTGGCATTGCAACCATGTCTTTTCGGCCTCCAGTGAATGTTGCACTGTGAATAGTTCTAAGCTATTAACTACAACAAATTTTGATTATGTCCGTGAATACTTACGTGCGTATTTTTGCTGTGCTAATTTACCTCGTGGTGGCGGCGGATATTGGAAGCTACATATCCATTCGTCTTGTACTTTAAGGATACGTCCAGTAACGCGGGCGTAATATTCATAGTTCGCACGACCAAATAGATCGTGTACAGCAAACTTGTCGATGATGTGTTTCATTATTTTTGTTGCAACCTGGAAAAATAATAATTTTGAATTTACTCCAAATTGAGCAGATATAGTACATATATTATTTTATATAAACGATTAAATAATATAAGGGTGGGCGAACACGTGAAGGGCACTGTCGTCCAGTTTGGGTAATTGCACATCGCGACCCGATTAGCCAGTACTGCACAACCCCCCTACACCAATAGAGAGCGTTAAACTAAACATACCGAATTGAGTGTTAGGTTAGACTTGGCTTGTATACCTTACCTCATGAATGATTATTGACTCTATACTGAATTTGAACTGATCTTACCATTCTTGATACCTAAACAGATGGCAACAAGCTCAATAATTCATTTCAGAGCTTGCTCGCAATGGTCTGCTTCGATCAAAATAGACAGCCGAAAAACGGAAATGTGTGTAGAGGGGCGTCTTTTTATACTCATTAAATATAAATAAGTTCATACGTCTTCCAAATGACTGTAGCCAGGACGCTTGTTGTAGATCTCTCCACAATATGTCTAACTAGCCAGGGCTGGTTACTAAGTCGCCGTGCGGATGATCTAACCAATGTTGACACTACATCACCCTTTCCGTAAAATCAAAAACCGATCGGCATACTACTGTAGAAGTCAATGAAAGAATTCTTGCACCACACACTATGTCATCATGACATAAATAGTGCTATCTCGTTCTGGTTTAGAAAAGTGCAAGCTAGCTCATCGGTTGAACGACCCGAAGTCTCCAAAGTCAAATCCTTTTCTAGTATAAAAACGTTGACCTTCACTGGCAGGGGCAATTTAAATAAAGACAGTTGCAATTGTAACAGTTAAATTTCTATCCACTTTTCAACTGTAAGTGAATGAATCCTTTACAAAAGAAACCAATGCTATTGACCGAAACAATCATTATAATGATTGATCATTATAGCCTAGTTTCCTACAAAAGTAACGACGAATTCGGTTAACTCGTCTGAACCCTATAAAATCTAATAATAATTGAAGTTCAAATTCAGCATCTTTTTCTCGAAAGCAAATGTCATATGGAATATGAGTACTCCTTGTTGCTTAATCAGAGTCTTTAGTCGAAAGTTTTAATAACAAGAAATTTCATAATATAATTCGGATGGCACTAAAGTTTTCAAAAGACCAGGGAAAGTCTCTCTTGACACAAATTTTTCACCAGCACAATCATTCTCTTTAGGTAGCAACAGGTAGCAATCATTTAGTGCTAAGCCTGAACTATATGATGGATACATAAGGACCACTTATTTGAACTCCCCGAGCTTTTGACCTGCAAATATTAACGTGTGTGCCCTGACTTTATACTGATGAAAGATGTGTTAGCTCTTCTTCTATTGGCCAAAGCTGGTCGCTTCTGAACAATTGCTTCATGCAGACGGCCTACTTCTTGACAGGTGTCGATGTTGGTTTTCGATGAAACAGAAACTAAGTAAGACAGCGTATTAAAGTCTTCTTCGGAGAAAATAATAGATTACGTTTTACTTGACCTCCTTTATTTAAAAGAAAATACACCAAAATAGAGGCTGGAGTGCCTCATTTCCAAGGAATATAACTTCTCCTTTGAATGTTGTCAGTAAATTTAAATATGTGATATATTTAATTTATTTTCTTAAAGTTACGAGTCCAGGAAAAAAGAGCAATTAAATAAAAAGTATTTACTCCCGTCAAGATAATCCAAAAATTAACCGAGTTCATATGTAAAAAATTAATTTTTAAGTCATTGTTGATCCACTGATCGACAGCACAGTGCGGCAGCAACATAATCTTGTAATAAATGTCAGGCTAACGTTAACCGAGGAAAACCACCCGTTTATCATATTAAATTGCAACAAATCACGAGAAATATGGAATAATACAATTAATTTTCGTATGTCCATTAAAATGAATTGGTATATGTACACATAACTGTCCACACTTCAGAAACAGCACAGTAACTTGCAGATGCGTCTATATAGCTCGAACTGATTTAAATGTCAGAAATTCAGATCAATACAGATGTTGACTGGTCAAAAAACCGCACGAAATAGTTGTTTATTTAATTGATTTTTTTTCAACAGTAGCGTATTAGTATCGGACAAAAAGTTTTCGTACAAAGTTGAATGAAATATAACAACTTCGTGGTAGAGATAAAGCTTCATTTGTTATTTAATGATTCCATTAGGAAGCCACTCAAAAACAAAAAAAAAATATAAATAAACAAAAAACTGAGAAATTGATGATGCATGATCAGCATTATCACGAACCACAACTTTTCATCGCCCTTTGTTAAAGAAAAAAAACATTTAATTAAATAGGTTCCGTTTTATCTTGCGTAAGATAATATGTTTACGTTGGATGCATTTCGCTGAAACAAATGATTAATCAATCTTCCACCAGTGGATCGATTTCATCACAAAATAACATCTTATAAGCAAATTATTGACTTTCTCAAATAACGTTGACGGGCATTGACTGTTGTGGTAATAACTGATGCAGGAAATATTTAAATTCAGAATAATACTGATACCGACTTCTTTCACCTAGACAAAAAAATTGTCCAATCTAGATTTTTGGTAATTGTCACGAGACCAAAGTAACAGTAAAAATGAGCAGATACTACAGTGTAACACTGAAAACTGCGGTTGAAGTTCTGACTGATTGTCGGATTGTACTATTACGTAGATGTATATACAATAGTACGTATATTACGTAGATGTATATCTCTGAGGAAAACTACATATAAGTTTAGTATGTGCCTTAAACTAAATTTATTGTTAAGTAAGTAGAATTATGTTGTTTTTCCTCTGATTTCTGATTCTGATTGATTCGGTTGAATCGAATGTTAACTATTGTATTTCACACATGTTCTCTATTGGGCTAAGGTCAGGGGACTCACAGGCCAATCCAGAACTTCGATTTTGTTGTCATTTAACCAGTTAACAAACTTTGCTGTTATGGGTCGTTATTTTAGGATATCCAGTTCAATGGCGTTTTTGTTTTGTTCGTTTTTGTTTTTAAGAGATTAGAAAACGGTAATACTGGGAATTTTTAAATTTATATAAGAATTATTTTTGGGAAAACCTTTAATGACGGAAGTACAGTTTTGTGCAATACAAACGGAAGCCCGAGTAAATATAAATGTTTTTTTTTTTATTAAAAAACTAAAAAACATAAAAACGTACAAACACAAAAATATATTCTCAACGATAATTGTAACTTATTCTATAAAAAACGGTACAACAAAAACGACCATATGTAATTCACGACACTGTGCATAACTAACGCAACAATTCTAATACAGGTGTCCCTCATACAACGCGGTACTTCTACAACGCGTTTTCGATATAAGGCGATTAATAAAAAACCGAAGATTTCAACGAAGAAGAGTTGATTCTATTAGCAACTGGATCTCAAACCGCTTCAAATATCGCGCACGGAAATGAAGACATCAATTCTGAGAAAGATATCTGTGACCCAATTTTTGATTCCACTCTAAAGCGCATACGAGAGGGCTTAAATTGGGCTGAGAGAATGAACTCTTTTTTTTTCAGATAATGATCCGTCAATGGAAGGAGTGAGCAAATTCAAGAAGCAAAAAGAGATGAATCTGGCACCTTATTTCAAAATATAATGTTCGAAGACAGTGATACAGACTAGCGGAAGGACAAAAATGAAGTTTGTTAATGAATAATATTTATGTTTTCCGATTGTTTTTTTAATATTTAAAATAAAGTATGAATTTTGATTTTAAGTTGTAAACGTACGTACATCTTTAATTTAGTACCTATTTTATTTTGGAAAAACCTTATAGGAACATGACCCTTAAATTTATATGGAAGCTAAGTCTTCTATAACGCGAATCACGTAAGGCGGAATTTTCCTGGAGAGCCTCATTTTTTTATAACGTCAACACATTTTCGTGGCATTGATGAAATTAAATTTTTAATTTTGGTATTCCGGTACTTTTTTTTTCGTTCATCTGTTAGTGCTTGGAACAACTCTATTATTTTTAAAATGTTGACCTGCGAATCGTCGCAAGTCTTGAGATTGCGCCGGGAAATCAAGAACACGAACTTATTAAAGCCAATTCTGCACCAGCTTCATATTGAAACATCCGATCCATTATATCTATCTTGTGAAAGGGTCCAACAACGCCAGCTGTTGTAGCGTTTAAATTTGAAGTCACCTAATATTTTAACTAATGGATTATTTTATGTTCGTTTTTGAAATGAAAATAATTATTACTTATTTACATTAGATACATACCTTTCATTTGATATATATAATGTTATGACTTTTGATAAAATTCTCGTGAATTTGAAGAAATTGCTTGCATTCACTTCTAGTTGCAAATGTTTTGTCCAATACTGTATGTGGATGGGCAATTGTATTTTTTTGAAAATTTGTTGCGTTTGTTTTGCACTGTATACTGTATGTTTTTATGCAAGGAGGTGCTTTGATTTTGCCCGGTATAATAATGGGCATTTTATTGTAAATGAATTTAATTTTTTATATTTTAAACAAGATCTATGTTGATATTTTGTTTTGCTACTTAAAGTGTAAAGAATCAGAAGAAAACCTAGCTTCGGTAACTTAAGCCTTGTAATTGTTAAAAGCCAAATATCTAACTTATATGCAGTTTTCTCAGAGGCGGTGTTTTATTTTTGTCCAATACCGTATGGATAATTTAAAAAATTAAGCATATTGACATTAGTTATAGAAGGCACCAAGACTCTTCTGCAAGAGAAATATCATAGCTGGTAGTTGCTGTGGTTTCACCAAAAAGCGCCATGCATTTTGATAAAGATGGATTCTGGGCAGTAGCTCATGGATTGCCTGCATGATTTTGGCATAAGTACGAGGATATTGGAAGTTGCTTTTATAAGGAACACAATGAATGAATAGCAATATTATAAATATGAGATTAATAATAATTGAGCAGCACTAGAGCCCAGAAGGTATCAGGGACTAGCTTCAACAACAACTACTCATGTTGTGTGTGCTACTGTTTTCTCACGAGTAGAAAGAACTTACAGTCTTTAGCCAACTCCTAACGCGAGATTTGACAAGCTTTGTTAAAGACAATTAGTACTCTTTGTGTGTTGTCAGCAACTCGAAAGCGATGGTGCTATGAAAAAATGGGAGGTGCTCTGTCCAGGAATCGAACCTGGGACCTTGGACGTATGAGTCGACGCCCTTACCCACTATGACACGGTAACCAGAAATTTGGGTTTAGTGGTGGAAATAAACTGACGTTTGAATTCACCAAACCAATGACCCGAAACCTAAATCACATGGGTATGACATTACAGTTCTTCTTCTTCTCGTGGTGCTATTGTCCGGGGTGAACCTGGGCCTCAACCAACATGCCTCTCCAGTCAGCACGATCTTTTGCCAGCTGCCGCTAGTTGCGCACTCCAAGTTGGTTGAGGTCCTTCTCCACTTATGTGCACCACCTTAGCCTGGGCCGCCCTCTGTTGCGTTGACCCAATGGCTCGGATTCGAAGACTTTTCGGACCGGAGCAGTGGTGTCCATACGCTCTACATAGCCTAGCCATCTTAAGCGATATTACAGTTCATTATATCCATTATTTTGTTGCAGATTGTGTTATTACCCAGCAATTTGTTTGCATTCAATTGCATGCCCCTTACCACCAGATCCTGAGATTCTGCACATGAAACGAACCTAGTTTTTTTCAGAACTGATTTTAGTTTCTCCACGCATCTGAAATGTGCCCTTATCGCTCTCAGTCATCCGCATTTGAATTTTATGCGCTTATTTTAAATACTATCATACTATCCAGTCGAAACTTATAATTTACTTCAATAACTTCCCTGAATTAAAAAAACAAAACGTTTTTTTTTTGTTTTCATGTCAAAACAAATGCTGTCATTCGAATATGTGATTTTTCAGTATATTCGAAAAGCTTAAACATTTCTACTCAAATATCATATCATATAAAGCTAAAGCTTACCTTAAATTTTAGCACATCTTCCATTCTGGCTGTCTTGCCATCGCTGACGCACGATTGGAAGAAACTTGGCGCGACAGAAACGCCCAGCGCTTCACTTGTCATCCCGGTGCCGGCATGACTGGCATTTGTCGCAATCACTCGGAATGTACCAAAGAGTAAAACTAATAAGTGTTGGGTATATTTGGGCAGTGATGTAATTAATCTGCAAAGAAAAAAAAAAGAAACATCATCAACAAATCACTTGTCACTGTCATCTGTCAATTATTATTCCAACCAAAATCCCAAGGAAAAGAAGTAAACACAAAAGCAAGATCACCTCATTTTCCCCGTTTTTTTTAGTTTTCTTCCTCTTCCGCTCTAATTCAGCGTACTATGTAAAGGCAGTTGTATAATAAATAAGTTGTCATTTTAATTGGAGATTAAGCTAAAAGAAGTATAGAGTAACAAGTGAATCTCAACAAACAGCAAGAAGTGTAGGCCCTTTATATCGCATTGCTCATCGTCAAATAGTAAGTGTAACAGTGTCCAGCTTCATCAACAATGAACGATAGATGGCAAGAGAGGGAATGGGGGACAAGTAATCATAAAGCCTCTTTGCTACACCAGATGAACGTCATTGTTGTTTATATTCTTTCACTAAGTCTTTGTTAGTGCAAATGATTCTTCACATGCAGATATTATTGAAGTGGTTCGCTGACAAAGAAAGCCCTCTAATTGCAATGTGTTAACTACTTCGGCTTATTTGCGTGAAGCCATCAACTTAGATTGTCGACAATTAGCATATAGGCATATGTGTGCATGCATGTTTCATATAAATTTCAAAATTTAAGATACTATTGTGCTGCATTCATGCTCGGGTGGTACAAAATATAAGCAAATGTCTTTACGCTGACAAAGAGTAACAAAAAAGAAAAACGGTCACAGTGACTGACGCATGAAATGATTTTGTAGATCTTCTTGAGTGTCTATGTAATGGCTTTGTTACTCGGAGCAGAAAAAAAAGCACTTATGATGAGCAGTTATCAACGCAATAGCGATTTCAGGGCAAATAAATTATATTCTGAAAAATTATTAAAAAAAAGAAGCTGAAACTGGAATTGCCACTGTGAGTCTATCTGAAATGAGGTCGGTTCTTTTAGAATGAAAGGAACACAGCAAATGGATATAAATTAAGATGTCAAGAGAGTATCTTTTGCGGTTGTTATGTTTATTAAGCTATAACTACTTAATGTCATTAAATGGCTATTCATCAAGCGGGAACACCAAATAATTTACACAACTAAATAACAAAGTAAACAATTGTAATTTTTTAAAATAAAAGTATACATGTATGTAGTGAATATCTTAAGTTTAATTAGGTTGGACAGTATCAAGCACACTTCTGTGAAGATATACCGCATAGGTCAGGGGTCCGGTTGTACATGCACTTAATTATTTGTAGCTTAAAATAATTCAACTAAGTTGCATAAAATTCATATAGCATTAGTAGATTAGGTTATACGCTGTGACTTTGTTTCCTCCGATTTGTGTTCAATGAAAGTGAGTTGTATTACATCTCCGCCACACTTCTGCCTTGGTTATGGGAAGGATAAATCTGGGGACTGTATATTATGACACTGAATAGTGATGACACCGCGAATGTGTTTTTGGCTAATTTGTTCCCTCTGATTGCCCAATGAGAGCAGTTCAGGCTAGGCCCTATCAACTTTAAAGTTTTACAAGTCGTGCGTTTGGAACAATCGACTTAAGTGTACCTACCTGAAGAAAGCTTTGAAACCCAGGTCCACTTCGGACCGCCTTGGAAAGAAAAAAACTCAATAAAGAGTTTAACAATAGAGCAGGGCTTGAAATTAAAGTGGACAAAGTACCGAAGATGGTCAATTCAATATCACATTGTTTAGCAATGCTGAACGTTGCGGGTGGAAATTTGTATAATAGGGAAACCTCTCGGTGTTCAAGGGTTGAGAAATTTGTATTTGTTAGAGAAACTGTAAACCGAACAGACGACAGGAATACCATCATCCTATAATTCATACACAAAATCTGAAAAAGTGGTATTCTCAGAGCGAACCCAGGTTATTGCAATCAAACGTGATCACTCCACAGGCTTGCTTTGTGTATGCATTAGGGATCGAAATCTGGGTATACATTTTCCTTAAGGTTTTTAATTCGTACATCGAATCTGAAAGTGGCTTTTGTAAACTCCATTTCATTTCGCAGAAAGGATCTTCGGTTGATATGTCATCTGTTGGGGTTGGTTAACATTTTAAATTTGTCTGCACCTACTTGTTGTCATCCATCATCCGCATCTTCTCTTGAAAATTTAGACACATAGGTTCAAAAGTTCTGGATATAGTAAGTGTGATAGACACACATTTGCGGAAGATGAGTAAAGCTTTTTTCAATATTGTGCTTGAAAATTATACAGATTTTACAATTTATGACAACTATTTTTCTAAACAGGCCACATAAATATCATCGGTCCTTTAAAACGGTCTTTTTTAAACCTTTTACGGCGATTCAAATAAAAGACGAAAAGACGAGGACTAAGCGAGACTTATGCGATGCCAACTTAAGATCGTTTTGGTGAACCATAATTCTGAGATTGTTCTGGATAACAAATGACACTTTAGTGAAAATTCCAAAAAGAAAACCCCGACGACTAATGTTATTTCGGTTCGCCGAAAATAATCTAACTCGAGGCATCAATGTCATGCTTTACAATTGCTTGATGATAATCAAAATGACACCCCAATACCTCGAATATTGACACGATCGCGAAGTCTACAACCTGTGTCAAGGAAAAGTTAAGAATTCTTTGACAACAATGCTTCTGCCAGAAGAGATTTTTTCGGATCCCAGCCTTTAGTTAAAAGAAAAGGAAGAATAAAGATTAAATCTCCGATATAGTAACGAACCTACCGCGGATGCAGTCGGCTTGGCCTTGATAACCCAAAACTGCTTATAATTATAAAAAATTCGAGGTATGTAGTCCGGAAATCGAGCCTGGGAGTTTGGCGTATGGGTCGACACACTAACCCACGGCAAGTTGGTATACACATTAAAATAGCATAATTATTTGGTACAACTATTCGGCGATCCATATACATTTAATTTGTGTTTGCACATATGTATTTGATATAACGCGGTGCCTGGTCGATTTCATTTTGTGCGATATTATTCAGCGTACTAATATAATTGCAGGTATGTAAATAAGGTTCACTGTTTTTGGAACTTATCTAATGGGGAAGAACTAATAAGGCTTATTTCGTTCAATACATATGCTTTAAATGAAATGGTCAAATGATTTAAGTGAATCTCAACCCGATCATTTATCGAATGGGTGCCTCGCGCCTCAAAAAGACGCATTTGTAAGATAACTAATATCAAAATCAGAAAAAAACTGTAGTAATATGCAAAAATCCATTCACAAAAAACACAGATATACCGTTACTATACTATATTCCGTTGGTATTAAGCCACGTTTATCTACTTTATACGTTGCCCACTTATGTTAATGAACATTTCAGTTTACGGGCATAAAATGATCAGATATGTATCGTAAAACTGCTCGCGCTAACTGCTTTTGAACTCATACATATCTCGTTCAAGCGGACGTAGAAACTGAAAACAAAATAAAATAATATACTACACCGGTAACCGGCAAAGTGAGCTGGCAATTGTGTATAAACAAATAAAAACTATTAACACCGCATTAAGCGCGTTAACGTGAGTTTGAATTTTAGTCCGTTTTGATCACGTTTAACGCTGTGTGTGCAACAGACGAAAGGTTGTTGACACAAAAGATATCAGCAAGTAGTAATTAGTAAAATATAGTAAAAGTATAGATAACAATAAAGGATATGTGGTAACGATTGTAACATTCTTTTCGGAAAATTATTTTTTTTTTACCAGACTTCTTTCAAATTTGCACCGTACAGCATGTAAACTAAGGAAACGACAGTGACTTCATGGAAATGTAGTTTTAATATATGAAGCTGACACTAAGCCTACCATGCTGATATAAGATGGAAGACTGATGAAGATACTAGTCATCCTTATTGATGTTGTACATTTCTACAATAGGTATATATTTTACCAATATAGGCTTCTACGCCTTAACTCGAAACTGTGTGGATATTCGTTGTGCTCGTGACCAAGTTAAAGTATTTGGGGAGAGACAGCGACAACAAGATTAAGTCTCTTCCATTTTTAATCATGTTTTGTTTTCTTATCAAATATATGTACATAGAACGCTAACCCAACACCAAATTCAAGCAACGTCATTGATTGTCATTGCTTGTTTAAAAAGTCAAACGTCACTTGCCCCTAGTCCATCTCAGATCTCATATCTGTACATTCTAATGTGTGAATGTCATGTTGCTCCTCATGTGCATGTTGCGACTTAGACTACTACGACTCACTGTCACGCGAGTTTGTGTGGAATAACTTTATGTCCGTAGAAAAAAAGGAAACAGAAACTAGCCATATTTTACTTAATTACAATTTTCATTCGTCCTATTTGATTTTTGAAAAATAAAGTACGAAAGAGCAATGTTTTCTTTTCTTACAGTTGAGCATCGTTGAAACCCGATGATCCGTTTCAAAAACATAAAGTTGACAATACGCTTGGAGTCACTTAAGAAACCGTTTGGTTATTTAAAAACAATAAGAATGTTTGGTAGAAAATCGGGAGCCGTAGAAATTAATGTCAAGAAACGTTAAGTTCGATTTTCGGTGAAATGCTGCTTAAGCGGTATAAATTGAGATCGTATTGGCAGCGGATTATGACTAGTGAGTAATTGGGGTCCATAAGAGTAACTGAAATGCTCGCGTCATACTTCATTGACACTATTTACAGCCTGAGCGGTTTGTGTTTTATGGGACTAGCTGGGTGTGGTGTACCATGTCATGCTGCAATAACTATCACAGAGGCACGCATTTTTTTTTGTTGAAGGTTGGGAAACACTGCACTGCAGCGCTCAGACTCAAAAACTGGTCCATTGTACTACCGGGCACTAACATTCGTTTACTGTAGTTTTCTGGTTTTCCAAAGGAAGACCAGCAGGTGCTTCTGTGATAAAGAGCTTAAGTTTCCAGCTCAGACTACATCAATGCCAAACAGCCGCCACCTGATACCAGCAAAGGCGGGACCATAACAGAGAAAGTTACCTGAGGTGTCTTCACCATCTCCACAGGCGTTGCAAAAGTTCTCTTCACTAAGCCCAAAGAGAATTAGGTGCTTAGCAAAGGTGAAGTATCCCGTTTATACGCCTACAAGTTTTCTGCACTCTTTTATGTCTAGAGATAACAGAAAATCCGCGTATTTCTTGCTGACGTTCGGGAGCATGCACTTGGTCAACCTGCATCCTGGAGTCATGCCATCTCTGGTTGTGTTGTTGGGAGACCCAACCGGCAACAGAAGCCCTAACAAAGGAGGCGGGTAGTCCCAAGGTGGGTTCGGGTCCAACGAATGCCTCTTTAGAACCTTGCCTAGCTAGTTCGTTAGCAATTTCGTTTCCCGCGATTCCCAGGGACACAGACAAGTCTTAGCGAATTTAGTCTGCCAACCAAATTTAGGGAGGACTTGCATTCCAGGACTATCTTGAAAGTGGTTAAAGGGTTGAGTAAGGCCTTAGGCACTGCTTGACTGTCGCTGCAGACGCAGATACTTCGCCCCTTCCACTTGTTCTTAACAATATAGTTAATGGCCATTAGGATCGCAAAAGTTATCTAAAGAGGTGTGAAGTCTTAAGTTTTCGTCTTTCACGAAAGCACCGGCCGTAGACCCCTCCTTCGTCTTGGAGTCGTCCGTAAAATTCTGACTACATTCCCTTCCCGGTTCAGTTTCTGGAAAAAAACAGTCTTGGAGGAACGCATAATACGAGTAACTGCCGAAGAAGCTGTTTCTGTGTAGGCTATATTGCCACTCAATTTCTGCATTCATTGATTTCTAGAAGTATTACATATTTAAAAATATTTTTTCTTCTCACTTCTTCCTTTTTTCGTTATACGAGTAAGATCGGGGCACCGACTAAAACTAGTGTTTTTCTCTACCAATACGCGCCATCTCGAACATGATTATTTTACAGACTCGATGAATTAAGACACAACCAAACAAATTGCAATAACAGTTCGTGATGAAATGTTTTACAGCAATCACACTCTAACTCCCAGTCAGGGGTGTCTGCATCACCCTTCGAAACATTCCATGTTCATGCGTCGATTCATAGGGTTTGTATGATTAAGATCTTTTTAAGTCATTTTCATCGTTGGTGAACTGTTTCAATAATTCAATGGCTTTGGCATTTTTTTAATTTAATAAGTAAATTCTTTTCTCTAAGTTGCAAAACCATTGCCTAGCCTTTATCAAATTACTGGCCTTTGAAATTTAAACTACAATCCTGTATACTTATAAGAACCCAAATTAAAACACATTTTCTGCTGAAAAACAAAGTGCCGTTGGCATTGCACTTTTCTGTATTCTCAAGTCATATACATATAATTCCCACCCTAGATGATTCAGGGTTAGATGAGTCAAAAACTTACACGAAGGACTTGCACTTCGTATTAATGCACAATGACTTACTTCTACAATACGGACTCATATTTTTCAGCCTCATTGATTTTTGCCTTTCTCTCTTTTTGCTAAGTTCAGATAACAGCAGGGGGTGCTTATGAAAACAAATTGGTGCACGGTTTTTTTTCGTTTTGCCACATCTCCGTCGCTTAAGTCTGGTGCATTTATTTTTAAATGACTTAAGACAGCAAATTCACATATCCCAAGCTTGTAAATTAAGAGCAGTTTAATTTGCAAGCACTTGCAATTGAATCATTCGCCGCAACAACAAATCACACTGGATCTGTTTTACTTGCATGTACAAATGCGTCTGCATGTTACTGATGACGAGGATAAGAGCAATGGAAGTATCTTGCGCCTGCTATATTTTGCGCCAAAAATGTGAAACGCTCTGTATTTGACAGGGTAGTGGTAGTTTAACAAAGCGTAGACAATTTGTCTGACTGGAGACATGTGAAGAGAGCGACTGCCAGGGAAGGAAGGCAATTATAATGCCTGTGAGAATTGATTCTTTTATCGTCGTTATTGATGACAGACAAAATGTGACAGGGGTTTGATGATTTATTATACGAGTGTTATTAAATGCGCAGAGAATGATTACTTAAGATGAAAGGTAAACAGTCATTCTGAATACAAACCGATAAATGTGCACATTGAAGTTGTGTGAATTTCAGAATATACATTAGATATATACCTTATGTGACCATGTATGTATGTTTCGTGGATTTTAATTTACTGTATAGGAAATTAAACACAGTTCAGATTAGAAGACAATAATCTGTAAATACACATGCACGCAAACGTACATTAAATGAGAGGTTGTATGTCAATTAGGCATATGTAAGAAGGTTATGTACTCCTCTTTGCATGTATTTATGTGTAAAGTAAGGGGATTTTAGAAGAACGCTTCTATTCTTCTTACACCATCGTTTTACACGAAAAGTAAAATAATTCTATACCATCGTCTTCCTCAAAAAAACAAATGTTTTATTTCAAACACTAAGTAGATTAATACATATTAAGAGAACATGTGGCTAAGTACGATAACTAATCGACTATTGCCATAACAGTAGAATTTGTCACGTACAATATAACACCGTGCATGATGGTCAGTTCATATTATGAAATCTTTTGCGGATACCCACATATCTGATTAGTATCATGTTCGATACTCATTGCACTTGCAGTGAAAGATAAGAGTGTAAAGGAAGTTAGTTGATTAAAATTTTCTTTGTTGGATTAAAGGCATTTGGCATCTTTGACTACCCTCAGCCATATTCCCCGCTAACAATTTGGTTACAAGAATTCTGAATTAAATGAAAACATTTTTAGGGTCCTTCTTCGTGCTTTTGGCAGCACATGCGTGTTTCGTTACGTATGTCCAAATAGTAAGCACTTCGTATTATTTTATAACCGCTAAAATAGTACTTCAGCAAGATGGCGAAACCAAATGGAGCAAAGTAGGTTATGTGAGTAATTACTCTTCCGTTTGTCGGCGTGATCATACATGTTACCTTTTGACCCCTCCTTTATAAAGAGAGAAAATACACGTCTGAATCTAAATGTAGTCTTAATGACGAAATTGAATGAACTTACTATGAACAGTGGCCAATGTACTTAAATAGCATCTTTAAAAAACAGCTCTATACTTCTCGAGGGACCGGTGCAAGCTACTTTAACAGCCATTCAGACTTTACGTTCTACCGTTTTTTGACGAGGTGAGGAAGCCCATATTTTCTTCAACAGTAAAATTTGAAAAGCTGTTTATAGAGAAATGGGAATAATTTTCGAGTGCCCTGCAATTAGAAAGAGTTGGTGCCGCAGAGGATTTAATATTTATGAAAGTTCAGTCCAGAAACGAATGCAAATCTCTGACGCCTAAAGTGACGCAATTACCCCCTACCCCACGGCGATCTTGTATTGCAGCCAATCAATATATAGCAGAGAAAAAAAACAGAATCACAATTCGATCGCCTTCTTTGGGCTTAAGAAATGAGAAATAGAATCGTGTGTAAAATACAAAGCCCATAACAATCTGACTCTAGAAACACCATAACCAACGGATAAGACATTGATTTTATTTTAAGTGCAAAGTCCTGTTTGATGGCTTCTGGGTAAAAAAATGCAATTATAATATAACACATGAACATGTAGAGCGGCGTTAGACTATAGCAGGTTCGGTTTAAAGAATCCCCGAGTTCGAACCGTTTGCACAATGAATCAGGAAATCTTTTTGACTGAGATGGAAAGGGGAAAAAGATGTCGACCAACTCTGGATGCGCAACGAAATCAGGTGGGAAATTAACGTGCCAACTGCAGAAGCTTCTTAGCTCATGCCCAAGTTTTTCTCGTTAGTTATTAGTTGAAGTTAAGAAAACAAGATACACATATGCATACACATTACACATGTGTGTAATTTCCAGTTGTCCTTTTCTATCTTTAAACTTCAATTATTACTCGTTCCGACATAAAATATGTATGTATGTATAAGGCTTAGCTTAAGACCTCAATGAATTATTAGATAAGCTTATAAAGGGATCAACTAAGACTTTTGCAGAAGAGAATATATAGGCGTCTACTAAAGGTTTTTGTCAAAATGTTAATACGAATGCCCAAGCGATGGGATTTGTAAGTTCGGTTAATTTCAATAAATTTTAAGGCACTCAAGGTATCCGGGTTCTCGTATTATGCGTTATATTGCTCTCTTAAGAATAAAGTCTTCGGTCAACTTAAAACGATGTGACTAATAAATATTTTCATAGAGATTTGTTCATAAAAGAGGCGAGAAAAGAGATATCTTGAGTCAAAATATTGAACGTGGAACCATCGGCATTGAGTCGACTGTTTTACACAGCACACACGGTGGCCAATTCCGTTCAAGTGATTCCAAAGCAATCAAAGGTGTGAGGAGTAATTCACTTGTGGCCTGCTTAGTATCTTCAGGCGGAAATTATGGCATTAGGGAAGTCCCGTCCTGGACAAAACATGAGGTTGATATTTGTATCGGAAAACTTTTATCAAATGAGTAAATAATACACACCGAAAGACGCCTATGTTTTGTATGAACAAAACTAAGGTGGGCTACAAGGTCCTGGTTCACCGTTGTAATTACTACAGTTACTTTGAAAAGGACCAGAGGGACCGGTATTTATAGAGTGAATAGAAGACTTTTTTTCAATTTTCTTTGCGACCTTAGTGTACTTTCTGGTATAAAAAACTTCGCATTATAGAAAAACTTTCCACTTCAACATCCCAAAGCGAAACTTCACAATAAATGTTTTGTTTAGATAAAAACTTAAATCGTTACAGGCTTTCCTTAATCAGGGATATTTGCATTAAGCTCAGAAGTGCAAATAACATAGATAATTTAACGTGTTAGGCCTTTTGCAGTCCTAAATAACAAAATTATATGTTTATATATCAACGATTTTTTGTGTGGAAAAGCAAGCCAACAATGAAAAAATGAATGAAAATATGTTTTTGACTTCATTAAAATACGTTCTAAAGGTCCCAAAAGAATTCAGCAGTGTATAGTTTGAAGTAGTTGCATTAGTTTGGCATTGTTCTTAAATGTAGTTATGTATGTCCTTAAGCCAGTTTAAGCACCTTAAGTGACATGTACGTGCCATAAACGCAAAATAAATAACGTGCCATGAATATAATAATGATTTAGCCGCTATTCTTTATAATTTGCTTTCGTGTTTTCATTTCCTGAAAGGAAAATTAAAATTTTAGAAAGACTTGAGCTCATTTATTTGCCACAAAAAAATCACATACGTACATGCAAGTGCGCTATCCACTACCTAATGCAAATTAAAAAAAAAGAAACTGGGTAACTTGTTTGTTGTTCTCTGCGGCTCACCACAACTCTCGTGATGTGCAAAAGTAAATGCAAACACATTTCTGTCTACGCCGATTACCGCCAATAGCACCAAAAGGCAAACAAACACGCTTTCCCTTTCAAATCAGAAAAATAATTCCATATGTGTCAGTGTGGCTACCTAATCGAGTAGGTATCGCCAAATTACAGACGGTGAATAAACCCCGCCAGGAGATAAAAATCTCTCAAACAAAACAAAAGAGCGACAAATACGCTGAGCCCACTTTGTAGCGCACGCCAAAAATATATTCAAATCAATTCCAGCTTGATTATCACGCGAGCGGAATCTCTCAATCTCACATGTGTGCGCCAGCTACAGTCAACACAATCGATCACAAAGTGCGCGACTGATGTATTATGCAAAGCGGACTTCCAAAAATAAAACAAAACAAAATATATATATATATTTATATTATTTCCAGTAAACTTATCTCTTCGCTGACGCAGGTAGTCGAAAAAGACACAATAACCGCTTGTTGTACCTGTGGAAAAAACTGCAATTCTTGCTTTGTTAATCATCGTTTCTGAACTCTTATAGCAGCACAACTAGCTACCTACCTATCGCTCATCACAACCAATCTGAAGGTCAAGAGACGATAAAGGTCTTACCCTAATGACACCACCGCGTGGCTGGTGATATAGTAACCTATTTCCTACCTGGAAAACGACACTCAGAGTACGTGCTAAAGTAAACATTTTTCTCAAGTAAAATAGAAAACAAAAGACAGGAATATCAAACCGCAAAACAGTCGAGTGTTTGAATACGAAGTGAACTTTACCTTTTAGTATCACTCTTTCTAAGGGTGTAATGACACACAATTATGTGCGGAAAGGATGTAGCAGGAAGTTCCCATTCTAGATAGTACGTTATAAGAAATGGATTTTGACCTTGTTGCTTACAATTAGAGAGAGAGAGAGGATAATTCAAATAGAAGTGATATTGTTTTGGTATATAAATACTGCGGTGTCGTCCTTTTAAATTTACTGACACTTGGAATCAATTAAATTTTTGTGAAAATGCAAACCGCTTGTTAAAGTAAAGATTGGTCTTATTATTCTCTCTCAATGGAACTCTCATGACATTAGGATGAATTCCAAATGGTTTGTAAAAATGTTTCGATTACAGAGCAATGGACACATGATATGTTAAACAAAATAGAAGAGACTTAATTTTTTTGATCAAATATTTGCTGAAGACAAACATTTGCCCGATGTTTATACTATAAGATACTTGCCTTTTTGGGTTAGAACTGGAAACAAACATCCTTCAACAAACAATTTTCATGAATTAGACTGACTGTCACCTGAGGTATGGCACTGATTGTACCAAGATCTTTGTTGTCATTGAAGACTTAAGGTAATCAACTTTGTTATCCGTGATGTATGTAGATGATATAGAGGGCAAAGACAATGTATGTAGAGCTGAAGTTGGATTATTATTAAGAAACAAATAAATTCTCGATTAAAAGAAGACAGTTTTTTAGAACACTGAATAAACAAATTCTTGATAAGCGAATACGAATGATAAACAGTAAGTGGTCTGACGACGAATAGGCACGCTGGTTAACAGATAATAACAAAGCGGAAGCAAATCATATGACGAAATCCATTGGACGGTTTTTGTTTAACCGCCTCCACATACTGTTTTCGCTGTAAGAATTCCTAATTGATTGAAAATGATTGGGTGGCCAAGGTATGCTTCTTCAGCAACTACAAATGTAGTGCGTACGAGCAAGAGCAACCTTTCAGGAGTAAAAGGGACCTGCAATATTTTGAGGATTTTTCATGATGAAATTTGGGAAGCTGTTCAGCGACTTGAAAGAAGTGCTGCCGTTCATGATATATTCTATTTAGACCCGAAATCGAACCTGAGACCTTTAGCGTGGGAATCGATGCAAACGCCATGGTGGCCATTCGTAATGATTTATTATTTCAGATATGCGAGATACTTAGTAACTTTTTAAGTATAATTATGACGTTGTTTTGATTCATATTGTCCCGTCATCAGGCAAAGTAGCAGCCTCCTTCAAATGAAATGCATTTTTATCAACTGTTGGTTGCAACAAATTCAGATACTGCGACACATCATAAAAGTGACAAAACCTTATTACAATATGACTGTTTTTCTTTTACGAAATTCGTCATTTCCTCACATCACTGTGCTTTTATGTAAACATAGATAAATATACTACTTGTCCTTCACGCAGTGATAGCAGATATTAAATACCATTTAAATAAACTCTTTTGTTGGCAGAGAGAATTCTCTGCATTGTGCACATCGATGCGTATGCTAAGCACAATACACATAGGAAACAAAATTAACTGATTTCAAAGAGCAACAGAATTCAAGAAAACACTGAAATCAGAGGCATATCCACGCCTGCTTTAGCGGCTATCCACTTCGCAATGAATACTTAACTATCAAAATGGTTTTAAAACTACAAAACAGTTAAGCCATAAATACAAAGAGAAGGGTCGTAAACAAGACAGCGACCTTTTGGTCTCGATACCCCTTGAAGCACATAAAATGATCCACTTATCCAATGGCTTTAAAAAAATTGTGAAGAAACTTGCTTCGATTGCTTTGCAATTGTTTATATATGTATGTATGTATTGCTTAGATATGTATAGTTGTAATCGACCAACAGGTTAATGGCGTTTTGATAGTACTATCGAATAACCGATCAACAAGCCAAGTGATTCACCCCTTATTTATTGACAAAAAAATAAGCAAGTAATTTTCATCAATTACAGTAATTGTTGTGATATGCATGCTTTATGCTGTACACGCCTTCTGACCGACGCTTGTGACACACACTCTTTAACCAATTAACCAAATTAACCAATTACTCCAATGTATTACACACACTATCGGTCAATAGCCGTTTGTGACATTATTACACATGCTTTATCAATGCAAACAACGCCCAAAATATGTTCCCAATTAAGCCCACTCACCTCCCGCGGAAAGTCAGGAGGAAACCAGTTGAAATAGAACCACCACGCACTCACCTATGAATTCTCTCCTGTTGATCCACCTCGTTATCAAGCTCAATACAAGCGAACAACTCGTTCTCACCTAATCGACCGAAGACGCCGTTTGGTATCTTCCTCAGGAACTTTTTCAATACGCTAGCAATGGTATATACCGAATAATTGTCCACATTTACCAATCTACCAGCTTGCAGGAAATGTATTAACTTCTTCATAGCACCCTGATGGCCAGGAGCACGAAAGACGTCGCGTCGATTTGGTGACTCTTTATTTAGCTTCAGGATCAGAACGAGCAGTGGTCCGGGAATGTTGTTATTTTTGCAAACCTCTTCCAGTGGAACACCAAACTTGACTTTTTCTAGGCGATACGAGGGGTAGGGTGCCCCACTGGATCCCGGATGACCGCACGATGTGACTACATTGCCAAGATCCGCAGCACGACGGTGTACTCGTTCCTTCCAGCTGGACATCTCTTATTTCGAATCACGTTCTTCTTTTTGTTTTATTATCTCTAAATCTGTCTTCTTGCTTTTGTAGTTCTTCACTTATGTATATTTCCGTTTCTTTCGCTTTTCGTTTCTATTCTATTAAATATTCTAGATTTGCAGAACGGCGGCTTTTTCCTTCGATAACCAAAAAACTATACACATGAATTCGGTGGGCGGAAAACTCGAAAAAAAAACGGGGCGAAATTATATGAAAATGGGAGGAAAATAAAAAAGAAAAAAACGGTTAATTGTTTTCACTTGTGTATCACAAAATCATTTATGTGTCATTTTCTATATGTATGCGTAATTTTCTTTGAGCTTTTCCTTCGCACGCTGGGTCCAGCGAGAAAATTATGTGTTTTGTACGAATGGCGAGTGTTTTTCACTTTATTTTCGGCTTAAATTTTATCATTATTACGAAATACAATTTGTTTATTAGAAGAACGGACTAAAACTGATTAAAATTAAACGCGAATTTGAAGCACACTACACATTTTTTTTCTCACACAACGAATACACCAACTGGCAAATGCGGACGAACCATGGCCCGTGGACATGCAATCGTGAACACTGGAATGGGCGCTTCCATAGGTTCCATGAAATAGAATTGAAGTGTGCGCAAGTGTGTGTATTCGAAAGCGGGAAGTGTTCTGAAAATTTTGAACTGATATGATAGCAAAATGAGTGTGTTTGGTTCAGTTCAGTTTTTGGGTATATACAATCAAACCTCGATTATTCGTGTTGGGTGGACCGAATTAACTTTCTTCACGAAGATTGCGGATAGTGGTCGGCACCAGTTAAAAACTAAACTTTTAAATGAAATACACCAACTCTTAGTGCGGCGTAAAGCGGCTTTCAACGTTTACACAGTATGCTGGAAAGGATCTTTCAGGCGACGTTTAACAGGGGTACAGTTCTTGTGTGAGGATTGCCTTTTGAAGTTCGTATTTCAATCGGTGACCATGCCTTAGTGCTCTCAAATATAAAAAGTTTCGATGGCAGACTATCTGAACCTGCGGTTGTTCTTCAGCGTTCGCACTCAATTTCAGGAGAAAAACTCATTTTATGAAGGTTGTATTGGCGGCCGCAGACTAGGTAGGTAGCTGAAATTTAAAAAAATAGAGAGTCGCGGAATGATTCTCTTTGCTTGGCGAAGTTTGCGAAGTCAGAATGCAGGATATTTGATCTGTGTTTGCTCCCTTCCTATCTTGTTGACAACGTCTGGGACATTCTGAACATACACAATAATTACCGTTGACTTTACCATATAGACTCGCATCTTTTACCATCTTTCCTTTTGATGAACATGTGTAGACAGACAAACTCATGATGATGAGTAACTTGTCAGATACAGAATATGAAGGTTTCCATTCCATAAAGCACAGTTCGTTCAGAGCATGGTCATATTTCCTTTTATGGGATGCTTCAAAGACGTCTAACTTTTCCTACTATATATTATAAATATTTTATTGAGCGACACTACTCTCACGAGTAGAGGGAGCCTACAGTTTTTTGCCGATACCGAACGGCAAGATTTGAAATGCTTCTCAAAAACAGTGAGTACTCTTTGTGTGTTGTCAGCAACTCAAAAGGGCTGCTTCGTTGAGAAGAGCTTTTGACTTCGAGAATCGAATCTGGGATCTTCGGCGTGTGAGTCGACGCACTTACTCACTACGGCGACCACAGCCTTGTATACTCTCGTTAAATGCCAACCTGTGAAAAATGTTGCTTATTGTTAAAAAAAAACTAGACTTCTTGATGTGTGTCAAAGTTTTGAAATAAACGTTAAGGTCATCACTAAGGCATAACTTGTTTATCGCGTCGGCCTATATCCTCTACCACTCTGCTCTAGCACGTAGAGTATTCCAACATCAGAAAGATGGGGCTTGTCATATGTTTCAACGCTAATGTTCCGAATTCCCTCTGGTGCAGCAGCAAATGGATTTGACTTTGTATAGTCCTCTTATTTTAACATCAACAATGTTGAATTCGGTCATACTTTTGTACCAATAGGAAGACAAGAATGCTATCATGTAAATAACTTAAGAAGATTACAAATTGGACGGTTGTATGAAAAGTGCCCTTGTAAGGAAGAGGAATCTCAGCAAAAACAACTGGACAACTAGTAAGAGCGGCTTCTTTCGTGCCGCGCTTTAAAATCTCGTTGGCAAAAATGAATCCGCGCTTTACAAGGAAGAGCATTTGCTAAGCATCTTCATCGATATAGAAAGTGTTTTTGACAAAGTCGCATTACTTTGTGAGCGATATTTAATATCGGAGGGGGTAAGCAAAGGCTGCCCGCAAGGTGGAGTCATGTCTACTTTGTGCGTGCTTGTTGATTCTCTTCTTATCACTCTTAACAAGTGCTGTCCTCTACGCTAAGGTCTACGGTCTGTGGGATCATGCTTAGCGGCTGTTTGGTCACAAGCTCACGCAACTCCAAATGTGATCGTCGACTGATGTTCTAGGAATAGAGTTTCAGTCAATCACCTTAAAACCGATGTTGTTCTCTTTACAAATAGGAGCATTTTTGATATTCTGATTAAAAGGTGCCACCATACGATTTTCTGATGAAGCGAAATATCTAGATGTCATCTTGGATGGGAAACTCTTTTGAAAAAAAAAAAACACGTTGAAAGATAGATGTAGATGCTCTTCCATACTATTTTCGTGGTTTTTGGGTGAACTCGCACTGGAGTTTTAATGACCTTGCAACTGCATCTTTTTTGAGTCTAGCCACATGCAAAATCCGTCTAACGCACAGAATAATTAAACAGGAATAGACATGCAAAGTCGACCCTGGTCAGAGTCAGAGAAAGGGAAAGGATTGTGGTAGAATCTTCACAGATGGCTCCAAGACCAATGAAGACTCCGGCGCTGAAGCTTTCGAAGATGATTAGATTTTGTAGGTAATTTTGCACCGGGTTTTCAAACGGTTTTCATATGCGTTCAATGCCCATGGACAGTATTGTGAAGAGCATATGGCAGGGATGGCTACATCCAAGCTCTACCTAAGGCCAAAAGCTTTAACCACTTCCACGTAGTTCAGGACAGCAAGACTTCTCATGGAATAAACATGTCAGGCAAGGATGAGAAGCGTAAATCTCAGAAATTGAACCGTGGGTTAGGACTGTCATTTAAGGTTGTGCCTATCGAAACAACGACCGATACAGATAGATACTCCAGGATACAGACAAGCGCATGCTCCCCAGAGCTTCTAGAACATCCGCAGCATTATTGTTATCTCTTAAGAGAAAATATTGGACCACTACAACTTCCCCAAACACCTTAGTGTGACACACCTAAGCGATAAAGACCTCTGCAACATCTGTGGAGAGGACGAATACACTGGGAAACACATCCTCTGCCATTGTTCGGCTTTTGTTAGGATCACGTGACAGATTTTTGGGGCCGACCTGATGACAGCTGATAATATAAGGTCCTTCTTGTTCAAGCGCTTGCTGTAGTTTGCCGCATGACAGTAAAATGGATCAGTTATTTTCCATAATTTTTGAATGTCCAGTGAAACAATTTATCCGATTTGAATATAAAATAAGAAAGTACGGGTATAATCTCCTGGAAAACATTGAATATTATTTTCTTCACATTGAGAAACTACACGAGAAAGAGAACCAAAAGCAAAGCTGAGATCATTAAAATGTCTACAGAAACTATTTCACAACATGGCTGTGTATTGCAGATAATAATTCCTAATTAAATTTTGCTGGTTAGCTCTTATATGAGTTGTCGTGGTTTCCAGTGCAAGAATAATGCTTTGTTTGGAGAGTGGGTGTCTCTGGCATGTGTGCTAATAATTGATAATTGGACCACCTAATTAAGCGGAATGTCTAGAAACAAGTTTCAAGTGATGTGGAACTAAACACATGCACAATAAATAAACATTGCACAATTGTCTAAGTATTTGGTTAATATGTGTGTTCGTGACTGTTAGAAAAAAAGGAACAACTCTCAGCCTATAAAGGATCAAATGCTAAGAGGACAACAATTTAAAATCATATCTAAGATTGGAGACAATAAGGACCCTATCAAGTTATGATAAAAGTAACAAAACTACATTAATCTCTATTTAGTTTATTTGTGATCTGATCTTGAAATTGATCACAACCAACTCCATGACAGTAAATTTTTAACTAAATTAAATATATACGTCTGATGTTCTAACTTAGTAAACCCGGTTGTATTTATTGGTCGTTGACATAATCAGCTGGGTTTTTGCGTAACAGGCGGGCGTGTTCCGCTTCAGCCAGATTGTAGACGAGGTATCCAATGATAAAAGCTGAGGAACAAATAAAAAGGACGATTATTAACTTGTAAATAAAGAAACAACAACAACCATGAAACTTACGTGGTGTAACAATGAATACATTCGATCTGAAACGGCGGATCATGTTGGGGATACCTTTGCTGATGGCACCAGCAAACGCCTTCTGCTCAAAAGGAGAAATCTTGTAGGTCACCAGTCCATTGATTTTGTACAGGGTGCCGAAGCCATGTGCATTCAAAGCTGAAGTTAGACGCATCCTGTTGTTGGAGTTCTAGAGACTAAAGAGAAAATACTGATTTTAAAATACTACACGTTCCTTGCTGCTCTCCTCTGATTCAAAAGAGATTCAGAAGGATCTGAGCAAAAATGCAGATTGTGAAAATGAACATTGCACCAAGGACACTCAACCGGATCCTTTAAAGTCGGACTGCTGCACGTTATAGAATATTTTGTGCGATTAAGACAACGGTCGCTTATGTAATGACCGACCGACACTTCTTGTTGCATACCCGTATGCTCATAATTGGATGGTATTTTTAGAATTGGCAATTAAGTGCACAATTATTAATGTCAAAAGGGGTTGGCAAAACGCCCTCGGACAATTTCAATCACATAAAATTAATTAGATTTTCTTATTTTTCCTTTTTCACGGAGTCTCTTACCTGCTGGGGAAAAGATTTACTACAAAACGTCAACTGAAGCGAATGTGTAGACCACATGACAGCTGTCAGATTTTCGGTATTAAGTTTTCCGAAAAGCTGATACTACTGCGCCACCTCTAGTTTCAAGCAGTTAACACTACATGATATATTAGAGAGAGAAAATTGTTGTCATCTCTTCGGTATGTGTGTTTATATATTTGTAGATATATACATGATCACTAAAAATATAGAATGTACATAATTCAATATATACGCATTATTTATTATTATTATTATATATATTACGTTTTCTTAAAGGGAAAAGTCTGGACTAATCAATCGAACAGATCTCCGGGTGTTATGACATCTAAAACATTTGACTTTTTTTCAATTGCCATCTGACATAAATAAGTTCCTCCTGCCGTGCCCAAGAATACCATGTCCACTCGCTGGTACCCAATTTATCAACGAGGGAATCCTCAATTACGAGTGTTCCTTCCTAATTTCTGGATGAAATTAATTCGACCGAAAGAAGAACAACCCGAGAATGTTGTGACATTTTCAGTGTCAATGCAAATGACAAGACACGACATCACAAACTACTTGGAAAAAATCTACAATGTGCCAGTGAAACACGTTCGAACGAGGATAGCTCTGGGAGAAACAAAACGAGATCAAGTCCATGGTTATGTATCTAAGGGGGATGATCTTAAAATCGCTTACGTAACATTGGTAAATTTCCAAATTTGCATCTGGAATTATTGACTGAATGTTGTGTTTTGTACTTACAGCCGAGGGATATGAAGTTTACATTTCCCGAAGTGTGCCCAAAGAAAGAAGATAATGGTGGCGAAAAGGATGAAAAAGCTATGGAAGAATCAAAGAAGGGATTCAAAGACTTTTTAGATAGAAACAAGAAACGTCCTGGAACCCCTGGGTGGTTTTCTATTTAAATTTTATTTTTCAAACTTAGCAAACAGTTTGTTTTATAAATTGTTGTTACGTTAGTTGATACATTAAAGAAAAAATAAAAGATAAAATTGTTTGTTTGAAACGATTGCAAATGCCAGTTGAAAGAACTTTTTTCACCAATGTTTCCAGACGACGACGGGGGTATGTACAATGGTTAAATAACATTTTAACGCTTTTATATAAATATACATGACCGTCCTTCCAAGTTTTAGTATTCGGAATTCTTGTCCATTGACCTTCAAATTAAATGAATCATTCTGCCTTTAGATAGTATTGGGGTTTGCTGCGACTCTTACTAGATGGGCATTTTCGTCCTGGCAGACATTGGTTTAAAAAGTATATTCTCTGGATAAATGTTTTACTTTTTAATACAACTCTCGAACTCCTGAGAAGCAATTTATCTTCTCGTCTTAACTGTCCATGAAGCTCGCGAGAACTACTCTCATTCTTCTTATTAAGTTTGTTTGGTGGTTTCTTGGCAATATTTTCATTTTTATTGTTAGTTGTGGTCGCCGTGGCGTAGTGGTAAGTGCATCGACTGCGGCGCGGAAAGTCTGGGTTCGATTCCCGGCGGGACACCTCGCATTTTTTCACGGCACCACCTCTTTCGAGCTGCTGACAACACTCAAAGAGTATCAATTGTCTATGAAAAGCTTCTCAAATCTCGCCGTTCGGAATCGGTAAAAACTGTAGGTCCTTTCTACTCGTGAAGAACAGTAGCATGCACAACAGGAGTAGTTGTTGGAGAAGCTAGGCCCTGGTCCGTTGTGGGCTGTAGTGCCACTCAATTATTATTATTATTATTGTTAGCCAGGTAATATGTAACTTTCTGAGAGTTTCCGAGATGTTCGATCGGCTACGAGTGATACGAGTCGAGGGTATTACTTCGAGAGTTTCGAACATCGAGGATGTAATTTTAACGGCTTTACATGTTCGTTAATGAGAAGTCGAGTATGTCAGCAGTAAGTTTGTTCGTAGGTCTGGCTATTGCGTTATATCCATCACAGAGCACACAGAACACTACTTTCTCAAAGTGTTAACTCTCAGTATTACTTAACATAGCAGATGTTTGCTGCGTGACTTAGGAGCATCTACCGACTTTTATCTTAAAAATTACTTCTTCTTAAACTTCGATCGTGATAAGCGAAAATGAATTTCGTTGCAAAGTTAACTGAACGTTTTTATGCACCCGGTAGTGGGTTCATTGCAACCATAGTTCTGGTGAATTTATATGGTAGTCAATAACGTCGCGAATGAACATGGCTGATGTTGCCTTACGCCTCAATCTTAAGGTTTGCAGGCAAATTGTTTCCATCTTTCCTCATAGCTCCTCCTCTCTCAAGACGCCTCTGAACTGTTGCTTTTTTAACGTGGAAAAGGAGTTAACTTCAGCCAAAATTTATAACTAGAGGGTCAGGCTCATTTGTAAACGGTCCTCTTCTAAACTTCGCCCTACAGAGCTTATTCGCCGTTATCCTCTTCTTAAGTTTTATTACTACCAATTGAAACTTTGAAAACTTAATCTCTCCTATAATCCTGTAAATCCTCTTAAAACTTCCTACGAGTTTCAGGTGAATCTTTGGGAACAGAATGTCACTGTGAGGAAGTGAGAGTAGATTCTTTTATAGAGGCAACTATAACTATACTATTTTATGTTTCACCATTTGTTTCCACTTGTGGTATGAACGGGGTCGTCTTCTTCTTCTTCTTCTTGTGGCGCTACAGTCCGGGGTGGACCTGGGCCTGAACCAACATGCCTCTCCAGGCAGGACGATCTTTCGCCAGCTGTTGCGCACTCCAAGTTGATTGAGGTCCTTGTGTGCGCCACCTTATCCTGAGCCGTCCTCTGTTGCGTTATCCCAATGGCTCAGATTCGAAGACTTTTCGGGCCGGAGTAGTGGTGTCCATACGCTCTACATGGCCTAGCCATCTTAAGCGTTGTATCCGTAGACGCTTGACTAGGCTCATGCCGCTGTACAGCCCATACAGTTCGTGGTTGAATCTTCTCCTCCAGATGCCATCAACGCAAACAGGACCAAAAATCGCACGCAGAACTTTTCTCTCGAAGATACCAAGGGTATCCTCATCCGCTTTTAGTAGTATCCATAAAGTAGGACTGGGATGAACAAGGTGTTATATAAAACAAGCTTAGTCTTTCGAGGGAGGGCTTTATTACTCAATTGCCTCTTGAGCCCAAAGAAACAGCGATTGGCAAGAGTGATTCTGCGTTTGATTTCGGTACTACTGTTGTTGTCCCTATTTAAAGCGAAGCCGAGGTAGACGAAGTCCTGGTGGAGGGGAAATGGAAGTTAAATAATAGAAGAACGTGTTTACATACAAGTCTTAGTCTATATTTACGTCTAAAAATAAACAGAAAAAAGTTTAAGTTCAGGCTGGTTTGGTTTAACAAACTCTCATGGACGTTTGAACTTAAGGAGACTCCAACTAGAAATAAATCTTAAGATTTGGGTACTCGGAAAGCTATGCAGATTTGAGAAAATATTATGAAACCTCAAGATTATGTTTTCAAAAGTTGTTTTGCTAATTTTCCCACAAGTTTGGAACCTCGGTTGAATTGTCGTTTATTTGCGCATGCCTAGGTATACAGCAGAATTTTACTTTGTTGAAACGAATTTTGATTTGATGACGTAGATGACTGTCTTCGACTATCTCACACAAATACTTGCTGTGTGCAGAATGCCCGTTACAAGGTGGGTAAGGATTTGTTAAAAAAACGATCTAAATAAGTAACTGCTCGCATATGCCGAAGACATTGATATCATCGGAAGATCACAACAAGCTGTCAGTGGGGCGTTGGTGAGCATCAAGAAGGCAGCGACTCTGACGTATCTTATCCTCAATGAGGGTAAGCCAAAGTACATGCTGTCTTCAAAAAATGTCCAATAACACAGACGTCTTGGATGAAATTTTGATATAGAGCCACAACGTAAGTAGTGAAAGGCTTTGTCAACATTTATCCCTTGGAGGAGAAACGAAGGATCACGCTTGTCAGTCGCTGTGTTTTTTGGCTTGGAACATCATTGAGGATTAAGGCCCTCTCCCGAAGAACCAATATACCCTTAAATAAGACCTTGGTAGTCTCAGTCCTGATGTATGGCGCAAAAGCATAGACACTCACTAAAGCGGACGAGGAGATTCGTCTTCCCTTCATGCTCCTGCCTGTATTGATGGAGTTTCAAGGAGGAGACCGAGCAACGAACTGTATAGGCTGCAGTAATATCGATTTGGTCAAACAAGTTTGAGTTTCGTCTGTTGTTTCAGAGGGCTATGATCGAATGCACATCAATGACCCGGCTTGGAAAGTTTTCAACTCTAACCCCGAGGGATAACGCAGAAAAAAAGACAGCGCCTTTGCACTCGTACCACAATCAGTTATGTTACTGGCTGAAAGAAACTATCACGAGACCAAAATAGACGAAGAGGCCAACTTGCTGAGGCCCAGGTCCACCTCGAACTGTAGCGATAGCTAGAAAAGGAATTATATTCTGTGAAAATTGATTTGTAGTGACTCTGTCCAAAGCTTAAATTTTCGCTTAGAAGATGCTAGTATATCTGTACATGGGTTCAAATAATGATACAAGTTTCAAATATTCTTTTCATTTCATGTACCATACTCATTCGTTCATTGTTTCAGTCCTTTTTTGTGCTAAGGAAACTGAGAAGTTTCTTCTGGACTTTCCTGTGTAATTTTCTTGAATAGACAACTGTGGTAACTTTGTAAATAGTTGTCATTTAATAGACTTTCTTAGCAACTCTCATGAACGTTCCGCCTTCTGTAAACTGTTGATGCAGGGAAGTTAACTCTAGGAGTACTTTCAAAGGCGCTGTTGGTAGATCCTCAGTTTAGGTGTTTGTGGCTACACGGATTTAACGTAAACGCTTTGTGTGATTAGTATTATTAAAAATGACACCTCTGCCTAATTAAGCCTTAAACGAAATCAGAGTACCTACTTACGTTTTTGGATGCAACTGAAACCGAGTTGTGGTGCTCTTACATTCGCCACTTCACACACGCATATTTAAATCACATAACGCCCGTTTTGAGAAGTCTGTCTAGGTTTCTCGAAATTTTGTTCCTGAGATAAATACTTTGACCACATCGAATACTATAGGTTCTAAAAGTAGACTAAGTTTGTCAAAAATCTATTTCTTGTTGTGTTTATAAAAACTCCCAACAGCCTGTTGAAAATCAGCAATTACCCCGTATCCCTAGCAATACACTTCATATTCGTAATCTGTTTGGTCGATAGCTTGATATCAATCATATGCACATTCATATGTTTTGTGTATGGACACGCAGGCAATTTCCGTCAACACTTGCATTACGTATACACATATTCTCTTTCGAAACACTAATATCTCACACATAAGCACTTTACAAAAAATGACATGCGAACAGAAGCGTTTAGTTACGAACCTGGCAAGCATGTACGGCAGGTGAGCGGAGTTCTTGAATGAAATGGGTTTTTCGATTTTACAGAAATTTCAATTGATTCACTTCCAGAGTGGGGGCCCAGTCGAACGGACACGAACGCATGAAGATATATTTCTGCACGGATTTGGACAAGTCGGTCCTGGTCAACAATTTTGAGAAACGTGGCTGGACGCAGGTTAACGCCGATGAAGACTGGAACTTCTACTGGGCTGGGGTTCAGAGTTGCAGAAATATCTTCAGCGTCGATAGCGGCTATCGTATGCACGACAACCAGTGATTATCATATATGGACTTCGCCTTCAGTTTGTTTCAGTGGTTATTTATATTTTGTCTAGGATGATAAATCATTTCCCCAACCATTATGAGCTCTCCAGAAAGGATTTGCTGGTGAAAAACATTAAAAGGTATCGAAAGGACTTGGAACGTGATGGGAACATTCTTGCAGAGAAGGCCGAAGCTAATCAGTATGGCGGAGCTAGATACTTGCACCTTGACTTTATTCCAGTTACATTTGTTTTGCCAGCTGGTAAGAGCCCTAGAGGACTGATGATATACGTTTCACAATGCCCGCTTCTTTTTCAGACTACAATATGTTCGTGGAGGAATACAGAAAAAATCCGCAAAGCACTTGGATTATGAAACCTTGTGGCAAGTCACAGGGCGCTGGAATATTTCTCATTAATAAATTGTCAAAATTGAAAAAGTGGTCTCGTGAAGCAAAGGGACCTTTTCATCCACAAATAACTAAGGAGAGTTACGTCATTTCGAGGTACGGTTTGCAAGATTAGTTTTGATAATAAATTCCTCAACTTAGTCTTCCAGGTACATTGATAATCCACTGCTGATTGGAGGGAAAAAATTTGATCTCCGTCTGTACGTTCTGGTAACATCTTTTCGGCCACTGAAGGCATACCTCTTCAAGCAGGGGTTTTGCCGATTTTGTACTGTGAAGTATGATACAAGTGTTACAGAATTGGATAACATGTACGTTCATTTGACTAACGTAAGCGTGCAGAAACACGGGGTAAGTTTATGATTTAGTGTGTTGAAACTAGTGTGTTGAAATTTTGTAAAGAATGCAATCCAATTGTAATAAGTACTGTGTTTGTCTACAATATTGCTGTAAGAGTGAAGAATTTTGTGAGGAAATCAAATAAAGGAATAAGAGGTGTATGTTGGTTCTTTAACATGAAGAATGCGATACAGTAGGATTTTCAGCAAGGATTTATATAAGAATTTATACAACTTTAAAAAAAAATAAGTAAAGAAGGTCAAGGTCTTGGCTCTGAGCTGGCGTATAGTTATAGGGCAACCACTTCTTTCGGCTTTTTATTGAAATACTGTTGGCTGTATTTTGCGGAATGTACTTTCGTACCCGAACGGCACCACGTCTTTCGAGTTGCTGACAATCTTCGAAGAATACTTATTGTCTATTAAGACTTCTTAAATCTAGCCGTTTGGAATTGTCAAAAAACTGTAGGTCTCATTACTAGTGAGAGAACAATAGCAATCACAACACGAATAGTTGCTAAAGAAGTTACCCTCTGATCCCTCATTGGCTGTAGTGCCACTCAATTATTATAATGAAATAGATGACCTAAAGCCTAACCTTAAATATTATAAAATATTATTGACTTTATAAAACTTTGTCCATGTTTGTTCGTGTATGTAAATGTATAAGACTCAAAAAACTTTCTCAACAGCACTTTTTTAAAATTGTAAGGTTCTTTTTTGATGGCCGCATAGTGTACAAATTAAGAAACAATTTAATTTAATAATAATAAAATATCTTTTGTTGTCCATATTTTCGGCCAAGGTCACTATGCCATCCATGTAGAAATTCTGGGATTTATGAGCAAGTCTTTTACGGATCTTAAAACTGCACCATTAAAATAGTTTTACAGAGGTTGTAACAAACGATAATTTGAAGCTGCCTGAAGGTCCGCGCTACATAAATAGAGACTCTTTTATTTTTGGGTTAAGTGACTGTTTTAAATTTAACGCATTCTGTAATCTCGGCCATTGTTGACAGTAGAAAATACAATCAATCTATCGGATAGGTTGTAGGAGCTTTAAAACTTTCCTCTGACACGGCTTTTCTGGGCACAGGATTAAGCGGCGTAAAGCAGGGCTTACGCACATTGATCTTAAAAAAAGATATTGGTTCACTGGTCCTTTGTCGACACCATTAAAAAAAACGCTATTTTTGCATTTATCTGCCTTAAGGTTGATGAAGTATTTGAAAAAACAACCATACACTGCAAATTCGCTGTATAATTGTGCTTGGTTAAATTGCGCTAATTTCATTTAAAACTTGATTCCCAATCCTGTTTAGGCCTTGGCCATCGTTTGAAAAAACGGCAATGGGTTTTATTACAGTACAGTGTAAAGTTGATCCGCTATCCGACCTCACTTACTTAACCGTTAGAATGTTTCTTACTTGTTCTTTGCTCCTCTTGGCCTTCATAATATTGAACTTGGGCAGATTGTCGCTACGTCATAACATGTATTAAGCCGAGACCAAAATACCGAATGATTATTGGTTTCAATCCAGGTTTTAAGCTTTCTTAAAAAAGAACGCAATCGTATTCTGTCGAATAAATCGAACGAGAGTTAAGATGTATGATTTTTGTGTGATGGTAAATTACAGAAAAGAAAAGAAATGATCTATGTGACGTTTTGCGTAAGTAAAGAAAAGGCAACAGAATTATATATAAACAACGGAAACTTTTTTTCACGGCACCATCTCTTTCGAGCTTCTGACAACACTCAAAGAGTATCAATTGTCAATGAAAAGCTTCTCAAATCTCGCCGTTCGGAGTCGGCAGAAAAACGTAGGTCCCTTCTACTCGTGAGAGAACAGTAGCACGCACCTTTGTGGGCTGTAGTGCCACTCAATTATTTTTATTAACGCAGACTTCTATTTTATGTATATTTATATTTCATGTAATTTAAATATGCACAGAAATGTTTGAATCTTGGTTAAGCTCGTTGCTTAGCTAGTCTAGTAAGTACCTATTTAGTAACTCGTAGTTAGGTGCAATACATATTTATACTGCATGTTCGTATCGTTTTTGACGATAATTGGTACATGCAGTATATTTCTCAGATTTCTTTTAGCATTTAAATAACAGAAATGCTTTGCAATCCATAAGTTCCAATTAAATTGTTTTTTTTGCAAGAAAAATCATTTACAAATTATGTCTGTTTACTTAATAATTCCTCCATTAAGTTCTGACATAGCAATATTGGCGCATGTACTCGTAAAATTAAGATTGTTAAATCGTTGAGTGTTGTTCTTAATATAATACCTGTCTGTATTATAATAATGGAAACACTGTTGCAGAGTTAATAAGCTAAGTGGTGCAAATTCTATTCCACACTAGTTAAAATGTACAAATTTGGAAAATTAGCAAAAAAGAAATCGTTGTGACAGATATTTGTCTTGCGTGTGTATATGCTTGTTTCCATTTTATTCCTGTTTATCAATGTCAAAGGCTTACATACTCGTATATCTATCGCAACTGACCTTTTCAACATAAAGTTACCCAAAATAACTTTATAACCAAAAACCCGATTCTATACTTTGGGCATATTTTCGAAATCGAAATCCCCCAAACTTACTATGAATTTAATTTTTGATCTATTTCGTTATTTAAAAAAAAGGAACAAAAGTCAAATAAAAAAATAGCATTATTTCTTTAAATAATTTTCTTGCATGAGCGTTTCAGTGAACAGAAGTAAACTACAATATTTTTAGTTGCCATTAGAACGGTTCCACTTAATCGCTATCAATAAAAAATTTGCGTGTTCGAAAGTGACAAGGACAATTCGCCTGAAGGTCGCCGATTGATTCAAATTACTGAACTTAGTTGTTATTTCATCTGAATCGTTTTTAGAAAGATCCACTTTAAACGACTCCACATTCACTCATGTAAACTTTGTATTAGCGATATGTCGTGATTTCTCTCAACATCTGGATGATCACATCCACAAGCAATTATATATTGATGGACGAAGTTCACGCTTGCTTCATGCTAGGAAAGTTTTTCAATCAATTGTCTGTCAGCTGGGTGTAACGAGATGGGATATGATAGAATCGATAGTAAAACACTCTTAAAGGAAAATATGTGCATTTGAATTTTCCATGGCACCACCTCTTTCGAGTTGTTGACAACACTCAAAGAGTATCAATTGTCTATAAAAGTTTCTCAAATCTCGCCGTTCGGAGTCGGTAAAAAACTGTAGGTCCCTTCTACTCGTGAGAGGACAGTAGCACGCACAACACAAGTAATTGTTGGCCCTGGTTGCGTGTGGGGTGTAGTGCCACTCAATTATTATTATTATGTGCATTTCAAGGGACTCATTTATTCGTCTTAAATGAAAACGGCGAATAGTTAGTGTCGCACCATATTTGGTAAAACTGCAAAAGAATTGGACGTTATGGATAGTTACCACAAGAATGGGCCAACAGAAAAGTAGGTACCGAAGACCGACATTCTATCTTTCACTCAGCCTACGACCTTCAGAGAATATTTTTTTTAAATTCATCACATAACATGCCTGAATCGAAAAACATTCGTATTGATTCATTATAACTTTTGACCCAAAAAATATCTGTTGAATTCCATGAGTGTAAACGTATTACTTAAATAGTTCATAGACATAACTCGAACACGAGCAGGAATTTTTTGTCACACATTCCTGTGTTTGAAAATTTAATCCACAATTTGCTGAAGCAATCCCATTCTTTCAGGGTGAGTACAACAACCTTCATGGTGGGAAATGGTCAGTTCAAAACTTAGGACTCTACTTAGAGGGGACACGTGGGAAAGAAGTCACAGATCGGCTATTCGGTGCCATCACGTGGCTCATTGTACATTCACTACGAGCAGTTGCTCCAGTTATGGCCAGTGACAGACACTGCTTCGAGTGCTACGGTTACGACATCATCATTGACAACAACCTAAAGCCTTGGTTGGTCGAAGTCAATGCTTCGCCGTCATTAACGTCAACTACTGTAACAGACCGTATTTTGAAATACAAACTTATTGACAACATGTTATCGGTTGTCCTTCCTCCAGATGGTGTTCCTGAGTAAGTCCCAAAATGATGTCGTTTATGTTTTTTAAATACTATACAGTCTTGTCTTTTGCAGTGTACGTTGGAATAAGATTCCCTCAGCAGATGCGTTGGGAAACTTTGACCTTCTGATCGATGAAGAGTTGGCCTCTCAGGAAGAAGCGCAAACTGGCAACACAGTGCCCACAAAAGGAAAGCCTCATGGAAGTCGATGGAAATAAATTGTCATAGACCTATTAATTTCTCTTTTTATTCATTTAAACCTGTCGTAGAAAATAAATGTTGCACGCAAGATTGTTAAAGTAAAAATTAAAATGAAAAACAAAAGAGTTGACATGCGAACTCTTTCATTTGTTGCTTAGCTTAAGAGAACCAATTGATTCTCTTTCACTACCGGCATTTGTGTTGATCAGCTGATTGAATGTAAACAAACCGCTTCTAACGGTACAATACAGAGCAAGGTTGCTCCAGCAACGATACATGGAAATGACTAGCGTACGCTGCCGCGGCTACCTTGCTATGGTAACCACAAGTGACCTTTCTCTTTTGCGATGTAAATAAACAGTGGTGAGCCATTAACAGTGCTCGGTCGCCATCGAAACGGTTTACACTCTTAGCTCAACAGAACCACATTCATTAAACATTTCAACCAGCTAAATGTGTTGAGATGTTGTACGAATCAGTGTGGGATATCATTGTTAGTACAGCGCCGCGGCTTGCAGGTGAACGAAGGTAAAAGTAACCAGGAAAGCGACAGTTCGATTTGTTATCTGTCCGCAGACAGACGTTGGTACGGAAAAATCGATTTGGCTCTTGTCGTCTGGCAGTTGTAATTCTCAAAGTTTGAACGAGAGGAGAAAGAAAATAAGATTTTTGTGCATATTTTATTGATGAGAAATATTTCTGGTGGCAGTGGAATAAATTAAATAAGTTGCACAAGTGGAGAAGAGCGAAATATATTTGAGAAAAAGCGTGTTAAATAATATTTGAAAGTGTTTGACGGGTAGTTTTCGAACCAATCGTGTTGGATTTGTGTGCGATTTTCGAAGTTTTGCGGCATATATTACCTTGGATATTTGTGCAGCTTAGCTGTTTGCGTGCTTCTTTAAATTGGAAATATTTACATCGATTTTGAATCATGCATCATTTGTGTGGATAAACATCTAATTGGAATACACATATAAACATAATATCACTTTATTTGCAGTAAGTCTATATCGCATACATAACTATGGGGGAATGGACAATGGAATAAAAGAATTAGAAAAATTGATCAGACTTTGAAGGCCTTCAATTTAGATTGGAGTGCATATTTGCAAAATCGATATTTTGCAACATACGGTATTATCCCAGTCTATGATTTGTGAAAGGAATCTAGAGATATGCAGTTTTGTGAAATATCTTTTGCTTTATGGGGTAAAGCTAAAAAAAATTGTAGTGCAAGTCAACCAAAAGCGGGTCTAAAATTTATTATAGAACAGAAAACAAACAATCACAGTAAAGAATTTATTTTGTACATTTCTATGGTAACACGTTTTAAATTGTTTTATGTTCAACAACTTTCAGATAGGGACATTTTTTATACATATATAAGTAGGTTTGAAATAGGAAATCCTGACAAATTCTATAAATTTGTTATTTGTGGCAAATATAAATCTAGGCAATAATTTGATTTTTTTAGTCTTTTTGTTGGATATGTTGAAAGACTTGAATAGTTTTAGCGATTTAACTACGAATTTAATATCCTGGAGCTATTCCTGCTGCTTTTCCATTAATTTTAGTTTTTGGATATATACATTAAAAGAAATTTGAATTGAAATAAATATTTCTGAACATTCGTCTCTTTTCTTCTTTTTCACTTTTACTTGTGGATATAACAAAAAAACGTTCCTTTCTCCCTTAACTACTGTGTCTGTTACGACTTTTTTACGAGCACTATATGCTTCTGTTTGATGATGAAGGTATTAATTCCTTTCACTTATTTTCTCTTGATCTTGATTTTGTTTAATGAAATGTATTTAAGTTCCAGTAAAATTTCAAATTTATATTATTTATATTTTGGTGAGTTGGAGATAAATCAACAAGAAATAGAAAAAAAAACCACAATTTATTACACATGCAAAGAGGATAAGTATTTTAGTATTTTTTCAAAAAATTAAGGTTTTCGAACTGGTTTAGGTTTCTAAAATTTTTTCATAAATACATATAATTTTCAAATACTAAAACTATTGGCACAATTTTCCGTGGTCCGCCTGTTTCCCTAAAATTTGCCACAGCGACATTGCACTTACATACGTCAGGTTATTAAGTCCCCCGCCATCCACAATAAATTACATTTATTTTATTTCAAAAAAATTGACATACATACATATATAGTAGTTTATAACATAATGGATTTATTCAATTTATATCGTGCCTCAGTAGATTTAAAATAATTTCTTTAGACCAGAGACATTTCTCTGTGTTTTCACGCAAGTTTATTTTTGATTACATTTAGAGTTTGTGTGTAAAAGTTCAGAAAAATATTTAAAATAATTTAAAATAAATTTAAAATAAATTGAAGATCATCTTTACTGTTTTTTATTCCACTAAGATTTGATTAGTTTAGAATTTGACATGTACTGTTGTTGGCAATTCCCTGTTCTGACAAACTACATTCAATATTCTGACTATTAATTTAAGAGATTCTATTTCCCTGCTGGTCTTCAATTTTGCAGTTTTAAGACAAAACAATTGACTACTTATCAAGAGAACTCACATTGAAGGACTTGACTCCGAGCTGTCTCGTGTTTAACGTCAACTTGCCTCAAGATCAGAGTTTGCGTCTTGTACGATGAAACTAAAAAACACATTTTTTACTCATGTTGTATACCGCATTCATATATGCAGTGGACATTGGAAAACGTGAACTAATTGAAACCCTTAAATTTTAATTTAAGCTCAGGACATTATTTTTTTTTAATTGTTGCTGTTATGGAATGTTATATTCCTTTAAGATTCTTGTATTAAAATAAAATACACTTTAGCTTCATTTTTCTTGCAGGAGCTTAGATTCACGCACAATCTTAACTTGAAACATTTTGTTAGAAAAATCTGTTTTATTGCATTTCCTCTATGAAGTCAAGAGAGCTCAATACCGCTTTAGTTAATTGCACACAAGTTCAAAAAATTGCAATATTTTAACGGTTGCGCTAGATCTTCAAGCTTCTTCGCTCTCAACAAAGGCATAGAAAGACGTCAGCAAAACGAAGGCGTACGTATCAAATTTCGTACACGCATACGTACTATGCATTATCAATATTATGAGGTCTCTCGAATGCATATTTCGAGAAAGAAGAAAAGAAGAATTGTTGAAAAAATATAAAATATAATATATATATTATATATATTAAAATCAATAGTGGATAAAGCAATTAAGGCATTTCACACAAAAATGTGAAACGTTCTTCTGGCCAAATTTTCGCATTTATTGGCAAATTCTCTTTTACAAATAGAAGACAACATAATACAATGTGTTTGTTTTATTTCGCATGTAAACCTTAACAACTTTAAATTTGTTAAGCGACTTACCAAAATAACCAATTTCCATGAAATATCGATAAAAGCTGATGCAACATCGACGGCAAAAAAAATATTTTTTTTTGAAATACTAAGCAAATATACAAGTCTTGTGCTACTTGCCTCCAGCATCTCCTGTTCAGTTGACTCTGATTGCACCATTCAGAGGTATGATCTTTTGGTCTTCCTTTACTACTATGTCTATTTGAGATTAGATTCGATCTTCGTTGGTCAAGTCAAGTAAGAGCAATAACTGATTTTCAAAAAACACAATAAAAATCGTGCTAAGCCAAGGGAAGCTTGTGTGTATTTAGCACTGCTTACCCAAGTCTACTTTTTTAAAGGCGCTTCATTTCGGGTGGACCGGGCCTCAACCGACATGGCCCTCCAGTCGGCACGAAGTCTCGCAAACTGCCTCCAGTTGCGCACTCCAAGTTGGTTGAGGTCGTTTTCCAACTGTATACGTCATATATATAGCTCGGTTTCTAAGACTTTTTGGACCGGGACAGTGGTGTTTATAAGCTCTACATGGCCTAGCATTCGTAAGTTTTGTATCCGGCATGCCGCCGTACATCCTATAAACCACCTATTATATGCAAGCGTTCGATAGATTACGATTGAAAACTACATTTACAATACCGTATAGGAACCTAGCTTATGTAGGGCTATCAGAACATTCTTTAGGAAAATAAACCGGCCAACCAGCAGGAGTTTGCATTTTTTTATAGGTCAGGTCGATTCACACGCCGATTGTCCCAGGTTCAATTCCTGAACTCGACACGTTGCATTTCTCATGGCCCCATCCCTTAAGAGTTGCCGACAAGTAATTTCCAAATAAGCTAGGCTCTGGTCCCTTGTGGGCTATAGTGTCACCCTTTTTTAAGAGGATCAGGTAAACAACAATCATATGGCATCACAATGGTCCATACTCAAATTAAGTTGGTTTTGGCCACATTGCTCAAAGAACCATCGCAAACTATTCTCATTGTTGTTCGATATGGCGGAGCTCGGATCATTGTACATCCAACTTAAGCCACACTTGGATAGATCCTCTCCTTTTTCACCTAAAACCATAAATCATAAATCGGAGGAAACTTTTTGAAGAAAATTTAGTTTGTCATTTAACATTGAAATTGTAAATGGTCATAATTGCCGTTTGGTCAAATTGCCAGTCACTTAAAAAATGGACAGTGTTCAATTTTGTGAATTTATCAGGTTTGCATCTCCTTTTATTTTTGCTTAGGAACGTAACTGTCTGGCATAGTGGTACGGTAAGATAGGAGTTTATTTCGATTTTGTACTCATAAACCATAGATGATGCAAAGAGGCGTGTCCTTGAATTCACCAAATGCAGTACACCAGTCAATTTTTAAATTAAATCTTATCCAATAAATTGGTTTTTCCCATGGGTTCCTAACCCTATAATTCATTACATCAAAAGTGCCTCTCAATTGCTTCTGTTATCTATGTTTGGCATCGCAAATCCCACCACAATTCATGATGTAAATTTTGATTGAACTAGACACTCTTCCAGCACCTTTAATATCAATTGTGTGGAGTTTATGATTAACAACAGCTCGGTCTTCGAACAGCCGACCCGGTCAGCCCACTTAAACTTAACAAATGATTTATTAACCACAGTGATGTGTGCATTTTACAGTCCAATTTATTTCACAGCTTCGTGTTATTGAATTGGGCCAGTTGAAATGGAGGCTTAGTGCATAGTCTATAGTGACCTGCATGGATTTTGTAACCTCGAACAACGTTCCAGGAAATTGGAACAAAATGCTAATTTACGAATATAAACGGTTTGGAATGCACTCTATCTGTAATTTGGGAACTAAAAGAAAATCAAAATAGGTGGGCTGAACTATAAATGGGAATTAATGCTTTCGAAGACTGGCTGGTCAACTTTTTTTTATTTGAACCTGGTTTACTTAAAAGAGCTCTGTTGAACCGGCTTATAGATGCCGCTGGTGGGTGAACACGCGCTTTTATTAGTACGTATGTTTTAGTTTATAACATACATTCTATGACGTGATGATTATACTTTGCCTCGTATTCAGAGTATGTTAATAAAAAGCGTTTTAAGAAAGCAAGATGTGTGCTGCACTGTCTTTAAAAAAAAAGTAGAATGGTGTCTTTAAATTTTGAATAACCGATTTTTGTCCGTTTTTTTTCCTGTTTGTAGGCAATTTTCGTCAAGGAATATTGGGAGGTATAGTACAATAACTGGTAGATTTTAACTGAAGCAATAAGGGGAAAAATCAAACCTCACGATGAATTGTTTCATACGTACTCGTATGTACATGAGCTGGAGGTGGTATATGCAATGGACCTAGCCCTACGTGAACCATTTTGATGTTGATCAAGATTTCGTGGGATAACCTGCAAACTTTTAGAGGGAATAACATTCAGAGTCGAAAAGATCCATGCACCAACATGTTCCATGTCCAGTTCCATGTTGTAACAAAGAAATTCTGGGACTTTTTCTGTTCTAAACCTTGTATAAAGCTAAAGAACTATGACTAGCTAAAACCAAGCCAAACGAAAAATTTGGGTTACATAAAAACGGACCGAAAAAATTTGCAAAAAAGAAGTTTGATGCTTTTGTACACATGTGTTGCGTGTTACAGGGTTTGAAAATTGCGCTGAGTCGAGAAGGTGTAGGATAACCTGCTTCCTCAAGTCAAGGAGAAAAACTTTTTTTCTGTTATTCCATTTGACAGTATTTAGTTATTGTTACCACATGTAAGCCGATATATAATTTTCGAAAAAAGCTATTCAAAGCTATTTAGACCTGGGGAGGGACTCTCTTAATTTCTGGCCTGGATTAAAATAAAAGTATATTTTTATGATTCTGTGGTAAAAAGCAGAGTTGCTTCTTTCCGTATACGTCAATTAATAACTACTATTTTGACGTTTGAGGGGATCGATATGAAGACCCTTTGAGCTGCCTGTCTTCACCTATGATGTTGCTTGTATCAAATACGTGATTATTGCTTCATTTACATGATGAATGATCGTTTTTTGTTTTGTGTAGGTGAACTTTAGAGCCCGGATGTTGAGTGAATATTTCCGCAACTCTGTCCTCGTTTCGCAATCTATTGCGAGCAAGGTTTTCAGAAAAACGCGTTCCACATATCGACAAGCTACGATTTATTTTTATTAAAACTCTTGCTTTTGGATATTTCCGTATACTTTCAATAAGACACCATATTTCAAATGCGTTTTGAAGCTGATCAATAACTGCAATATTCAATTTTGGTATGTGGAACTCTGCAACTTTCTGATAAGCTGAAAACTGCCGTGAGCTGTATTTATTGGAGCCAAACAACTTTGTCGCGGCTTAGAAAATAATTTGTTGATTTTTAAGAGGTTTTGCTACCTGGTGGCTGAAATTTGATCATAACCAACTTATTCCCGCTGAACTTATGGATCGGATACAGACATCCTTCGGATCGGAGCTCTGAAAGACCAAAGAGCCACATGCAAAATGCATTCTTACTTCATTCACAATCACCGCTGAACAAATTGTAAAACTTTTCGTTGATCCGTTACAAATGTTTAAAACGACAAACGTTCACTTTCAAGTAATGAAAAAAAAAAACATTTGCATTTATTTCAAAAAACCTTGCTAGCACCACACTATAAACACCGTGTTATAACACTTAATTTTTCTCCCAGTTCGTTGAACAATTATGACAACGACACCAGCATGCCCTAAAGATATGGCTGTAAAACGTTTTTAATAACTTCTTTGTAAGTAAATTAAGGTAACGAAAGCGAGGGTTTTATGTTGTCATATTGTTGTTTGAGAAAACTGCAATCTGCATACGCACACGGTAATATAAACGTTTAATTACGCATCAGGGAAGCCTCTCGTAAAAAAATTATTTACACTACCAGCGCTTATTTGTTTCTTTAACGCGATAAAACTGAATCGTACAACAAGTAAGCGCAATGAGGTGAAACTGAGAAAATATAGAAATCATAGCCCCATTTAATTAGTTCCTTCTACGTACCTTCACTTAACAACTTTCGTTAGCATTTAAACTGAACGTACTGAAGTCTACAACATGCGGATGTATTACCTGCATTTATAATTAAAATGTCTTAATGCATTATGAACAAGTGCAGCCTGTCGGTTTACTGAACTAGGTTTGCCTCATACATTTATATAAGTTCGATATGCTGAAAAATTACGAAGCGTAACAGGAAGACCAGGTTACCAGGGTATTGGACTATATATTGTGTATTAAATTAGAGTTTTGTATTGTTCACTTGTTATTGCGGATTGAGGGCCAAATTCATTATCATTTACCATTTTTAATCAAGTGTACAAATTTACTTAAATGGTGAGCAAATACTAATACTAAGAAAACGTTTGAAGTGGCCAATTGCTTGTATTAAAATTTTTGAAGACTTGATGGAAATTCTGCTTATCTTACCGTGTCTCCTCGAAAGATATTAGTTTGTTAGAATACAACACGATTTGAGGTAGACCAAAAAAGGGTATAATAAATAATTAAATAAATAGTGTGGTTGCTGTCTCTGAACTCGTTGGCGGATGAGGAAGCCCTAAGTCTCTTCAAGAGAAAAGTTTTACGTGCGATTTTTGGTCCTGTTTGCGTTTATGGCATCTGGAGAAGAAGACGACGAACTCTATGGGCTGTATAGCTACATGCGCCTAATCAAGCGTCTCCGGATGCAACGCTTAAGATGGCTAGGCCATGTAGAGCGCGGAGCGGAGCACCACTGCTCCGGCCCAAAAAGTCTTCGAATCTGAGCCATTGGGACAACGCAACAGATCACGGCCTAGGCTAAGGTGGCGGACACAAGTGGAGAAGGACCTCAACCAACTTGGAGTGCGCAACTGGCGGCAGCTGGCGCAAGATCGTGCTGGCTGGAGAGGCATGTTGGTTGAGGCCCAGGTCCATCCCGGCCTGTAGCGCCACCAAAAGGTGAAGAAGAAATAGTAGCACGGACACAAAGTTGAACCATAAAAAATTAAAAATTAATGGATGTTGACTTTGGGGTTCGAAACTAGACTTCAAATGTAGGTAAGATGCGATTATCCACTACGCAATCGCGTCCACATAGAAGAGTGTACAAGTGTTCAATTGCATGATCGTAGCTGCCAGTTAGCAGTACTATTAAATGATATAAAAATTTTCATCGACTGGAGTTCATGTTCTCATTTATGTGTATCCAAAGTAACTTGTGTAGAAATGATTCAAGTGGTTGGCTATAAGCACTTTAAATGCAGCAATATTGTCGGCAATCGTTGTATTGATTCGAATTTACTTACTATGATGTCTGATCAACCGAAGAAGGCTTTTAAGGTTACCGATTTACGACATTCTTCGCTTCTGAAGTTCGAATTAATAAATCGGCTTAGCAAGAGATAACTTTCACAAGGAGCTTTACTATTGTGATGCCACGTGGCCAAATTCTAAATCTTATAAAATTTTGTCACCTTTGCCATAAGCATCAGAAGTCATTTAACTGTATTCACTTACAAAATCTGGCTTGATGTACATCAATAATTTTATTTGACGGATTTTGTTAAAGTCATATCTACATGAATATGAATTCAACAATCAGTATACAAAAATGGTAAAGACTAGGTTCCAGTATGATCCGTTCACATTATTTATTAACTTTCAAAATATTTGAACTTAGAATAAAAATAAATCTTTACGCCTGTACTCCCAGCAAAAAATGCAATGAAAAGAACTAACATAAAACACAAGTTTCAAATTCCTTCTATGAATCATTATATATGCTGCCCTTGTCTCCCAACAGCACACATCCATGATTCTAGCTTCTTAAGCTAAGCTTCTATTTTCTAATTTGCAGTAAAAGAAAGGCAAGGAAAGGTAAGGTCCTTTGAAAGTTCGCCTTATGGAAAAAGAGAAAAATCAACTTGAAACCCCGTTTTATTATACATATCAAGAAATTACTTTTGTAAGTCTTAAATTTCCTTTTATACTTCATGTCCGATAAATCAATTGTGAGTATTTGCAGGTTCTAGCCCCACCAAAACACAGGTTCACACTTGCACGACAAATGTTTAAACTGAATTTTGACAATACAAAATGCTTATCTTAAGTTATCAAAAATTGAAGTAAATCATTTCGTATTCGTCACCACGAAACAGCTTCCATTTGCATTCGTTAGACTCGCCTATCACCCCTTTAACATTTTGATCGAAAGACATCTTCTGCATGTATTATGAAATTCATGAACCACACAGTTAATGATAACATGTCTCTTTGAAAACTTTCTTTCTATTGAACAGTCAATGGTCGTAGTCATATGATTTTGAATATTTTTCATCGCAGTCCTTTCCTATAAAACTTGTTTACTAGTTGCCTAATCAGCGTTTTGTTTTGCACTTTCCCAAGCAGTATGCCAAGGCCATAATATCCACTCATAGCTAATTAAAAAAACAATATCTGTGCACCCATTAATTATTTAACCAAAATTAATCGCAATCTATTTTCCTGCAGTGTCAAATTCAGCCCAAAATTAAACAATACAATGCGAGGTCGTTGCTGTGGCTCATAAAAGAAAAGAAAAGTCACACGTTTCTTAGTTAAAGTCGTGATCGTGCCAAAGGCAACCAGTTGCGGTCAAAGAGACACCAATAGCATGGTAGTTCTATTTTCAGTTTTGCTCCACTTTTCAGTAAGAATACGACTTTTCCTGTGCTTTAGGAAAGGTATCCCCGCTTAACACCACATTTGCATACGTGACCAGTTTGATGTAACAGCGTGGAATGGGTGCGACAAATGGATATAATATGCTTGTTGTCTGGCTAACCGTTTTTCTTGTGGAATATAAACCAGATTTCGTGTGGAATGCTGGACCTATGGATTAGTGTTGAGACAAAAGAGTTGGCTTCCGAACTTTTTTGGTAGTTGCTGTCGACTCGGTCAATTGGATTAATTAAAAAAACAAATCCTAAGGTTGTAGCGACTAATTTTGGTGTTAAACATTATGTAATAGCAACTGCACCATAACATGTGTGGAATCAAATTGACCACTTCATTCAATTTCATTCAATTTTAGAGCCCAACTGTGGCTACCGGAATGCCAATGTAAGCCGCAGATAATTGCCCTGCATAGGGTATTGAGCAAATTCAAATCAATTCAAGTCTCGCATTCATTATCATGACGCACACCTCAAAGATTCACTGAGATACAACACGCAAATGTAGGGTTAAGAGCTCTGGAGCTGCAACATGATATCTTAGCTTAAATGGACACTATTTGTGGCATTTACTGTTGCGCAATACTTCCGCTTTTACAAGATAATTAATTCTTTAATTGTCTCACATTTATTTAAATTGTATACGCTTGATACCGCTACACTGTTAGAAAGTGTACGTGAGTCAATTATGTTTTTTTTCTCACAAAATGTCACATTCATCGTCGTATCTTTTCTACAAGAAGTGTTTTCCAAGTGAGTGAAAGAAAGTGAATAAGCGCTGAAGCATGCTTATATCAGATAATCGCATATATCTCGAAACTGCGAAAATATAATCGCATTTGCAACTCTAAGAGAACTCTTCACCGTTCAATGTCAATGACTGTCAAGCGCAAGCCTGTTGGCTCTTTTGTCTGAGTTGATTATAATTAAGTTCGACTTCCAGCAATTAAGCTTTATCAATTTAATTTATGTATCAATGTAGAGTGAAAGTTTATGGCAGACGCAGGTTGTGACAGAGATTGAGTTCGATATATTATATCTGATAAGTTTTTTGAATTTTAAGTGTAGTCTGGAGATCGTCACTTGATGTCGCAAAATTGTTGTGAAATTAATAAATTTATTGTGTTTGCGAGAGACAGTTTTTTTGAATAAATAGATTAAAGTTAGTTAGCATGCACAAAATGAAGGCGTCCCGATTGAAATTCGAAACGAAAAGCTCTTATCATACATCTCGTACGTTATATACCGAGGCAGTTCAGCGTAGGCTCATCCGCTTTGCCTTACAAGGTTCCAGTTGAAATGAGAATTTTAATTTATCTGCACATGAAAGTCGCCTTAAACTTCCGGACACTTTCTCGCTGGATGTCAAAAGAATGCTGAATTGGCTGCATCTTTGATCATATTATGGTTTAGTTTTCAAAGGGTGAAATCTTTTTAGTTTTTGTGTGTCAGTCCGTTCGACCGTAATGTCTGTCACCCGCCTTTTATATCTTAAACTTATAAAACGATTGTCATGAAACCTAGAGTACTTGAACCATCGATCAGTGCTTATATATGAGAACTTAATTTTGGGGTGAAACAGGGTATGGCTCTCATGTGCGTGAATTTAGTGCAGAGTACTAATTTGCACAATAGTTCAGTATATGACAAATCTATCGACAGATCAGTGGAGTTGAACTTGAGTTTCGGTTAAGTTGGTAGGTAGGTAGGTATAGCGGCCCATTTAGGCGCTTAGAATAGAGTAGATCCTCTGCTCTTCTCATGGGGTTAGATTTGGAAGAGCATAACAATAACGATTCGCTTTTTTCTATCCAGTCCAGCGAATTATTGACGTTCTACTGAGATAACGTAGATTACAACCTTAATTCCTTTCTTTTATGCGCCTACGGGCGTATGGATGCAGGCATCCTACAGAAGTCATTAGAAATTAGTCCTTGTTTGGCCTTTTCACGAAAACCTGTAAGTCATTGCCCAGTAATTTGCTTCGCTGCAACGGTTTGATCTCTTAAATGGTCTTAGACTACTACGCCAGATGAGCTTTGTTTCAAGATCGGGCATGTTTCGTAACATCTTTTGACCATGACAACCGTCAATGTCTTGAAGGCTTAGATTTTTGTCTTGTAACCTGAAGAGTGGTTGGTGGGTAGGTCGTTGTATCGACGTTAATCCTTCAACTATCTAAACCCATCTTCGCAATGAAAACAAATCTAAGGGCTAAGACCATTTTTAAAGTTTTCAGATATGTTTGTCTAAATTTTTTTTTTTATAAAGTCGAATATACACTGTTTACCAACAAGTAATGCTTTTGTGTTGCAGCCAGCCTTGTTCACATCTCTGTTATACAACAATAAAGGGATCGTATTCTATACAATTTTAACCCTTGCAAAATGAAAGTTTTAAAAAGCGAAAGTGACTGCTGATGCAATTTTAATCATTCGTCGGCTACAGCTGTCTGGCTACACTTCACTAACTTTATCAGCAGTCATGTGATATATTCCTACAGTTACGTCCATTCGGATCAAATGATTTCTCACTTCAGTGTTCATCTTATACAGCTGCGGATATGCTGTAAGACACTTATCCCACTAGATATAATACTTTCAATCTGCGAAGTCATTTTCAATAAGCACAAAAAAGACCCCTTTGCAATAATCCATTATCAGACCTTTGGCGGACGAGTGGTGCCCTATGCATCACTCGTCCACCGTTGGACTTCAACACAAATCCGAAGCCAGTCAACAAATTGATCGCCTCATAAATCCTGTCCTTTTACTTTCTGTAGCCGGTTTTTATTTTCACTTCCCGTTATCGGAATCATAATAAAAAAAGTCACACTTAACTTCCTTTCAGATTGGATTACCTTCAGCAGCGAAAGAGCCATCCAACATTCGCCACCACCCCTGCCGGGCATCAGCAGTGGATCAAGCAGAACGATGAAATGCCACGATTGGATATTTTTACTGTTTACAACGATAATCTTGTGTACAGCGACGATCTCGATAGCGCAGGTAAGTGTCCGAACTCTATTTAAGTGTAACTGTAAGTAGATTGCTTCATTAATTGGTGACTCTGGGCGAGTGAGATTGATCCTCGCTTCGCAGCCTTTCCCGGAGAACGGTCTGTTATACTAGAGCGATTAGAAAAGCGACATCCGACACCGCAGGTGAAAGATGCTATACCAAGCTGCTGTCAACCTGTATGTTGTCGCCGGCATCGATCATGTAATTCTGCTTGGGAAGCGACGGAATGGAACCTTGTTTCCCGGTGTTAAAGCACACCTTAGCACCTCGGCCTTCTTCAACGTATGTATATTCGCTTCAATTTTATTCGCCTGTTGCTGAACGACTTTCGCTCTTTGCTGCGAACTGTGAGCATTAGTTACACCGGTTGCGGTAGTGTGCACTCGAGAAAAGCAAAAGTGCTCTGTAATTTCACTTCCACTCTAGCTATGGGTGGCCTCGTCATATTGAACCGCTTATCAGATATGGAATTGATGTGCGTCTATGCTCTGGGTGCTGGTGTACCAGTGTATATTGAAAGGCGATATCTTACTTTAAAGCGCATTTGTCGTGAGACGTGCAACGTCCCCGATTCCCAGATATTTTCTTGCGTATAAGAATATCTGTGTGCTTCGACTTCATTTCTAGAGTAACGTTATGCAACATGCACATGGTCAGTATTTGACTTGTTTTAAAGTAGATTTCTTTAATTGGAGATGACTCCCATGTGAGACTTAACCGAATTTGGATAACACTGCCTAAAACAAGGCAGTGGGTACGATGCTAGATCATTTGAAGTAAAATAATAAATTGGTTTTCTATGGTTGATTTCAGACAATTTCAAATTGGATATAAGCCGGGGTGCTTCATACCCACGAAACAATTTCACGGAACATTACTCAACTCATTGAAGTTTCGTGTTGGACCATTCATACACCAAAATTACGCAATTAATGTTCAATATTGTGTGGAGGCCTACTACTCGTAATGAGTTGCGATGTATATATTTTGCAGAAATGCATTAAGACTTGAGAACACGTTCAACCTTGAGTACTATCAATCATCTATAAGAATTCTTCCGCATTTTTTGGGGATGTCCTAGTTCCTTGTGGAATTTAGCGGCAGCCAATTTATTTAAATATTTGGTATACTTTGCCTTTGATTTTTAAGGGTGATTTTTTAAAAGCTATAGGAAAGTTTTTCAAAAAAAAAATACATAAAATTCAGAAAAATGCATGATATCTTTATTCGAATCGAAAGTACGATCCATATAAATTATGGATCGTACTTTCGATCGCCTCAAATGGTCCGTCCGCTTAGTCCAATTTTGGCATACTCTTTCCAACATTTCGGCCGGTATCTCACGAAAAAATGCTTCAATGTTGTCTTTCAATGCATCAATTGAAGCGGGCTTGTCTGTATAGACATGAGCTTTAACGTAGCCCCACAAAAAATAGTCCAAGGGCGTTAAATCGCACGATCTAGGCGGCCAATTGACCGGTCCCGACCGTGAAATAAAATGTTCACCAAACTCGCCTCTCAATAAGTCCATTCTTGCGCGTGCTGTGTAGCATTTGCCACCGTCTTGTTGAAACTACATGTCATGCAAGTCAAGCTCTTGCATTGTGGGCAAAAAAAAGTTGGATATCATCTCACGGTAGCGTTCACCATTCACAGTTACGTTACGATTCGCATCATCTTTGAAGAAGTACGGCCCAATGATGCCACCAGCATATACACCGCACCAAACTGTGACTTTTTCTGGATGTATTGGTAGCTCTTGCAATGCTTCTGCCTGATATTCACTCCAAAATCGACAATTCTGCTTATTTACGTACCCATTGAGCCAAAAATGAACTGACCATAAAATGGAAGAAGCACGCGATGAACTTTCTTAACAGAGCACGCATTTTGATATTCGTAATAAAATTCAATAATTTGCAAGCGTGGTTCGTTTGTAAGACGATTCATGGTTAAATTATAGACCAACCTGAAGATGTTTGACAATGAAACAAAACACGAATAGCTAAAAAATCACCCTTTATCTACGCTCCGTAAGGCTCTTCATCTACCCTAGTCTTTAGAGCTCTTTCCTAGCAAGTAGAAAACATAATTTGTACAGTCCGTCCCTTAACAGGGCCTATATATGTACTCCCCACCCCTTTCTCTTGTGATGGAAACACTAATAGACTTCAGTTTATGAAATATCGAGAAAGCTTCTTAAGGACTTCTTAAGTATTTGCACTATAGAGAGCTAGATCGTTGTGCTTATCTTAAAGATCTTAAAGGAATTTAAGAAAAACTGTCATCAAATTGAACAAAATTCATGCTCATGACAGTCTCTTATTCTATAGATGAAAAATTATCTTTGCAAATGTTTAATGTTAGTAGTTATATATTTTAAAACTGGTATTTCCGAAAATAAAAAAAATTTGCTTTGTCTTCCTTGCTTTGAGATTGATTTCTCCTTCGCTGAACGTTTAAGTTTTTATTTTCTTTCTTGGTTCATGTATCTGCAACACTTCATCCGTAGACGTGGAATACCATCACAGCATGGCAATTGCATTAATGAAATTTAATGCTTTCAAAACTCAATGCTGTCTCAACGCTTAAGTTCTGAAAAACAATCAATAACTATCCAGGGATGGTTGAAACCAAACGTTTACCATCCTTTGTTTGTGTATCAACTTAAAAGTAACTTGGAAGGATATGCTGAAAAATATTTAAAAAACAAATAAATTGAGTATCACAACAGTCCACAAGTGACCAAGGTCTTGCTTCTGCAGCAACTAACCGTGGTGTACTTGTTATTGTTTGGTGAGATTGGAGAACTTTTTTATTAACAACTAATACGTTTTGAGTGTTGTAAGCAATAGGAAGGAGGTGGTGTTATGAAAAAACGCCTAGGAATTGATTCCCGGCACCTTCGGGGTGTGTCAGTCGACGCATTTATCCACTACGCTATGGCGACCAATGGATGGAAAATATTTAGATTTCTTAAAATGATTCAAGAGTACCCCTAATTTGGCAACTATATTCGTCCTTAGATTGACTTCAACGCCTCTTTCTTGTCTGGTACCTCGTCACCCCTCTCTATCTTGGCTGGTGCTCGCCACCCCAATACTTAGTAGACACTGTTCGTGTTTTACATTTTCAGCAAATGTAAATTCTTTTAGTAACAACTTGAATTTGTACCGATTTATACTACAACTTGTGTTTACTACATACAACTCTTGTGTATTCCGGAAAGCGTACTTTGTAGCATTTTTCCATTAAGTCAAGACTCCTCATGAAAAATGTAGCAGGAAGTTGTCATTTGATGGAATTGAAGGATTTTATGCGTTAAATGGTTTTCATCGCATTTTATCAGACCTGGTAGGACCTCAACTTGGTGTGGTGTGTCGCATCCGAAAGTTGTCGCTGTCATTTCGCCGCTTCCCAGGTAAAGATTTAAATTTTCCAAATAAAGCCCTGTGGTCCAGAAACTTTCAACTTCTATATGTGCTGTGTATGTCAAACAATTTAGATTTTCCATTCGCATGAAATAACAAAAAGGAAGAGAAGAAGAAATTTTCGGAAAAAATTTTCTCTGAATTCTGAACAAAATTCCAAAAGACATCAGTGATCGATCTCTCACCTTTATGCCGGTTTTATTACAAACTTACTTATGTATATCACGAAATCAGGGTATACTTCAAAGCAGTATCGGAATTGTAATGAAATGTCTGCTATAAGGTGAGCAATTCACATCCACGTCTCGATAACTGGCGCTAATGTTAATTAGTCTCCCAGAGTAATTGGCCGATCGAATGACTTAGACAGTCACGTGTACAATTTAAATAAGAGAAGTAATCAATTCATTCACTCGCTGTGTGGAGAAACTAGTCCAACAAATCACATCAACTACGTCGGCTTTCATTTTCCAGGATTCATAAAGTTGCTATCCGGTGCAGGAATTCCATCGAAATGTATCGTTTAAGTTTTTTTTTTCGTTTGAATTCGCTTGGTGTTTCTTCCGGAAAAGTGTTTCCTTATTTCTTTCATTATTTCCTGAGGAGCTGTTTGATCGATTTTACAGTTTTTTTTCGCACATACTCCTCGTTCTTCCTACAGAAAGTCATCAATTTCTTGCCATCACAAATCGCATGAGCATGAGTTGAACTCTGTTTCACATTCGAAGACAGCTTAATTGAGTGTGGCACACCATAGTCAGAGCCTATATGACCTGTTCCCATATGCCTGGAGTAGCAGCCAGTGGTTTTGTGCATGTTGTGTAAGCGAAACACACTCACGCCTCGAGGAAACGGATTTAATGATCTCGCACCAGCTTCGTCATAACTGCCGCAGCCAGTGTGAGGCGTAATTCACTTTTAATCTGAAGCTCAAGCGGTGCGCCGAACCGCGTCTCAGCAATGACAGATTCGCAGGAGTATCATCAGACTGGGGGTAATTGTTTGATAAAACTATGACATTTTGTTTTAGCAGCGTGACACGGAGTTGCGTTGCGTTATAAATCGGAGCAACCTCCATGGATGAGGTGACATTCGCTTGAACTTACAAGTAATCAGCATTTAATTGGAATGATTGCAATTTCTTCATATGATTGTCGTCATTACGAGCCACTATGGAAAGCTATTTTCCGGAACTCTACGAGGTTGTTCAAGATTACAACATTGCACTATTGACTTGGCATTGCATGTGACTATGATGTTTATAATTGCTCTCTGATTATATTTAGTATCTGACTTTACGTGAGTGCCATGACACAGTGTCAGTGCTCGAGATTTAATTGCAAAATAATGATTTGACGTTTACGTTGTTGAATGTCAGTCGTAGATCAATTAAGTACTTTCTCGTTGCAAAAATATGACAATTAGTTCTTCTGGATTTATATTTCTCGAAAAACATGTTAAATTGGAACTTGAATGTTGGAAAGAAAAAATGATTTTCTTCTCTTGTTCATTCATGCATGAAGTACGAGAAGTTTGTTACATAGAAACACTTTTAAACTACTGCTTCCAAATAAAGGAGATTTCATTCTTTGAAAAAATGAAACCAAATATAATATGCAAGCTTTTTCTTACATTTTCTGAATGTGGATCTGCTATACACGATTCGATCCAATATTTAACTTCATAATAACGGCATAGGACTTGGTCAGGTAGTCTATATTGCATTGAGTGGAGCACATGGTAATCGTGTGGCCCAAATTCTGAGCTGTACTGCGGATAGAGTAAAATTTCCAAGTATGTTTTAAAGAGCCTAGGAATAACGTGTTGCAAAATAGCTTTGTCTTATCTTGGGACAGTTTTCGAAATTTTTTTCTTCAATGCTATGCCTATGCTCATCAATTGTCGTCAACAAACCTTGTCTGTGATGTATGGAATTTTGGACATAAAGCGTGTGACAGCGAAATTGATAAATTAAATAAAGTAAATTTTTGTCCAAAAATAACACTATACTCGTAGTCATACCGCAGAAACAGTATTCAACAGATTTGGTACGCGGCAACTTTTTCCTGTCCTCAAATTTAAAGAGACCCATATAACGACGGCGTTTTGCGACAATTGAGGATATACAAACCGAATTGTTGGGAGAGATCAGGGGCATACTGATCTGTCCCAACAGCATACTAAAGTGCATGTCAAAATTCCTTCGAGATTGGATAAAAAACACTGGCACAAGTGTATTATATCTGAGGGGGACTACTTTGAGGGGAACAAAACAGAAATAGTTGAATAAATAAATATTTTCTAAGAAAAATTAAAATTCACGTTACTTTTTTACCAAACCTCGTATAATGCATCAGCTATACATGTACACCACACCCATCTTTTCCCACCAAATGAACAAAACGGTGCTGCCGTTGATGATGTGGTATGGGCGCAGTATCCATATAATGTTCAAACGTTTTGGGTTTTTGTTATGGTACTCTTTTCATCACCAGTCTCAAAACGCTGTAAAAACTATATTTTTCGTAGTGTTTAGTAGCTTTTCATACATATAAAATCGTCTTTAAACATCTCTTCAGTTTATATGAAACCCAATGACCTACTTATCGGATCGGATCCAATCTTTCTAAGCGACGTAAAATGGTTTATTGACGGTCAAGTGTATTGCATTTGTGACAGTTCTTCATCTTAAAACTTTTTTGAATGTTTGATGTCATACAAGTCAACACCAGTTTGGAGATCTTCCAAAAGTCCGTTAAGCTAGTCGCTTATTCAAATAGAAACAGAGTGGTACCATTTTGTTCTGGCGGTAAATGAGAGGAAAAAGATGGATATGCCCTCTTGTTTGCTGCTTCTAATCGAATTCTCTCCCTAATTGATGAAAACACCCAAGGCTATTCGTAATCATCCTTCTAGCATGCACCAATCTTAGAAAAGGTACATCACCGACGTTACAGAAATAGCGTCAAACCTTCTGCGTCTACATTTGGGTTCAAGGGCCACGCAGACTTTGTATAACACCTTGATCATCCCAATGCTTTTCTGTGTCCCCATGCCAAAAAGGCATGGGCGCTTTCGAAAGAATATGAAAAAGCTCTTGTCCTTTTCGAGAAAAAAGATTTTCATGCGATCTGTTTGCGTTGTTGGCTTTTGGGAAAAAAAAATTAAACGACAATCTATATACGATAGTATGCACCAGCGTGTATACTATACTTAAGACAAGTAGGCTGTGTTAAGGGGGTTTCTAAAAATACACAGAATACATTTTTAAAGGATTTCTCATGTTTCATAATTTCGGTTTATTGGATTTTCGAAAGCTTGAACGTAACCTTAAAATTCTTTCAAATAACAGTTTTACACATATCCATCGAAATATCGATACTTTCACTATAAACAACGATTTGAATGAGAAACTTAATTTTTTTTGAATAATAGTGAAATGTATTTGCGTCGACTCAATCGCCGGGGTTCGATTTCCAGACGAAACGCCTCTCAATTTGTACGACACCACCTCTTTCGAGTTTCTGACAACATTCAAAGAGTACTAATTGTCTAGAAAAGCTTCTCAAAGCTCGCCTTTGATAGTCGCAAAAAAATGTAGATCCCTTCAACTCGTAAGAGAACAGTAGCGCGCATAACTGAAGTAGTTGTAGAAGCTAGGCCCTGGTCCCTTGTGAGCTGTAGTACCACTGTCAACATTTATTTGTTTTTCTATAAATATAGGGTACTGAGTCATCTTGTACCCTCCTTGTATCATTTGAAAAAAAAATAAAAATTTTGAGCGTGTCATCCCACTTACTGCTATCGAAGTTACGTTGTAAGTGACAGACGTAATTTTGTTTATCTGATCTACACAGCAATCAATGGAGGCGATCGCATTATGAACTCATTCATCCGTTGTGTAAATGTTGAATAAGATCAGTGCGGTTACTGCTTTTTGCCAGACACAGTCATAAGCATTTTTCGTGAACTTACTTGGTGTACACGTTTCGCAAATCAAGCTCTTCAAATCGACATTTCCGCACACTTGAGGAAGAGACCTTGCAATCGTCACCACCTTGTAAGCATCTTATCACTGATGTCCTCACAGTGCGGCAAATTAATGAACTGTATTAAAATTGGATAAATATAGGAGTTCGTGATCAGTTCATGAAAAAATCTCATCGTTCAGGTATTGGTTCAAGAAAGCACCCGGAACAAGATGAGTTCATCCTTCAGAATAGGTCCAGTAATTTGAGTATCAACCAATCTACACGCAATTCTACCTCTCTGCTTTAAGGTCCAAACAGCGGTGGCCGAATTATTTTTCTCTTCGACGCTGATATTATGAAATTTTCAACTCACTCACTTCGAATTTTGATCATTTGTGAGATTTATGCTGTTGACTACTTTTGGGACGGTCCCTCACTGGCTGTCGATATAAACAGTTTTTTGTAAAATAATTTTTGCTTTTTGCCTTTTTTGCAATACCATTCAGTAAGCCACTGAATACAAGATTCGTTTCAAAGTTATTCAAAGTGCATAATTTATGCAAATTTCTCGCAAACCTATTGTGGTGGCACTTGCAAATGTTGTGCGCCGAGACGTGCTTATAAAAAGATGGTTTCCACACGGCATACATGCATGTATGTAAATCCCAAGAATTTATAATTCGCACACATCCACCGAGTTGAATGGGATACCCGCAGAAACTGCCACCATTTGTCACAAAACACAATCTAAACGCACATAATACCCCTGCTCGAGTTGTGTAATTTTTTGATTGCCTTGTGCCAGCGCCAGTTGCAGAGCCGCTGCCACGAGCATAACTTGTTTTCGTTTTCGTTGCCCCTCTCCCGAGCTGTGTGCGATTAGATTTTTGCGCTCACATTCACTTTCTTGCAGAGATGCCCGCCAGAGGCATAATCTAAATCTGCGGCTTCCATTCCGGTTAACCACTAGCCAAACCACCGTTACAAGTTGATGCTACCAATTGTTGTCATTTGCAGCTGATGTTTTTTAATTAACTGTAATAGGCGTCAAAATGTAAGAGTGTGGGCATAGACAGGCCGTTCAACCGCAGATTTCATTAAATTTTTTACTGCAGGGCGGCTTGATGGCTTTGTGACATGGAATGCGTTCCCTTCTTCTGTAGCTGTTAAACGTTCAGTTGGCAATATTGGATGAAGACATTAGATGTACAGGCCACTAGTGCAACATCGATTGCTTCCGTATCTATGGTGAGCGGCTGTATCAGGTTTCACTGAAAAATGAAACCAGTTCGGGTGGCTGAATGGGTGGAAAGTAGTCCTCGTGGTGGACATAAGAGGAAATGCGTTCCGCCGATTGGAAAGAGATGTTGTTTCATATGTTACAATTGCCTAATGTGATACCTTTTCACCAGATCGGCTAGCAAGACTGAAGCTGAAGGAAATACTCAATTCTGTTATTGGAAAATCGGTTTGCTTTGTGGATTACGTATGTGGTTACACAACAGATTAGATAAACTTGAAGCACTTCTACGATTACATTTCTAGAGATTTTTTCAAGAACTATAATATTTTCTTCTTTCTTACGAACGAGTTCAATGAAAATGTGTTGCAGCTTAAATTTTACTTAAAATTTAATTTCTTATATCTTATGTACTTCACTGTACATTAATGCCATAAACTGTTGTACTGATTAGTGGCTTGTACTTTCAGGATATCGCGCCATATGATCTGTTGATAATACCAAAGTTTCTCTACTAAAGTTTTTGACAAGTTGTTTATTGCAAAAAACTATTTGAATCACCCTGTAACTTCAACTTTAAGATCAGTTGCCAGTAGCTTATGAATTACTTAAGTATTGACTTTAAGTGCTTCGTTTCCGAATAGCTGCCATAACATCGATCCTAATAACTGAATCATAACTGAGTTTGAATTGGAATCCGAAATCTTTTGTGTAGAATTCACCTCTTGCTAGTGCAGAAAATGTTTAAATATTGAGATCGATGGCGAGTTGAGGTGCTGGAATTTAGTTCCCCACTCTCTGCCACAACAGCGACATTCTAATCTGTCCGGACCGTATGACAATGGGAACCAAGAGTGTTGTCCACTAGCATATTAGTCTCATGAACATGATTGAATTGTTTCGCAGAAAACTTCTTTAAAAAAACATCACATTCAGCTTGTGAAATCCTGTTGAATGTGTCATCTCTAACATTCAGAAAAGAAGTGTAAGCTGAATGTTCTCTTTTTACTTTTTTTTATAGTTGGCGCCCGCTAAAGGGGTTACGACTACCCTTAAGTGACCGGATTTAAGTCACTGCACGAGGTATAGAGGAAGAGATTGAGAGGAGGTACCGGTGCACATTGGTTTTAAATGTCTGTGGATTGTAATGAGAGGGGAATATTGAGCTGGGAAGAGCATTCCATATTCGTGTGGTGCGGCTAAAGAACGAGTCTCTAAACTTTACTGTACGTCCGAAGGTGGGCTTAAGGGTGAACCAATGAGCATTCCTAGCGAGGCGTGTATTGCGGGTGAAATCTTGAAGGGGAGGAATGCAGCTGGCTAATTCATTTGAGCATTTCTTATTGAAATAGCGATAAAACAGTGACAGAGGCGCCCAGCCAGATAGGAGCTTATGACGGATGTAGGCCTTGTAAATTGTAGCCAGATCAGAGGGGGTAAAGTATTTTTGCATCGTTTTAAGAAACCTAGACATTACGTAGCATTTTTGGCGACCTCAAGTATGTGATCGCACTATAGACCAGAAGAGACCAGAGCCTAGAATTTTTAGCAACTATTCAAGCTGTGCGTGTTATTATTTTTTTTATGAGTACAAACGGCCTGCAGTTTATGGTCGACTCCGAAAAAAAGATTAGAGAAGCTTTTTATTGAGAGTTATTATTACTTTATTATTATTAATTATTACTTTTTGCGCTAAAAATGCGAGATCAACACTCTAGGACCTTATGATTCTTTGCACTTACGCACTCATCCACCATGACTGGGACAATTGTTTTTAATAGAAAGTTATTCGAAGATCGTAATCGAAGATCTCCTATACTTAGAGCATAATCGCTTTCATAATAGCACTGGAAACACAACCACACCTTTCGATAACCAAAAACCAACCAAGATTGTGATATCAGAAATAAATCGTTATTATTTGTTGAAGGCTATTAATAATTAATAACTGAGTGGCACTTCAGCTCAAAAGGGACCAAGGCTTAGCTTCTACAACAATTACTCGTGTTGTGCGTGTATTCTCTCACGAGTAGAATGGACCAACAGTTTTTTGCCGACTCCGAATGGCGAGATTTTAAGAAGCTTTTTATAGACAATTGGTGCTCTCTGAGTGTAGTCAGCAACTTGAAGGCTGTTGCCGTGGTTTATTGAAGCGATGAGAAAAACAATCTAGCTTTTATTCCAATTTGTTGAATGTAATGTAGTCTTGTACTACCTTAAATGCACAGTTTTGCGAGTTTACACAACTCCCCGAAAAAAGATGAAAGACTTGCGAGATCATGCAGCAAATTTTCATCACCCTTTTTACGACTCTCCTGAGTTTTGCAGAAACTTTCCGATTTTTATCTTAGAATGCCGTAATTTGTAAGCAATTTTCGAATTTAGCAAATAACTTTTAACACTGGTGTGTGAATCGGTGCCTGCGTTACTTCTTTGGCGGACAGTGGGATGATGGAAAGGTACACCATTGGAGATTTCTATGTTGTCAATAACCGCAGGTGTATTCTTTTTGAAGAACTTAGTACATCATTGAATCACTCATCAGTCGTAGCGTAGATCAAGTCGGTGACTTTTGGAGATGAATGTCTCGACTATGATAGGCACCCACTTCTCATAAATTAATCCGGTTGAATACTTTTAATTTAGTAGGATAATAGTCTGAAAAGTGTGAACTTGATCAAAATGATGACACTGCTAGGATATGACTCACAGACATGGACTGTGAAATATAATAGCGTTCCCCTTTTTGTACTTAGAAAATAGAACAACCCGTTGCTTTTTTCTATAAACGCATCCGAAGATGAATTCTTTGATGTCTGAATTTTTTATTCAAATCACTTTCAAGAAGATTAGACATCCTCCTAAGATAAAATCACTCACTTATTCCATTACACATGCAGTGCATACAAACAGCACTCTTATGTACGCATCCTCCAGCTGCTTTTTGTTAAAAACAACTTTCCAATCATCCTTACCGGTGTGGGGATTACCCAATTCTTTCTCCTGTTCAGTATATCATCTTGAATAGACGAACGATTATAATGACCTGCAAATTTGCGCTAAGATGCGTTAGTCTGTCAAAATAAATTCCCGTCAAATGATGGCAACTTAATTACCTTTGCCTCTAATACCTCTTCATGACTTATGGATTGCGTAAGAGCAGCGAAGGCTCAGGCACCCAGCACTCCTTGGGTAAGGCAGAACTAGTTTTGTACTGATGTAATGCAAGAGACTAAACTGTGTGACTCCGGACTGACTTTAGAGAGGAGTTGCATTGGTAGTGCTTCTATGAATGGACACTGATTGCCGATAACCCGTCGCTTTTCAATCTCTTTGCATTAAGGATGTTGTGGGATCTTGTGGGCAGGTGATGTCTTTGTGGTTTGTATAGCTGGCCATTTCATGCTTTGCTGAAAAGAGCCACCGACGTCAGCTGCATAAGCAGAGTGACAATCAATTTTGATAAATGAAAGGCCTCTCAACCAATCGTGAGAAGTATCTTATAATGTGGGAAAAAATCGATCCATATGCAAGGCGAAGTTGCATAGCTTCTTTAATAATCCCAATTATTGTAAAATTATTTATAAAATTTCTCAACAATATTGCATTCACGGATCGATCTTCATCTTTGTGCCAAAGTATTTTAAGAATACTCCTTCATTTTGAGGTGTAGGGCTGGAAAGCCATTAATTCTTTGCATATTGTTTATAACTTGCGCGTGGTAAGAAGATTATCCTAGACCGGATTCATATCACAGCATGGGCCGAAGATACAGAGGAGGAGAGAGAAGGAAGGTACTGCCCATCAGTACTAAAATATGTGTGTGTTGGGTGTGTGCAAAGGAGAAACTTGTGTTTGGAAGAGCATTAAAAATTCGTGTGGTGTGGTTAAAGAATGGATCCCGAAACTCAACTGTATGTCCGAGAGTAGGCTTCATAGGGAAATGAAGGGTAACGAGGCTTGCAATGCAGGTGAAGTCTAGAATAATGAAATGCAGCCCTCATCTTTTTGAGTACAAGAATCGTAAAGGCTAGATGTTTGGATTTTGACGATTATTAGTAGTATATGACTTGACTTAGTAGTATGGCTTATTAATGTAGTCTTAGTATTATTGCCCAGAAATTCGAGTTCGCCTCTAATTCTTTAAAATATAAAATTTTTTATAGTAACGACATCAATGGAAAAACTTATAAATTCTCCGTAACAGAGACGTTGACATTTACAGTCTACATCTACAGATATGTGATTAGAAGTCAATAGTGTTTGCTTCATCCTGGTGTTTGGTATAAAAAGAATACTGGAGGTCACTAAGTAAGAATAATTACGTTCTTCTAACAGCAGCAAAAATGCCTTTAAGCAGAACTTCCTTCCTTGTAAAAGTACTTAACATGTAAGCTTAAGTTATTAAGTCAATATATGCTAGAGAGGAATACGCTGGTAAACTTGCAGCATCTTATATTTTCAGGTTCAAATAAAACACAGTAAAAGACCAGTGTGTCATAATCAATTGCAACTGAAGGACACGACCCAGAGGCGCGAACAAACTAAATTTGTTCCATAGTAAGGGCTGTGTTGAACTTAAGATTCACTGTGGTTTGGGGCTTATTCGCATAGATCTAACAAAACTATTAGAAAACTTCATAAGAAAATTCTAACGGGCTTAAATCGTAAAATTTAAGCAGTCAGTTTTCTTCAACTCGACCAACATGTTTCGGCTTAAGAAGAAAATTTAAGTCTTCTGCCCAGTCTCAAAGACAGCGGTCATGTTTTCGGCGGCTGTGATTGCTGAATCACCGCACTGCGAATAACATACTCGGTAGGAGGTTCTTAGCGACAAGAAAGTTGTCGGAGAGCGCTAGTTAGTACTAGTGAGTGGTATTTCACGCCAAACGTGGTATCCTTGCATTGTATAGGAAAAATTATGAAAATTTCAAAGGAAAAAAATTAGGTGGACGTAAATATAAAATAGAATATTTAATGGTTAACATCAAAACCATAAAATAAAAATAGGAACATAGCCGTAAATGCGGTTCTATATGTTTTTTGTATCTGCTTCATGTCAGATTTAGACACACGCCCTAGTATTTCATGGTCTCCTTGGCTAAGTCTACACTTTCCTGAGTTGCTTTTTTTTGTAAGGGTGGAAGTTGCATACCAGCCAGTATTTGCCTCCTAATATCCTATGGTACGGCTGGCTTAGGCTTAGACACTCTTTGCATTTTTAAAGGCAGTACAGAACCAGTTGTTTACATATTGCTAAGTCCATAAAGACGAAAAGACTAATTGGCATGAGTTTCAGGCCGAACAAAACCACTCATTCATATAAAACAAAAACCAAGCAAAGATTACTTGTGTCTATTAATTTGTGGTTTGACAAACCTGATTGAATAAGAGGAAGCCATTTGAACAGATTTCATCAACACAACATGTCCACCGTTCCAGTTATTCGAAGAGAAGAAGCAGTATCTATTTTCTCTAGTACGTTCCAAGCTTGAGTGATTAAATCAAGATTATATGTATTGTTGTCTAATTTTTGAAATAATTCTCACATTCATGTTCATTCATGTTCATTTTCACGATTGTACTTCGTGTTTCGAGTCGCAATAAACGTCACACTTCTTTAAATAGGAGATCTGAGACTGACATGTTGATCGGATCTGGTGTTTCGAAAACTACAATATTACACCAATTTTTTCGTATTTCATTCTTCCAACTTCTTGGAAAAGGGTCATGAAAGTCTATCTTTTTGTCGAAATTGTATTTGGGTGTCTATTGATTTCAAGAGAATTGAACCGCACTACCCTGTAGTACGCATCGACTACATTTTTTTCTCGATTTCTCCTTTGAATATCGCGAAATGGAGTCCTCTACAATTTATGCTGTTATATACAGCTACGAAATTGATTAAAAGCAAACATGGAAGCTCTATGATCTGAGATATGAGACTTTAAACGTGAGCATATTGTCAACTTTGATACAGTACAAGAATTTAGCTTGAATGATAATACAATAGATCAGATACATCCACATCAACTGGTGAATCATTTTTACCAACACAAAGTGTAGGTTTTTGTTAACTTCAAACAAAATTTTCTTTTGTAAGTCTCAGTAAATTTCCCCCGGAAAATCATGTTCATCTAAAACCAACTTATTGCTAAAAGTGTAATTACTTCTTGTGACATAAAAAATCTCTAATCTTAATCGGTCTGCAAAATCATTTAATTAACGCATAAACCTGGAAGTACAAACATTAGCTAATTATAAGCAGCAATCTGCTTACCATTTGTCAGCCATAACAAGTGCAATTGAGTGCACTTCACGCATTAAGCATGACATTGACCACAATTAGCCAACAATAAAACCGCTCTTCGGCCAATTGTTACCAAATGTCTGCAAAGTAAATCCGTCATGTGACACTAATGCGGCACTAATTGCCGATACCACCACACCGACCGCGCATACAAAACAATTCCGAAAAAGCTCGTTCACAGACGAGGCTGCAATAAAATGTTGTCATAATCCCACAATTCATGGTCGCAGCATGATCAAGGAAGATGAATGAAGACCGCCACTCGATCGGTGTCTAAGTACCGATGGCAGCGACGGCCAAATTGAGACGTCTATCACTTAATCACGGCTGCCGGCAGCACGACTCTGTGAGGATGCTCAGCACGCATCTTAATCAGTCAGTGTATCGCTATTGTTCCCCAGCTAGCCCTTGTGCATAGTGCAGGGAGGTTGTATTCATCTGTGGCGAACAATGTGGCGACGGAGAGCGCCTTGAGGAAGTACGAAGCTTGACTCTGCCGAACCACCGGCACAACCATCTTCAAGTGCATCACTTGCCGCGAAGCAAGAAGGAAAACGTGTGCTCCCCTGATTACCTAACATGCAGCTGCTCGACTTCTGCACTTCCAATCAGCAATCACTAAGCGAGCTCCTCGGTAACGATGCATAATCGAGCACGGCCCGACTCGGTGTCGGTGTGTGAGAGTCAGCACTACCTACACCCATTAAAAGGCTGTGTATGGCCTTCCTTGGGGGAAGCCGACGGCGATAGTCAAGGCACACGCCGATCGCCATCCACCGCGGCCGCCGTCTATTGGTGAACAGTAAGTAGTTCCTTCTCACGGTGCATGCATGGATGGGCCTTTGATTGTCTGTATATTAGACCTGTACAGGGGAGCGCAGTGGGCCAAATCTTGGGCGCACGCTGGTCACGATTTCGCGCTGCAAAAGCGGATCAGACAATCCATTGTCTGCCGACTGACTTGTTGTAACTGGAACATTTTGCGGCTGGCCTTAGGCAATGTTCATTGACAGGGGCGTGGGGCACATGACTAGCGCTCTTTGTTATTCATTTTTCTTGTTTCTGCTTCAGTTACGGTCCTGAATGAAAGGTTTGGACGTTTACCTAACCGATTCTTATCAGTTAATTGTTTTTTGAAGTCGATTTTTTATAAATTAGTAGAGGCTTGGAGTTAAACGTTTATATTGGAGTGTTTTTTTTTTTTGACAAATTGTGATCGTTTCTTATTCCGAACTGGTGCACGACGGGAAGAGAAAATTAAAATATCATTTATTTTCTGATTTAATTCATTTAATTGACACCAGTGTTGCCACAAGTTTTGATTTTGATATCCCTCCGGTTTCTTGCTTAGATGAATCTTGAGTCACGCCGATGTAGAAATAAAATAGATCAAGACCGTTGACCATTGCCCGAGGCGTGGAAGTTACATTCATTACGTTTTCAAAGTTTCAAACGAACAGAATGAACTAAAGGTAACCTTAAGAAATATGAAAGGGCGGTTGGTGGCAATGCAAGTCACAAGGGACCAAGGAATAGCGTCTTCAGCAAAAATTGCACTCTGCATGCTTTTGTTGTGTCATAATTGAAAGGGACCAAATAATTTCTGCCGACCCCAAACTGCTTAGTGTTTTGAACATCTTGAAAGAGTTTTCACAGCGAGATGAGAGACTTCCAGTCTGGGTTGAAACCTGGAACTAGGAAAGGCGACGCACTTACCCACCACGCAATGGCTGCAGCTACAATAAATTATAAGCTGCATTTAAATATAGAAAGGTCTTCTTATTACTAGTATTCAAAACCTTAGTCCTTGAGGACTAATTCAATAAACACTGATTTTAAATAATGTCGCTGAAAAGCACGTATTTGTAAGACTAAACTATACACAGTGCAAGCATGCTGACATAGTCTGTGAGAACTGACTCATTATAAGGGAAATTATAGCAGATGACACACGAAACATTATCATCTTTTGTTGAGGGCTTTTATACATGTTTTATTTATGTAAGACAAATGCCTTAATGTGTCACCGCTCATGAGTGTCACGGAACTGCACGTCATAAAATATCATATTGTTGATGTTGGGCTTCATACGCGAATAGAAATGGGCACTGATTAGAGGTTTCTTGTGGCAAGAAAAGGTTTTAGGAAGTCAAAAATCTTGATTATGATTTTAACTTTCCGCATCACTTAAACTTTCTGATCTTACATTGAAGTAAATTTAAAAACCATTTGCTTAACCTTTAAGTATTACCAAACCGATACAATCAAAGCAAGAACTTCAAATAAACTTCATCCTTCAAATTGAGAACTGTCAGAATCCAAAATACAGTGAAATTTTGTTTTTTCTTATGCCATACGATTTTAAAACTTTTTTCGTGGTTTTCCTTCAAGTCCGTTAAGCAAAATTTACGATAAGAGCTTAGGAGCAGAAGGTTGTACAAAGGACTAGAAAGTCCCAGCTGAGAATTTAAACTTTAAACTAATTCAATTTTAACAATTATATATAAATTTAAACTAGAAAAATTTACCATCTTGTCGAGCGTCTTTGACCATGAAGGACACAGTTATATCCCACAGATCATTCGAATTTGATTTGAGAAACGTTAGTCATATGGCGTACACTAGTAAAGAGGGTACTCAATTTAGTGGCCGAAATTCGAGGCAATTAGGGAGAGAACATGTCAGCTAGAGACCTAGGTCGACCATGGATTGTCGCACCAGTTGAAGAAAAAGAAGAAACCTTTGCTAAAGCTAATAAAATTATAAATTTTAAAAAAACTTTGTTCATTTTTCTAACTCCATTTGATCCCCAAAAGCAGTCTTCTCGGACGCAAATACAAAAAGTCATCTTTCGGAAGAGATTTCAATTCCTTCTTCGTCATCATCGTCAAAATTTTTACGATCCCTTTGAACAACAAACATACCTTTTGTTTTTGACGTTGCTCATCGATGACCTTCTGCAATATTTATAACGTTTCGCCAAAAGAACTTTCTGAATACTTTGAGACATTACTAAAAACGAAAAATTCACTCACACCTATGTATTAAAGGATGCGTATCTCATGCGCAAATGAATATTTCCCTGGAAAATTTACACACATCTATGTGACGGTAGTACCTACTTGAAAATAAAAAACACTTATTCCCATCGGAAACTCCAACAAAAATTAAATGCATTCCACTATTTTTTCCCATTTCTTAGTATATATTCTTTTTAATCAAAACCAATTTCTTGAAAATATCCCGCTTGACATTATTGTACTCTACTTGTACGGATTCACTTTTGGCATCATTTGGAATACACTAAGAAGTTGTAGTGATGTAGTTGCAAGTTGGAATTATGTTCTATAATGTCACATGTTTTACCTTGTCAATACATTGAGCTAATCTCTGAAGCTAGCCTTGATTAAATATTGTTTAAGGGTTCCAAAGGACGTAGAAGGTAGAGGTGACTTCTGTCCCATTTCTGTTTACATTACAACCAAATCCAAACAGACTATAAAATACGTAGAGTTTTAAACATCATCGGACTAAAGCTACATTGCGCCGTCATCACAATCTTTCTTAACCTACATTTTCCACTAAAGCGGTCACAGAGGTAATGTACGCACGAGAGACCTCCTGGCCGCTCGATCCTCCGCTCCCGACTCTTACACATCAGGAGCTATTTCCAAGCGCAACCAGGCGAGTATAAAGACTTGATCCAACCACCCGGCCCTGGATCTGCCAAGTGGTTGCCTATTTAGTGTAGTTGAATCAAAGGGAAGCCGCGGAGGTCATGATGAAGGGGGCATCTGTACCACGTGGCCAAGCCAACGACATAAAGCCCTTTCCGTCCGAAGAAGTAGCTGCTCAACAGTGAGTTCCCCTCTCACTGTTGCGTTTCTCAGCCTTCCTTATTCCTGATCTGCTTTAAAATTGATCCAATCTGGACAATCCTACATGGCGTCGTATTGTCTCAAACAAATTTAAGAGGCAAAAGGAACTTTTTTTACAATTCCTAAAACTAGTTAATCTTAAAATTTAAACATTTTTGATTAGATTCATCGACTTGATTTGTTTTTTTTTTTTAATTCGTGCAAGCTTATGACCTACTCTGGGTTCTAGTATGTTTCAAATTAGCCAAAAAATGTCGTGAGCTAAAAACGATTTCCTTGTTTATATAGTACACGCTTCATCCTTAACTGGATACACCTGTAGCTTAGAATTGCTGTGAATACCGTAAGCAGAAACAACGTTCCAAATTTAAATACCAATCCCAAACACGCTTGAACAGTTATTTTTACCCTCATTGGTGTACAACACTATAATAATTTCATCTAACTCCATATCGTTCTATTGATTGATTCTGGCCACTCCATGAAGAAGGCTGAAAATGTCACGAGCTGTACAGCTTGACTGCTTCTTCCACAGTTGTTTCTAAGCCACCCATGCGTACCTTGTTCTTAACGAGTTTGATTTTGTGTTTTCTATGACAAAACACCGCCTTGGCAATGTCATTCAGAAACTCTTTTTTTGTTCCATCGTTACCATCCATCGTTACCAAATTCAATCTGGACTAATGCGCTTTGGTGATTGAAAACGAGCACAACGAAACTTAATATCATACTCGTAGCGGTCGGACCGAGTGGGGCTCTTCTATTTCTACGCTCCATTGCATGCCATAATCAACTAAACAGATTTAATGATAAGACGCCACCAATTTCCCGCCTATGGTGGCCACTGACCTGAAACGCTTAGAGAGACATTTGTTAAATGTCTTTACCGCTGCAACAACTGCCCGATCCATCGCTCGAAGAAAGTAACCGCATTGATTCGCATTGGTATGCTAACTGCTAGGGCAAGCAGTTCCACCTCTAACCACAGAAATTATAGTTCAATAATTAAATTTAAATAGGACGGCGGGCGGTGCGACGGCGGCGGCGGTGGTTTCGATTCCTAAAACTTAATGGCGTGTGTCATCGGTTGTAAACAAAAACGAAATGAAAAGCACGCGGTTTTTTTGGTCAACATTTTTGCACTTTCTACGAGTATCACCCGCTGGGGACTTTCTAGTTCCGAAAGAACGAATCTGATTAAGTTCGTGTCGGCGATCGTCTTTGAAAGCTGTAACCTTGCATTTTTCTCTCCATTAACATCTCGGAGTGCCTGTGTTTATGGATACGCGGAATCTGGTCAAAAAATCTCTGCAAAATATTTGAATTTAATCAAAAAGTGAAAGGTGCCATTGAATATGGGAAACATCGGAGTCATTGAACGAAGTATGATAATCACATGCCTCCATTCGAAGCTTATGCGGAATGATTTTAATGCGTGTTCATTAAGAGGGCTGCTGAGTGTGCCAGAGTTGAATGTAATTACAAGCTGTTTCATAAAAGCTGTGGTGGGTATTTAATAGAATGCAGCAGATTTGACGCTCGAAGGGGGTCTACTTAAGTGTGGTTTTTGGAGCTTGGCCAAGTAATTAACAGATAGCTGAAATTGCTTGACCCACATATGTTTCAATCACCTTGCATGCGATTTGTACACGACATTAGGCCCGTTTGGGTACTTTTTTATTTCTACTATAATATTTTGAAATTAGTAAGAAAAAATTTTGACAAAAATTACAAGAAAGGCGATAAGGACATTATTCAAGAAAAAAAACTAGTAAGCGATTGTCAGATTTGGCTGGTAGTGGAAACTGACTGCAAGATACTGGAATTGTAAAAGCCCCTTTGCAGAAATTGCATATTCACACTCGAAGAGCTCTTTTTTCTGCAAGAACCTGTGATAATTTTGTGTATAGGAAAAATTTGTTGGTGACTTTATAGAAACATTAGTAAGGAAAACGAGTACCCGAACATAAACTTTGTAGCAGCTTATTTTAATATACACTATTTGAACAGGTATTGAGTAGTTTTAATCTTTTTCAGTTAAGGAAAATAAATATATACCACCAAGCCCACAATCAATAAGGACTCTCGCTGTCTCAAATTTAGTTTTGTACAATCCGCATGTCGGCTGAAAAAAAACTGTCTTCACCATACTCGGATATACTGACTCAATTGGTATAATTCTCGAAAACTTTTTGAGGAAAAATTGTTTAAGGACTTGAACAAGGCCAGTAAGCAGTTCCATAGTTCGTGGCATTAGAATTATTTTTACATGTAGGTAGGGGGTTCATGATCTTTATACCGGACAGGTCACTTTCCAAAAAGGGCACCCACATCTTCATTCATTACTGACCATTCCAGTGTCTTTTATACAGAAATTATTGACTTGAGAAAAACGCATAGATTGTGCAACAAATGGACCATTTCCCCGTTAAAATCATATTTTGTGCAGAACACGTTGAAGGAATTGAATGCCACCTCATTAACTTTAATTCTGTTAAGACTCCATAAAGGCATCTATTTAAATTATCATCAAATTGGCATCCCCTGGGACTTTCTGACATCAATGAAAATGAGAAGGACCATGAACTTGTACATGGAGCTTATACATAAAGCTCTATCACAGAATCGACTGGCAATGTCGACCATCCTCCCTTGGCTCAATCGAAAGATTCATTGGATAGGTACATTTGTCATTGCCCAGTTACCAATGCAATGGCGGGGATTAAACCTTCCGGCGAACAATTTCTGTAGAATGAACAAAGAAGTATATATTCAGTGGAACACCTTCTTTTTCATTTCTCAGCTGTTTAAGTAGGGCGGCTCTTTCATCTGAAGGCTAGGCTCTTTTACGACCTTTGCGAAGGTCTAGATCCTTGGCCGTAAGAAATATGTCGTCGGTGCTTTCGGTAATTGTATGCTGCTTAGGCGACATCTCCTACTAGGGATGCGTCCTTCCAACCATACGCAGTAAGCCTTCACGGCCACTGGGTGTAGTTGCTCTTTTCCATATAAAACCCTTACATTGGCTAAATGGGGTTTTTCAAGTTTCGGTATCTATAAACATGCACCGCAACCCACATACAGATACATATACTGTCAAAAATTGTTCTTAAATAAGCGATACGACCAAACTGCAACAAAATGAAGCACAGAGCGTGGGGTTCTGTACAAGAATTTTGAAATAGTTAAATAAATTTCAATCAATCTAATATTTTTGTTTTCGCTGCCTTTTTGTTTTCATTTTTATGACACGCTTTTTAACTTTCACAAATTTCACAATATACACAAATGAATGTATTGGCAAGAAAACACAACAGAAAGTAATATATAATATATTACTTTTACTGGGTAAGCGATTCCTGTGTCAAAATTGCGAATCTAACGCTCTACAAATATCTTTCACGTTTTATATATTTTGTGACACATTTGAATTTATTACAATCCTGTATGATTGAGGAGCTAGAATAAACTTTGTAAGCTTCTATGCGATGGGGTGAATGACAGTCAGTTACAATTATTAACGCTACTCTCTAAAAACAATAATTTGATTTTGACCAAATTAAGTCTGCTCGTTAGAAAACTTTTAGATAAGTTTTTGAGAGATGATGCCGACAAACTTCAACTCGCTCGCTGTCCTTTATATTTCGAAGACCGTAGGAACCGAGCGACAACAGAGTAGATAAAGAGTCAATGAAATTGGCTTATGATGATTAATTTTGACTGATGACTTCGTGCAGAGCAGGTGTTAGTTCAATGCTTAATATTCCGCTACCAATTTCATCAAATAATGTGAGCGGATTGTGTGTTGAATATTGTTCTTCAAATCATTCGGCCAGTAAGAATAGCTATATGTGCTAAAATAAAAATGGAATATGTCTTCGAAACGGTAACATCAAGGTAAATGTCAGTCCGAGATGAAACCTTACCCCGGCAAATTTCTGCTACTTTCATTTGACAAAACAAATTGTGGTCATTTCTCTTAACTTGAAATTGTAAAAAAGGCATAATTCACATAGCACTTTTCCCCCCACATATGAAGGCGAGAGTTGAACGATAAGAAGGAAATTTGTTGTGCTTTGTAAGCTGCATTTGGGCGTAGATGCAGTCCAAAAAAGCCAAACAAGATGAATGTACTGTCTCGTCAAATGGACAATTTTTATCTTCTTCCACTCTAGCTCATCCGAAAGAATATTCAGACCGTACAAGCTATTGAGGGTGCTAGAGCCTTGATTAACTGAAAACAGTGCTCCCGTGTCGGTTGAGAATAAAAGGAGTTGTGTCTCCAGCAGAGATCCTTCACGGGTCGTGAGCCTGTTGAGAAAATGAAAAATGGAGAAGCAAAATTCACACACCACAAATCTCCGGGTCATCAGATTTTTTTGAAATTCAGCCTTTTAGAGGGATTAAGTAAAGTGTAACAAATAGAGTCCTGCATTGCGTAGTGGGTAAGAGCTTCGACTCAGATGCCGAAGGTTCGAATCCTGGATTGAACATAGCATTTTTTACGGCACCCCCCTTTCCGGATTGCTAACTCCAGGAGTATAAATTGTCTATGAAAAGCTTCTCAAATCTTGCCGTTCGGAGCCGGTAAAATATTATTGGTCCCCTCTACTCGTGGGAGAACAGCAGCATGCAAAACACGAGTAGTTGACGCAGAAGCTAGGCCCTGGTCCCTTGTGGAATGTAGTGTCACTCAATTATTATTGCTATTAGTTCACCAATAAGTAAGATTCCAGTTCTAGAAATTTCTCAATAAACATATTGTCCCTTCAGATAAAACTTTGTTTTTAGAATAGTTTTAAATTTTCAGATGCCACTTAAACGCCACTAAAAAATATTATTTTCCCACACCTCCCCTTGTAACAACTGACCCACTTACAACGAATATGTCAATACAATTCTCGTGATAATTGCCTTTAATTATCTAGACAAACACCCATCCGCGTCTGTCAAACGCATAAGATAAACCGTAAATATTAACCACACTCCATTGCAGCCATTTGATGCTGGCATATCAAGTGCTGATTAACGATCACCCGAAGACTGTGTACACAGTTGCCCACGAGTAGATGGCTCTTTGGCGGTAGACCCTGTTTGGTGGTTGTCAAGTAGCATGTCAACTGCATTGTTTACATGTTTCACGTCATGGACTGACGTGAGATAATGATGTGAAGTCTAATGGAGTTGCCCCAGCTGTGTGCGATCTTGATGAACTCATTTATCTCATGCAACGTGCGATGATGCATCTTGTGAGTTATTAAGACTTGTTGGGATGATGCTGGCTGCAGATGACTTGACATACTTTTTTTCTGCAAGGTTTGCAAAATGAAACGCTTTAATTAGATTATATATTTTCCTTTTTTTCTTACACAAAGTTTCACAATAACAGTGAATAAACGTTTTATCATTGTTAAAAAAGGACTAACTCAAATAGTTTCGGCGTTACTAGATATGGATATATTCTACTGTACCCCAGTATGGATATATTTGTTGATGAATTCGGATATATTGTAGGTGAAGGATTATTTGAACTAACACATGCACTTTTTACCTAATCAAATTACGTTGATGTCAAACCCTAGGGCATAAATTCACCTTTTAAGTTCAAAATTTAGAATAACATTACTCCACTATATATGATACACTGTAGACAAATTAATAAAATAAGAAACAGTGTTCAGTACTTGTTAAATGTAATATAACATATTCGGTTAACAAATATCAGTGGTCTTCGTGGCAACTTACACGCCAAAGTTCTCAAGTTCGATTTCCGGACAGAACGCTTCTAATTTTTCTTTCGAGTTGCTGACAATGCATACTCAAAGAGTACTTTTTGTCTATGAAAAACTTTTCAAATCTTGCCGTTCGGAGTCTATAAACAACTGTATTTCTATTATACTCGTAAGGGTACAATAGGACACACAGCCGGGATAGTTAATGCAGAAGTTAGTCCCTGGCCTCTTGTGGGCTGCAGTGCCACTCATTTATTATAAGTATACAAATATCTTAAATTCAGAATTGTATTTTAAGATTACTTTAGCTGGCTTATGAACTCTAACCGTTTGAAAACATAGAAAGTTTATCTCCATATACATATGTTTGTAGATACATAATTTATACCACTTCTTGGCTGAATTTTCCGCTGCTTTCAATCGCTTTCAAATCGTTAGCTTTTCATAAGACCCAAACGACGAACACTATACATAAGTGTACAAGAATATTTCACAAGGCAGAATTTTTGTTAAAAATCGACAATTTTTCAAATCTAATAATGAATGCCGAAGCTAACTAAGATTTTTGAAAAACATTACGCATGGTTTTTGAAACCTTGATCAAAGGAAAAAACTAAAAGTAAGAACATAGACATAAACCTTTTACACTGTAGTTTTTGTGTTTTATTGTTAGACCGTAATGATGGAATCTTGTAATGCTAAGTTATAACCCATAAATGCTGTCTTATACTCTTGGTTTTGGTCAAAGTCTCGATATGCGAGATCAAGGTATGCTAGAATGCGAAAAATCCCTAATCATGAGAATCTTAATTTCGTAGAAACGACTCCTTGTAATATACGTTTATAGGGGAATTGACGAAACCCTTCCGTGCACCGAACTAAGTGCCCGTAAACTATTTCCACAAACCGGGAAATCAGATCCTCAACTGACTTACTACCCTCCTAGTCGCAACTAATAATAATAATTGTGTGGCACTCAATTCCACAAGGGACCAGGGCCTACCTTTTACCATAACTACTCGTATTGTGCGTGCTACTGTTCTCTCGAGTAGAAGGGACTTTTTTACCGACACCGAACGGCAAGATTTGAGAAGCAAATAAAAAATTGATACTCTTTGTGTGTTGTCAGCAACTCGAAAGAGGTGAAAAAGTGTGAGGTGTCCGTCCGGGAATCGAACCTAGACCTTCTGCGTGTGGATCGACGCACTTACCCTAGGTCCCTTCTTCTCGTGAGAGAACAGTAGCACGCACAACACAAGTAGTTGTTGTAGAAGCTAGGCCCTGGTTCGTTATGGGCTGTAGCGCCACTCAATTATTATTATTATTATTATAATTAGTTTTAAGCTATGAAGTAAAAAATATATAAGGCCGGAAGGCGGAAAGAAAAATATCCTAGATTAGCTTAGAGTACTCGTGAAGCTAGTTTTAAATATTTTTGCAGTGAAATCGACTAAGTCAACTTTAATAAAATGAACATAATTTCCATTCATTGTGCGACTTAACGTTTCTACCAACTGATTTTTAGAGATAGGCAGACAACTGACTACTCGTACTACTCCCTTGAGATTAGCATTTGATGAATCAATATTAGTTGCTCGTCCACGTAGCTATTTACAGATCTTTACCAAAGACTCGCCTTGTTCTTAAGACTAACGTTTCCCTCAAAATTGCGATCCCTTCTCAAATGCGAAACATATTCAGCGAACCCTCGTTATCCTAACTTAAGACCTTAGATAAATTTGATCTTATGCAAATGCAGTTTTCGCAATTTGGAAATCAATGAAACATCGCGTTTTTGTATACTCTGACCAATGGGGTCTCAATTAGTTCTTTATACGAAAGCTCCTTGTTTCAAATTTGGCCATCGATTGTCAGAGATTATACTTTGTGTATTGTAAGGTGGACAGACGAATAAATCACATTCACCCTTGCATTTACGATGCATTGCATCATGCTGAACTATCGATACGTATGCAGCACAATTTGTAGAAGCCCCACAAACTTTTGTATTTATATGATATCTAGGGATTGTGAACATGAATTGCTTTCCCTGCTTTTCCTTAACCTGGAAGTCATCATTAATAATTTGGAAATCTAAGGAAGGACGATCTGAAAAACATCCCAAGTTTTCATATTTAAAGTCAAATTCCTTAAAATTCGAAACAGAAAAAATTTATTTCTGGCGAAGAGAAGCAATCGGTGCACACATTTGGTTCCGAAAGATTTCGAAGTAAGGCTCGGCAGATACTTAAGCCACATAACATACATTCTTCTTGGGACATGAATAAACCTCTAACTATCACCTATCGGTCAATCTTCCTTCGCAGCCAACTTTCGGTTTCTATTTCTTCAAAAAAACATCAACAGGTTGATCATAAAATGTAAAACCGCAGTTCCACCACGACCTTTCAATCAAACAACTCAAACATCTGTTACGTGACACTCCGCAACACCACCACCGTAGCGAAAGTATCTCTCGAGCACTCTGTCAACTTACACATTTGATAAAGGCGAAAACAACCATAAGCTCACCAGAAATGCAAATCATACGTTGACAGCCTCCAATTGCCACGATAAAGATACACGAATGAAGCGAATAAAAAAATACCAAAACAATTTCGATTAAAAGCCACAATTACCGACAACGACACCGTGTTCGGTATCAAAACACCGGCCAGCAGCATTAAGTCATTTGTAATGAGCACTGCGACAATAGAAACAATACTTTCTGTTCAGACTGGAAGATGTGTTGGCGCAGAGTTGGTTGCGACGGAGTTACAGGCGGCGGCGGCGGTGGTGATTTAAGTGTGTAAGCCCAAAACGAAATTAATTAAGAAGACGAAGGTGCGCAGAAAGAGGAGAATGCAAATTGGTGCTTAGTTCATAGCGCCTGACACATTTGTAGAGCAAGGTATGATGAACTCTTGTGAATTTCACTGGCTGCCCATCAGCTGAAAGTGAGCGCGATGCGGGATGCCACTTGTGTGGCTCGCATGCTAATTGAATTGGTTCGTTCCCCACCGGTCTCCGAAAAGTGCAACCGTGACGTTTGTGAACTTGCTCTTGGCCAATGAATCAATGATAGACTTAACCCATAATTATTTCGGACCGATGTTGAAAAACAAGTGGGGCAATATTTGGTTAGCGAATTCATAAGCCCATGCCATGCATTGTCGACGCTGTGCATTAACCTGAAATGAAAGTCTAAGGTCAAGATCTTACTGGTTGAATTGGGCAAATACCCAAACATTCCTACATGACGGTGTCTTGGCAGCTCTTGTACGCGGCAATTGAGGGCAATGAAACACTTGGATGAGACACCCGCCTCGCTTTTTGTTGATGAAGTGAAAAGAAAGTTTATCATCACTTCAAAACTGGACGGATTTCGATGCTGGAACAGCGGAAATCCGTAGGTGTATCTTGTGAGGTAGTTAAATGTCAAATTTTCTTAACTGAATATAGACTGGTATGGGCGTGAAAAAGGCAGAACGTGTTGCTTTTGTAAACATGATGATATGCCTTCATCTCGAGTGTGTCGATTGAATGTGTTTTTATTGGTTTGTAACATCGTGTCTTTTATGATTCGTGGAACGTATCATGTGTACAATGCCCGAAACTGCCAAAAGTCGCTAGCCAAAATGGTATCTAGCCAAATAACTTACATTCTTTATGGAAAATAATTTCGACTGTCTTTAAATGGTTAGTTTTCTTTTTCATGCTTTCGTTCACTTTGACTCTCAATAAACATCAACAAATAGACCATAGAATTAAGAAACATGGAAAGACACTTCGTCTTACAAAGCTTGAGCTTTTTCTAAGTTGTGGCCACCGGGGCATAGTGACATACATATGTACGTCGCCATACAAGTCGATTTCAAGTTCGATTTCATCTCACATTTTTTCACCGCGTCACCTCTTTTGAGTGGACGCCAACACTCAAAAGTTCTAATGATCGAATAAACGCTTCTCAAATTTCGCCGTTTGCAGTCGGCAATGAACTGCAGGTGTCCTCTAGTCGTGAAAGAATAATAACAGGCATAAGACAAGTAGTTGCTTAAGCTCACGGTAGTGCTGCTTAATTCATTTATCTGTCTCCGCGGGTTTTTGGTTTGCATTTGAAAACGGAGAAAATGCTTATTCAAAATCATTTTCAATCAGGTACATATTGGGCGTCTATAACCTCTTTCCATTGTAAAAAAACTTCATAATACTTTCAATGCAGAACACTTTTGTTTAACTTGACAAAGTTATTTTCAGCGGGTCTACGGTTGGTCAAGATTCTTGCAGAAATCGAAATAAATATTGGCCACAGGATGAAGGATTCGCTTTGTATGGTAGTTGCATCAAAACGGTTCAATCAAGGTCCGTCAACTTGTTTCGGGCCATCAAAGACTTGTGTGTGACGTATGCCTAGCATTGTCATGACGAAACACAAATTCGTTTCTGGTTGGTATATCTGGTTGCTCGATCTTAATTGCTTCAGTGAATAGATCAGACAATAACACCAATACCGAAATCAAACGCAGAATCACTCTTGCCCAAGCAATTGAGTAATACAGCCCTCTCTCGAAGGACTAAGCTTGCTTAATATAACACCTTGATCATCCCAGTTCTATTTTATGGCGCGGAAACCTGAACGACGTTACTAAAAGCGGATGAGAAGGCCCTTAGTCTTTACGAGAGAAAAGTTTTGCGTGCGATTTTCAGTACTGTTTGCGTTGATGACATCTGATGGAGAAGATTTATCGGCGAGCGCTATGGGCTGTACAGCGACATGCGCCTAGTCAATCGTCTTCGGATACAACGCTTAAGATGGCTAGGCCATGTAGAACGTATGGACGCCTTTGAATCTGAACCATTGGGACAACGCAACACTGGACGGCCTAGGCTAATGTAATGTGATAACCAACTTGAAGTGCGCCATTGGCGGCAACTAGTGAAAGATCGTGCTGGCTGGAGGCATGTTGGTTGAGGTCCAGGTAGCTAGAATTAACCGTTTCTCTTCATACCTGCAGCTCATAATATACAATTTTCTCTTAAGCCAAGCAAACACGCAACAGAATATTAGAACATTGTTTGCCATCGATCCAGACTTTGAGGGCATTTGTGGTTAATCATTGGTAATGGTCATAAGCACCTGAGTTTGAAGTTCTCGTAATCAATCCTCTTATCATGACCCATAATGAAATGGTTCGAAAATGTAATGCTAAATGGTTTCATTTCGATACTATTCAGCAGGGCTTCGTTTATGGTTATTTGGTCAGTTGAATCTTTGCGTCAACTCATGTGACACATCAATCTCCTTTGAGTAGCCTGTTTGATGATTTCAAACTCTCATGTTGATGTTTAATGCTTTCGGTATACTCTGATTGCTTCCGTGCTGGTCTAGCTCGCTTGCTTTCGGAAATGAAATCAAACAAATCACTCCTGGGTTTGACTTTCACTTACAGCGTTTTCACGGTAAATTGCAAAAATTTGTTGGTGTATTGCAGACCATTTTCACGGTAAATTGCAAAAATTTGTTGGTGTATTGCAGACCGTATTTCTTCAGATATCTTCTTAATATTTAAATCAGTATAACATTTATCACAAGCAATAGATTTCAGTGCTGTCATGAAAAAGCCTGGCAAGTCCTCTTTCGTCCTCTCGTGTGCGTTGGATGCAATCGAATTAGTGCTTTCAAATATATGAACACCAATATTAATTAGGGTCAAAAGAACGTGTATATTTTTATTATGGCCAAATATTGTAATTTTAACAGTCAAAAGCAATCCTGTGCGAAATGACGATAATTATCTTCAAACCTGCCTACATCTTAAATTTTGGTGAGCTCCATATCGCAATATTTAAATGGCGTGGTGGTAAGTGCGTCGACCGCCGCGCGGAAAGTCGGGACACCTCGCATCACCACCTCTTTCGAGCTACTGACAACACTCAAAGAGTATCAATTGTCTATGAAAAGCTTCTCAAATCTCGCCATTCGGAGTTGGCAAAAAACTGTAGGTCCCTCTATTCGTGAGAGAACAGTCGCACGGACAACACGAGTAGTGGCTGTAGAAGCTAGGCCGTGGTCTGTTTTGGGCTGTAGTGCCACTCAATTATTAATATTATTATCTGCATATGATCACTGCAATAAAATATTAATTAAACTTGACTTAAGAAATAAAGGCGAGTCAATTAAAAGGGATGAGAATTTCTAGTAAAATAACGGACTTGCTTAAGTCTATGCTGTACATAGACCCGGCAAAACTCATTGTAGTATCCTGGCCTTAGTGGATCTTTATATACCAGAGATTCGGTCTCCCCCTAATAATCGAACCTAAGGCTAGGATTCAATTCAAAGACCCACTTGGCTGAACCTTGATGGGGCAAAGTGACTCAAGCCAATATATGACTGCTTTAATGAGCTTGATGTGGCCATCATTGCTTCTCCTACGCATGCTAGATACAGAAATTAGCCTTTAATGGCACTGAGAACCCATTCTGCCGATTTACTTATGAACTTAATTTCAGCTCCGTGATGCGTTCGTTTTATTAGAAGAACAAGTTTTTTATGAAGCATGATTTTGGTCCTTCAAGTCAGCAGTTTTCGACTAAGCTATTTCAACAACCAGATAACATCATTTGAGACATCGATTGTTAAGGGTCATCCCCTGTTGCTTTTTGTTTGTCCAGCTCACATTAATTCTGAGGTGTACAAAACCCTAAGCTATTTCCAAATTATGGCACAAAATTGTGACATTATGAATCACTTCATAAGTACAGCCGCCAGCTTTAAATAAATCTGAACTCGCGACTTTGTTGTTTTCGGATTTTTTATAAATGCTGCTTAAATGCATCCAAAATCTCTTCCTGTTTTCAAAGTAAATTTTACCTATTCAGATAATTTCTTGGCGCTCTAGTTTACAAAATATCAGAATCAAGTTTATCTGACAACCACTCGTGTTGTTCTGAGCTCTGTGCTATTGCACTAAGTTTAATTTCTTCATTTCAGCCCTTAACCATAGAAGTATATACCTCCTACAAAATCTTGGCTATTTGAAGAATGTCTGAAGTGAGTAAGATGAATCTTGAGAGTTATGTCGTATACTAACCAATAATGTGGACGTTTCAATGGTTAGTAGGTCAGCTTTTTTGTCCCGAAGTCATCATTAACCACAAACCATTAAACAGCGGAAATCATGAATGACTGGGCACCACTGCACTCGAGGAATCCTCAACACCTTCGTACAAATGAATACACATAGCTCGTGCTACACTCACTTGGTCACTGACTTCGATAGCTGCCGCATTTCTGTTCGCATTTCGATCGAATTACTAATGAAATAGTTTGCCGCCGAAACAACATCAACTTGCGGCTAGCAACCAGCAACCAGAGGCAGACACGGCGGTATTGCAACTCCTCTCACGAATCTCGGACCATTTTACGCAACACTCGAACGGGTTGTATCTCTTTTTTACTGTTTTTTTGGCTCAGAGCATAATTGAACACAAAACCTGCCCGAAACATTGGATTTTGTGAACGCCAGAGCTGGCCAAACCCCAGCTCATTTGTTGATGCAAGCGACATTCGAAAGTGAATGAACTCTTTGAAAGTGAAGACACAGCCGTGCATGCGTTTGCGTGGTGGGAAAGTGACGGCAACGGAGCGGTAGGGTTAATTACAATTTGCTTCTTGCATTTAAAATAGAAGCAGTGTAACTAGACAATTTTGGTGTTCCGTATGAGCAGGTACAGCCTTCTATTGGCCTGAGACGCCGCGATCGCCGACTCAAATGACAAGTAGCCGCATAGCTCGTAAAAAGAAAGTCAAAGCGACAGTAACTTCGTGCGGACAGTCAGAATTTATGAGTTCGTTTCCCTTGCACTCACCTGGTCGACGACGCATTCTTTTGACGGCCAGCGGTGCAGACATGGACAGGAAGACGATATTCTCCTGTGAGTAGTGGCGGCGCAGCATTTCCGTGTCAAGGGGTTTATAGGTCAGTGTGGGAACGGAGGCGGAGGCACACGACAGAGCGGTTTTGAAAGTGAAACCGGTTGAGAGAGGGGCGCCCTTCTTTCGATGTGGCAACACGTTGATTTGGAATGTCTGCACGCTGCCTTTGACATAACTCAATGTACTGCTCTGGCCCACTGTCATCGTTAAGCGCATACTCTTTTCGCAGATAAATCGATTGGAATGGTTCGCTAATTACTTTTGACCAGAGCTTGTGCGCAGTGAGATGAACAGTGCAGTTGATGACTTGAAATGTAATAGGGAAGTTTTGTTTTTTTAGTTGTACGACATGGACAAGCAAAACTAAATGATGTATGGTGAGGACGGATTAAGTAACGCTAATTGTCTTGTCTTCTCTCGGGGAGGTCTGTGCGAAAGTTCTCACGCAAATAATTTGTGCGACTTAAACAAATGTTTTTGAATGTTTTGTACAGTTTTTCGCTAGTGTTAAAAGCGACCCAGTTTGGAGATGTAAGTTGGAAGCAGCTTGCTGCCGACATAGTGTGTTATTTATTTTATTGCGACACCACTGTAGTGAATTTAAAAATAAATGGCAGATCAAGCAGTAGAAAAAACTGTGGATCGAACCCAAATGGTTTAATTTAAAATGTAGGTTCTTGTGAGCCTTAGTGCCACTCAATTATTATTATTTACGATGAACCACAGGTTGGTGTTTTGGTTGCCAATTTTAACTCTTACTGATTTCCAACTGGGCTGTAACTTGGGGATGTGAATAGGCCACCTCGGAGCAGCAATTTTAGTCGTTTGGTTTTGTTTATGGGGAACCGTGAATGAAGTGTGAATTCATCAATAAGGCCTTGGGGATGGTGCTACTTTAAAGCCAGCTGAGGCAGCCACTTGAATGTAACTCTCTTTGTAATACACCACAGATCTAAAGTAGGATGGAAACTGAAATTGGGAAGAGTAAGCCTGCGCCTAATCTCGGCACTACTACTTTCAAAGTTGAAGTTACGGAGCGGATGTATGCTGACTCTATTTTAGCTTTGAGGTGCCCATCGTGTCATTTTGTTTCAAGCCGAGGTTGATAAACTGCCTGTCCCGTCTTCGATAAGACGAATTAAATTATATCGAAATGTTGTCTAATATATGTGGTATACCTGTACCACCTACTTTTCAAAGGCCCTTCCTAGCTATATGTTCTTTTAAGGACTTATCTCTTTACGGACGTCGGCGTATTTGTTATCGAGTTTGGCTTTTGAATGTTCTTGGATCCTCACTTATGTACTGAACACATAAATGATTTTCGCTAAAAGTGTATTTTAAAAGTAATTCAATTCCAAATAAGTATTGCATGCCCACTGTACAGTATATGCAGACGTTTGAGTTTCCAGTTCAGTTCAAATGTTATTGTTCAGATATCAGAATTGTTATATTCTAGGATCCACGGAAGTTCGAATGCTCATGGCATGCTAAGGAACTTGGCATTATACTTACTAAGCAAGTATATCCTGTTCTTTTTAACTAGTTCAAGAATGAATCCATTCATATTGGATGTTTATGAAAAAAAAATGTGTTAACCTCATGCGAAGGGTCTGAAGGTTCAGCATGCCGCGTTAATCACTTAGAGGAAATTCGGTGAAACCCTAGGATAGTTTGATTTTTAAGGAAGGCTGCCGCCAGTTGCGCACTCCAAGTTGGTTGAGGTCCTTCTCCACTTGTATGCACCACCTTAACCTAGGTCGTCCTCTGTTGCGTTGTCCCAATGGCTCAGATTCGAAGACTTTTCAGGCCAGGGCAGTGGTGTCCTTACATCTTAAGCATTGTATCGGAAGACGCTTGATAGGCGCATGTCGCTTTACAGCCCATAGAGTTCGTCGTTGAATCTTCTTCTCCTGATGTCAGCAACGCAAACAGGACCAAAAATCGCAGAACTTTTCTCTCGAAGAGACCAAGGGCATCCTCATCCGCTTTTAGTAGTGTCCAGGTTTCCGCGCCATAGAGTAGGACTGGGATGATCAAGGTGTTATATAAAGTAATCTTAGGCCTTCGAGAGTGGGCTTTATTACTCAATTGCCTCTTGAGCCCAAAGAAACAGCGATTGGCAAAAGTGATTCTGCGTTTGCTTTCGGTACTGGTATTGTTGTCCCTATTTATCGCGGAGCCTAGGTAGATGAAGTCCTTGACTACCTCGAAGTTTCTGCTGTCCAGTGTGACGCTCTGTCCGAGACGCCGATGTTGTGTGTTCTTCCTTGGTAGCAGCATGTACTTCGTTTTACCCTCATTAACCACCAGACCCATTTTAGCCGTTTCCGCTTCAATACCAGCAAACGCCTCATTGACGGCTCGCTGTAGTCTTCTTCAAATTTAGTCAAATATTACAACGTCTTGAGTGCTTATTCCTCAAATTTAAAACTCCCCCTGTTTCACACAAAAAAGTCTGCTTTACTTTTTTCTTGACAAAGTTTTACCACTTTAAGAAGTTCCTTAAAATATGACTTGTCACTTAATTAATCATTTGTCGTACTGATCGACCTTAAACTCAGTCTGCTAATAGACAACCAAAAAAACACAAACCAGAACTTAACAATGCCGCAAAGTTGTTATAACTACTCTCCGGAGGCACTTTTAGGATTATACAACAAGCTTCATACAAATTAAAACTCCTCACCGACTCCACATGGTCCACCGATCAATGATGAATTGTGCCTGTATGTCTTTGCTCTTGCTGTTTGTTTATCGTACAATACAGAGCAATTTTTGTTTGTCTACGTTTTTGCCCAAAAAGCAAATATGGAGCACGTTGCCTGCACAGAAATACATCCTCAGCCACAATTGCCAACTTGAACATACCCACGGCGGATATGTGCGACCAGGCTTAGCCAGGAAAACAACTTTCGAAAACATCCTTGAGTTGGGACAGTACGCCGCTTATGTGTTTCCATTACCGTCACTGCTCTTGCCGACGTCGCAGTGGTGGTTTGCTGCCGTTGTCTTTCATGCTGGCTATCTGGCAAATGTATCTCCGAACACTGTTTTTCCCTCCCCTGCACGAGCGGCTACGTATTGCAGAATTGTTTCGATTACGTGGTGTGGTGTGGTGACGGCAAATGGGGTATGTGCTCGCACAGAGGTTGTGAGCTCCAGCGGAGACTGCATGTACAACTATTATACAATCACTTCGAAGTGATTAACCATGAAATATGAAAAGGTAGAGCAGCGGATTTCGGTTGTCAACAGCTGGGTCATTTCGGGAGTGACTAACTTCGATTGGAGCGTGACTAGTGCTGAAAGGTAGAACAAGCCGGTTGGAAATGCTGAATGATCCTGTTTCATGGGAAAACCGATTGAAACACATGTGCAATCAATCAAATTGCTTGGCAATGCTGGCTTGTACCGGACTCGTAAAGGGGAATTCGCTGTTATGGTCTGTTCATGACTTTATAAAGCAGAAGGTATGAGATTAAGCTGCTGTCATTTCATTGACGATTTTTGGCATTAATTTATGAAATGAGGTGTTTTTTAGCCACAAGTATTTTATGGAACACTTTAGGGACAATATGAGAGTCAATGAAATGCCGATCATGTGGCACCAAACAAACATTCATAAGATGAACCTGTTTAACATAAGACGTGTAGTATAAGTGGGAAATTCGTATTTCTGGTTAGTTATCAACATTAAAAAAACATTTCTCTTATAGTTTCCTTACTTCCTTGACTATATAGAACTTGTTTCATTTCCTAGCAGGCGACTTATCGGCGTGCAAACAAACCAATACACATTCGCTAAACACCCCAACAAACTACAGCTAAATGATGACAACCTCTGCGACGCCTTCGAAGGCGATGAGAAGACTGTAGAGCACTTCCTTTGTCATTGCCTCGTTTTTGCTGAGATCAGGTGGTAGATTGTTTGCGTTGACATGATGAAAGCTGATGATGCAGGCTCTGTGCCATGGAGTACCTGCGAGTATTCCTTCGGACGACCAAGATTGCATTGAGTCGCTGAAGAAATATGCGTCAACATCTGTAAGTTTGTTAATGGGTGTTTTAAGCCTCTATGTCCACTTTTTCGTGTATGTACAGGAATGTAAAATTACCATTTACCATCTACCAGACAGAAAACGGGAAGACTTATGAAAAGTAATAATTTTTGTTTGCTAGATACTGCATGCCAATGTACAAAAATTCATGATTATAAAACAAGCGGAGTTCCCAGACCATCCTCTCTTTCATCTTGGAGTAGCCTGCGTAAATTTTCAACGCAGCAAAGTTTCTTAGTACATTTTTCTCTCAGAGCCTTCAGTCTCGAATTAGTGTTTCTGTTGCTAATTTCAAAGACCTCAAAAGCAATGCTGTAACCTTTATTTCTGTTTAGAACATTTCTTTTTGGAGATTCTCCCTGTTTCCCAAATTGCCGCCACTGCACTAATGACTGTCAGCCTAGGTTCTTATTTGCCAGTAAATGTATATGGTTAATCGATGCATGGGCAGCCGAAGTGGTGACACTGAGATAAAAATACTGAACCATTGCTTAATGAACTAGATATTTGCCGATTGTAGCTTCCTCAACTTGATGTTAAATGTTTTTTTCTTACATCATAGTGTGAATTAAATGTTTTCAATACATTTCGGACCCCTGGACTGTGTACATTTGGAGAATGGATAAAATTACAAGTAGTTGCAAGTTAGGTAAGACTAAGTTAGAGCGGTTGATCGTCTATGGGCAACTATAATTTGCCCATATTTAGGGCACTTGTAACCCCGCTTGGATAATTTCCCTCATTTACCAGTAAAAACAGTGTGAGCTGACTATTTAGGTGTACAACTCTTTTGTCACAGAGTTCACCAAGGGTGCCAAAAAATTGCCTTCTTTGGTGTGTCTTTTTGCTTTTTGCAAGTGTCTGGGATCTTTAGAAGAGGTAAGGTAAGGATCCTCGAAACTACAGATCCTGCGTGAGGGGTGCCGAGCCTGGAACGCAGAAATTTTAATAATTTTTAAATTAATTCGTAGACACGCTTTGTTTAAGCTGACGAGACAGAGGTGGACCGCTTGATTATAAAACAAGCGGAGTTCCCAGACCACCCTTTCTTTTGTTCACCCAATGTATGAGCTCTAGGTAGGTGTAAAATAGAGGTTTTGGTATCGAGCCTGGCAAGACCATTACCCTCGAAAATTGCTTAGATTTCACTATATCCCGGCACCTATACAAGGTGAATATTGAAACATCTAATGCTCTGCTTGGGAGATCAGACACAATGAGACATCACTTGAACAAATGATTACATAATATTTCTTTTGATTCTATCGTTGTTTCTCAGCCATACAAGCGCTCCTTTGACAATATAAAGGTAAATCAAAGAAGAGACAAGGATTCTGGAATAGATTCGTTTGATTTTGCTTTTTATAGTTAAGTTTATTTCTGGTATAAGGGTACAAAGTTCTACCCGTTTTTCACTTCTCCACTCTGGGTTTCTTTCCCCTTTTTCAAGTAGATCCTAATACGCATTTTTCGAAGTTCTCTCAAATGGCATGTACAATTTAAAAGTTTCGTACTCACTCCTTATAAAGGAAAGTCCATAATGCACCATGTAATTTGTGATTCACTAAGGTGTGTTGCCCAACTTAATTCGACTTTTCTTTGTTTGAGGATTTGACAAATTTAACCATGGAGAGTTACACAATTGAGTAGCGCTTTATGATTGTTGAAGCCATTCACGAAAGTTGAAGTTCAAATCAAAATGCATTTTCTCCACTTATTAATTTTTTTGGTCAGTATAGTCTACTACGTGTTCACAATCGGTAGAATTGTGCGCAAATTTTCGCAAACATGTAAACCACCTGTGCATTCTAAAGAGTGACCGTTAGGTGCGGTTACTTGGCTGGAGGCGTCATCGGGCCGTACTTCTTCAAAAATGGGTAGGGTCAAGCAGTTACCATGAATTGTGTTGATGATAACGAACTTTTGACGAAATGGACTTTTATGATATATGCTTCCAACAGAATGGTGCCACTTGAAACAATCAGCGAATTCAATGGTCGTGTTATTCGTGACGTCGTGTTGAGTTTAATAGGTCGCCAGGATATAGGCCATCGGAAAGAGACAAAGCGTCATTGGGCAATATTTAATTTGACGCATAACTGTCATGCATCCTTCTATCATAATGAAAAATATTGAGATAATTTTCGGAAATTATCATCGTTCATTTTCATTGGCCCATCCTTTAGATTAATTCTTTTCCAGGCAAGTGTAATTGCTGCATTCAATATCAAATAAACAAATATATAAGTCTGCCATTTAATTTAATTATTTCCTTCCCTAATTGTACCTGCTTATTATGACCAATCGTTTCTCTGGCAATTGCAAAAGTCCTGCTCCACGAGTATTTCCAGATGTAACCACATAAATATTAGGTTTCTCAATTTCTCGGCATGCAAAACCAGCACGTTCCATTGTGGTTTAAAAGCAGCACCCTGTTGGCTGCTGTACTGCAACGTCCCATCGGTTAAAGTAAATTATTTCACGAAACGTGTTGGGTCTCTGTGATTGTCGTCGACTCCACACGGACTGGAGTGTAAAATCCTGCTGCACGGGTTTGTGCATCTGCAGTAGACGACAACCTTGGCTTCCTTTCCTGATTGAGGGGCAAGCGAATGCACTGTCCTTGACTTTCACTCACAGACGCTCAGAGATGGTGCTCTAGATCGTGTTTCAGAAAATTTCGTTTAAACAATTCTGGCACTTGAAGGCCATAGAAGGTTCTCCAGTATCGAATTGTGGTTTGTGGTCTTAAGTGTGCAACGCACCCGAAAACTGAAAGGAATGCTACCCACGCCCTGCTATATTTAAATTAAATATGTGGCGAATCAATCCATCAAATGTAAATTATTATTGTAGGCGACATTTGAGTGTCAATGCGTCACCCCCTTCAAACGAGTTCTGCTGAGACGGATGTAACTTCAGAACAATCCATCACTTATGCGTAGCAAGGCTTAGTCTAGTCGATATTCAAAGAAAAAAATCTATACCGCAACAACGGCCGCTTACGGCATAATGAGCTCAAAAAGTAATTAACGTGTTTTTTTTTCTTCTTTCCAAACCGTAGCCAAAATTGATTCATGTGTGTGGAGGTGAATGGAATAAAGTAGTTTGGCCCGCAAGGGTTAATGTGTTGCGTAACAAACCACTGCTGGATCAGATTGCTAATCGATGTTTTTCTTGAGGACTTTTTTTTTTAGAATATGAGGTGATTGAAAAGTTCATCATATTGGTAAGTGATTTTCAGGGATCTGAAGAGGGCTTAGGCACACAATCAGATGAAACTTCCAGTGGATTCACTGAACTGCTGAGAACCATTCAGACTAACGAAAAACGAAAAACCTCAAGTTGGCCGCAAGGAATAAGACACAATGAATCGAGCGATGATGAGAGAAGTTCAAGTTTGAGAGCGTCTCAAAGAGTTGTAAAAGGAAAAAATCATATTTCAGAAGAAGGGCAAAAAGTGTGAATTTATCTTCAGGCATATGGTATACCGCAAATCAAGGCTTAGGACTTGAGGTTGATTGTACTCGTTTTTTGGTTAATGAGAATGACTTCTATTTTTTTCCTACATACTTAAGTGGTATCCGTTACAGCATTTTAAGTTTGACACTTGTGACTCATTAACGAATGGAGTGATTTAAGTCCTTGTTCACAGATGGTAGCGTGGAAACAGTAGTTATGTATATGTCATATAGAAAGAATAAAATGGGTATTCTTTGTAACAAGCCCTAGGTGTTGCCGCAAATACCCTTACACTGACGGAAAACTGACGGCGATTTGGTAGTTTTTGATTTAATGTTCATATCTACAATTTCGCGTATGGCGACGCCACATAAAACTATTTGAGGCAGCCAAAATCCTCTTTCTTATATAAAGAACAACCTCGAATTTAAGGCAAATAAATTTAAGTCCATGCCTACGGTAGTCGTCCATCGCTTTTGGACAAACAATCGCGGCAACGAGGCACACGGTAAGAAATAAGTACCATTCATTTTGTAGAGTTTCTTAAGGAGCACTTTCTTACAAGTTACAGATCGGATATTGATTTTTCTTTCAGTCTGTGCTTAAAAGTGTTCTATCAGGCCTATGTCAGGCGATTGTGAGGCGTTCTCAGTTACTTTGGTAAGTCCCTTGTTGAAAGGAACTAGCCTAACCCTATTTCTTTAAGCTATTTCATTACATTTTTTTAAATATCCATTGTAGTCTAAAAAACAACTATTGGCATGCACCCTCACATGACCACGTTTCCAACGTCAGGTCCTATGCATAGAGATATCATTCCCTGAGTGGCTTATTTGACAGGCGGCATACATACATTTCGTCTCGCTTTGATTACAAACAATTTAATTTGTTTTTGTCTCTAAAAATTAAAGTCTTCTAGAACTCGTATTCTTTTGCTCAAGTCGTTTTTTCGTATTTGTTTGTATGTTATTAAAATAAACAATGTTTAGCTTTGTTCTCTCACACGAAGAGACGATCTTCACATTGTTGCCCATTCCTAAAGGAGCTGTTTTGCGAACAATAGTTATCAGTGACTTAAAAGTGATGGTGCGATGTAAAAATATGTGCAGTCCAAGATTTGATCGCACATGTGAGTCGGCGCAAATACCCACTACACTATAGCGTCCACTCGATAGGCTAACTGAAACTGTAAAAGGTTTAGACACCAAAAAAATAAACTTTAAATCATAGACGTCAAATAAATCAAATCCTAAATCATACAATAAAAATCTGACTATCTAAGTACATAGGCGATCTACGTTAAGCGTTGGAGTTAAAAATCATAATAGAGACAACTTGAAGTAAAGTTAAGGAGATTTTAACGCTTTTCCCAGGTAGATTGTAGGTTTTGAAATAGACGATGAACTTCAAATGGACTTCAAATGATCATCTTCAGCTGTTTCTGCCTGCTTCATAAGAAAGGATGGGTAGAACTCTTCAGTTATTCCTTCCACTCTGTTGCCTTAGTCGCACTAACACCAAGCTTATTGATTGCGGTAATATTACCTGATACTTTTGACAAGCTGTTTAAGTTTTAAATTTTGGGTTTAAAGATATAAATTTTCCATATAGGGATATATATTATGTGTACCTAATCGGCAGTCCAATGATGGGAACACATTCTTAGCTGTATAAAAACCAAATAAAAAAATCAACAATTCTACTTTTAATCATCAATTTATTTAAAAATAAATACAAGATGTGTGATCGCCGTGGCGTAGTGGAAAGTGTGTCGACAGCCACGCAGAATGTCGGGGTACGATTCCCGGAAGGGACACCTCCGCACTTTTTCACGGCACCACCTCTTTCGAGTTGCTGGCAACACTCAAAGAGCATCAATTGCATATGCCGATCGGAGTCGGCAAAAAACTATAGGTCCCTTATACTCGTGAGAGAACAGTAGCACGCACAACACCAATAGTTGTTGTAGAAGCTAGGCCCTGGTTTCTTGCGGATTGTAGTGTCACTCAATTATTAATTATTAAATACACGATAAGACTCTTCGATTGTAATAGAAACTAGTAGATATTTTGCTGTGTATTACATACATCTACAAGAAGAACGGATCCGTTTCAACCGATAATGCAATAAATGATGAAATGAAGAATTCTCTGAAAAGTTAAATTTTTGAGTGACTTAGTTTCAAAACATATTCTCTTCTTCAACGCGCTAAATTTCTCATAGCGTCATCTTTTTGAAACCGAACTCACCAAGATAATGTGCTTGAATTTCAGGAAGCTCATAGTCTGCTAACATGGCGTAATTACGTTTATTGTTGATGGTAGAATTCTGATCCACCTCATTTTGCTGGATGTAGTCTAATCGGTCTAGTACGCTTCACTGCAACTCAAATCTGCGAATGGTATTAGCAATAGTGGTTTCAGTAGGTCGGTTATGTGCATCCTAAGTTTTCTCACAAAACGCTGATTTTCGTAAAACCGTTTTTTTTTTTTAAGTCTGATAGGATCTAAGCGTGAACTGTCCAAAAAAATACTTTCGAAAAAACAACCTCACGATGCCCGATACTCTTTAGGTGTTGTCAGCATCCTGAAAGGTTCAGAAATTGATCTTAGGATATTCAGCGTGTGTGTAGACGCATGATGATCACTTCCTCATTTATTGTTTTTGAATTTAATTTAAGCTTTGACTATAAAAGTGAGTCCACACCTATTCTCAAATAGAAGGAACCTTTCGAATAAAATGTACATATAAAGAAAAATATATACTTTGAAATACATTGCTAGTTTATTGACTTAATCTCCTTTCCAATAATAATAATAATTGAGTGGCACTACAGCCCACAACCAGAACCTAACTTCTAAAACAATTACCTATCCGTGCTATTGTTCTCTCACGAGTAGAAGGGACCTATAGTTTTTTGCTGACTCCTAACGGCGAGATTTGAGCAGCTTTTCTAGACAATTAGTACTCTTTGAGTGTTGTCAGTAACTCGTAAGAGGTGTTGCCGTGAAAAAATGCGGAGTTGTCCCGTCCGGGAATCGAACCTAGATCTTCTGCGTGTGTGTCTAGGCAATTACCCACTGCGCCATGGCGACCACCAATCTCCTTTTTATGTCCAAGCAAAATCATTCAAGTGTCTAAATATAAATTAAATGCAAATAGCTACAATATGAAAACCCCACAAAAGTAAATGCAATGCCCGCCATGCTTCCGCCGGTATATTAATTAGATTTTTATTTTAGTTGTAATTCCAACAATTATCATCAGTCAACAAAATCTTTATTGTCGGTTGTGTGTTGAAAGATTTAATGTCTCTACACTCTGCGTTCATTTAGACACGTAATTGAATACAAAATAAAACAAACAATCTATCCACCGCACTCAAAGTACTTTGAATTCACCAAAGTCTTCATTGCCTGCCGAAAGCAGAACATCCACGCCACTTTCACTGCAAGCCAAGCACTCGGCAAGAAAACAAAAAAAAAAAAAAAAACAGAAAAAAACACCCCACTCTCTTGGATCCAGTGTGAAGGAAAACCTTCAGCGAAAGAAGTTATTTAATTTTTACTATTACGCGATACACGGTTATTTTTTGTCGATTGACGGAGTAGCAACATCAAGTTGCAGCTTGGTTTCGCACTTGAGTAACCTTCTGATTGCTTAGACACTGCTCCACAACAAGTGCGCGGCGCGCCGCAGCGGCCTCTACATGTGCTGGCGCTATGCTGCTTGCAGCGCGAATTATTGGGGGCACACACACGGAACTAAATGTTGCTGCAATTTGTTGTTAGACATTGTTCAATGAACTCCGGCACTTCGGCAAACCTGATTAGATTCAATCGCAGAACGGAACTCGAAGCCGGCTTTGCAGTCTTGCTCGAGGTGCATGATTTCTCTTTTGGGCGGTCTGCAACACCTTATCTTAACATCACCCCACAAGGCGACTCCTAAACTAGTTGGACTTGCAAATTTTTAATTAAAAAACAAAATTGCAATCGAACACTCAAGCGACGTGGCGAGGAGAACGTGTTGCACTGAGCTCTATTGATTACAGAATTATTGTTTTGAAGTCCAAGGTTTGAGCAAGCGTACTTAAAACTTGCCATTGAAAGGCGCTAGCTAGGCTTGTTAAGCCTTGATATAATTGCACTTAGTAGCTGCAGGAATATAAGAGTCTGAATATATTAAAATGCACGTGCAACTGGCATGATTAAATTGTAAGCTTGTTTCTTGTAGTAGCATTGATGGACACGATGCGGGGTTGGCTCGTGAAGTTGGTGGATGAGAAAATCTGTTGCTATCTAGTGGGCTAGTGAAGTACTTCCAACAAGTCGAAGGTTAATTCTTGAGAATAATTGAAAGAAAGTGCTTCTGGGTTGCACTCTCTGTTTATCATTTAACGCACGAGTGTTTGACTTTCTCATTTGTTAAACTTTTTTCATATGGATGCGCCTCATAAGCTGTTGCAGTTAAGGGGAAACTGTGGGTAGATGCAGGAACATAAGTGCCGTAGGCTAGAGCTTAAAAACATTTTTAGTTTTTTGAGAGTTACCCGTGGGAAAGTTCAGAGAGCGCAATTAAAAAAAAACTTACTCTCAAATTATCGAAATTCTGTCCTTTAAACTTGGGCTTAGATAGGGCATCACTTTTTAATTTAGCTTCTTCTCAAATCAAACGTGTTTTCTAATTTATAGAACAGGCATAAGTTCCATCAACTTCTATTATACATTCTTTAAGTAAATTGTTACTGGAGATACTTGATATTAGCTTGCTGATTTGACATTTAAAGTAGTCAACAAGTTTTGGAAGGACACCTTCGAAATAAGGCGATGTCGGTATTTAAAAATTACCGTTGTGTGTTGGGCGCTAGGGATTCTTGTTAGAATAGGAGAGAATTTTCCATCGAGCCGCTCCCTTTCTTTCTGATCCCGCCAAATTACTTTTTATTTTTTTATTGTATCAAATGAAAAAACTTACAAATTCAACTCTTTGACGTAAAAGGTTTCACTTCCGATATCAAATTTCCACGCGTTTAGTAGTTTAGACATGACAGTGTTCACCATGATTTTTATGCTAACCTAAGATGCAAGAATAGACAGTGGTTTCTGAAACTGTAGTAGTTTTTCAGTTGGTTTATTGGGGACATCATTAGCTTCAAATTATTTTGTTTTAACAGTTTCGATACTAAGGAAACATGAACTTTAACGAAAAGTAATCAGGAATCGTTTTCTCTGAAAACTAGTCTTACTCTTTAATTTTAAGTTTCAAAAGATATGCCTAGGAAGATCTTCTTTTATAAAATGTATTGAGCAATCAAGAATACATTGCAAGGAACTGAACAAGATTCGGAAATTTGTTCCGGGTCTATTATATTCCTTTGAACAGCTGCTCAATATGGAGTTTCCCCATCATCGTCACGTTTTCCAGACTATCCCGGTGAGTGACTCCCGCAACGGCAAGGAGAAATCTCATTTTGGCAGCTTGTTTTCGCGATTGTATTCTTTCGGTCATTACCCGAATTTCATGACCTTAGGTGAGAGCGGGGCAATACACTGAGTTAAAAACCGATAACTTGGCTCTGGTGCTCACCAATGTGCAGCTTCTTTTTTAGGTTTCTGTTGGAAATAGCTTTGTTGCAGGACGATAAACACACAAGTCATTGGCAGGTAATGGTGTAACCTCCCAAACAATTAAGGTTCTAATATTACATAAAAGTACTTGTTTAGCTTTTCTAGATATCATGTTAATTATCTGAGAACTTTAATTGTACGGTCACCGTGATATACGATGACTAATTTATTGGTTTTGAAATACCGATTCAAGATTCGGAAAACAAACGGCTTGTTTATTGTTGTTTAAAGCATCGCCAAATTTATTGCTTGCTATTCTTAACTTCTTCTTTAAGAATAAGAATCACTTATTTGCTTTCTTTGGAAATATTTACCTAAATGTATATAGGACTTTTGCTTAATAGGGTTCCACTCAAAAATATGAGCTACCAGTAATCGGTAGGTAATTATTTTTCTTTACCAGTTTCTGATATTTTGCGTTTCCTTCCTTTTTTGTGTGTGTCCTTTGTTTGGATTTGGTATTGCTCTGGCAAATAAGTATTTCTCTTTCCATGATCTGCCAATGGTTCTACGCTCCTGCTTGCTGATCTCTAAGCCCAGTCCCCCTTCGCCGCACAAAAACTAAGCCACCGAGGGACGGGATAAATTGGAGAAATTATGGTGCAATGATGTTTTTGTTTTAAAGTTTGTCCGTTGCTTATATCTGTGTGCTGTTCTTCTTGTTGGTGTTTGATTTGACGGATTATGGTTTGACAGAAAGAAAAAGAAAAACAACTGAGTGGAAGTGGAAAATCGAGGAAATTTTTGTATCACGAGAATTTGAAAGCAAATGAGAATCATGATCGGAATCCGGTATAAGGGCAAACTATCTCAGAAACTCAGGTTGTATTTGTATGCGCCACCTGCTGACAAATAATGAACAAAAAATAAAAAATAGTTTCAGCTTAAGGGGTGTCCCCCACTTAGAGGCCTATTGCTGATAAAACTTGATTTGCACTGATTATTCTTTTCACATCGAATTTTAAGTCAATGTCAGGCATGCAGGTTTGCAGCGTATTAAGGAGTCTCGAATTAACTGCTTGATCAGACCAACTACAAATGTCTTTGGAAATTTATCAAATCTTGATTCGACCTCGTTTAGGTCAATCGGGTGCCGCCAGAGCCAGAGCCTGGCTTGTTAGAGTTTGGGATACATCTACATCACATCGCAATGAGATAGAGATGGATATGAAGTGTGGCCAATAAAATCATACTCTTGAAGAGTGTCCATTTATGACTTGACTGTCATCAAAGAATGAAAGTGGCATATTGGAAGACACAGGCAATTTTGAAAGTTTGCATTTTAGCTTACGAACCAGCTCATCAGTATAGAAGTGATCACATCGAGTGTTAGCCAAGTGGTGTGAATGCACCGTTTGCGAACCAATTTCCATTGTTTTCAGTCCAGAAACATTTGCATTTTTTAAATAATTGTTTGATATTTGATCGTTCACTAAGTATGTTTATGTTTTTTAGTGAAATTAATTTATTCCGTATAACATTTTTTGAAAAGACCTTGATTCCATACTCTTAAAATCTTTAATCGTTGTCAGCAAAAAATTTGTTTAGTTGGTGTTTGACGTTCTGATTTGAGGTGAAGGTTTTCCCACCCAAAAAATTTTGTAGAGACCTGAACAGGTAATAGTCAGAAGGTGACAAAACTGCAGAATATGGTGGGTGATTGCACATCCCATCCAATCGGCAAAAGCTTTTGACGAATAATCAAACTATTGGTCTCAAATTTCGTTCTGTAAGAACATTAGAAAACTATGTCTTAAGTTTTGAAATTAATCCGAGACATGTGTTTTTGAACGGTCACTTAAGATAAATTCAATCTTTCGGCAATCTGCCTAGATATACACGATTTCCATCGACTTTATTTTATCCACATTAGCTTCAAGACGCTTTCCCAGACGTGGTGTAGCTTCAAGAACGTAATTGGCGCAACGAAATTTTGCAAACCAATCTTGGCTTTGGCATTCGCTCAACATACTTTCTCCGTACATGCCACATAATTGTCGTCTTTACCCTTTTGTTAGTAAAATAGTAAAAATATGTCAAAAATTTCCTTTTCGATCTTCCATATTTAAGAGGCTAAACAAGACAAACAAATTTATATTGTTTTTCTATTTCACAGGCACAGCAAAGAGGTCGAGTGAAATTTGCCTTGAATCCTCTAAACGATGAATCTGACTCGAGTCCCAGTTCCGAAAAACCGTCAAGACCTCCACGAGTGCGAACAGCTTCTCCACGAACAGTTAATCGCGTCAAAACTGTCGAATCGACAACAGACGACAAAAAAGATGCCCTCCGCAGTCCGCAGCGCAACAGAAGTCGTAGCCGTTCAGAGGATATTTCCTCAAAGAAACTTGTAGCAGAAGCCACTGATAACGTTCCATCATTTCGTCAAAGAAAACGAGTGAACCCGGCTCCAACTGTTGACCAACCAACAAAAGTTCAGCTGCCGACAGTCAGCGTAGAACGTAAAAATGTAATCCGGCAAAGTAGGAGTCGCGTGGAATCACCTGTCACAAGCGCTTCACAAGACTCCTCGCCTACAAGCTCCTCTTCCGCTCCACACTTTCGACGAAGATCCGACGTTGCTTCGGAGGAGTCTTCGGAGAATATTCGAAAAGTTCGGACTTTTACATCTCGCAGCGTAACCAGACGTGTGGATGAGGACATATCATCGGAGATACCTTTACTCATTACAACCCCTAAGACCAGCTGGAAGAGTCCAGTTATTCGAAGGGGAACGGCCAAGGCAAAGCTCGCTGAACTTCCTCAACAACCACTGGATGACGATCAGTTGGAGGACGAAAATTACCCAGAACACTTTAAGCTTCTTTTGAAGAAGAAGAAAACTGTCCTGCCTCCAAGAAACGTGCCCAGGCCACCTTTGGATGAACCGGCATACGCCAAGTCAAATGAAATCGATGATGTCACAAGGGCTGCGGTACGGTCTCGCCGTCCTGAGAAGAGCAGCCAAGAAACCAGTGCCGAGGTTGTTGAGGTGTCACAAGCTATTCTGCCGAAAGTGAAACAGGTTGAACTGCGGAAGGAAGACACTGTCCGAGCAGGGTTCAAATCGATTCGTGTGGAATCATCTGTTGAAGATACGGCAAGTGCAGAGCTTAAAAAGAGTCCTTTAAAATCTCGTCAAACAGAAAAGCAGTCTGAAGATAATTTGCCAGGCAAATTTAATTCCAAGGAAAGCACCAGGTCAGCTTTTAAGACACGACGGGTTGATCCCAAAATTGAGGAAATTCCACTTCAAGTCAAAAACGCGGATGTTCCAAGAGTGTCGTTCAAGTCTCGAAGAACGGAACCCCAAGCAGAAAAGGGTGAGTCTCAGGAGAAACCGAACGAAATTGCGCAGTCGACGAAGGCGTCGAAACCATTGTTTATCCCACGAAGAGCCGAGCCCTACCGACCTAAGCCAACATCGACAACAGCACGCACAACCACCACAACCCTCAGATCGAATCGAAAAGCCGATGACGTTAGAGCAAAATTTAAGACGCGGGTCAATGGTCGCCTTCAATTCCCTTCCCTGAAACCCAAGACAGCACCAGTCTCTGACGAAGTTGTCAAGGATGGGAACGAAATCGTCTATAACAAGCCGAAGGCTGTCCGTGTACCACAGATAACAAAGTCAGTCAACTTGGCTCTAGACAAACCAGCTGTTGATGCTAAAACGAAGGTAAGTGCTCAGAAGGCGTTATCAACATTCACTGACAGTGGGTCGTATTTTCTTGCAGTCAAAGACGCAAAAGTTCAGCTCGCGTTACCGCGGTGATGCCTACAGTCGCTACCAGCAAAAGACGGAACCATCAAAGCCGATCTATACACCAACCATACCCGCGGTAACCACCGAACCCGTAAGTAGTTGCCTTGATCTTAATACCCCCTCTCCACTTGCATTTCAATGTCGTCCAAATGAACTCGAAATCACCAAAATTTTTGCAAGAAATGTATTAGAAGCCAAACATTAGCGCCAACATTCACCATCTCATATTGACATTGCACATCACAATACTCGTACATTAACACAAATTTTACTGTTTATGCAACTCAATTGGTAACATGCGACCCGACCGGACAAGGACGAAATTGACTCGCTCATTGTGTTTGTTTATTGTGGTAGGCTTGCGGGCTTTATTTTGGAAAGAGGTGGCTAGGTGATGGGAAATTGTATGCTGCCTGCTACTTAATTTTAAGATTTGATTTGATCGACGCCAGCCCCAGAAGGCTGTTCAGAACGGAGTTCAGTAAGCGATGCTGGATGATTTATTAATCGAGTGTCCAAAATTTCGTGTGTGCACACATTTGTGTCCTACGATTGCTGTCTGGAGATTCGCTTGCCTCTCCAAAAGATGGAAATCCCGATGTTTATTCATAGCCATATTAGGTAATTTTATTTAATGGCTTCATCAGGCCGTTGTCTGAGCGATCAAATTTTGCTGCGAAATTTTGACTACTGGCAAGGTTTTACTGGCGGTGTCATAGTGAAAGTGAGAAGAGATTTATTGAATGAATGAATATCTTACATCTAAGCTATACAGCATGCGTCATCAAATTTAACTCCTCAAATTTATTGCTTTCAAATTAAAACTAAAGGTGGAGCAAAGGAATTTCGATTTTTTTTTCAAATGCATAAATGCAAGCGCAAATGCGTCGTTTTCTCCTCTGATATCTCCTTGTTTATCGCAATGAATAAATTAAGTCCCATTGGAAGTAAAAAGATTTCCGGAATAGAGATCAATAGACATTCCTTAAGACATCGCAAGCTACATGTGAACTAAAGTCACGGAACCTTCAAGCTATGAAGTATTGCCTTACGCAGATGATATACCACTACTCAGGAAAATTAGGTAATTGCTTAAATGTATTGTAAAGAGTCAGTTGATGGAAACAGCTCTACACTTCACCAGTCAATGGGGCACTCGCAATGCTCTTAATATCAACTCTTACAAAACTGAGTGGAAGTATTTACACGAAAAATAATTATTAAAATGTCATTTAAGCAATTTGTTGTTGAAACCAAAGGTATAAGGCGAAAGGTATAGGAAAGGAAACCAAAGGTATAAGGCTGTATTTGGAAGGTAAACAATGCTTTCTAAACATTAGAGAGAACTTTGTGGGAGCAGAATAGTAGTATGGTGGATAGCATTAGACAAAAATTAGCTCCGTTCAAAGACTACTGCACATTATCATCACTGGAACGCTAAAAACGATATCGACTGCGTCAACCAAAATGATCTGTAACTTTCTTTAATAATTCTATTCGCCAAGAGTCTATGGTTCAAGTATCATAAGGCTGGAGGAGGTGAATACCTTTATAATGAGACCTGGTATGGATTTCAACTTGTTGAATATTAATACATCAGGTCTGTCATTCTATATGTCATTCTATTCCCTCTTTGAATTGTTAAGCAAACTGTCAAAATTTTCGCGAATGAACAGTCAAAACGAGTGAGGGCTTTACGGCCTAAAAATGCACTACAAACTGCAGGATGTATGCAGTACCATTCAAACCAAACGTTGTGCTATACAAAAAGTCTATCAGGAAACTCTAGCAATATCCACGTAAACATATATGTGTGTAGCATAGCTGCACTAAAAACACTTTTTCAGTGTTGTTACTACCTGTAGGACTTCTGTAGTCGAAATTCTGTTGCCTTACAAATGTGTTGTAGGTTACAAAAAAGTCCTTTAATTGGCTAAATATTGGTGGTTAGTCTGGATTAAACTACTAACTATTGTTACCCAATAAAGTCCGTTTAACCACTGGCAACTGTCGCGTGGAACACTAATTTTACAAGTCGCAGCACCCACATATGTGGCATAACTTTGTTTGCCAGAAAACGAGACAAATTCTCTTTCACTCTTTCTCTGTCCAGATATATGTATATTCTGGTTGGTATTATAAAGGAAAGCCCTACTATGTTCAATAAATATTTCTTCAACTCCCGGCAGTTTTCCAACCTCATCTGCATCTTTAAACCTCTAGATCATGTCTCAGCACAACGTAAGGATTAACCAAGTTATATAATTTTTCACTATGACTTGACACAGTCGATAAGACTCTCAGTCTCCGCCCCAATGTCAAGCTTACTTTGCCGTTGCGGCCTCAAGAAAGCAATTTTCCTATAATTTCATGAATCGCTCCTTAAAATTCCCAGTGCCAAAGAAATACATGTTCGTCATGGCATTTGACAAATATCTTGTGACTGACACAGACTCTCAGTCTCCGCCCCAATGTCAGGCTTAATTTGCCGTTGCGGCCTCAAGAAAGCAATTTTCCTATAATTTCATGAATCGCTCCTTAAAATTCCCAGTGCCAAAGAAATACATGTTCGTCATGGCATTTGACAAATATCTTCTGACAAAAGGAGGTAACTCTCATTACTCAGAGATTATGACTATCTTGTCTTGTACCTATTAAGCTAACATTACCATTAACATCTGCAAAAACTGTATTGAGGAGGATAGCAGTGATAAAACACCTGCTCTTCGAATATCAGGCTCATGAGAGGGATTGATACTCAACCCTCGGCATGTCTTTAGTAATAATAATAATAATAATTGAGTGACACTACAGCCCACAACGGACCAGGGCCTAGCTTCTACAACAACTACTCGTGTTGTGCATGCTACTGTTCTTCACGAGTAGAAGGGACCTACAGTTTTTTGCCGACTCCGAACGGCGAGATTTGAGAAGCTTTCCACAGACAATTAATACTCCTTGAGTGTTGTCAGCAACTCGAAAGAGGTGGTGCCGTGAAAAAATGCTAGGTGTCCCGCCGGGAATCGAACCCAGACTTTTCTGCGCCGCGGTCGATGCACTTACCACTACGCCACGGCATGTCTTTAGTGCCGACTTTAAATCCTGATAATTTTGTCTCAATAATGGTGAGTTTTCGCTCTATGCGAGCCTCAGCATCATCTCCTTTCCTACCCTTACCCAACTGGATAGGAGCATTTTTTTTCTTATTTTCAAACTGCGTTCAAGTAAAGTCTGCTGACTGTAAAATCTGTATTTGTAAAGAAATTTAAATAAAGCAAACAAAAAATGATTCCTTTTCCAAATCTGTTAATAATGCACATGACTGGAAGTTTTTTTGTATATTCAAAAGCAAGTCTACTTGAAGCTGCATTTGCACAGTGTGTGGACAGCAACCCTATATTGTCGCAACTCCACTCCTAGCTTCATTCCGGGGAACCTATTTATTTTACAAAGTCAACTGGACGTTAATGTATAATAGCGGGTAATTAAAGCTTTAACCTTTCACAAAAGTTGACGTACTTTGATGTATACTTTGCTGCCATAAACTGAATTTGAAAGTAGTAAAAAGAAAATGACATGCTTCTTTGTTCACTCTCTTCTTTAGGAAGCTGTCTATCAGTTATGCTTCAACTGTATATAATTCTGCATTTGTACACATGTACAACATGGCAATGCAGAGTTCGAGAAGATTTAAAAAGTCTCGCTAGTTAAGTACCATTACCTTCCTAATCGATTTCGACTCAATATTGTGACTGATACTGATTTTTATAAATTTTTCTTCTTTTTGGCGTAGCGGTTGAGTGAGTGTAGCGGTTGTGAATCCATATTTAGGTCACAACCAACAAGCCTCTTCCGAACTAGAACGATTTGTTTGTTCTTCGAGCTGTATGTTCTTGGAGCTGTGCATACAAAGTTGGTTAAGCCCAATTTGGTCCACTGTTGCGTTGTAACGATGATTTCAATTGGAAAACTCTTTTCATCTGTTTACGTCCATTCGCCCTACACGGCCTATTCCGGCTAACCGTTACAATTTAAGAAACCACCGTATTACCTGTATACATCGTCTTTAAATATTATCCTTCAGACACCATTAAAGCAATGACCTAATTGAAGGAAAGTTTACTTCCCCACTTTGAATAGTGTCCATACCTTTGCGTCAAATAGAAAGATTAGAATGCTCAGCGTTTTTTTTTTTTTAAGTCAGTTTAGTCTTTTGAATGAAACACCAATTGACAAGTGTAATTGATGATGCGTCTGATTTCGATACTAATGTCATTGAGAGTTAAAGTCGCAATTCTCGAACTTCAACACTATACCTGGGACATCAGTGTTCTGTGTCTTTTCACGTTACGTTGTTTTGCCAAACTTTGTCAAACATATTTTGTTTCCTGCTTGACTGATTGCTTTATTCATCAAATCACGTCAATATTAGTTGACACCAGTCGAGTGAAATCTTGGAAGATAGTGCCTTAAGTGACCAGAGCACCTAAATATTTGTTTTTTTACATTGCAGCAATCCTAAAATCTTTATAGAGTAGTCTATACAATCTGACATTTTGGTAATAAATGTCAAAATTAAACATTTCACTCTGTAGTTCTTCCCAACAGATATTTTCTTCTGTGTCTTAAAATCTACAATTAGGTGATGGCTATGGATTGAAATTTTATTGGTCATCCACCACCGAGTCCAAACGGCGAGATTTAAGAAGCTTCTCATAGACAATTACTACTCTTTGAGTGTTGTCCGCAACTCGAAAGAGGTTGTGTCGTGAAAATGCGTGAGATGTTCCGCCCGATAATCGAACCTAGGGCCTTAACATGTGAGTCGACTAACTTACACCACGTGTTCGTAAGGATTTTGATTGAACATATCCACCGGCCCGGATGATGTACGCCATTGCCTTTTGAAACTGGAAAAATCATTTACGTTTGTATTGTTCTTTTGGGCTATTTCCGATTAAGTGGAGAAAGGCGAATTTTCATCACGTACCTACAGCAGACCCATAGAACTTGAATTCCTTTGTTTTTAAGCTAGCGACGCATATACTTCAGCTTATGAAGTATCTTTATTTGCTAGTAGTCTAGTATTTACTGGTATTACAACTTCCGCATTAATAAGTCCTGATGGTACTCACAAAAAGGAATTAATCCTTACATAATCGAGGAGAAGGCAAAATTGCTGTTGAAAGTAAAAATTTACATAATTAATCATTCGGAATAGTCTTTAAATCAGAAATTTACTCCCACAAAGAACTTAAATACTTTCAAAACGCTACATCCCCATCTTTGCAGCAATTGCAATCAATTTCACATAATTTACATTGCAACCCTTGGAATCTACATTTAATGCACATAAGACCTAGCGAATAATTCATATAAAGATCGATTTAAAAAAACATTTTTTTTAAATTTGTTGGGTCTAAGCAACTCTATTCCCTTTCTAAAATGGCTATTTTTTACCAAAAAATTGTATTTAGGTTTACATCCAACACAGCACATATTGCAATTCAGTGAGACATTAGACAAATATGACAACAAACTGCTAGACAATCAACTGGATACCATTCGAAGAGTGTTGCCAATTGAGACGCGCCACACAAATTCATGCGATTGGTCAAACACATCACAACTCAATCTCACCCTGTATGCTTCCAATATTATATAACAATTGAAATTCATGTCATCAACCATCAATGAAACACCGAAAACTCGCTTTTTAAAGGCTTTTGTATGGGAATGGTCCATTAGCCATCCGCCATTAATGGGCCCCAGTTACCAGGAAAGGATCAATGCAGACACTTACAACTACCATCAGTCGCCACAATTGCAAAAGCTAAGAAGGCACAGCATTCTCAAGCCGTCCATAAGCAATCAAATCAATGTGCCACAGCAGCCGACTCCACCATTACCACATCGAGCACATAGACCGGTTCAGCAGGCAACCTCATATGCACTTCATAGGAGTCTGATCAAGACTACGGAGATCCAGAGGCGTTTCGTGACGCCAACCACTGAGATACCGCACGATCTGAATGAGATTTGGGCTTCGCTCTCGCTGATCCAACCAAACTGGAGCAGTAAACGTAGCAATGGTGGCAAATAGGAGTGACTTTCAGTCGTTGTTTTTTTTTTTTTGTTTGTTTTTCATTATTTATTTTTAGTTTCATTTTATATTTGTGTTATGTCTAATTTTGGTGGCTGGCTTATTTTACAATTAACCCGTTGCTAACTCATTCATCAATTGTACCATTTAATTAGTTTTCAACAGTTGGCTAAATCGTGTTTTTAGTTTAAACCTTAAATGTGACTGTATTTCCCGATATATTGAAATAAATTCGTAGAAAATGAGGTTGGGTTGGTGTTTTTTGAAATAAAATGTATGCACATCTCATCTGTGTACGTAATCTTATATGTTGCATGTTCTCTAGTGTTTGGCTTCTAATCATTTAAATAGCTTTAGTCCTTTAAGTGTTTTCTTTTCTTTTCAACAAAAGGATCGCTCCATTCTATGAATCATGAGCTGTTTGACCAAATCTTGCGGCTGGAATGAATCTCTTTTATCATATTTTCAAAGTCAACCGGATATTGTCAATTTAGGGATTTTTTTTGTATCTGTCGTTTACTTATTTTCCAATTTTTTTTTTGAAAAGCTTAGACAAAACTGAAGTTATAATTCGCTAGTCTTGGTTGAGTCTTAGACGATTAAAGTATTCGTTCGCCGCCAGGAAATGAAGACATATCGGAAATTCGCTGTTGATATCCTCATCACAGCATGATCACATTCGCTCCACTACTTTTACGGATTCCTGTCGTTCTGGCATAAGGACCATGATGAATAAATACACAGTGTGTGTTTATGAAAAAGCTTATTTCTGGTCTTCTGTGGACTGCTCTGCAATTCTTACACTGCGCTCAGACTCAAAAACTTGTCCATTGTACTACCTGACACTAACCTTAATTTACTGCAGTTTTCCGATTTTCCGAAGAAAGAACAGCAGGCGCATTTGTGTTAAAAAGCTTAAGGTTCTAGCTCTCTCCACCACGACGCCAAACAGCCCCCACCTGATACGAGAAAAGGCGCAACATTGACAGTGGTCTGAAGTGCCCAAGCAGACTTCGGTGCTAAGCGAATGTGAAATGTTCCGTTTGTAAGCAGACAAGTTTTCTGCACTCTTTCCTGTCTAGAGATAACAGAAAAGCCGCCGGATTTTTTGCTGACCTTTGGGAGTATGCACTTCGTCAGCCTACATCCTAGAGAGTCATGCCATCTCAGGTTGTGCTATGGGGAGACCCAACCGTCGACGAAAGCTCTAACCAAGAAAACGGATAGTCCCAAGGTGGGTTTGGACCCAACGAATGCCTCTTTTGAACCTTGTCTGGGTAGTTCATCAGCAATCTCGTTTCCCGTGATGCCGTGATGTCGGGACCCAAACAAATCTTAGCTAATTCAGTCTGCCGACCAAATTAAGGGAGGACTTGCATTCCTGGACTATCTTGGAAGTCGTTAAAGGGTTAAGTAAGGCTTGGCTGTCGCTACAGACGCAGATATTTAGCCCCTTCTACCTGTTTTTCACAATATAGTTGGTAGGATCGCAAAAGTATCCGCCGACCGATGCGAAATTACCTAAAGAGGTGTGAAGTCTAATGTTGTCGTCTTCCACGAAAGCACCGGCCCCAGATCCTCTGGGTGTCTTACTTTTGTTAACTTATAACTTATGTTAACTGTATAACTTATGTAGCAGTGTAGCTTACAATGCTGCCAAAGTGAAAGTAAATTTTCTGATATTTTGCTTAAAAGAATTTTACTTTTTCCGTCTAAACAGCTCGCAACATGGTCCTTTTATTTTTGAGGACTTGATAACAAGCCCGGGGAAAATCTGGGCTCCAACCAACATGCCTTTCCAGCTTTCACGATCTCTTGCAAGCTGCCTCGAAGAACCAAGTTGGCTGAGGTTCTTCTCCGTTTGTTTATACCATTTCAGCCGATTTCGTTCTCATTTCCTCGTCCCAAGGGCTTGTATTCAATAATTCTTCGGGTCGAACCAGTGTTCTCCATCCACTCATATAAGCGTGGTATCCGTAGACGCTTTTCTTTCTTTCGCATTGAATCCTCTCTTCAAAATTGCATGTAGAACTTTCCTCTCGAAAAGATCTTGAGGGATGACCAAGGTGGTTATACAAGGCCAGAGCAGAAATAGTTCTCCACTGTTATCCTGCACAATCGTTTGAGTTTAGTTGGAATGCAAAAATTAGGTATAGCACAGTACTGATTGTTTTTCTCTTGTCATATCCTGATTTCAAATCGAAAAAGAGGTAGTAGGTGTCACAAGTTCTTTGTATTATCTCTTTTGCTCTCGAAGAACAGTAGTAAGGACATACAAATCCATCAAGACTACGCCGTGAAACAATTTCATTCCTACACCCGTACAATCACAAGATCTTATACTGGTGCGGTTTCTGGACACAAGATGCAATCTGTGTCAAAAAAAACTTTAGTCGTCTTATCGACTATCCAGGAACCGATTAATTTTTGATTCGTCTTATTTGGAGAAATGAGGGTTAGTCTGGCCATGTTGTATTGAGTGAAACAAGTGGAAATCAGATATGTCTGAGCTATACAGCGCGTGGGATAGAATTGCCCATTACACCGGTTCTATTTATGTTTTGACTGTTCTTGCAATATGTACCCGAGCATTGTCCTGCTGCGAAATATTATCTTGTCTAGCCAGAGTTTTCAGCCACGTTTCCTTTTAAATAGACCTCGTCTCTGATTGTTCCCTTCAGTAAGCTCAGCTCATAATACACCAAACCCAGCTTGTCCCACCAAATACTCAACATTACCTCATGGCCGTGAATAGTCAGCTCTTCCATAGACCATGTTTGCATGATAAAGGTATGCATACGATGGCCGACGTTTTGGACTCACTTTACAACACCAGCCACATCCCGATGCAAACACGAGTTCTAATGAGCGCTTCGCCTTTCAACGTCACTTGGCTTCAATTCATAAGGCATCCAATGACCTAATATTCGGAACATTAACTTTCTTGTAAGACGATCGGAAATGATTTGTTGAGGGATCCCAATTGAATTTGTTCTAGTTCTACTTACCCCTGTGAACGATCTTCATTGACCAATGACTTCTAATCTTCATCTTCAAATTTCTTGGCTGTTTGAAACGTTCTCCGTCTTCCAAGCCGAATTTTCCACAAAATTCGGACACCTTTTGAGCTATAAGCATTTGTTAAAATTTATTTTACTTCAATTACTTATGAAATGGCTGAAGCAGTTCTTTTAGCAGACACTTTTCTCTATGATAGCTCAACATAGCCATTAGCTCAAAAACTATTTTGCTAATAACGACAAAAGTGGCTGGTCCCCACCTACTTATATTCGCATCCTTTGCCACTATAGATTGACGGTTATGTCACATCTCAATTTTCCCTTACAAAGTGCTCTCATCAATAGTACGCTAAAGAGTAATTTCGATATATGTACTTTTTCAGCAGATAACAATTGGGATAACCCACCCAAATTAACCCAATCTCTGTCCTACTTTACAGATCTCAAACAAATGATCTGGGTATCCCAAGTGATCAATTAGGTTTCACAACCGACAAAAATCCCTGAATGCTTAGCTGCACACTCTGATCGGCGCCGCATTATAAATGTTTCCATTACAAAATCCAGTGCGAGCCCCCAACGTACGTGAGGTCTACATGCAAAACCATTCATGTGCATACTTTTGCAATGTAGCAGTGCAGTAAATTTAGCAGACAGTACAATTGGGAACATCCAAATGACATCCACGTAACGCTGCCATTAAGTGCAAGTGTATGCAACGACTGCAGACATGTGTCAACCTATGATGCAAGCTCTAGACCTTGAAAATCACCCTGGACTACTCATGGAGTTATTTACTTCTTCCAAGCTTGCACTCCTTTCATTTAAACTAATCTCACGTCGGATTTGGAAACGTCTGGGGTCTTGTTGATCAGATTGTAACCCTTTTCGAAGGTGCTTAGGCGAACGTGATCCGAATACAGGAGCTACGCAAGTCATTGACTTCGGCAGCCGCTACCCGAAACGAATCTGATCACATCAATCTAAGTGAAAGTGATCCGTCACAATTGAAATGCAACCTCCACCGCGCGTTTGTTCATGGCTAAGCCTAAGTCAATCTTGCCGTAATCTGCTTTGCATCTTCCTATCCATTATTCAATGCGAAAAGCGGATGTCAATTAGCCCAGGCGGCTCCTCAGTTACTTTCATTCTCGAATCGCTAAAAGGTTTGCTTTCAAAATCCACCTTGGTAGGTACGCCATTCGCAATTTGCATGCATAAATCGTAAATCGGACCTTCTGTTAATGTCAATTTGTTTTCTTTCTTCCCAGGTGATTCCGAAGAGCGATCTGCCACAACCTCGAACTGCCAAGGCAATGTCGCCGTACAACCCAGAAAGCCATGACCTCCGCAAACCTGATGGCAAGTATACCGGCGTGGTGTTCGATGAGAAGGCCGGCGTTTGGAATATGGTGGAGCCCGTTGCCGGCGGCCTCACACGAAGTCAAATAAGTGTGGACAGCCCAGATGAACATCGGCCCCAATCAGCAGTTACCGTTTCGATTTTCGAAGCCCTCGCAGAGATCCTCTCGAAAACTCCAACGACAACAAGCACCACAACCACAACGACGACAACCTCAACAACCACATCGACCACAGAGCTCCCAGACATTATCCAGGTACCGGAGACAAAAATCGATTCAATGCAAATACCATCAACCACTGTAAATACGCATCTCACTACCGATGTGGATATTGAATATACAACTACTAATGAAATAACGAATAACGAGCGCAATGGGCGTGTACTAAACAGTGTGGATATTAATCAACAACCATCCACCGTAACCACCATCCCGACAACGACTTCCCTTGATCCCACTGAGTCCCAAGAAACCACCATCCACATCACAACCCCCCAAAACACTGACACATCAGAACTCATCACAACACTCTCACCACAGACTGACTCATCTACTCTCGCTTTACCCGCTTCACCTACACAGCCTACTCTCACTAACAACTACTCCCCCAGTAATCTTAACGCTAACAGCTTAGAACTAACCACTCTTCCGAGCAATCCGCCAACGAGTCTGCCGTTGCCTCACCTGGCGGACGCATTAACAACTCCTGGCAGTAGTTTAGTAACTAGTCCGCAATTAATTTCAGCTATAAGTAACTTTTTGGATACTTCCGTACAAAACGCTTCTGAAACAATGGCAACAAGTACCACAGCAACAACAACAACAACAATATCAACAACACTGGAAACAGAAACAGAACAAGTCGTAAATAGTACTACTACTCCAGAAGTTTCTACCTCTACACTGTCTCCTACTACTTTCTTCACTTATGTACCCTCTTCCACGGTCTCGCCACCGGTCACAATATCCTTTCTTGATCTCTTCACCATCCACCCAAAGAAGGTGAAAGTGAACGTGAACACCGAGCCCGAGTTGGATGTGCATCCAGTGTATAGGGAGCCCGATACAACGACTCTTGGCAGTCGAAAGCAGAAAACATTCAACGGACAGATGTTTATCGGCACTCAAACGTACCCCTCGGTCGCTATCACTGGCAGTACATCAACTGATCGGTCTAGCACCTACCAGGATACTGTGACCAGTGGCTTGACCACAGATACTCTCATTCCATCCACAACCACTCTCGAACAAGATATTCCACCAACAAGTCCACCTCCAACCCCGTCATCAAGTCTCGCCGATACTCCCGCCCAATCTCCTCCGATCAGCATCCTAGGTTCCACACAGAAATACGATCAAACAAGCCCAACTCAAACAGTCCAACAGACCGAGAGCACAACTACAGAACGCTCACGATTCGGCAACAACCGTCTGCCCATCCTCCCCGCAGGCTCCATACGAAGGGTCTTGCCCGTTGAACGTTTCACAATACGAACCACCACAAGTTCCACATCCCGAACCACCACAATCAACACCACCCAAACTACAAGCACGCCATCTACAACATCAACCACATCTGTGACTTCAGAAACCCAACCCGCAGTGACGCCCACTCAGACGCAGTTGGCCGAGGCGCTCCCAGACGAACAGCAGCAGCTGCCGAAGCCTATCAAGGACTTCTCGGTGTACGGCATTTTGCCCAATAACACGGTCGTCCGGAAGCGACCCGTCGAAGCCTCACGAACCCTTGACGTCGGCGTTATGGTCTACGGAATCTTGCCAAATCGAACAGTGGTACGGAAGTATCCAAACGGGACACTGGCAATAGTTGATTCCTCGCAGGATGTGGAAGTGGTCGATATCGACCCGAAAATGCTTTTCAATCCGTTTAGTGAATTGTACCGAACCAGCCAGAGCAGCTTGCTACTAACCACACATCGTAGTACAACGTCGCACCGGGTGATTGAGAGTAATCACATCCCGGGCACCACCGGCCTGAGTTCGACACCGGGTTCCGATGTGCCCGTTAGCAGGGGACATACTGCTACAGGTATCACGGACGATGGTCCTGCGGGTGACACATCCTCCACAAGTAACGGTGAAGATGAACGAATCATTCAGTTGCTAAATGAAACTGAGGATAATTTATTGAATTCCACTAGTCTAGTTGAGTCTAATACGGTATGGAATAGCTTTAAGTGTGTGTGTTAATATCAATTGCTTAGATTCCTATTGCCTTCTTTGTGTGTCAATGTATTTGATAGTCTTAATCGCATGCAAATAAGACTTAGGGCAAAGCATGGGGAGCACAGAATGTCGGTTCTTGAGTGAGAATCGGTTTAGACTAAGAAGAGGGAAAACGACGATTTCTTCTGCATCTTCGCTTTCTGAATTTACCTCCACTCGTTATCTGTTTATCAAGATCATTACGCCTTCAGTTTTCTTTCCGGAAGTGATCCAATTTATAAAGTGGTGCAGCAAATAAGTGAACGTGAGATACGAAAGAGGGAAAAGCGTGAACAGTTTTTTTTTTTGCTTTAGTTCCACACGAAGAAGAGTTTGTACTGAACACTCCCTACAGGAATTAGTCAAAAAAGCATTTTTTATATATTTGACTTTCCATTTCTGAAATAAAAGCGAGTTTCGATAAATTGACTCTCTGCCCATTGACGCAGCTATTGCAAGAAAAATGTTGTTAATCCTAGGGCTAGTGTAAAAATGTCAACAAAATCAAACCCGCCGCGGATTTAAAAAAAAGGGGAGAAGGATAATGTCGATCGGTGCCATATTTGAGCCATTTTCAACACATCCAATTTATGCAAATAAGGCGCAGATATATCATTTACATCTTCCATGTCAGATTTATATTTTTTTGCAATGAATGAATGATTAATTGAATCTAACCTAATCTTATAACGAGCATCTGGTAACCATGTATGAACATATTTCTTTTCCTTAGCATTTCTTACAACCACATGGTTCTTGCTGAGGGAAAAAGTGAATCGGTTAAGTTAGCAGGTACACCACTCATTGCAAAACTGGTATAAGTGGTTCGTTAATTTGAAAATATGCTCCGTTAATTGTGACTTCAAATGTTACTGACACGGATTTCCAAATTTGATTTTTTTAAAGGAAATTTCAAATAAACATTTATAACAACAGGGCACGTTTGCTACAAAATGTGCCCAGAGGAGGCTGTGGACCTCAGTGACTTGTTCTGTGTGTAATTTCACTTCATAGAATATTTCTTTCATATACTCCATATGTCCATTTTACAAGCATTTTGGTTCTAAATATTACCGTTTAAGTCCCGTTGGTCCCCACCATTGGGATCAATGGACAATTTTTCAAGGTGCTATCTTTTTCGACCGTTTCTATCATTCTTTGGTAAAACTTCAAGAAAATCAAGGGGGCTGCTCGTAATTTGGACTTTGAATAAAAAATTGTTTAAGTCATTAGAAGCTATCATTTGTCAGCTTACTTCAATACGCACCGATAAATTTCGTTTGCATTTGCGTAAATTGAAATGAATGAATGCTACGCCACCTATTATATATTGAATCCGAATAAGTTGATCCCTATGGTACGGTCCTTGTGTGATGCTTCCAGGTCCTAATTTTTCGTGGTTTTCTTCTCTTAAAGGCGCAATAGTACGAGGTGGTGATAGGACTCATCCAAAATGCCTCTCCCGTTAGCAAGATCTCTCGCCAACTGCCCCCAGTTGCGCACCCCAAGATTGTAGAGGTCCTTCTCCACTTTTGTGTGCCATCTCAGCCTTAGCCGTCCCTTGTTGTGTTATCCCAATGGCTTGGATTCAAAAACTTTTCACATCGGAGCAGTGGTGGCCATACGCACTACATGGCCTAGCCATCTTAAGCATTGTATCCGAAGACGCTTGACCAGGCGCATTCCGCCGTACAGCCTCTAAAGTTTGCCGTTTAATCTTCTCGTCCAGACGCCAGTCCAGTTTTCCGCCCCGTTAAGGAGGAAGGCGATAGTCAAGCTGATAAACAAAGCCAGATTAGTCCTTCGAATAAGAGCTATATTACTCAATTGCCACTTGAGCACAGAGAATCAGCGACTGGCAAGAGTGATCTGATTTCGGTACTGCTGTTGTTGTCTTTATTTACCACCGAGCCAAGTAAAACGAAGTTCTTGACAACCTCGAAGTTTCTATTACGCTCAGTCCGACACGTTGATTCGATTTCACCAACCTTTTAATGGTCCATCTGCTTGAACAGTGCCGTAAAAAAACGCCTTTGTTCCCTCTGAACTGAAATAAAGCATTTCATCAATCAACTATCCAAGTCCTCTTTTCGGTATCCCAAGCATTCATATTTATACCAGTATTGTTTTAGGAGTTGTTACTTTACATGATATTTAGTATTTCCAAAATTTTAGTTTAAGTTTCAAGAGATACTCTTTATCCGGAGGAACTTAAAAATGATAAGTTGTTTAACACTAACAGTTTATAAAAATTCCGTTTTCCAATAGATTCTTAACCAAATATTGAGTCCACCCACGACTGACATTTTGAACCCCATTTGTACAAAATTCAATTTTTATTCGAACCTAAATTAACAAAGTCATACGAACGTAATCAGATTAACAGAAAAATTCCATTCGAAAACTATTTTTCAAATTGTTTTAAGATTGTACAGATACAAAATATTGTTTGCATGTTCAACTAATTTCTCAGAATAGCATTCTCCAGCACATTCCATCAAACTAACTCTCTCCCTAAATGTATAGGAAAACGCAGTCCTCCTGGATCTGCTCAGGCGCAAGTACATTAACACGGACATACCCTCAAAATCATCGAATGTAGTCAGTTTAACGACTGTCAAAAACGTTGTTGAAGAAACCTCCATCCAAGCCAACAGGGGTGAAGACGTCTCAGAGAACACCATCTTCGACTCCAGCGAGGAGAAGGTAAGTCTTTACACACAAGCGTGCGCTACTTTAAATCTGCCCTCCTTCTTTTCAGACGAAAGATAAGTCATCGTCATCTGAGGAGGATCTCCTTAGCAAGCTCTTCTCGCAAAACGGCTCGGCCGTGGCAACAACACCAAACACCGATGATGACAATAACGTAATCTCCAATCAATTTGACACATTTGCCGCCAATGTCGGTCGTGGTAGCATTTTCGCGGGAAACAAAGGTAGAGCCCTTCAATTCTCACAACGTACAAAATTGTATCCAATTAAGTTGGTGATGGCCAGTCAGAAAACAGCAACAAACAAAACAAAACTCTTTCCAATATACACAAGCCCAGTGGCGACGAGCGTCAAAAATCGCAGCAGTGTTTCCATAGAGGACTTTACAGCTGAGTTGAATCGAACACGCGACGTCTTCGAGGGTCTTGCCAACAAGTCCAAGACGGCGTTGCATGATGATGTGCCAAAGCTTATTGATCTCGGTATCTTAGAATCGGAAGTTGATTCTGAAACAAATCGTGATTACTTTGAGGATCCCGAGGATCGGTTGGACACGGTTGAGGAACTCGATTCTGAAGGCAGTGGGGACGGAGCAGTGCAGTTCGAGACAACTTCAACCGAGGCTGGTCCTTGGACCCATCCTCCGGGATCCATACCGGTGAATGTTGTTTATTCTTCGGATGCACCAGCGAGTTGGACATCTGCTTCTGGAGATATTGTCTCCGATTCTCATTTTAAAGATTCCACCACCACTGAGCCATCCATTCAAACCACAGCCCCATTAAATTTGGAAAAGTCTCCGCTTTCTAAAGATTTCACAACTCAGACGCCCATTGAGGCGACGACACTTTATACCACCCCTTCCAACCTGGAAGAGGAGTACTTAATTCCAGTCAAGGTCTTGTACCCTGAAGGCTATTTCGAACAAGTGTCAGATTATGTAAAAAATTTCGCACACAAGAATATTTCAAAAACTGTCTCGACTTTAAAGCCATTAAATGAGAGTGCGTCAAGCAGCTCCATTTCGGAAAACTCTGTTTTTGACGTTTCCGACGAGAAGGTTTCGAATTCTAATGAGGGTGTTTTTGAGAAATCAAAATCAGGAGTGGATGATGGAAATTTTCCAAATCCCACATTGGTTCCAGAGGCTCCAATCTATCAGCAACCGTCCAGTGATTTTTCAACGGAGTCAAATGAGTTAAATTCTGTACTTTTGAATGAAACCATGCCACAAAATGAACCAAGGGAAAACAAGAGTAAAATAGTCCCTAAAGAGTCTAATGAATTGAATTCGATAAAATCGTCTATACTGTATGGCGAGTCAGATCTCGAAGAGACCACATCGCAGGATTCAGATTCCGACGTTGTAATCGAAAACGACAAGGACTATCCGATGGAAACAACTCCAAGTTACAAGAAGTATGACACCACGACAGATTTCGAAGATGATCAGCTTTTGAAATTAGTTCATGGTAATCGTACAGACTTGAGAAGTAGTGTATTTGCACAAGGACCTTCACAGGAGGAGCCTTTGAACTTGGGAAATAAGTCCCAAACATCTCTAGAAAATTCTAATCTGACTTTGATCTCTAACGTGTCTCTATGGACAGTCATCAATGAGACTGCTAGCTCTGTGCTTCTTGACGCATTTGAGCCGACTTTAAATTTGAGCGATAAGGCTGACTTTGACAACCATGTTGTTCCAAGAAAAGGGGCAATTTTGAACGAGATAGACGACGACGTCAATGTCTCGGTGCAGCATAAGCTTACTAACGTTGATGATGCCTCGGAAGTTCACCTCGATATGCCAAATATGTCGTCAGAACCGATTCAAGTTAACTCTCCGACGAAGACCTTTGATGAAAGCAGTGAACTTTCTAATGAAACTTTGCCCTCTGAGTCGCTTAAGACTAAAGACGAAGATTTCGTAGACTCACATCTGTTGAAAAAGGGAAATTTCTCAGAAGAGGCTCAGAGTGAATTTTTAAGCCCAACCCCTTCTCCTGTACTCGCGAAGGAAGCGCCCGAGAAAATTTCATTCGGTCAGACTTATGACACAAACTTTGTTAAAACGGTCCTTCAGCCAAAACCGGCCATCTCAGACATCGATGATACTCTCAACGATGTAATTTTGTCTAATGACCAAGACATTGATAAATTCAATGCAACTTCTTTCGTTTTGTTACGATCTACAGAGGATCTTTTAACGACCACACCTTCTTTCAAGAATGAAGGCGAGGATTCAGTGCAAAATGCTGACTCCTTTTCTTCAGTCGAAGAGAAAAACTCAACAGATGCACTTATTTTGAAAGGCGATGACTCGTCAACAACCAAGACTGATGATCAAAGCAGTGATGCTTTCGATGAAACCCTCCCTGAGAGTAATCAACCGGAGACAAAGGTGCATGATGCTACTTTCTTAGTGCCGGAGACAAAGGAGCATGATGCTACTTTCTTAGTGCCGGAGACAAAGGTGCATGATGCTACTTTCTTAGTGCCCGCTTCCTCTAAAGAAACGACAAATAGTCCAAACTCTTCTGAAATTCATAAGATTTCGTCTGACCTGCAAGATCCTATTTTAAGCAATGAAGTCACTTCTAGTCCAACATTCACACTCCAACCAGAACTAGTAAATAAATCATCTTTTGATTCCTTCGTTCCTACTCTCAATAAAGAAACTGATCCGCCTCAAACTGAAATCACTTCTAATGATTTTCTGATCCCTGCCCAAAACGCAGAGCTCTCTACAACGGGTTCAGTTCTTGAAGTTACAATCGCCCCACAATACGAAAGAGAATTTTCAAATCCTAGTTTAGAAATTGAAAGCCTTCCAGATGGAAGAACAGGCAAAAGTTCCAAATCAGAGTCCCCTCAAAATAGATTTCCAGGGGACGAAAGTCTCAAAGTGAAAATTCCAAATGCATCAGATGTGCAAATTTCTGAGCAAGTTTCTAGAAACCTCATCAAATCCACCGACAAACTGAGTAAGGACAGCTCTGATCACATTTCAGAGAAAGCTGGAATGATTGTTTATCCCTCTAGCCATCGTATGAGCACATCTAGTCCTTCCCTTTATTCAAGCACTACAGAGTACACCAAGCCTCCATCTGTGTACTATCCGATGGTCTTCCCCAAGAAGACGTCTCCCGAACCCAAGGTTAAAGCCGCAATCGTTATGCCCAGTAGCATGCAGGCAGTTAGGGAGGGTTCGACAGAACCAAAACACATTGAAATGGTATTTCCCAAAAATTCCAAGCCGAAACTCAATGAAATGTTGCCAGGGCACTTCCATCAAATGTACACGATAGATGAGGTAGAAGGTGGTGATGGCAAGGAGGAAAGTGAAGAAGTCAAGGAAGAAAGTGGGGAGGAGAGTGATGAATTTATTGATGAAAGTGAAGAAGTTAGGGAGGTAAGTGGCGAAGTCAATGTACAAAGTGAGGAAGAGAAGGAACAATATGTGCCTCCTTCAAAAAGCAAAGTTAAAGAGTCAACGACTCAACCTTCTTCTTCTGTGAAGGAATCCTATATCCCAGTGAAAGTTATCTATCCCCCATCGCGTTTCGACACCTATCCTTCACAGGGTGTGAGTACATTCAAGGAATCCACTCCTGAACCGAATGTTGAGGACATCATTGGTCTGCGTATGCAAAACAATGAGAATGAGTCCAATGAAGACATATCATCTGAAATACGAATGCTTGAAAATATCATGACTTTGCCCCCCATCAAAGCTGTAGACAGGCCCGCTGTCAGCACTGAGAAAACGTTTGTTCCAGGGGGAGTTCCTGAGTACATTCTCCGCTCCATGGCCATATACTCAGAACCTCCCGTCGAAGAAGGAGTTGCAAATTCCAACGATAATATCAACATTCGTACAAACGAAGACAACTACCTTAACTCAAACACATTCCAAAATTCTGAAGAAAATGGTTTAGATGGTTTCCAAGTAGGCCTTAATCTCATTGGAACTGCATTGAACCAAGTTCAGAGTGAGGCAGGGGACCGCACATATAGTGAATCCGATAAAATAACAAACGAAACAAAGTCTGATCAGATTCAAATTTCAGGCCAAGAATCATCTGACTCTAGTTTAGGCATTCCCGAGTTAAAAGACGAGCAATTTATCACTTTGCTAGGAAATCATCGCAGGGTGGATTCATCGGAGGTTAAATTAAATGATTTGGCTCCTGATACCCTGAACTCAATTGGTCAGGCTTATGATTCCTTCAAAGGATCAGGTTTCAAAACAGAATCACTTACCAAAGATATCTTTAATACTGTCTATGCTTCCGAAAGTCCACCAATCCTCACGGTTGAAAGTCCACCTGCAAATCCAAACCAGAATAGTCCCAATTCGGTTCAGCCAACCCCTGTCAATCCCTTAGCCGACATGAGTACACTAAACTCAACAATGTCTGCAGAAAGTTCCAACATTTCCATGTCCAAGTTCGATCCATCCCTACAGCCATCTTTGTCTGATGAACTAATCACCAATGAAAATGCATCCGATTCTGAGAGCAATCGCGGTCCATTCTCTTTGTCAAGCATCAATCAGATCTCTCAGCCAGCGTCCAACACTGATGTGGAATCATGGATAAAGACCACTCCACCAGAAGTCGTGTACACACCAGAGAATACCGAATCAAGCTCGAAGGCACAAAACCAGAATAACACTGAAACACACTACACTATACAACAACACAACTATTTTCACGAATCTAGTACCATAAGTTCTCTAGATAATACTATTGTTATTGATAATTTAAAAAATTCCTCAAATACCATCACAGAACCAAAGAGAGTTGAAAACATACCGACGCCGACAATAATTCTAGTAACGCCAGGATCAACGTTGCCAGCTACAATTCCAATGACAACGACTCCAAGTACTACGACAACACCATCAACTACAACTACTACGACTACTACAACTGTTCCTACAACAACAACAACAACTACTACAACAACAACGACACCACCTCCGCCACCACCAACAACTACTACGACCACAACAACACCACCACCTCCAACAACAATGGCTACGACCACTACCTCTCCAGCTCCAACTACTCAGTCCATCAGAGAAGTGATGACGACGCCTGCAGCAACAAGTACCAGTCCGCAGATAACAGCTCAACCTACAGCGGTGTTAGCAAGTGTTAGCAGCGAGCTAGAGAGGAACATTAAGTTGTTGGAGCAGCTTCTCGCACTACAAGCATCGTTGAAGACACCGGCTCCAAGTACGACATCCAGCACAACCCCATCTACTACAACCACTACCACCACGAGCACCACTACAACTACACCACCGCCGCCACCCACTACCACAACGACAACCACGACAACAACGACGGCCAAGACGATATCAAATCAAATTAAGTTCCCGTCAGCTACAAGCCCCGAAGACATCCAGTTCCTAAACACCTTGGTAAGAGGTTCCCTGTTGCAATGAGCAACCTAAAGCATATTCAATTTCAGCGTCAGCTACTGCTCCGTCAACAGCAAGGTGCTCAGAAGACGTCCACAACAACGTCAACAACAACCACACCGAGAACAACAACCACCACAACCAGGGCGCCACCGGTCACGATCTCTCAACAAAACCTTGAAGACCTGCTGAACAGCTTCTCTACGCCTACCTTTACCTCAACCACTACCACTGCCAAGACGATAAACGCAGAGGACGCCGACTTTTTGAATTCACTGGTAAGCCAGTGCCCACCAATGTTGCGGCGAGCAAACTCATCACTTTTTGATTGTCTTTTCAGCGTGACATTGGAAAGCTTCGCGTCACGACTTCAACTCCGCCAACGTTTGCCAACCGAATCATCGAGCTGGCTCTGCAGAATCGCCAGATAACTCCAACTACGCCAATTCACATCACTGCCAGGACCACCACCCTTCCTCCATTCACCCCACTGCCAGCGAAGAAGTTCCCCACTCTCCTACCAGCGCATGAGATCGAGAAACACCGCCAAGACCAAGCAGCGCTTTCCGCCGATCTCTCGCTTCTCTCGTCACTCCTCGGACGGCGCATAACTTTGGCCGACTTGCCGCAGATCACAAAGCAATTCGGCGGCGGAAACCGTCAGCCCGTGCAAAGACCGATTCCAACATTGACGACGACTGTGAGGACGAAAACAACAACGGAGAAGCCGATGACTCGGGATGAAATAGCCGAGATCGAGAAGAATTTGAATCTTCTGTCATCGCTACTTGGTCGACCAGTGTCGCTGAACGAGCTGCCGCTCATTATGCAAGAACTTCGATCCGGACGCAAGCCGAAGGGAACTGCCGCTGGAGCGAGGATAAATCTGATAAGCCCAGCTGCAGCGAAGAGTACGACCACAAATCGGCCGAGAACAACAGCTAATATTCGTGCGCAGACCCCCATAAGCCAAGAGGAGGTCATCGAACTGCTCAAAGACCCCGCCATCGGAACCGCACCCGAGCAGCTGAACATCTACGGAAAGACAAATGATGCCGTCCTAGCGGCTGTCCTCAAGCAGCGTGGCATTGGCCCCACGCACAACAACATTCCCATCAATGTAAGAATGCCCCACTGCTTGGGTCACAAATAAACTACTACTTCACTCCCCTCCACAGGACCTGTTCCTCAATGGGCCAACACCGACTCCATATCAGACGACTCGAGCACCCCCACCACCGCCACCTCCAACCCAGAGACGACCCCTCCTTGACGGTCTCGCCTGGCTGTGGCGAACATGGCAAGACACAGCTCCCGGAACACGCGCGTCCCGCAACAACCGTCAGCCAACGGCAGCGGCGTCCACACGTCTGGAAAGTCCCTTGGCCGTCGGCGGGTTCGGTGTGGCCGTGCCCGTAGCCTCAAACTCCAACGAAGTAAGTTGGCATTGAATTCCGCCACTGAGTAGCCTGCACTTTTCCATTTTCAACATGCTTTGCCTATGCAATCCTACGCTTTCATCGTTCCCGTAGTCGTAGTTATCCAAGATTTTTATTCCACAACAGAACCGCTTCAGTAGCTTACTAGATCTAACCCAAACGCACTAACACACTATCTTCATGCTATCGCTGTCGCGCCTCGGTAAGACGAGGTGCATTGTTTAAGTCTAATTCTAAAACCCTGCAATCGAAACCAACATGCGAACCAAAACCAAAACAAAACATATCCTCCTGTGAACCTTGTAGGGTGGAGAGTATGCCGATTTGCAATATCCCCAAAACCAAAATCAAAGCTTAGGACAGGGCAATGGTTTACTAACAGCGGCCTTTGGTGTTACAAGAGCGGTAACACAGTTTCTGGGCGCTGCATTTCAGGTGAGTTATTGATTTCTGTATTTTCCAAATTGCTTTAATTGACCACATCACATTACCCGTGTGTATCTGTGTGTGTGTATACATAACAGTAAATTTATGTTTAAGTATAAATGAAGTTAGAAAGATCCGTCAGTTGAGGGGCACATTAGTTGCAGTGTTGCCACTTGATTTAAATAAAATTTAGAAAAAAGTATTGATAACTGTGAACTTTGAAAGAAAACAGTTAATGTGAACAAATATTGTCAAGTCTCGTACACTTATGATGAAAAGTAGCAGACAATGCTGATGAGAGAGTCATAACTTTGACCAGGCTGCGATTGCCAGCGTCTATGTTGATTACTTTTCAAGAACTGCCGGATCTTCTTCTTCACTTTGTTTTTATAAATCATTTTATATTTATGATTTAAGCCTAAAATTGGATCGCTTTATATATATTCGTTCTTCTTGGGAATTATATACAATGGTTACAGACAAAACACAGTTCTTGCCATTATTTGTATTTCCCTAATATGTCTACTAATTTTTGCTTTCTTGCTCTTAGAATTTTTATCAATTTTTCATCTGATTATGAATTTAAGTTTCTTTAGATATTACTTTTGTTTCTTCACGATCTTAAGACATTATTAAATTTTTTCTTAAACTTAATTTTTAATATTTTCAAAGGATTTTTGAATTGCAATCTTAATTTATTAAATGTTGTTTATCAGAAGTCATGAAATTTAATATTAATTCAATCTAAAAAAAACTATATCTTAGTTGAGTTATGTACTTCAGGACCTACAGCGGATCAAAGTGAAACTCGGACGATCCGCTGTAAATACGTAGTATTGAGCATAGAATAAGTTTGCAATGAGAAAGACGTTTGGTTTTATTTTAATAATAAGCACAGTAGTATTTCTTAATAATTAACAAAAAGCAAACAACAATTTGAGCGTACAAATAAATTTAAAAAAAAAAATAAAATCAGCGGGGATTCCCGTTAATATTTTTCCTGGTAGCATAATATTTTAATATTTTTATGTAGCATTGTTAGATCGAATTTAAGTTATTTCCAATACATCATTTGTGCAAGCTAGTCGTAACAAGAACAATGGACAGGCAAACATCTCTTGAAATAAGACAACTCATACTAAAGCATTTTCAAGATGGAAAAACTGTTCGTGATATTGCGCAAATTGTTGATCGAAGTCATTCAACGGTTCATGACTTTATAAATGTTCAAAAACGCCAGAAAATCGCAAAAAAACTAGTGCTAAAAAATATTTTCAGATAGCGATGAACGATGGATTCTTAGGCAAATTAAAAAGAAATCAACATTTAGTGCCCCTAAACTAGCTATTGAGGTTGAAAAATACTTGGGCAAAAAAGTGAACCCCGAAACGATTCGCAGTGTGTTGCGCAAGCATAATTATAATGGTCGGGTTACCAGTAAAAAGACCTTTTATAAATAAAGTTAATAGGGCTAAATGGAGTACATTTGCTCAACTGCATCGGGATAAGAATATTTCGTTCTGGAAAAACGTGTTATTCACAGATGAAAGTAAATTTAGGATGGGCAGACATTTATGTGGAGAAAAGCCAACACAGAGCTATAAGAAAAAAATTTAAGACCCACTGTCAAGCATGGGGGTGGCTCTATGATGGTTTGGGTTTGGGGGTGCATGTCAGCCGCAGACTCCGGAAATCTCCACATTATTGATGGAATAATGGATCAATATAAGTATTTGGATGTACTGAAACAAAATTTGAAGAAAAGCGTTTATCAGGATAACGACTCAATCGTTAATAATTAAGAAATACTACTGTGCTTATTAATAAAATAAAACCAAACGTCTTTCGCATTCCTAACTTATTTTATGCTTTTATGAGTGTCTGAGTTTCACTTTGATCCACTGTACATAGTTCCTGGACCTAATTCCTCTATCGGAACTTTTTCCTATCGTTCCACATATTGTAACTAAACATGTCCGATCTTATAGTTAGTTCATACATGACAGAGGAATTGTGAACGTGTAACATGAAAAAAAAAATGCAAGTAATATATTTCCGAGACGTATATCGTTCACAAATTACGTTGTTTTGTGTGAGTACATATTCATTCCTTTGCCTGCTATGTTTAAGGGACACAATTCACCTATCTTCAAACACAGTATAATGCGGGGTGAAGATATGTCTCGCTAAAACTCACAACATTTATCCTCTTCTTCTTCCTTTATAATTCCGAAAACTGATACCTCTTTGAACCTGAAAAAGATGCTAGAACTATTGATGCATAGTTCCATGGATATGAATCCAGAGTTGAGTACTTCAGGACTTATAACGTTCCTCGAACTATACAACTAAGGTAGTTCGAAATATTGTTTCAGCTTACATTTTGCTCACTTTTATTAAGTTTATATTTTCCACTGTGAATTTTTGTTTTCTACATGTGTACCGTTGCTGTTTTTGTATTTGTGTGTATATTTGCAGTATTTTCTTCTTCCTTTCTGAATGAGAATTAAACTGACATAGAGTTAGAACCACCAATCTAGCAGGAATTGGAACATTTCAACGCTTTGTTACTAAAGGAATGTGCAATTGTTGTTGGGGTACATGAGCGTATATAATAATAATTCAACCTTTATTTTTTTTTAGTTTTATTCGCCATCGATAACCTTCCTTACACTACACCATAAACCTGCACTTTCGTGCGTGCACGAACTAATTCCTTTCCAAAAAGGGATGGTTCCATATTCTGTTGGACAAAGGAACTGTTTTGCTCAACTCTATATCTTAGGCGTCTCTTTATGAGAAGACATTAATAATAATAATAATTGAGTGGCACTACAGCCCACAACGGACCAGGGCCTAGCTTCTTCAACAACTACTCGTGTTGTGCGTGCTACTGTTTTTCACGAGTAGAAGGGACCTACAGTTTTTTGCCGACTCCGCACGGCGAGATTTGAGAAGCTTTTCATAGACAGTTACTACTCTTTGAGTGTTGTCAGCAACTCGCAAGAGGTGGTGCCGTGAAAAAATGCGAGGTGTCCCGTCCGGGAGTCGAACCCAAACTTTCTGCGCGGCGGTCGACGCATTTACTACTAGGCCACGGCGACCACATGAGAAGACATTATTAAAATTAATTTTTGCTTAAAAAATTAATGAAAATTTGAAACAATATTATAATATTTTGTCTTTTTAGAACATTATAGAATTGGCAAGGAAGTACATTCATTTTCACTAATTAATGTGATCTAATTTTCCTCTTTGACGTTTTTCGAATACCCAATATAAAATCGTAGATTTGAAGAATCAAGTTGAGCATGTTCACATAAAATGTAAAAATATGAATAGCTTTCTAGTAACTGCTTTAACACGGCCTTCTTAAAGATTTTCTTGTTTCATTTATGATAAGGACGTTTACCGTTTTTTATATTTAAGAAACCAGTAAGGAACGGTGCTGTTTTTATGCATTCAATTTTAGATATGTGGCTCCTTTTTAAGTATACAGTAAATTGTTCCAAATGACACAATGTTTTTTGTTAATGATTTAGACACACTATTGCATTACTCAACTTGAAGTCTTCTAGGACTGCTGTTTATTTTTATGTTTAACAAAAACACAGGTTTATTTTAATAAAGTGTATGTTCACAATAGATTATCAAAGTCAAATTCATGGATGACGTAATTGTTACTGGTTACTGCACAAATATCCGATTACATCCATGAGTTTCTATTATAAAGCGTTATGTATTTTTTATTAATTTTAATCGAGTATATGTCAATGTTCCATAGTGCTTGTCATTTATATATACTTTAGATCGTATAATAATAATTATATTAATTTAATTGTATCTTTCCATCTCAACAGGGTGCAGCAAAATCCGTGCAAACAGCATTTTCTCCACAATCACTCCAGCAAACTAATTTAATCGGTCTGAGTGGTTGAAAGCCCGAACACTTACATCATTTTATTACTAAGAGGTTAAAAGCATTTTCAACGAAATTTATTTATTTAAAAAAAAATAACAAAACAAAACCATAACCAACGATATCTCACAATGAAGTAAAATATATCCATAGTAGCACAAACGAAAGGTGATCCCTAGTCCTTAGGAACAAAAAATATTATTCATCGCATATAAATATACGTAGCTTTAAGAACGACAAAAAAACATTGTTAAATGTTTTTATTAAATAACTACCAAGTTGGAGTTTGCAAATTTTGGAGACTGTGTAACTTGAAGGCAAAGCGAAGGAGTAAGAGTAAAACTTACACTTAACCTAATTTTACGTTCGTTTCGGAGTGGACTCAAGTCCCAGTGAAATATTTATATTATGATATTTTCTACGGCACTTATGCGCATTTCTATTTAAGACACTATTTTTATGAATATCATGTTTACATAAATAAGATAGAGTAGTGTGATGATGGTGCATACTGTAGAGTAAAGCGTCGGTCGTGTCGGAGTCGTGGCAATCTTGTCCAAGCAGGAAATAATGTAAGAATGCAATTCAAAGATAAATGATTAATTTATTGTTGTTGTGGTTGTTTTCTTTCTAGAACAAGATTCTAGTTTTCATGTCTGTAAATATGTACTTTTCCTAAGTCTTAAGAGCTCATTTTGTTATCGAGTTTAGTCGTAATTCGGAATAATTTTGTATACTATACTTATGGTAAATAAATAAATATTTAAATAAAAAAGTTACAAGGCTTTCTTTTGTCTAAAATGTCTCTATCTAGTTTAAGTGGGGGCTGAGACTTTATACGTTAAATGCGTTCGAACTAAAGTAGGACATTTTTGATTTAAAATAAATACGTCAGTTGTATAATGCTCTATATCACTCAAGTTAATAGTGGTAAGTAATAAATACTTTTCCTTTTTCAAATCAGTGAATATTAAAATACCATCTACTGTAAAAAAAATACAATCGGTGGTAGTCGTGCAGCGAGGGTTGCGTACATTGTGTAGCTGCTGAAAAATGCATATGAACTGAAAGAGTGGCAAGTCCGAATAATTTATATTTCATCAAAATAAAACAAATTTGGGTGGCAGTATAGCCCACAAGGGTCCAGGGTCTAGCTTCTTCAGCAACGATTACGTGCGTGGTTTGTTTCCTACTGCAGCAAAAGCTTAAAGGCTGCTGTATCGCAAATTGTGAATTCCGTTGTCCTGCGGTTCATTAACCACTATGAAAGATAATGATATGGCAATATTCCCAGGACTCTAAATTTTATGTGATTCTGATTTCTATATGATTCAGAATCCTTAAATTAGCACTACGAGTACTTTTTAACAATTTTTCGTAGCACGAGAAAAAAAGCTGCACTACTTGGAGCTTGAAACTTTACTCAATATAAATATATATTACTTCATATTTCTGTTAAAAGACGGTGTTAAAATTTTTTGGGAACTTGATTCCAAATTCCACAAACACTCAAATGGGTATGCTAATGTATTTCGCGAGTGCGGTGGACCCTGAATTTTTAACCCATTCGGAAGGACAAGTTTGAGACTCCTTTTGCTAGATAGTCAACACTTTCTGAGCGTTGTTAGAAAAATATGCAAACAATTTCTGACCTCGAGTGTAGAAGCGATTCACCTACCAGCCGTATTCCCCTAACAAATAATCAAACCTAATTGCAGGTAGAAAAGAATAAATGTAGATTCTGTTGCTCATTTAATACTTCTTCAAACTAAACCGTCCTTACTTTCAGCACTCGCAGAAATGTGATAGAAATTGTTAAACTAAACTCAAATCTAAATCGAATCCTTGGCCGTGGTGGAAAATGTATGTATGAAAAACATAACTTTACCATAATAAATACACCCCACCATACCATACTCCAATACTGGCTATTTTTTAATGGGGGTACAAATTAATTATTTCCGTTATTAAATTATGGCGCAACTGCAAGTTGATTTTGGAAGCGATTACCTACGTCATTACTTCATTAAAAATTAGGAATTGGAGGCTTTACTGGATCAGGATGCAGTATCAGAATAGTTGAGAGACATTTAGCAAACAAATTTTGTTCGATTAAAAACATTTGGATTGATTTAAAAGCAAGGAGAAAACACTAATTTTTTAGAATTTTTTTTTTGTTGGAGGTTGGAATACACTGTAATGGAGCGCTTCGACTCAAAGACTGGTCCATTTTACTACCAGGCAGTAACCTTCGTTTACTGTAGTTTTCTGATTTTCCGAAGAAAGGCCAGCAAGCGCTACTATGATAAAGAGCTTATGTTTTCAGCTCCCACCACATCAGCGACAAACAGCTGTCACCTGATACTAGCAAAGGCAGGACATTGAAAGAAGCTTTGAAGCGGTTTCTTCAGAAGAGCTCAATATTTTTTGTTTAATCACTCTGTGCTAGTTTATTTCTAGTCTAATAATTGTCTCTTTTTTCATAACAATAATTTGAAATATTGTTATGAGACATATACGACTCATATATTTTTATAACATCAACGCAATTAATAGATCCCATGATGAAGGCAGCAAGCCCTGCCGAAACGTTGGGAAAAAAATAGTGAAATAATCTTGTTTCACTAAGAATCAATAATGACCAAGAAGGCCGACGAATGGTGCTCTGAAGTGTCTTCACCTCCTCCACAGGCTTCGCAAAAGGTGTCTTCACTAAGCCCAAGCAGACTTAGATGTTTAGCGAAGGTGAAATGTCCGTTGGTACGCCGACAAGTTTTCTGCACTCTTTCCGCGGATTTTTTGCTGACTTTCGGGAGCATGCACATGGTCAGCCTGCATCCTGGAGACCGTCGTTTGAAGCCCTTACCAAGGAAGCGAGTAGTTCCAAGGTGGGTTTGGGTCCTAGGAATGCCGCTTAAGAACATTGTCGACATAGTTCATCCGCAATCTCGTTTCCCCTGATCACGTAATGTCCCGGAAACTAGACAAATCTTAGCGAATTAAGTCTGCCGACCAAATTAAGGGAGGACTTGCATTTTTGGACTATCTTGGAAGTCGTTAAAGGGTTAAGTAAGGCTTGGCTTTCGCTGCAGACGCAGATACTTCGCCCCTTCTACCTTTTCTTCACAATATGGTTGGTGGCCATAAGGATCGCAAAAGTATCCGCCTGGAAGACCGATGCGAAATTACCCTAAGTCCAAAGTTGTGGTCTTCCACGAAACCACTGGCCCCAGATCACTCCGTCGTCTTGGAGCCGTCCGTGTAAATGTGACAGGCCCTTTCCGGTTCATTTTCTGGCCAGAGCCAGTTCGGACACAGGGAAAGTCGATTTTGTATAAACGACGCAGCTGGATCGTTGGTGGCCAAAGCTCCAGTGCGAGTAATATCAAAGACCCTTTTTAGTTAGGAGATGGCCTTGCTTGTGGCGTGGGGTCGATGTGGGGTGGAAGATTAAGCAATGTATCAAAAGGAGAGCCAAGCATGCCGAGGAAGGCCCCTGTACAGCCGAGACAGACCAGACAGAAACTTGGTGAAAGCAGCAGTCACGTATTTTCTCGAAGGCTTGTTCCACCAAACGACTGATGCATAGGAGGGAAGAGGTCTTATCATTGCCGTATAGATCCACACATCTGACAGCGCCTTGGAGGATTTCATTTTTTAGAAATGGTATTCGAAAATTTTCAAATTTCGATGGACTTTACTTAAAGTGATGCATTTTTTACCTCTTTTCAATAAAAATAAATTCTGAAATCTAACAAAATATGACAGAATAAATACTCCCAATACAAAAATCAAAAGCATGCATAAGGTATAAAAACAATTAGAAACTAAAATTAATTTTAATTTAAATTTAAACTACAATAAATTATTTCTTTAAATAAGTCAAATTTAAATTAGTTTATATAAAGAATTATTAATTTTATGTTATTCGTATCCAAGCACAATATAAGTTCATATACTATTTTTTACTATACAGAACAGTTGACCAAAGCATAGCTACCACACGTCGCATTAAGAAGCTGAATTTTGGCTTACATTTTAGAGTGTGGCGTCTTCTACCGTGGATGTTTCCATAGCAGCCATATGCCAGTAACAGATGATACAAACAATTTCTGACCTCGAGTGTAGAAACGATGCACCTCCCAGCCGTATTCTCCTTACAAATTAGCAAACCTTATTCCAGGTAGAAAAGAATAAATGTAGATTCTGTTGATCATTTAATACTTCTTTAAACAAACCAGTCTTTACTTTCGGCACTAGCAGAAATGTGAGTGTGCGTTCTTGGACAGAAATCGAATTGTTAAACTAAACTCAAATCTAAATCGAATCCTTGGCCATGGTGGAAAATGTATGTATGGAAAACATAAATTTACCATATTAAATACACCCTGCTGAATTTTGGCTTACATTTTAGAGTGTGGCGTCTTCTACCGTGGATGTTTCCATAGCAGCGATATGCCAGTAACAGATGATACAGATATTGGAGAATCTGATATCGAGACTAAGACATAACTCGCCATATACCAAAACTGTTGATTTAAAATACAAACATTTTAAAAATTAATCTTACAAAACAATCTACAATTATCCTTTCTAAGATTTTAAAAGTCTACAAATAATGTATCCCAAAAAAGTACGGCTATTTAAAAATAAAATATTTACTACTTCTTTGTAGTTCCAAAAAGTTGACAAAACTTTCTACTGTACTTCTCACCAGGTGGAATGTTTCGAAAAAGAGTACGAACGAAACCATAAAAAAGGAAAGCTTATCCCGAATTCTACAAACCGGGGACTAAGTATGAACTGAAGGAGGCTAAGAAACACCATAAATAGATTACTAAAGAATAGTGACCTTATGAGTACTTGCGGCAGATAGTATAAACACAACGCTTCTTACGTTAACATTCACATTTATAGATACCGTGGTATACAATATGTATTCCATGTATTTGCGTAAATCCTGTGCCTGATAAAAGCACATCCAGATTAAGTTGCGCTGTAAGCCAAATGTTTTTGTATAACAATTGAAACGACGCATCGCTACGCTTGTAAAAGAAATTCAAGGTGAACGTTTATTTTTTCTAACAAAGATCTTATGAGATTGTTTTCACCGCATCGTAAAATGTACAACTGTAAACAAAGTTGCAATTGTTTTTCAATTTCGTTCCCAGAAAGTTTGCTTACTCAAAAATTCCTGTTCGAAGACCAAATCGAATGCAACAATTAGCAAAATGTACAAGCATACACATATTCCAACATCTCTTCTTGTTCTTTTCTAATTAATTTCAAAAATATTTTTATAGTCATAAATTAAACTCAACAGCCAGAAAAAACATTCCGCTCCAAATTACCAGCAAATATGATTAAATTTGTTTATTCTTCTCTGTATTTGAAAAGATTGTAATTTTTTTCTTTTTTTTTTGGGAGAAATAAGAAAATAGTATGTATTCCTCAAATATAGACAGTGATTGAGAAATCATTACGACGTACACGATGAGAATTTTCAGAACTCAAATGAGAAATGTGGGGAGAGTTTCGATACATCATGAAATGTGCTTTCATAAGCATAAGTAGGAATACATCATTATGAACCCCTTCATCCCTCGCGAATTGTGGCGAGTACCCGTGAAATGTAAATAAATGTATAAATGAAGTTGAGAGGAAATGATGGCAATTTGCAGCATCAGTTTGGTCAGCTTAGGCCGTTTACCAATCGGATCAATGACCGATAGCCAGTTGGAGTTGATTAAACACAAATGAAAGATGTTTTCTACTACAGCAGAAGTTGTTGTGGGGAGAACCAGCCTGTTTGGATGTATGCCAATGGCATAATGCCCAGAGATGACAGCAAAAATTGTTTCGGTCGCTGATCTGACTAATCTCATTAAGCTTAATAAGTGCCCAAATTTTTGACTAGATCAGCTGGGGAAGATTGTGCACTCGGACCATTTACGACTCAGTATATCGTCGTATCCGCATAAAGAAGATGCTTATTGAGATTAAACTCGTAGAGGAGTGGGCGGCGAGTGGCAGTTGCATGAAGTGAACATTATAGTGCTTATCCATCTTGTTAAATAACAGAATCTAACAAACAAACATGGCAAAAGAAATAAAGAAGATATGAAGACAAGAATTAAGGAAATCTAAAAGCAGTTAGCAATGATAAACCCTAGTGTAATAGAACCTTTGGTTGAAACTTCAACAGCGGATGAAATCAATACTATACAAATCGAAAAGGAAAAACCGAAGTGTAAATGGGAATGGCTTAATACTGTCTAAATCGATAAGCTACACAACCAGATAGTTATGTAAAGCATGATAAGAGAAGTGGATGTTGAGTCGAACACATAAAAAAAACTTTGCAATAGCAATTACACTCGAACACAAAAGGTTTCGTTTATTAGTTGGCATTCGCAATCCAATACATATATATATTTATATTTCCTCATCCAAACGAGATTCAAGTCAAATCTACGTCACAAGCTCCAGTCACTTATGTCTAATTTACATTATATACCTAGCATTACATAAGCATTATAATTCTTATCGACAAATTATATCTACACTCATATACCGCACCGTAGCCGGCAGTGTGATCAGTTCTCATTTCAACTGTATGTGCATGCGAACTTCGTCTTGAGGTTGAAAATGAAATTGATGTAAACATGATTCACCTGTCTAAGCGAATAACAATCATGTTTCTTGTATCTGCAATATCTTTAAATTTTACTATGAACGCAAAATGCGTTTGTTATCATTTATGATGTTGAAGGCTCCTAAAGACTATGTTTTCGGTGTTTTAAAATTAATCGTCGTTGAAATTTTTGGCTTTTGAGTCATCCTGCCCGAAACAATTTAATGTAAACATCGAATACAAAATTTGGTTCAATACAACAGGATAAAAATAATGAGAGCATATATTTCCCGAATTTCATGGCTCTGTAACGGTACATCGAAAAAAAAAATATCTCAGGTGAACCTCAAATTCTATATAAAAGATCTGTCGATTGAAATATCATACTGGAATAAGATGCAACTAACAACTATGGCCAAGATCAAATTTTTATAAAGACAATGATCGCTACTGCAAACCTCTTCCTAAGTTCAGGATGTATGAAAAATATGACAGACCGATAGATCGAATCTACATACAGTGCATCATTCTTACATACATTCTTTTTTTCCTACATCTCTCTACACCCCAAGAAAGCCAAAGTGGTTTTAAACTGGGTGCTTGCAATAGTTTCTGGAATATCCTTAATTATAAGGAAAAATTGTAGCCCGAAAAAAGAAAACACATTTTCACAAACAATAAATTCATTCGCGTTTTAGTGATCCTTGGATAAACAAGTGTGAATGAAAACAAAGAAAAATACTTATTCTGTGATTTTGTTTTGCCGAGAGTTCCGAAAGTTATAAAATGAGTAGAGCAAAAAAATGAAGTAGTGCCGAAGTAAAGATTTCAAAACTGCGTATATTGCGAAAAAACTGGAAGGAAGCGGAAAAGTGATCTTAAATTTCCTCAAAGACCCTGCGAATTACTTAAAGCAGAGTAGAGCCCAGGCCGTCAAAGGGCTATCGGTCACAAGGATATGCGCACAATTCTAAGAGTTGCATCGAATTCGAGCTTAGCAGCTCGCAAAATCGCTGAACAAGCAGATGTCCCAACCAATTTAAGAAACGTCCAAAAACTATTGAAGGAGTTTCCAGTTATTCAGCCCAAAAATTAAGAAAAATCCACCACTTACGGCACGCCACAAGGATGCCAGGGTAAAATTCGCCATGGAGTATAATATTAATAATTGAATGGCGTACAAGGGACCAGGGCCCTAGCTTCTACAACAACTACTCGTGTTGTGCGTTCTACTGTTCTCTCACGAGTAGAAGGGGACCTACAGTTTTTTTCCGACTCCGAACGGCGAAATTTGAGAAGCTTTTTCAGAGACAATTGATATACTTACTATGCCACGGCGAACACAAACGAGCTTAAGCCATAAAATTAAATTGGCGCAAATTATCACATTGAAAAATTGCTTAAATCTTTACCAATAGAACGTCAATAAACAGCAAAAAAAGTGGAGGAACTACTCATCATTAAAAGTGAAAAAAAGTGGAGGTACTATTCAGCATTAAAAGCGAATAGTTTTTTTTTAACTAAATCCTACAAATGTGCCATCTGTTTTTCCCACCAAAACTTGATTGTTATTAAATAGAAATAATAAAAAAAAGTAAAGGAACTACACATTATTTTAATTTACTCAGAAAAACCCTATACACGAATAAGAATTACTTCAAATTCTATTAAGACAAAATTCATTAAGTTTCAGTTTTACGTTTAAAAGGCAGTTTTTTTTATTATTTATCTAATAATTTTTCAAAACTGGGTACAAAACGCTTAACCTAGGTACGACAAAAAAAAGAAAATTAATTATGTTTGTTTTATGTAGAAAAATAAACAAAACGTTAAAAAACGAGCTGTGCTATATTTTATTCGCACTTAGTACTTATACTGATCTTTGCCAACTTAAAGAAAAGGTCTTTTAAATAGACGGTATCGTCAGACAGGTAGAACCCCGTATACTTGGTTTTGTTTTAATTGAATATCGCGCACCAACTTTCACGCATGCATACTATCCAAACACAAATATGGCGAAGCATTTTTTTCGACCTAATATAACGTATACGCCCTGTTGTCCCCAATTTATGGGGGATGTTAATCATTTTTTACGTTAAGAAGAATTCCTTCAAAGCATCTTGCTTTTTGATTGTTAAAATGCAATAGAAAATTTTGAACCACAATTGTAACTCACCTAATAAATCGGAACCCCGTGTACTCTACTCCTGTAAGTATTTCAATTTCGACATAAGCAAACAACTTACTCATGCCAATACCCTTCATTGGCTCAATTTTCACGGTCAACTTTGAGAAATGTTGGTGCCGCAAAACACGCCAAGCAGTGCAATTTACCTGTTTTGTCTGAGATAGTTCATCGGACTAACTATAATATTTTTATTCATTAGCACAAGCTTTTTTTGATTAAGACCATTTTGGAAAAGAAATAATAAAATACCTCCACGTACACAGTCCAAATGTATAAGAATAAGGTGCTAAGTGGGCGGAAATATTTCCATCTGTATGTAGAATTGTAACCTAATGTCAAAAATAACGCAATTTTAACTTGCAAAGTGTCAGCTAGTTACAAAACGCATCAAGACTTTGCAAAGTAGCTTTTATTAGCCATCACAAAAACAGCATGCGTGACGACAATACAAAATATTGACTTCAACAACAATGATTTGATGACTTGGATAAGCTTGAATTACAAACCGGTTTTCAAATCATTAAAAACTTGCTAGACTTTGTATGAAAGTATGTACAGTATATGTATATGCACAGGGTGTTTCTTTGTTTACTAAATGGTCGTATTCACCAGGCTCAGTCCAGCAATCTCCCGAACCTGTTTGTAGGAGTAAGCACTAAAATGTCACAAAAATTGCGGGTTTTCTTATAAATTTGGCGTTTTTATTATGGGTACATTTTCAGAGAAAATATATAAATAATACAAAATATATTTTATCTCCATACTGAGACAATGAAAATTGTTGCTGTTTTGTACTTATTTTCCGAGAAATTCAGTGTGTTTCCAGGTATACTTTTGATTTTGGTTTATTTTATTGTACTAACAAGAAGCAATTACAGACGGTATTAAGAAATATATCTTTTTACAAAAGGATAGTAGGTTATGTTACAGACTCACTTAGGACAAGTTATACCCATTTAAGTGCAGGCGAATCGAACGAACTTTCAATCTTTCCTTGAGTTGCCTGATGACTTTTTCCCTCAGTTCTCTTACTCGTAGATAGGCGAAGAAGTACCACCCGTCTCAAAAACGCTTAAATCCGACTCCAGATATGAGAGGCACTTGCGTCTTCCTTTTCATCTCTGCTGCTACGGCAGAAGTCATTGCGGGAAAGTGATAGTCTGCTTGCGGCCAATTGCATAACTATATTTTGATCGCTTAATAGTCTAATCTGACCGAGCAAAGCGCGTGCCAAACTTTTGCTTGGCCAGATCAGCTTAATAATATTATTATTATTATTGTGATGCTTTGCATTAAAGATTGCCTTTTATTGTTATATAAAGGAACACAATGATTTGACTGGTTTCTCAGTTATTTTATTGTTTTTTCATGACTGTGATTTCTGTTAAGGCACCGCATGAGCCAGTAACCGCTGACTTGGCAACGGAAGTGATAAGTCTAAATGGGTGGGAGATTTGATATTCTCCTATTTATCGAAAACCAAATAAAGGAGCAGTTTTTTATAATTATCCTTTTGATAATCTTTCGAATCAAATTGAATGAATATAATCGAGTGGCACAACAATGCACAATGTAGCAGGGACTAACTTTTTCTACAACTTCTTGTGCTGTACGTGCGATTGAACAAGTCCTGAAATCGCAGTTGGGACTTCGGCGTTTGAGCCAACGCACTTGCCAAAAAAGTTGTGGTGGTCATCCTGAAACCAAATATCAAAGCAGTGAAAAAGATCTAAATAATGATTAAATGGTGACTAGATATATAAATCAATAAACTTCCTCAATTAGTTCTTCACATGTTACGCACAAACGTATTACCTTAATTTTTACCATCTTCAGGTACCATTCGATGTGCTGTGCTGTAGTGCCACTCAATTATTATATGAGACGACTACATTATTTTAGTCGTACATTAGTTAACTATAGGAAATAAATACCTACTTAATTTTTGACCAATGTTGTACATATACATATGCGCATAATAAGTAACATCACTTGTTGTATAAACTGTTTTTGAGGCATGAGTGGGGAAGGTCAAAGTGCTTCTTTTAAAAAGAAAGAACTGTTAAGTATTTTTTTGAAATCGATGATGTTAAACACGGCAGCTTTGAATTTAAATATTTACATTCATGTGTAGCAATATTGCTGAGTTCTGAAACGATGTCTTTTCGATGATCGACCCAGTGAGGCTTGTTGGGTAAAATATTGAGAAAAGATTTCTCCACGTCAGATTTATAAATATCGTTGACTTAAGATATTGGTGTTTATTTTAAAGTTAACTATAGCTAAATTAAGTACACAACTTAAGCTCTCCATTGTATCCACAAAGCACAGTGTTCTCAACTTCATAGACAATTAGGACTCTTTGAGTGTTGTCAGCAACTTGAAAGAGGTGGTGCCGTGAAAATGCGATGTGTTCTGTTTGGCAATCAAACCTGGGGCATTCGGCGTATTAGTCGACGCACTTACGCACCAAACCACGCCTACTGAAGGTTTATATTTGTAATTTGAATACAATATGTTTAGTACTGCAATAGGTGTACATGTTTGGCACTATTGTCAGTGAAATTTATCTAATTTGTTCGATGGAATACAATACGACTGCTTCTTGTCGCAGACTTAAAATCATTTCTTTGATGATTCAATCTCGATCTTATAAAAATCTTTCTGCGAGTTCTTACAGATATTAAAAAATGCGAAATCATAATAATTGTTGTTGTTTCAGTGCATATAATATTTACTATGTTTTAGTTAAGTTTTCAATAAATAACAAATAACTTTGGAGCACTATGTAAAGAATGATAAAATATATTGTAAATATTTTGAAATTTGGTAGCAGATAATTCGAGAAGTGATAAGAGTAACCGAAATGTTGTCGTTCGACTCGATAAAGTCGACCGTTTTGCTGAAAATTAAGAATGGTATCACTCCTCGCAAGGCAAACGATAATCACTGATAGGTTTTTTTTAAGTGGGACAAAGCGATAAATAGAACTGAACTGTCATATTTTTAACCGATGATTCGATTGAAAACTACACACATACGGGTATATTTATGTATTATACCCACGGCCATAAAAGCAATTTGTAGTAGCAAATGGGCTTTGCTATCTAAAGTCCGTAACTATTCAGTTTTAATTATGCATCAATAAATTTTCTAAATTGTAAGATTGATTATACCAAGTATATGAATAAAAGATGTCATAACTGATTCAAGGTCAAGTTTAAATAACATAGATATCGATAAATAGCAGGAACATATGTACAGTATTGTACGAAGAATTTGTTCATATTTATTTGTTTAACATTTTACACAATAGTTACGTTTTTCTAGGCAAGGATTTTTTTTTCTTGATTTTGATTTTTTATTTTTAGTGCATTTTTTATTTATTCATAATAACCAACTTCTTAGTTTTTTTTTACTTTTTTTACTGACCCTAAAAAGGTGCATAACTAATATCTAAATACTTATTTTCCTTTATGCATGTCTAATTTTTTTTCCATAAGAATTGGCATTCTGTTTTTTCTTAAGTCTTAACTTAACTCAAATTATCCTAAATAAAAACTAAAACTAGGTAACTGCTTAAAAAAGAATTCTTTCTTTTGTTTTTACATGTTCATAGTCACGGAAGCAAAATGGTGATTGATGGGTTTGTTAGGTATCTGCCTCATTTTAAAGGATCCAAGAGAAACGATTTATTGATGAAATATGTTGTTCTTTTATTTCTCCGCAGAAACATTCTTTATCAAATTAGTACTTCGTCAGACCTCATTTTAATAGTACGGCTAGTCATCAGCTGCACATCGGCGTGAAATTGATTTTTTTCTATGTCAAAGCAGAAATTGTGGTCAGATTTTAATACGTAATTGTAGGTCTTTAAATAACTTCAGACGTTTCTTCGCAACCTTTTGTTTCACCTTCCACCAGACATACTCAATTGCATTGATTGATTTATACTTATGTTGCATAGCTTATGTAGACTGTTAAGCAAGTACTCACCAGTATTTCTGCGAAAAAATTGAGAAAATTCCAAAGACGTTTGGTAAAAAATGTATTGCAGCAAGAAATATTGCCACAACAACAACTGATTATACTGAAATTTCAGTAGATAATTGATAGTTCATAGGAAACTATCACCTCTCCTATCACCTATCACTATCAATACTTACCTCATACGACTTTAGTTCGCATCATAAGAGGGAAGAAGGCGAACGACGCTTTAGGATAAGTAAAAACATAATGGCTTCATTTTCGAGACTTTTTACGTGAATTCATCACTATGCCTCATCTGACATATACTCGTATCATCAGCAATGCTCCACACTAAAACATCATTAATGAAAACGTTAAAAGTGCGCAGAGGAGCATGCTACATGCTACGTATTCTGCATGAACTTGATACTGCAACTCTTGTGTCGCCTCGTACAGTGGACTCTTTCAATCAAATTCTATACAAATACATTAGTCGGGAACGTATATACATTCACCTAATTAAGAAGCACCTCCAAAAAATGTTTGATTTGTTTTTATGTAGACAAGGGTGAGTTACACTCGAACATACTAAAGATTGTTTCGTCCTTTTTTTCCCAAGAACTTTTAATGCCCTTATAAGACTTCCTCATATGGGGCTATACTCCGGGGTGAACCTGGGCCTCAACCAACAAACCTTCAATTGGTACTTTCTTAAGCTAGCTGTTTCAAGTTTTTCACAATAATTAAATTTTAACCTGCAAAGATCAGAAGCCCAATCATGGTTCGGTGCACTAAAACTTGACTTTCAATATCCACATTCATATCTGTGTATATATTTCTGGTCCTTCATCTTTTTTGTCTGGCATGTGCAAGATGATATAAATAAATTAGTCGAATGGTTATTAAAACCTTCTCAACATAAGAGATGGTCTGGTCAACAGATATCCAGAAACACGATAATGTTATAACGTGCAGCTGTAAGAGAGACATTCAATAACAGCAAAGACGACCTAGATGACTTTGGAGTAGGAAAGCTCAGGACATTTTTCAAGGAAACATACTGGCTTTGTCAGTGGGGGAAAGGGATATAGCACGAACGCCTTATTTTCGGAGAAGCATTCAGGAAAGGAAAAACAAAAAACAAGTTGTGCCGAAGCTTTGAATAAAGCTCATCACAAGGAACAAACCATCCTAAATTAATAAGACCGAACAAATTTCGAAGTCTGTAAAAAGAAACATTTACGAATCAAGAGTAAGTAGTAGAAGCAGCAGTGAATTAAATTAAGTCTCAAAACATGACTAGGACACAAGAGACATAGATAAGATAGGCACTAATTGTCAGCTCAAGATATATAATCGATGGAAATATGTTTCATCCATAGATTCTTTCTGAAGAATGAAAATCTCTTAATGTTGGAATTACTTTTCTTGTTAAGTGAATGTTTTGAAAGTTTATCAAATTGAAAAGTTACAGGTACACGAGTTCCCGGGCGGAGCATGAATGAAATTTTCATTTTCTCAACCTCCTTACAGGTTGAGAAAATGAAAAATTTAAAACATTGCAAATACCCATACCCATTTTTATTTAATATGCACAATATTTTACAATATGTGGCACTATTCTATTCTCGAATGAATTTTACCTATATTTAAGTGAACTTGTAAGATTTGTAACAAGAGAATATGAGACAAATATATACAATACAATACATTCATCACTGTATATTATTGCAAAATTCCTAAATATAAGCAATATTTCCAAAAAAGCTACCGTGGCGTACTGTGTAAATTCGTCGGCTCACGGCATCCATACCTGGAACAAACATTTTACATTTTTTTCACGGCATGACCTCTTTTTGCTGACAGCACTCAATAAGGTCTAATAATTTTATTTGTGAAAGAAGCCATGCCAAGTTGCTAATGAAGTTAGGCCTTGTTACCTTCTGTGTCGTAGTTCCACCAAATTGGTTTATTTTATTCAAAAATTAGGATACTACGTCTTATTACCTATATATGCATAATCGTACAAATGAAGTAGCAAAAGAACGCCGGAACTTTTCTGTAATCAGCATCCTCAGCTTCTGTCACAAAATCTAAAGTTTAAAGCGCCATCATAAATAATTAAATAGTCTCAAAGACAAAATTAAGAATCATCGTGCTCTAACAATTATCATTCATTTCAAGTTGGCGAAAGCAGGTCCCCGCACCTTCTTCACAAATCCACTATCACAAACAATAATTGGCTGTGATTTTTAAGCATTGTGACGTCAATTAATGAATACTTCTATCTTCTCACCAAGTTCTATACCATAATCAGCAAAATTGTTATGCCAGATGAAACAAATCGTTAATTGTACAAATCTACTCGAGTTGACCGAAATTGTAAACATTTTTGCGGTTTCAAAGATACGAAAATACCGAGTCATAGATTTGATTGACATCAGCTATCTGTTTACAGGGCGGCCACTTGTATTTCGACAGCGAAAACAACAATCACCTGAGTGCAGTCGAAATGTGTCGAGACCGTTCGAAATTATACTCGCAACAGATTTCCATCACACTGCGTAGCGGCTGAAAACAAATCTCTCGAGCTTTGACAACATTTTCACATTGCTCTGAAGCACTTATGAGTGATGAGGGGGAGTTGTGGATGTGCCAAGAACATCAAATTGGGCTATAAAAAGTAATAATACTCAAGCGCCAACGTGCTGCCAATAAGTTACGTAATCCATCAAATAAACTAATATCTTACCAGAGGCAGATAACTTTAAAACTGTTTCCGCAAATATTCAGAAGCACACTCCTTCCCCACTCAGCTGCCATATCAGGGAGGCAAACCATGAAATTTATGCGAAGAGACCTTGTACAACAAACCTATTGTTGCTCGTTTATGATGCTCCACTCCATGAACACCTTGACCAAAGCATTCTAATTTCTTGTTTAAATTTATTCTTTCGTTTCGCAAAACAAAGCCAAATCTAGAACAGCTTATCATCACACATACCCACATGAGTGTAGATTCGCCCCCTTAGAATAATGGAGTTCCAACAAGCAGCTCGTTCGGCTTGTTTTCATTAACCTGCCATGAATACAAATATCAACAAATGGCTGTCAAAATTTTGGGCAAGCCGCTTTTGCAAACAAAAACAAACACATACACACACACACACACACGCAAGAAAGCAAGTAAGTGAAAGAAAAACAAAAAAAACGTCTCTTAGGTATTATACAGGGCTCTTACATTTAATTTGAGAAAATAATTTTACAGAGAGAGAGAATTCCTTAGAAGTAAAATTTACAAAACTTTAAAACTTATAAAATAATGTACGTATATGTAATTTAAGTCAGTTTCTCAAAATTGAAACTTCTTTGCTTCCTTGTGCGCCTTCAGCTGTTCCCGGCACTCTGCACAGTACGGGTAGTACGATGCATCCGGAGACGGTGGACACTCCAAGGATTCCTTTGGTCTTATCGGAAAATGCACCCAATGTGGGCATGGCATCTGTGGTGGAGGTGTTGTTGGGAATGGCATTGTGAATTTCGCACAAATCAGTCTCTAATTCAACTTTTTTTTATTAAATGCAACGGCTTCGGAAACTCCGAATTTTTTTTATAATTTTCTCATTCGAGAGCACTCAAAAAAACTCGACTACTCCGGTTCAGCAACGCGACACTGACTGAAGTCAAAAATAATTTCAACTAGACTGCCAACGTACCCGTCCGCACTCGAAATGAAGCTGAAGATTGTAAACAATTTTTTTTTCGCGTCGAAAAAATACAAAACCAAAAAAGATGTAAAAGGAGAATGAAGAAAACAAAAATTCAAAAGAGCTCTTTGAACATGAGACGCATTTTGATAATGTTTTCTGTTTACCCCTGCTGGGGCTGGTGCTGGTGCTGGTTGGTATTGAGTGAAAAAACCGGACGGACAGTTTTTTGATTTCTTCTTTCACGATGGTTTCTTAATTCGGGCGGTGTGTGGGGTGTGGGCGGAGCAAACCAGAAAGTGGTGATTATTTTAAAACCAAACAGCATATGTATGTATTTTGCCCTGTTTGCCTAAGGGGGGCGCGATGATACATATGCCTTTGGGTTGCTCATTCTCGACAAGAATATATTTTTGGTTACGCATGCCAACCATGAAGTTTCATCTCTCCCGTTGGGATGTTTAGAAGAGGCTTGGCCCCCTCAATCTGTTGAATGGTGGGGTACGCACACCGTGCTCCCAATGTGTTGATCAACTTCATACATTCCTCTTTGATGGTCCTTCTCTCGATTTGCCGGTTTGAATTTTGTATCTTCACGAGTTGGTGTTGTCATTCTGTGGGCAGATAAGAAATTGCGCAGTTAAAAGCGGTTTCAGTTGTTGTTATCAATTGTCGCTTAATTGCTAGCTTATCTGCTTTAGCCTGGCCTAAGCGGTCGTAAGCTAATCAAGATGATAAAATTATCTACTCGTACTGTTTATTTTGTCTGAGGACCAAACGCAACAAAGTGGAGTTTTATGCAATAGTCAGTGGGAGTTACTGGACACGAAATGGAAAAATTTGTTAAGCTCATTTTATCAGCCTAAAACTATGCTTCTCCAGAAAACAAATTGGGCTACATCTCCATACATTGTGTGTTGGGCCCACCCAATCCGTTTGCACATTTCTTGTGATTATTAAATTTATTGACTGGAAATGTTCTCCAAACATATTTGCTGTTAAATGTGGTCATCTTTTAATAAGCCAGCACAAGTGCTGATACTTTTATAATATGTTTTGTTGGAGAACAGAAGAAAGATCCCATCAGTTCGGAGGCTCTTGTTTGATTAAGTGAATGACACATGCGTATGAGTATACTTATTGGTTTTTTATCTTGTCTTGTAATTCAGACTTGTCTCCATCAAGTAAACACTGTAGACATGAGCAATTATCTTAAAACCACTGTAGTGTCGTTGTATTGTTCACTTTGTGATTGAATTTCAACCTTGGTAAATAATTCCTTTGTTCTTATGCACTGGGAAATGAAATGTAGCTGCCACTTCCATTAGTTTTCAAAAGGTAATATAAAATATTGGAGTCTCCTCTGATGATCTTGATATTATATCATGCGGAATAGCAAGTAAATAACCAAAGGTCACAAATAAAAAATCATAAGCCATAGGGCACATAATTAAAAAATTTGACAAATCAAAAATGTATTCGAGGACGCGATTAAGAAATAAACTAACTCCATTCTAGGATAAGTCTTAGGCTTTAGTTAATTTTGTAAAAAGGATAATTCTGTACACTCATTCACTCAGCATGACGTTAAAGAAATAAATATCTCCACCGCCAAATATTGATATTCACATGTGTACGAAGGTTGCATTTTATATTTCGGGATTGGACAACCCTAGTGTTGCAATCTGGCAACTGCCAGCTCTATCGTAAAGTTTGACATTTTCGAGGTTATACGTACTTAGCACGTTTTGACATATGAGTGCTATTTGTGTTGTTTACTACTTGTAACTTGTAACTTAAAAGATTCATCTCGCCCAAAGGAATGGAATTAAAAATGTTCGTACGATTATTTTTACAACTTTTGACGTGGATTAACTCAACAGCAGTGCATCGATGAACTTTATTCAATTTTTAGCGATAAAGCTCCATCAAGGACCAGCGTTTATCGATGGTATGGTGAATTCAACCGAGGTCGTAGTTCACTCCAAGACGAATTTCGTGAAGGCCATTGATGCTGTGCGCCAACTGATATTGCAAGATCGTTATGTGAATTATCGTGAGATTGAGATAACCTTAGATATTAGTGGAACCAGCATACATTCAATATTGCATGAACATTTGACCGTCAAAAAAATTTGTTCGCGTTGGATCCCACACAATTTGTCAATCGCTCAAAAAAAAAGGCTCGTGTCGATTGGTCGTAAGAAATGCTCCAAAAATTCGATCGCGGTGCTTCGAAACACGTCTATGACATCGTGACAGGGGATGAATTGTGGGTTTACAAGTATGAGCCCGAAAGTAAACAGCAGTCGACAGTATGGGTCTTTCAGAATGAGCCAAATCCAAAAAAAATGGCTCGCGCACGAAGCACTTCCAAGCAAATGGTCGCCTTGTTTTTTTGGAAAACTGGACATGTCGCAAGCGTACCTTAAAAACATGCATGAGCACTTAAAACATCGATTTGATGAGTCATCCGCCGAATAGTCCTGACTTGGCACCGAATGACTTCTTTTTATTCCCGTACGTAATAAATAAAATGAGAGGTCAACGTTTTTCGACACCTAAAGAAGCGGTTGATGCGTTCAGAATGCATGTTTTGGAGATACCTCAATCAAAGTGGCAAAAATGCTTCGACAATTGGTTCAAACGCATGCAAAAGTGTATAGATCTTAATGGGGAATATTTTGAAAAACAATTAAGCTATTTGTTTTTGTTTTCTAGTCCCGAAATATAAAAGGCAACCCCTTGTACTCCATTCTTATGCAGGGTGTGAAATAAATGTAATTTCTTTTGAAAAATTAATACAGCCTTAAAATACAAAATAGAACCTACAACAATTGTTGGGTAAAAGACAATTATTAGGCTGGTGTTACACTTTTAATTTGAGTAATAAATTCATATGGACGGAATGTAGATTTGGGACATGCTACCGCCTACAACCAGGCTACTGATCCACAAAAAGAATTTCTTTGCGGGCCTTAAATTTGGAGGATACATTATTTCTCTTAGTTTACCCAAATAGATGGCAATATATTTTTGTTGGAGAACTACAAGAAGGTATAAGCCTTTTTTTTAGACCTTTATGAGCCATAGATAAGGATACGAACATCACATTCGATGACCGTTCAAGAGATGATTCCAGAGTAATTTTGTTCTTTCTATTAATTTACAAAATCATGTACATACTTTATATGTATGTATTTAAAATGGTCTGTATGATGCAGTTGGAAGCAATTTAACAGAAGCACAATATTAACCAACAACTGAAGCTTTAAAGCCGATAAGGGACCAGGGTCTAGCTTCTGCGTCAGCAACTTGTAATGTTCTCCTACGATTAGAGGGGACCTACAGTCTTTTGCCGTCTCCGAACGGCGAAATTTGAGAAAGCTTTTCATAGACAAGTAGAACATTCATACATGGTATGTATATAACAAATTTACTGCTGTGGAGAAAAATATATTAATTTATTTTTCTGAGTTCTCTTCATTTCCCAAAGTGTCCATATGTAGTAGCAATAGACTTGTGTCAACGTTTTTTTTTATAATGTCTGAATATTTAACAAAATATGTATAGTTTCAGACATTGTAACAAAACGAACAATTTCAATTTTGGCTCCTTTCAAAACGCCAGAAGATTATCTCATAAAATAAATTTCAAGTATTATTCTGTCTCTAAAAAAAGTACTTTTTAAATGTAAAAAATATTGCCTCTTCGTTTTCTCCAATAGTTTAGAACTCAAAACTTTTTACACCAAATGGTTTTATACAATTATTATTGTTTATTAGTAGAAGGTATAAGGTTAACAAAAATGGAGCGCTACACGAATGAACAACGCATTCTCATTGTGAAATTGTTTTACAAAAATGGTAAAAGTTTTACGGCTACAGTTCGCAAATTGCGATCAATTTCCGGGTTACAATAATGCTCCAAAAGAGTCAACTGTAAAGCGATTAATGGAAAAATTTGCTGAAACTGGGTCTGTAACTGATGTAAAGACAACAACGCGCCTTCGACCAGGTCGAGCGACCGAAAATATTGCAGCAATATTGCTGATTTGATTTTGAATCATCTTTAGTGACGAGGCCCATTTCCATCTTGATGGCTTCGTCAATAGGCAGAATTGTCGCATTTTGGGCGAGGAGTGATTCCCGAGAAGCAAATGCATCCTCAACGTGTCACTGTGTGGTGTGGATTTTGAGCTGGAGGAATCATTGGACCTTTTTTTATGAAAATGAGTGAGGTCAAACGCAATAGTGTTCGGTATCGTGAAATGATAACCAATTTTTTCGTGCCTAGAATTGAAGAAATTAATGTGGAGCAGATGTGGTTTCAACAAGACGGCGCCACATCTCATACAGCCAGAGAAATAATTTAATTGCTGCATCAGTCATTTCCCGGTCGTGTTATTTCAGGTTTTGGAGGCCAGAATTGGCCGCCTTAATCGTGCGATTTAACACCATTGGACTTTTTTCTTTGGGGTTTTTTGAAGCCTATGGTTTATGCGAATAAGCCTTAAAAGAGGAATTTGGACGCTGCATTAATGTTTTACCTACAAACCTGTTATTCACAGAATATCGAGAGTTTCTCAACACAAGATTCTTCTCAACCGAAGCCTGATTCACATTGCTGTGCTAACGGGTAAACCAGGTTGGAAGTTTTACCCATAAGTTGTGCGTGTCATAATTTGTTTATGTTTCGATAATTTATCAAGTTTACCCTTTAATATTTTTATTTATTTCTTTTCCTATCAAGAGATTTTATTTAAAAAAAATCTACATATTTACAATTGAACTCGTAATTTACTCGTTGGAAAAATATTGGTGGAAGAGGAAAGTATTTTACATAGTATTACTTTGTGTTATAGCTTAACTTTTTATTACAAATTTCATTAATGAACACAAAGTTCTTATTTGAAGGGATGATTTTAACGTCTATGTACATACATGCATACATATGAATGTGTCCACAATTGAACGTGATGAAATTTCATTCAATGTTCTCGTAGTATGTATGTTTCGTTAAATTTACCCTGAGCGATTACGTCCTGTGCATTCGTTAAAGGTAACAGGGACAGTGCCAAAATAAGTGCGCAATTTATTCCTTTAGACGGCTTCGCTCCCCCAAAAGCTAGCCATAGATGTACAGATATTTATGTATATGAACAGATTTTGTTCTTATTTTGTCATAACCTCTTTCGCATAAAGTGATAATAAGGGTGGATATGCCTCAGAATTACAGAATTCCAATGATATGCGTCGTTTAAAATGATGTTGCATTTATGTACAGTTTCACTCGGTCCCATTATGCGTCGTTAAAATTGTTTCGGGGGAATCGACTGCGCATTTTCATGCAGCAGCATCTACCACACAAAATTGTTAAACTGCTGGCTTTTTGCATAATTTTTACCTAGAACTAAACATTTAATTTAGTTGCATTGGACATTCTTGTCCTCTCCTTTTATTATATTCCCATATTAAAGGTAAATATTACTCTGTACTGATACAACTTTTCGTTCAAGAAGTATGTACTTTTTTTATAAAATTAGTTTGATTGCTGTATAATGTCATGCATGCATTTTTATGGTTAAATAAATAAAATATTAAGAGCATTGAAATATTTTTTTATCGGATGACAAACCTCTTACTTTACTCTGGCAAAATAAATCTTTATTTCAGTGAGACTATCCCAATAGTTTGCTGTTGTGTATGGTTCTAAAAAGAATCAGTAGTCCGCGACTTAAACTTTGTTGTTTCGATTGTCGGACTGACCACATCGAAAGTTTTGGCTTTGAAAGGAGGGGGGGGGGGGAGATGATAAACTCTAGACCCCCTCAATAACAATAACAATAAAGCACGCACAGTACAAGTTGGTTGTAGCTGGAGAAGCTAGACCTTCCGTTTTTAGTGGGTTAATTTTTTGTCTTTGTCACTTGGCCGCATAGGGCTTCCACTTGGTATCTCCGTCTATAGCAAGTCTATAAATAACACGTTCGTATAGTTTTACGGACATACATATTTAGGCCAAATGTAAAAAGTAAAGTACAATAGTCTTATATTGTTGTTATGTCTAAAGTTAGGTAGTTTAAATAGGTAAACTAATTATTGTGTATAAGCTAGGTTAAGAAAAAATAACTGAATCAAACTTTTTTTTTTTTTAAATTTAAATTAAAATAATACAAGAATCCGAAAGACATAAGGTTAGCTTAGAGTACTCAGGTTAGCTTAGAGTACTTGTAGAGAGTCAGTAATTAATAATTAGGATTATTATTATATTAACCGCTTTCTTTTAAACTCCATCCAATAGGTGTAGAGATATTTTTACAGCTTATACATTTATTGAAGGCACATCAGTGGGGGTGAAATTTATATTTCATATCTTAAGAAGCCTAGACGTTTCATAATAAAACACAACTGAATATTCGAAGGTTCCAAAAATCTTCACTCCCATTTTGCTTGTCGCCCAACACTTAAATTAAAATTACTTAAATTATTCCAAATTTTCTAAGAGGCTTTTTTAAGTAAAATTAAATTGCTTTGTTTGTGCACTATTTATGGAAATGAAGCACGACATTTTGACATAACAGTTAATCACACTCTTACTGTGATATCATCAAGTGCTTTGAGTTTATTTTGTATTATTTTACCATTTTTTAAGTACGGCATTATCGACTATTTCCTGAGATATGAATTTATGAATGTTAACATGTCAATAAGTGTTAGAGAGGGGGACGAGGGCCTGTGCACATAGGACAGCGTGATTGATCGCACGCAACTCAGCGAGATGACAACGCTTTCCCTTTGTTACATTGACGCCGCATAGAGAACATAAGAGTTTCAATAATGGGCCTGGCCTACTAGTTGTAAACTAGGCGTGAGTTATAAGGAAACTACGCGCCGCAGATCAAATGTTGACGAAAACTGTCAACGAACAAAGAACGACGTTTTTGGTTTTGCACGTGGAATGTGAGGTCCCTTAATAGATCACTTGCCATGCTTCGTCTCTTAACTGCTACAAGAAATAAATTACCAACGTCCAGGAAATACGATGAAATGAGCCGGGCGAAAGGAAGATGAAAAGCTGCGACGTCTTTAACAACGATTGCCTCAGGGAGAAGCTGCAGAAAGTAGAACTTATTCAGATATAGATTTCTTTCCTTATTGTATCCAAGGTAACCAACCGGATATCAAAAGAGCAAATGAGTTGAGACATTTGTAATTTTTTACCCGACCTTATCCCCAAATTATTTTTCTTACACCTGATCCGAGCAAAACCGGAATAATTACAGAGTAAGTGAACCACAGTGCCGACATCTTCACCCCACGCGTCGTTTAGCCGTAGTACTCATACGTGGCTAGAGTATTGTTTTTACATAGATAAGTTATCCGCAGTCTTTTCTGTTGAAAGGTAAGAAGAATGTCGAGGATTTCTTACAGATGCAAGGGAGCAAGAACTTGGTTCCAGCATTCTGGAAAATCAAGTTGTGCGCCTGAGACACCCACACATCGATGGGAGCTCTAACCACTGAAGCGTGCAGCCCCAACGCGGGTTCCCTCTGATTCTTGTCTGACAAGTTCGTTGCTGACCCAAACAAACCTTGGCGATTCAGAAAAGGCTTGCATTATGGAATTCTCTTTGTAGAGCTTGAGTGTCGCTTCATACGCAAATTAGGATCGCATATGTTTCCGCTTGGAGTACAAATACACAATTACCCAAAGAGGTTACAGTCTAATTTACAGGAAAGCGCAGGGACCGATGCTTCATTGTTCTTAGCGTCATCTACATCATCATCATCTCAATCCTTCATCTCGCAGTGGCGAGTGAAGAAAAAGTCGATTTTTTATGTGCGTCCTAGTTGATTAATTGGTGGCCGTGAGGCAGACGGAAATCCATGAGACTCGCTCCCGTGTAAGTTAAACCGGCGACGACTTCTTTGTAATTAGAAGATAGCCCTAACAGTGTAACATATGATGCGGTTTTCAGAGCAGAACGAAGGGGGTGGTGCCTTAAACTAGATCTGGAAATTCTTAACAGCTTTGAAGCCTAAAGAAAGTAGCAGATACGTATTTACGCGAGAGCTTGCCCCTTTAAACGATACAAAAAGTGGCAGCCACTTGGCAGTTTTTGACTTAATGTCCTTTTTTCAAAGCAGTTTCCGTTCCAATAGGACAACCATATATTTGGTTTTCAAGCGTAAGCTAACAAATTTTGGAACTAGTTGAGTCAGTCCAATCTAGGTCTTCCAACTCGTAATCCTTGGCTTTATGAGGTTTGACCGAAAGCTCATTCCTAGTACATCAGTTGTTGATCACGTCTAGAACTGTTTGCGGTTTAGGATACACAGCCGCTATGCATGATCTAACCTACACGTCTACATTATTCGCATAGGCCGTATTCATCTTATTATAAGTAGAAGCATGTAATTTCTCGCCAGTTCTCTAATTTAATCTGATTCTTCGTACGTTCTTTAGGTGTGAGTCGATTATTTACATTTTCTGAGATGTACGGAGGTCCTAATGGACACTTCCAAATGTGACGCTGCTTTCTGCTATTTTCTGACATAAACTGTTTTAATAATGCAAAAGTATATGTTCGAGTTTATTTTTTTGTAGACAGCTGGGTCTTAAACTCAAACGAGAAGCCACCATTTAAACTCACTCTATGATATGTACCTGGTTTGATATACAATTTTTCGACATTGAAAAAAGACGTCCACTATATACATATATGTATGTTGTGTATGCAACTTTATTTGGTAGTTAATAATTGCCTTCTGGCAAATGTTTTTCATTCATTTACTGTTTCATTTGTCAATGTAAACTTGCGGATGCAGGTGTTTATTTATAGCTCTTAATGAATCGTGTATCTTGTAAACAGCTGTTTGCGCGTCACTTGAACTTTTCATCTATCACACGTCTTTTGGTCTGAAATGTTCAACTGTTTCTGAATATGTTTCGTTTTAGAATATGGCTTCGAATGCAGTTAAGTGTTTTACGCAATTTTAGAAATGATTATTATCTACAGATTTTGTATGGTTTTATTTTACGCTTACTCGATCATAAATCGATTTCATGGTATGACGCATACATATGTTATATCGAGTGCTTCGTGGTCAATAAACTAATAGGTGTATAAGTAGGAAATGCGACTTAAATCAAGTAACTTTTCACATCTTCGCACAAATTAATTGAATTAAATTCAAGGTCATAGCGTATGTCAGTGCAATCGAGTGTGTGACTATACAGACTTACTGCATACTCAACTTTGATCTAGGTTCTCAGTACTGTGTTCATAAGATTGGCAAAAAGCCTACATGAAAGTATTCTGAAGTCTTATCTTGTTATTGTTGCGTTGTTGATGGTTCTAAAGCGGGTAAATATTGCCTTAGGCAAACTAATAGAATATGTGTCATCTTTATCTTGTCTGCTGTGCAAAGTAATTTAGCGTAGATGGCGGTTACATGCTCTATACTATATTATTGCTCCAGTAATCTCAGTTTAGCTTTGTTTAATTTTGAAGCTTTTCTGGGGTTTATTGCCTCAGTCATATGTTTTTTTAATGTTTGATGCTTTGCTTTCCTTCACACAGCTGTGGGATTTGTTTTGTGATTCACTTTTGTAGGTGAAGAAAGCCCAATGCCATCTTGTGACCTTAAAGTTTTTTATGACCCGGCACCCAAATTTGCTTTTTTGTTATGGGTTGTCAGAGCTCTTAGCTTATTGTGACATTTTTCCTTTAAGCGCCATTAGCTTAATTATCTGAGATTAGGGATATCCTTAAATTTGTACACATATCGGAACTAAGGTGCCTTGCTTGTTTCAAGCCTTGCTTTCAGACTTCAACCCATCTGTGTTAAATTTTTGGGTTTCGTCCTTTCTACAGCGCGGGCTGTTTCATTTGATGCACGAAAGTGATAGTCAGAAGCTGTCTCGACTATCTCGAAGATAGTCTCTCGCGAGTAAATCGCATGACAGAAAACTTTCTTTGCTCATAACAGGTTTTGTTTTATGTAGTCGAGGATAATAGTGAAGAAAAATGAGTTTGCGTTATCTCTTTCATTATCCTGGCCATTTTTCAAGAAGAGTACAGTTCAAGACTTCAGTTCAGTTCAAATACACAGCACACGCGATTTGTTCTTGATGGGGATTCTTATAACAAGTCAACTTTTATCCATTGGTAGCACCCGATGCAATTGTGACTTTCCTTTATACCACGCGCGTATAAAATTACAAGCTTTTGTTCTTTTCATTTGTCTATCGCTCAACTCATGTCGTTTCCGTCCACCACTTTTCTAGATCTTTGCGGCGAGTTGTTTGATATACCATTCCTTCTATTTACATATTTTTTAAGGTTTTGTGTGAGGTGTTCAGACCTGAAATCGAACTTGAGCCTTCGGCATGTGGATCTACGCACTTACCCACTATGCAATGGTGACCATGATAACCAACTTTATCAAAAAGCAGTTGTTCTAGCTGGTCAATATACGGTTTTTGCATTGGCGAAGATATACGACCTTTTTGTTAATTAAGCTGAACCACAAAAATATTCGCGAATGTAATTACTTCATTCCAAGAAGAAACCCCCTTTATACCCTTCAGCTTCTTCCTACAATGACTTGTGTAAAACATTAAAATATGATGCAGTAAGCCGAAAGGCAATTTAAACGACAATTAGATAGGCTAAGAGTAACAGTGAAGAACCAGTAAATTAGAATTAAGATGTACATATATGTATGTTAGCTTAGCGACAAAGCTTTAATAATTTTATGGAAGCATGGGGAAACTAATTACAATGCATTTAAACTTAGCAATCTTATCAACATGGATGAGGTAATAAATCATGACTGATTTCTAAGTTTAATTTTTTTTACGATCTTCACAAACAAGTTCACATTCTACTCCAGACCGACTTATCTCATTGCGTTCGCGTATGATTGTAGTATCTGACACATTATCATAATTGATGATGACTAATTGCAAGATTTTTGTTTTGTATTCGAATGTTCTAGGTGATAAGATTGGCCTTGGATTTGCTCAGCAAATTTAAGAAATAAATGGTTCTCATACATAGTACATCTTCTTCTTTCAACAGCCTTACAGTGGGGTGGACCTGGACTTAGACGGCCTTACAGTTGGGGTGGACCTGGACCTAGTTAGTTGGGGTCCTTCTCCACTTGTGTACGCCCAATGTCTCAAAGATTCCTCGTTCAGTAGCAGTGTTATACAACCGCTTGTAATCATCTTAAGCGAAATGCGTCTTATATCCGTAGGCGCTTGACAAGGCACATGCCGTCGTATAGCAGTTGGATAGTCTCTTCGAGGTACCATTAACGCAAAGAGGACTTTGAAAACTGTCGGTCCGTAACTTGTACATCCCAAAATATTTGTGGACGTACATATGTATGTATGTATTTTGAAATTTCCATTTTCCTTGAAAGTTATGAAAGCTATGTGAATGGATACCCGAAAATTGTTACTGATAGTCATCGAATCACTATTGGACAAGTTGCTGAAGATGTCGGCTTATACTCGTAGGTTGGCTCATGCCATGCAATTTTTTTTTTTGAAACTTTGGGCATGAAGCGTGTGGCAGCAAGTTCGTTCCAAAATTACAGAATTTTGACGTAATTTTGTGGCCAAAAACCGAAGATTAATGAGACCCATGAAAGGACGGCGTTTCGCGACGATTGAGGAAATACAAACCGAATCGCTGAGAGAGCTCAAGGGCATACCGAAAGGTGCATATTCGACGTGGTGCGAAGATTGAAAGAAAAACGTTGGCACCAGTGTATTCCATCTGACGGGGACTACTTTGAGGGGGACAAAATAGAAATTGATGAATAAATAAATAATTTTTAAGAACAATTCACCTTATTTTTTTAACAGATTAAATATTTCTCTATCGTATATTAAATATTTTTAAGCACAAGCCTCATGAATTCGTTCGAAACGAACCACTGTGAAAGCAATTGTTGCGAAATCTCACATTTGAACTTTGACTTGCCCCGTTGTTTGAGTCACAATCTATGAGAATGGATCACGTAGCCATGAAATGCCACTCAAATTCACACAAATTCTGGGACGCCAAGAATAAAATTGTACACCTGCACTACACAATCGGAACACATTTTATTTTAAAAAAAATATTCATATTTATTTACATTCAACTCTAACATTTATACATAAATTACAAAGCACACTGCATACACTAGTTAATTAATAATTACTGAAATATCACTAGGGAAACTATTTACACGAGCAGTGATCGCACACCTAAGCTGTCGGCCGCTGGTGAATAAATTCGTAGAAATGCCTCTCATGCTGGTATTCCACGCTTTTCTCGTTCGGGTCATAGGGCGGCAGCTTCATACGGCACTTATCGCAAAAGTCATCTAAACACTCCGCGCAGCTCCTTCGAATGGGAAACTGTTGCCAGTGCTTGCATGGCATTCTTCGCGGAGAACTGACTGGAAACTGGTGGAAATATTCAGATGGAGCGCTGCTTGTGGTTTCCATGGCGAGCTGTAGTTTCAAACTGAAGCAGGTGGCAGCGGCAGTAATTGACTTATCAGCTCGCTTTTCTAGCTAAAACAGCTTTATCTGAGAAATACTGCAAATACAACTTTTACGGTATAATACGTAACACAGCTTAACATGCAATTATTGGGTGTAAACAAACAAGGTCTTGGATTAGAAAAAGCGGGGGAAGGGTCAGTTTGTTGCTGCAATACGTTGATAAAGTGTTTGTCAACAGCTTCGTGTTCTAGTGCACCTTTAAGAGACTGACCATGCGACCTTGTAGTGCTCTGGCTTTCAGCAGCTCCTGAACTCTGCGTGATTAAAACGTAAACAAACAACTATAGATGTGTTTACAGTCATATTCATACAGTCAACTATGTAATATGCACTTTTGAATCTATTGCAGCCAGTTGTGGCCTTCAAAATCGCTACGGGCTAACGGTAAGAGTGGTTATGATAATTTAATTCACAACATCATCCTTGATTGAACCGAAACAGTCACGAATATGAATGCATAAGATTTCTCAAGTGAAGACCTTTGGACTTGAATTGTAAGCCTTTCTTAACCGAATGGTGGTTTTATTTGCTTCAATAGAGAAATTGCATTAATGTTAAAACTTTGGTGAAGTTGAGGGTTGTTTCGTTGGTCCTAATAAATCCTCTTAATATAAATGATAGCACAACCTGTTCTTGAAATATTTATCAGCTTGTTTCCTTTACATCCTACTTTACATAGTTCGTCGAGGCTCTTGTAGTCCCTGATCGTTTCTTACTGGCTATTGAAATAAACGGTCGCCTTCCGATTTCTTTGCCATCCTCGTCAGTATTTGGTATGAATATGCTTCCTTCGTGGTTATACATAAATCAGACAATAGGTCATCTAAGACCAACCTCGAGAAGAGAACAAGCTACGTCTCGGAAGAGATGGCAAAACCTTACCTGCCCAGTTAGCCAACCGATCTAGAGCTGATAACATCTCCGATTAATGTCTGGCAGCAGTTAAAGTTTCTTTTAGAATTTCGCTCACTACCAGATCCAAAAATAAGAACCGTTCCTCTTGAAGTTGTTACAAAATACCCAAAAATTCGAAAATACATTGTCAATCGTTTCTTGGCTATATTAAACACTATTCCTTGATGTGAAGGGATTCCTAATAGTACTTATCAGAAACCAATAGAGACCTTACCTTACCTATAGGAGGTAAGAGAGACCCTAAAGAAAGCAACCTAGTTTTGCCGCATCTATATATACACTAGAAAGAGTGGGCAAACGACCCTGAGTAAAACAAGTCTGCTTCCTCGTCTCTTTCCTCATAACGTACCAAAAGTCATCATTAATTTCAATTTTGGAATAGGGGTATAATCTAATCCAGGCAAAACCAAAATTATTTCTTTTTTTTTAAGTCAACCGCACTTTCTATTTATTTCATTTCTCGACCTTAATTTTTCCCACGTTGATAGTGCTGTTTCCAAATTATATGTATGTCGTCTCTTAAGGAAATCAGTGCTCGATCAATGCAATCTCGGCGTCATTTGTTGCACAAGAAACAAGACCCCTTCGACTGCGCCAATTTTTGAAGGTTCAGCCTCCTCAACATCCCCTTCAAGATCCCCTCTGCCGTATTGTGTAAACGCCTGAAAGCCGTTCGTCAACGACTTAGTTTCAGGACAGTGAAGTCCACAATATACCTGATCTTCTCTGTACGGCAGATCCTGGAAAAGACCCATGACCTAGACAGATAGACACTCACCATCTATTCGTCAATTTTAAGGCCGCATATGACAGTGTGCATAGAGACGAACTCTACAGTGCTATGTCTAGCTTTGCCATTCCTACCAACCTCGTCAGATTGTGTAAGATGACAATCTCGCTACTCCTTTAATGTTGGTAACGAACTCACCGAGACCCTTAATGTTTGTTCAGTGGCTATAATGTGACTTCTTCAACATAATTCTTAGAGAGATCGTGCGTAGCTCAAGTCAACACCAGAGGCACAGTCTTCCAAAAGTCCGTGCATCTGCTAGCTCACGTGGATGACATTGAAATGATTAGAGGAAAAGAGCAAGCCGGAGTTTGTTCCAAAATTATATGAAGAATCACCCTTGCGAATTGCTGCTTTCGTCGCAAGGGGCAATTGCGTAATAGAGCCCTCTCTCGAAAGGCTAAGATGGTGAATACCAGTGGAAAAGGACCTCAACCAGCTTAGTGCGCACAAATGGGGGGAGCTGGCGAGAGATCGTTTTAGCTGAAAAAAATACGTAAAATAAAATAATTTTTTCGGTCAAGTGGTATTGGTTTTTCGATTCTTCATATTTGAGAACCTAGAAAGCCAACATTTTGTTGATTTCTAAAGAGCCATTTCGATGTGCGACTAGGTAAAAGTTGGGACTTTTAAATTTTAAAAATTTTACCTTTTTTTTAAGGAATATCCGATGTGGCATATTTTTTTAAAATAAGCCACGTTGGAACAAGGAGTTATATTTATTTGAAAGGCCGTATTTTAGCCTTTAAACTGCATCAACAGTTTTTTTCATTTTGACCACCAGTTTCCAGACCAGGCTGTTTATTAAGGCCACATTCTGCGGGAAGTACTTCCATGTTCGGTGGAGAATAACAGAAATGCTCCAAGAGGCTCCAACGGGGGACAACTTCTTTCTGAAAACTTAAAATATTCTCTATCGATGATGCAAATATAAAATACACTTTTTTGCACTTTGGGAGAACGAGTCATTTAAGTGGAGCAATGTCGGGCATTTTTCGGCATATTTTGTCATTTTTTTAATTGTCCTACGATTTCCCTTCTAATGCTTGTATTACGCAAATACCGTGGGCATGAACCAGGATGTTTTTATTATTGCTAAATGTAATAGCTTAGGTTATGAAAGTGTTGTAATAATAAAGTTCATTATCTTTATTACTGTTTTTAGAAATGTCGTAAGATATACGTCCGGTTTACATAGTAGAATAGTATGGAATAGTAAAAAATATTGAATCACACTGTAAATAGGCCTATGAAGACTATAGATTGCACTATATGCCAATCGCAAGAAAACGTTAGCCTTACGCTTCTGACCAAGTGGGGTTCTGTGAATCTTCTGGGCAAAGTGACAAACATTTTCAAATAAAGATTCGAATCCATCCGATTCGTGCTTATTTACGACATTGTTGGTACCGCTGCAATTGATGGAACTGAATGTTAAGACTTAAATTTGAAAAAATTCTCTTTAACACGATACTATAGGTCGGTAAAATTACAACTAAAAAAAAGAATCTATGAACATAATATGAGAACAGAGATAAAGAGTTAAAACAATTGGAATTTACATATAATAATAATTGAAAATAAAGTAAAACATGAATTTTATTTTGCCATGATTGATGGTAAACTACCAAAGGCAGTAATAAGCTCGTTTTCTGCATGTTCGTGTTTTATTTGTGGCTCGAGACCAGTGGAAATGAATGACTAAACATTACTATTAACAGAAATAAGCAATGAAAAAGCTCTGAAATAAGGAATCTCCCAACTACGTGCCCGCATTAAGTGTTGGTATCATCTGATTAGGATTACGGCACTAATACTATATTCGTAATATCATCAAAATCGGTCATTATCATCAAGCGGGTCTTAAAGTTACAGATTTATTTCCACGTTTCCCATACAAGGCACCACTGTACGCCGGTCTGTATCGCCATTAAAAGAAGAGAAATACCTTACCTTTCGGCCTTTAACCTTCGCATATTCTATTTTGTCTCAAAACAACGCCGTACAATGTTAAGATGTGATTGAAAGCATTTCTACAGAACTACAGATCTTTCATCTCACTTTTCAAAATTATTCATAATAAACAACCTGAGCATACGTAAGAAGAAGTCGTGGTTTCTCGTTTAAACCGTTATATAGTTTTAAAACCTCTTTCCTTTAACTGCATGACATTACTGTTTGCTGATGAAACCACTTTCCATCACAAGTAAGGGTAAACAATTTTCTACTGACTCTTTTTCATTTTAACTGAACTGAATTTACTTCATTTGATTTCATAAAATTATATTGTTTATTACTATAACTTTAACATAAGCAATATCACTTTTCAAAAACTTGAATACTCTTAATAATAACCGGTACAAAAGGCAAGAATTTTAATAATATTCTAAATGTTCTGATCCTGTATTTTAAAAGAACTGTGGAAAGTTAAGTATTTCGAAACTGATTTATCGGTTTTTCCATCAGCTCATTGTTTCTAGAATTTTTTGTTTGTGATTCGCAAATTTCTCTTTTGGCGCATTTGCATACTTCTAGAGTATTGTTTTTCATATACTGTTCCTAAATTTTCAAGATTACTGTCTTCATAGAATCTTTTTTCTCTAACTGATAGATTTCGAAAAGTTATCCCATCTGAACAGCCGATCAAGTGGGAAGCTCAAGGTGATAGCTCTCCTTTTAACATCGTACTAATTTGACTTGTTTTTTATCATTTAAAAAGCTTTATTGACTCTCGCGTTGATTTGTTTGCGTTTTCTATTCAGTTTGCTGTGTTCGATATTCTCTGTTGTATCCTTATTCGCACCTAGAAGTGATTGCTATTGGAGCTCGACTTATAAAATGGACAACAGTACAAATTGTGAAATCGCAGTTCAATTCGCTTATGAAAGATATAATTGTCGTAGTTTCTGCTTTAAATATACTGTGTAGTAAATGTATGTCACTTGCCGGTCCACTAGAAATGACAAGGACATGTTTCTGACTAAGTAAACTTTTCATCATCAATTGTAAACTCTGTTCAATATGTAACTTTGGTGTCAGTGGTTTCTTCACTACGGCCTTCAATATGTCTTTCTATCACTCCCTTTTACTGTTTTCCTTTGCTTAATCAACTTTTGTTTTTTTAATTCAATCCTCAAATTTAAATACATAAAAAAAGGCAGACTCTTAGTTTCTGTTCTCTGATGAGTAGATGAGACCTTCAGTACAATGCCAACTTTTTTTTTATCCATTATAAGCATTGTCATTGAAACCAACATGAAGCTGGAAAATATTAACGTTCACTCCAAGCGCTTTGGAAAACTAAAACTTCTTCAAAAATATCTAAAGCACAATGTTGTAGATTTTATTTCTGACCTATGGCACGTAAAGATTATGGAAGCTGCGCTAAATCAATTATTCATTGTGGTTTTACCGCTGTAGTGTAGTTTATTTAAGAGATTAAGTCTTGTAACGGTTAACAAATGTTTGAACGTCTAAATATATAATGCTCTTATTAAATGGTATAAATTATTATTCTGTATAATCGCCCTAAAACATTTAGTACGTTCATCATGTAAAATCTACTACATCTGAAGAAAAGTCATCTTGACATTTGTGACATAACTGGTTCCGTCAGATGCCTCATCAAATATTTAGCTTTTTCATTTTTTCAGTTGTTGATTAGGTTTTCGTGTAATTTCACGCAGCGATTCGCGACGCTGCTGATTTGATTTAGCAATAAGTGAACTACTTAATTAATTCAGTAGTGCGTCAAGTTCGTATAATAATCACATAAAGAAACGCGAACAAAGAGAAATCTTTTATTGTTTACTATGAATGTAACAACGACGCTTATTGCTGAATTGTGGTAAATTTTCCATCATTCCAGGGAATGAATCAATTTTGTTATTAATATCCTGTACAAATTAGTCAATGAATATCTAATCCACCTGTGTATTGAATAAATATACATATATGAATATCTGCATAATCGACAGTAGACACTGAAAAACAAACCAAAGCATCTTACGCTAAATCGTACTCCCCAAAGCATAAGTAGATCTCAAATTTCTTACAAATTTACCCAAACCCTTGCAATCGTGCAAATCTGTGACGAAAAATCCATCGTACCACTGTGTGTCTAACTCAATTCTAACTGCAAACGGTATTCGTCTGTATAAAAAAACTAATAGAAAGAATGCATAAGTCTCGTAATAAGTCGGCTCCTACGCCTTGGAACTTTAAGTAAGTGCAGATATCTTTATAATTTAAATCAAAAAAAAAAAGTTATCTTTTTCTTTGTTTTGTTTAAGTGGAAGTGGTCTTTGCCTTTGTCATTTTTATCACGGTCGCCGATAGTTAGTGCGATCAACTTGTCTGTTATGTGTACGATATGCGTATCAAAGTGGTTCCAGTTGTGCAAAATGGTTTCGGGTTACATAATGAGTTCTAAATGTATCTCTGTGATGCTGTCTAACCCAATGGTCAAGGATACCGTCTATTTGATTGACTTGTCGTATGTCCCCTTGTGTATGAATCCTAATTGGATTATGTACTGATATAAGGTGATGGTAAAGTGGTGGTAAAATAAACAATTGTGGAAGACATTTGATTTCAAAAATATACTATTTTCTATTTTGTGTTGTGTTTGTCTAAAAATAAATATACGAAAATATTGCTCCATTAATGTCTCGGATTTGATGTGCCTTTAGAGAGATGACATCAAATGTAAATGGGATTTACTCACTACCTGCTGAACCGGATTATTCGTTCTGAGGTGTTAAGGGGATAGGAGGGGTTTTCTTTTCTGCTACTACACACTAAATGAACTGCATGGTGTTGCGTTGGGCTTGCGTTGTGCATGACTGACAATCTGATAGGGCATACTACATCTTAATGAACTGCAAAAATCTTTCTACGCTGTAGATCACAATAAAGTTTGTTGCCCTCATGCCGGTCTGATAAATTAACCTGTCGATTAAAGCGATTATATCGTTAGCAAAATAAAGGATTCCTGTTGGCCTTGACAATCTTTTTTCATGGTTTGGGCGTCGATAAATGAAGAAGAATTATCAGTTTAACTTTCACATGATGCCTCAGGTTTCTGAACTTGCCTTCATATGTCAAAAGTGCATGCCCTTATGCTCGTGTAAATATGAACTTGTAGTCATCTGACTTGCCATAAAAGGAGTTAACAAAGAAGCGAAGTCGCTTTTGTTTGAATGAGTTATTGCTCGTAACACTCTTAAATCACTCTGAAAAGAGGTAGGAGCATGAAAAAAAATTGTTGATTTCAAACATGTTTTTTCAAAGTTCACGACACTTCTTGCTTTAGTGCAAAACGTGTCAGTTTATTTTGCAATCCCATATTTCAGACATAAATCAAGTCACGAGCAGCAAGTTTCTGCGAGGGACACGTGTCAGGTGACTTGCTTTATTTCATATCTCTGTGCTCATCAACAAACTGCATCTGCACTGCACACATTGCATTGTGAATAGGAATGCAGGCATTTTACGCTTCCTTGTCTATTTGATATCAAATGGATGACTTTGTTTTTGGAAAGAACTTCGTCAGAATATAAATTTATTGTTACATGAAAGGGTATGAGCTAAATTTCTTGTGCCCACACGTCTAGTCAATTCGCTGGTTTTAGGATTTGAAACTCACGAGTGGCAAATGTATTTATTTCATTACTCAATAAAATCTTGATGTAACGAGGATTCCCTTTGATACCATTTTTAAACAATTTTATTCGATTTAGGACAAATAAAAAAAACTCTTTAATAGGGATCTCTAAAAGTTTAATACACCTAACATAAAGATTAGGCCAAACAATGGGAGACTACTGCTCTTAAAGAAAATGTTTTTCTATTTATATGTTTTCTTTGGAACGTATTTACCGTGTGAAACAGAATTTGTTGTATAATGCTTGGCTAGACCCTCGTTAAGGTAGAGGTTCCGATGATAACAATTATAAATGCTATCCTTTTTATTTATTTCATATTGGCAATGTCTTCTTCACTCTCTGTAAAGCCCAAATCGGATTTGCGTATGAAGTATTCTAATATTCGCAGAGTTTATCAAAACAAAAGTGCCACAGGTTACAAAATGTTAAGTCTGAACGCAAGATGTCTACCAAATTTTCTTCAAGCTGAATCAATACCACTTGCTGAAAACGAAGAGTTTACTGGGAGAGAAAAAAAATGTTTATTTGTTTGCATATTTTTGGTTCGTTCGGATCAAACAGTGGTTATGTAGTTTAAAAATTTATGGATCATAGGTCAGATGTGGGTTGTATCGATCAGGAAAAGGTTTATTTGGTCAAGTGTCTCTTCAACAGAAACATTGGCTAGGCAGGTTTTTCTTCAGAAATCGAGACAGACTCCTTCAAATGCGAATGTGAATTTCTGTTTGCGAAACTGTATATTCACCATTTTGTATATATATATAGAATTTTTGATATTTTATATCCAGATATTTTGATATATTGATGTACATATACGAGGGACGTTCAATATATTCTCGGCATCGATATGAAGGAAAATGCGAATTCAATTTAAATTGTTTTTATTTTTCAATGTATGCAATCTCGCCTTACATCAATCAATTCATTTGTTATATCTTGAGACAAGCTTTTTTAAGCTCTCAAAAACTAAATTTCCTCTTCCTCTGCCGACTTGAGTTCTTCATCATCCGAAAATCTTTTTCACCAAAGACATTTTTTCAAATCCGGAAACAGGAAATAATCACTAGGGGCAAGGTCTGGACTATAGGGTGGGTGTTGGATTTGTTCGAAACCACAATCTCGCGCAGCAGCATTGGAAACTCGCGCCGTGTGAACAGAAGCGTTGTAATGAAGAAGCAACACACCCGCTGCAAGCTTGCCCCGTTTTTTCTTTTTAATTTTCTCCCGAAAATTATGCAAAGTGGAAGCGTAGGATGTGGCGTTGATGGTTTCACCTTTTTTTTGTGCTCAATGAGCAAGATTCCCTTTGAGTCCCAAAAAACTGTGACCATGAGCTTCCCGGCAGACGGAGTGACTTTGAACTTCTTCGTGGGGTCAGTTCCTTTATTATGCCACTGCATGGACTCTTGTTTGCTTTCACGGTCATAGTGGTGGACCCATGTTTCGTCCCCAATAACAATTCCATCCATAACACCGTCCGCGTTCTCACTACACATCTCTAAAAGGTCTCTACAGCATGCGATTTCACTTTTTTCTGAGGCGCTGTTAGCATTCGTGACACCCACCTTGCACTGACCTATGAAAGGTTAAGATGGTCATGAAGAATGGTGTTAATGGTACCAATTGAAAGCTTGGTGATCTCGGCCATAATCTTCACCTTTATTCGGGCATCCTCAAGAACAAGTTTTTCAACTTCTTTTATGCTTTCTCCCGTACAAGCAGTAGCCGGGGCGCCGGAGCGCTGGTCGTCTTCAATGCTCTCTCTGCCTCTCTTGAACTCAATTGACCACTTTTGCACAGTTGGTAATGAAGGTGCGGAACCCTGGTTAACAGCTACCATCTCTTCATGAATATTTTTTTTTTGACTACAGCGCGATGCTCAATTTTCACCATCATCGCCTCAGTTGCTATTATGATTCTGTTTAACTAGAGATGAAACGCGAATTTATAATGAATGCACTAAAATAATAGTATTACTTGATAAATAAGTCAATTTATATATATAGCCACAGCTTCACCCCGATACCGAGAATATATTGAACGCCCCTCGTTAATAGTATTTTTGAGGCGTTCTAGGGTCAGGCAGAAAAAGCAGATCTAGCGCGGTCTTGCAACTTCTGCAGAAATCAATTGAGAAAACGGATAGTCTGATTGCTCGCTCAGACGGTGTACAGCTATTCCTTCCACAACTAGGCCCATGTGTGATCAACATTGGGAGATATGGCAACACATATAGTGAGAGTTCGGGTTCCTGAAGTAAGGCAGCTTTTTACCGAACCTCACAATTGGTACCTCAAGTTAAATGAAATAACAACATGGATAATATAATTAAGGAAAGTCAATAAAGTGGTACTTTGCTGCAGTAACAAGTTCAACAAAATCTGCGGAATCTGAAAACCCCATCAGTCTTTATTGAACTTCCTATCTTAAATATGGTTCCAGGAACTTACAATAGTTTGTGCTATGTTATGTATATTTTATTAGAAAACCCGAAGTAAAGCCCCTTTTAAAAGAACAGGCTCAAACGCATGTGTTTACTTATTTTTTACAAATACTGGGTGTAAACTCAAAGGTTTTACCCTAAAATGATGTGTGCCGGGTAAATGCTCTTCCCTAGTCTGTAAAACCAATTTTGAAGACTAAATTTGTTTCTCATTTATATTGAAGAAAATCAAAGGCAAAGATGCTTGTCTGTTTAAAGATAATTCGAATTAAAAATATCGTAAAAGCCTGGCCTTGATCTTGTCGGATTTCTCCAAAATTCCGCTTACACCGTTTCTATGTATGAACGTAAGTTGTTTTATTATGCTAATGAAACAGAGGGCGATTCAAGGTGTATGCATATGTACATATGTATATACTTTTGAAAGTCATTAAATCACTGCTGCCTCTTAAAACGACATTTCCTGAATGATTGAAGTATTCCTTGAATGATGAAATCAACGGCTAAGAATACTACATAACTAATAGCTAATATCTGTTCACATAGGAATATATCGCGCCCTAACCGCCAAATTATCGTAAGCGACATTTTAAGTGAAATTGAGTTAAAGATGCAGTTCAAAAGTTAATTCGTTTGCGCGTCTTTCTGTATCATTGTGTTTTTATAAAGCACTCCCGTTATAAATTACAGAGAAAATTAAATTTATCGTAAGTGCCATTTCAATTTTTTCCTAACAGCAAAATATCGTAAGCGACATGCATGCAATGTGACTGCTTCTTTTAACTAATTCGAGTTTTCAGTCAAGTAATTTGGCTGTTTCTCTGAATCCACTTCGTCAACTTTCAGCAAAATCAATTTCACTGCGAGAGAGTTACAGTTATTTAGGAGAGCGTAGGAGAGAGTGCAATTGATAACATTGCAATCTTCTTAAAAAAATGTATGAATTTGTACATATGTACATACAAAATTCAAATCACTTTTTGATTACCTGGCCACACAATGATGCCAGTAGATTCAATTCACAGCACAATTGAATTATTTATTCGAAATAAGACTGTCTGTGCTCCTTCTGAATGGCCTACTTTAATTTATAATGCAAGATGCAATCCATCGCCTTATAAGTGCATTGTTTTAGATTATAACAATTTTCAAGATTGGAAAAAGATCTCTTATTCAGTTTTTCCCAACAAAGGCAATATTAATTTTAAAACATTAAGAATTGCTTCCTTTGAAAAACTAATCCTTTAATTTTTCTAAAACATGAATTCTCGGATGGCTATGAGATGACAGTCTACGACACAAAGCAAAAAGGTTATAATCAAAGTCCTAGTACCTCGATTTAAGTGGGATTTGCAACAAAAATATAATTCCTCAAAGATATCATGATGAATACCAATCATAGACTTTTGTTAGTGGCATTAGAAATTCATTAAATGAAACAGACAATGATGTCGAAAGATGACGAAAGATGTTGTATAATTCAATATTTTGCTGCAAATATATTTTGTTATTTTAAAAACCTTATTGTTTATTGTAATCACTAAGAAGAATATTTATAATGTTTTCTTATGTACTAAGCTTTATTTTCACTAGCAATGGGTAATAATTATATGATAGTAAACTTTCATTGAAGTTTAGTTTCTTAATATTTTCATTTTATCGTAAGCGCCATAATTTGATATTGGCCTGGAAAGCAGTGACCGCCAAAATATCGTAAGCGCCAAAAACAACAAAAACAGGCGCCAATTGGACACCTGCAGTATTTGAGTTACTATCACATAATTTGATTTACGAAAACGTAAGGAAATGCAAAAAATTAAACCTCAATGATCCGTAGCTTAGACAAAAAACAAAAAAAAGCCTCTCCTGCAAAATCTTTCTTTTGTCGCTTACGATAATTTGGCGGTAAGGGCGCGATATCTAATCGACCGTCAATACATCCACAACAAACGAAAGACGAATTGTGCATAGAAAATAGTAATTGTAGAAAACTCAATACTCGTATGTGTCTGAACTTTCGCTTTGAACATTACCTCACTCATTCACTCAGACAATGAAAAAGTGTTTTCTTCTTTGGTAACGTTTTATTTTCTTGCGATTTCCAAACGCTTCCATTTATTAAGCCGCAATGTGAGAGATTACCTCAAACGGCCCGACTCATGCACATCAGCAAGCAAGCTAACGTATGGATTTAACGCTTCTGAGATTGCTGCATGTGTACGATACTGATGCGAGTAATCTGCATATAACTTTTTTTAGGCAGCAAATATTCGGTTTCTTCTTTCTTTTATGCAGCTTGGATTACCGAAGAAAATTTCATTTGGAAATTGAGAAGATTTTCGCAACCTTTGCGAATAATGCGATGTATTATAGCTAGTGTTTGGGGGGAAAATGTATTTTTTTTTTCTTTCTTCCAGCTGAGTGAAATTGTATGTTTCCATATTCGATCAATCATTTCATACTGAGCTACTTCAGAAAGTTTTGAATTGTTAAGTTTGACAAATGTACACATTCCGAACTTATTTTTATTTCTCGACAAACACATAGACAAGTGATGTCGTTTCAAATAAATAACCAAGAACATGTTTGTAAGTGCTAACGTCAAGAGAAGATCTGATGTAATATGTGCCACATTTGTTTGCCTTTGATTCAAATACTAGGTTTGTTTGCATACACAAAAACCAGTTCGTGGTCACAAAAAATTTGCCTAAAACTTGTTCGTGTAGGTTTAAAAAATTATCGCAAAAGAAAGCGCACGGGAGAGAGTTATTCAGTTTTCTAGGCAATCGCGGTTTGGTTGGAACAAATTTCCGAAACATTCCACTCTGACAGCCTTGAAAACTGTGATATCTGTTAAAAGTAAATTGCTGATGGTTTTGCTCCATTTTCACACTTTCAGACAGCATTTCCATTTAGTCCCTGAAATAAGAGAAGCAGTCAGTTCTCGTTCGCAAAGAAATACATTTATTAAGTCTGGTTTGTCAATTCACCATTGACGGTTATGGCATTTCCCTGTATAAGCTCTAAAGACAGATGAAACTCACTTCACTTTTCATGGAAAAACCGTTAAGGTTTTTATTTGTCCTAAATTTACGTGAGTAAGGCACAAACCATAGCGGCCCTTAAAGCTAATTTAATCCATATCATCAATTTAGGTCAATTTTGAGTCATGACATTTTGACATTTTACTGAAGACGCCATTGAGAGAATATTAATTAGACAGACATTTGAATGATGTTAGTTATTATCCATACAGAATGGCCTTAATATGCCTTTAAAAATAATAACGATGATACGAAAGTGTACCGCACACATTGTGTTTTATTCAAATTGTAGAACACCAGGCACAGAAAAGGGAACATATGTATAGACTACATAGAGCGACTAACATGTTAACTAAAGAAGTAGTTTCTAAAACTAAATGATTTGGATTTTTCCACGCTGTTATTTGCCATTTTCGAGTGTATACATATATATTCTACTGTACTATTTTGATGGAGATGTAAATTTATTTAAAAATTTCGAACATTTCGGTGAACATTTCGTTCAAAAAACAAGTGAGTACACATGACTTCAGATTTGGTAGCTTGAAGTAAAATAGCAGGGAGAGGAGCTCTTTATTCTGTAATAAATTTTGGCGTACAAAATTAATTTTGGTTGGTAGTACAAATGGTACAGAAGTACAATTGGTCCCCATTTTATGTTCATTGAGACGTCTTGGATGATCCAAACCGGTGACCCTATAAATCATTCTCCGTCCGTTGAAAAAGCTAATAGTTTGAAGGACAACGTCTTCGGAATACGGCAGGTGGGGTAAGACCTCCCTTTTCAGCATTTTCATTTAGTTTTTGATCGCTACAGCCACGTGGGGCTGCATGATTTCATGTTGCAAAATCACCTTGTCAAGCTTTTCGCTCGTTACTGACAGTTTTCACACGATGTGAGGATCAAACGCATTAGTTCCCGTCAATGGTTTCGCCTGGTTTTAGCAGCTCAGAGTATACACATATGTGTATATGCAGAGCCTAACCAGGCCTTGCAAAGTTTGCAATACTTGGGATTATCGTAGTATATCCACTTTTCATCTCAAGATCCTGTGCAAAAATCCCTTAATTTAATATCCTTCAAGAAATAGTTCCGGCGTGAAAAATCGGCTTTCCACATCTCTCGGTTTCAACTTGTATGGGACCCAGTCAATTTTCTTACTCTTGAATAAATCCAAATCTCCTTAACCGAATGAAAATTGTTTGCTGGGTCTTCTTCTTCTTCGGGTGGCGCTACAGTCCGGGGTGGACCTGGGCCTCAACCAAGCTGCTTCCAATTGCTGGATCACTTCCTACAATTCTGCGAGTTCACTTCACAGACAGCGATGCACACTAATTACTACTGACAATTGTCACAACGAAGTAGGCAATTGCTTCCAAGATCACCCACAACTTGCTGTCGGCGCCATCTTTTGAAAAGGAACCGAATTTATGTGTACCCCCAAATCCCAATCCACCTTCTTCTAAACGCTTAAAGTAATATGTATATGCGCTCAGAAAATACGGCTAACTCTTAGATTAGATGATGTTTATTTTGCAACACGTCACGTTGCTTGCCGCAAACGCTGTTTATTAAAGACAAATTCGGACATTTTCGATGAGGCAAAAAATAATGTTGGTGTCTAAAACAGACGCACACTAGTTAAAGCTGACAATTGTCATACCTCTCCAATAAAATACAGAAGAATCTTTTTATCTGGCATCTAAGAAATTGAAGTTGATAAAAAATGCATTAAAATCCAAAAAAATCTGCAGCATAAATGTATACACAGCTCTGACAATGTGAATTGTTTTCCAATTATTCTTTTACTATGTCATAACAGTTCCTCCATCATGTTGACGGCGTCTCAATACCTTGTGCTATTGAATCTGGATAACAATATGCTTGACCACCAGGTCCGTCAAGATTAAACTTCTTCTCTTCTGTGAATAATTGCCGACGCCATCTTCTTTTTTGCAAGGATGCATTTATCCTTTTTTTTGTGTTTTTCGGGGAGTGGTAGCTTCATTTCTCTTTGTGCTTTATATTATCAAATTATCTCCTAGTTCTCTTTCGATATTATTTTGATGTTTCTTACATTGGTTTTGACATATGCTTGTGCAGCTATTTTGCTGTTAAGGTAGAATTGGATGCAACTCTTAGAATTTCGAGTGCACCCCTTTCACTTGAACGTCCCGAATCGCTCTTCTTTGCGTAATTTTCAGCGACTTTGAGAAAATTTGAAATCAGTTCGAATTGAATTCTTTTTAGTTTCTCGGAAATGCAGTTGTGTTTTTTTTTGCAATTTTTGTTTATTTGAATTCCGTATTTTTTCTTACGTGCTAGACAAAATTACTTTAAGCTATCTTAACTAAGTGAACAAAGTTCTTAGCCTAACTTACTGACTTAAATCTAATTCTACCTTAAACTATGTCCGTAACACAGGGCGTATGCGTTATGTATATGCTTGACATATAGTAACTTTACGCCGTGATGCACCTTCTTTTTGGTTTTGTCTTTATTTGTGTTTGGAAGTGCAGTAGTTTAATAGCCCCTATTTCGGTTGAACTCAGTTTTGTTCTTTTGTTCCATTGTATTACTTTCGGTTCTCACAAAAACAATCGAAGGATTAATCTTATATGTCACTCACTTTTCTTTACTCAAAGGTCACAAAAATCCGACTAAACATTTATTTGAGAAAATGTCCTAATTTTTCATCCTTTATAACAGATTTCTTATAAACTATCACAAATACCCAGTCTTAAGTCATAAAAGCTTTATTGAAGCGATGAGGGATAAAAGAAAAAAACTGGTCTTTAACCAGTTTCAAATTAAAATAAACTGTGTGCTCACATGTTGTGCTTTATTTTATTTGCGACCTGTATGTGCTGTGCTCGTTCACTACAAGATTTTGTTCTCCATTCTTGTATACTGCGTCCCTACATCTATGTCACGAACATTGCTAACAAAATATTTGCTAGACATCACAGGGAGTATGTTCTCATTTCCAGCACAAACCAAAAGGTTGTCAATATGACAAATGCGAAGGAATGGTTGCAGCGTTTTGAGTTACACTCTTGATTCTTGATGGTAAACCTCATTACAGTCATGTAATCACAAGGAATGGCTTGAGAGCCTTTTTGTCTGCTACCATAGGAAAAACATAATTTGATGACATAACACTGATTGCTTTGGCACGTCGAAAACGTGTCACTCATTGCCATGTGAATAGACTGGATGATTAGAACTACTTTCACAAAGTAACATTCCATGTCTTGGTTGTGTGTGCGAAATGAATAAAGCTGTGAATAAAATGGGAAAACTGAAGGAGAACATAAAAACACCCTTAGGAATGCATTCTTGGCGTCAAAGTAAATTACAACCTAAGCACTTTTCATTTCATTGTCCGAGGCATTTTAAAAGAAATTTAATAAAAGGGTTGAAACTATGGCAGTTGCCAGAGTAAGACTTAAGAAAGAGGGCATTTTGTTCTTTATTCTTTCTTATGAATGCATGCCATTGCTTGCACATCGATCATAGCTTAAATCGATACCTTAAAACATTGAAAACTGTGTATATATGTATGTAACCATAGGTATGTTTGAAATATGAAAAAGAAACACACACAGCAATATATTTTTAATGAAAATTTAATTCCTTGCCTTTGGGTCCCTGTACGCACTGGTTTGTGCATGGCGTGGCTTCCCCCCATCCCCGTAGTGGCTCATGAGGCCACTGTCGGGTTGCTCGTAGCTCCTTTGGGCTAAGAGTGGTGACACTCGCATACTGCCACCATTTAAGCTATGTCCCAAATGGGCTCCTGGCACACAATAGTCATGAAATTTGGTTTCTGACCGCAAATGAGATGAGATTTTTCCATGCCATTGCTGGAGTTACTCGCCGGGCTAGGCTGAGAAACGCAACGGTGCGGGGGGAACTCATTGTTGAGCAGCTACTCCTTCGGACAAAAAGGGCTTTATTTCGTTGGTTAAGTCACATGGTGCGGAGATCCCCTCCATCACGATTTCCAAGACGTGCCTTGGATGCAATTCCATCAGGTTGTTTAATGCTCGGCAGACCCATCGCAAAGTGATTGGATTAAATCTATAAACTCGCCTGGTTACGCTTGGGAATAGCTCCTGATGAGTTAGAGTCGATGGCGGAGGTTCGTGCGGCCTAGCGGTCATTACCCCGCGAACCCTTTAGTGGAACATGCAGATTGAAGAAAATGATGATGGTTTAATTATTTAAACAAGTTTAAACGTCGCCATTAAGTGTGAAAAGCAATAACATTTCAAATACCTGCAATATTCGCAGCATGCGATTTTTTAGCTAATTTGTAGCCACTTTTTGCACACTTTGGGCTGTCTTGAACATGACTTATGTAATCAATCAAGTAATGTTTGTTTTTGATGCGTTCAGAATTCGGGGATTATTCGCTTAAACATGGTCCTTTGTATAGCCCCACAGAAGAAAATCTAACAGTGTCAATTCACATGATCCTGAAAGCCAATCAATCGGATTGTTAAAACGTGAAATTACCTACCCAGAAAATGTTCACACACTAAATACATCAAGGGCTAGAGTTATAAGAGAGTAATGACAGACAATCGCTTTTCCACAAATAGTTTACTTAACACATCACTCAATAGCTGCCGGGACAAGTTGGGGGAGGGCGCCACTAACAAACAATTCATATTAAATGAATAATTTTTGTTAGGGACTGGACTTAGTGATGATATGTTAAATGTGTACTAGCGACCAGTGCGCCCAGTAGGTTGCCCTGCCTCCTTTCATTTTGAGGTTATTGCAAAATACTTACAGAAACGATGTTGTATTACAAAAATTAGATGAAGACCCACAATGCCTTATGGGTCTTCATGTAATCTCTATTTTGCTTAAAGCCTTATAAGGCAATGTTCAGTAATTATGACCCACTTAACGAAATGAGTCTCTTTTTGGATAAAGATGAGTTGTCTGTGTTCTTTCTTTGTTGAAGACGGTAACGGTGATACTTTCATTTTAGACTGTTTCGACTATCAATTGACTGTCTCGTGGTTCTCTGCTCAGCTCAGCAGTTCCCAATGTCCTGGCTACTAAAATAGTCGTATAACTATGTATTCGTATATCGTATCAAGATATATCAGACAGCCTGTGGCTGTTCCTGAGTTTAAAGAGAACGAAGTCACGAATTTTTTGCCTGATTGGCTACAAGTTAAGAGGCAGATTTTTTGGCGGATATGTTGTTTCACTGTATCCACTGAATTTTGAAAGATATTATAGTGATTGGGTCAAACAAGAGATTTGTTAAGATTTAGTTGGTTGTCAGAAAAAGCCCGTGCTACTCTTTCATCCGATTTGTGTCCATCTGTGTATATGTTTATATTAGGATTTCAAAGTTTCACTCTGAGAAAAAGTGATATTGGAGATAAGTTCAATAATAAAGACAATTGGTGTGGAAAAAAAATCAGTCACACTTTAAACTTTATCATTGAAATGGAGAAGACATGAACTTGACGTTTATTGTTCTGCACTTGAGTATGCACATGGGAGATACAAACAAGAACAAAATTAATCACTTTAATGCAATTAAATAGTATGTGATGCAGCATTGACGACTTAGGGAAACAGTTTACAATAAAAAATGAAACGCTCGGTTTCTAAGTTCATGTTCTTTCATGTGACCTTTGGACAACACACATACACGCACAATTTACCAGTACAAATCAATTACAATCCCACCGAGTTTTTTAATGTACGTTTGTCCATTGTGCTCTGGTAATTGTTTTGCGTCCTCTGTGAATGTATTTTCATTACGATGTGTTTTAATGTCACTTGTCTGTTTTAATTGATGTTTTTCTTTTAACACCCATAACATGTTTTTTGTTTTTTTATTAATTGGTATACATTTTTTCATACGTGTATTTCTCTTCTAAAATAGTTATTTATTCATTGCCATAAGAGTTTGGAAACGTTTCACCGGCATATGGCGAATGAAACTACATGAAATTCAAGTCCGATTTTCGGGAAACTCTCAAGATTGTATTGTTATTTTGTCAAAGAAGTTTTCATTTTCCTACGATAAGTTAATGGAAATTGCTTAGAGATGATTTTTGCTTGCTTTTCTTTTAAAAGATTGTGATCACAGCAAATCTTTAAAAATCCAGGTAGGCAAATAAAACTTTTTCCTTATTTCGACCCCATTATAATAAAGCCCGTCTATACCAGAAATGGGGAAGAGTTTCCTTACCTAAGAAGGGGGTTTCTAATAATAAATAAATAAAAAAGTCTTCAGCTTTAATAACAAAGCGAAAGCGAACATGAAAGAGTCGAATTTATGGTAGGCCTGTTCGTTTAATTGCATATAGCTTTGAATAACTTAATCGAGTTCACATTTAAGTGAACTTGTTTTTTTTAAAACAATCACAAAGCACAATAAAAAAATAAAGGGATACTTTTTTATTCCGCTTCCATTATTTAATGGGTATGATTAAGATTTTATTCATAAACATACACATAACAACAAAACAAAACAATTAAACTGCGCTCTCCACTTTTTTCTGTAAAGCATATGCAAACTACTTTAGTTGGTCAATCGTTGTTCATATTCGCTGGGAAAACAATGTCTCAATTATCGGAAAAAATGCCGTGCAAACTTTTGCTTTATCTTATCTGTAAATGCAGCTTAATACAATTTACGTCAATAGAATGAGTTATTTACTTTCAAAGCCATACTACGAATGGTGGTACACATAGATATCCAATTGAAGTTATTGCTGATAAAAAAGTAAAACACCGAAGGTCACATTATTAAAATTGGATTTTATTTATTCTTATGTGCTGCAGCTCATTTGTTGACAGCTGTAACAAGATGTGCAGTATGAGGCCTTAAAATGTCGTTACGGATCGAATGATTTGATCTTTTTAGTCGAATAGCTTATTTTTACGTGGTGTACCTGGGCAGTATAGAATTTCTTGTTGAATTTGATTTCTGATCCAGCATTTCTCAGTACTTGACCCCAACCCGACTAAAAATAGTTGCAGGTGTTTGTTGAATTGATGGCTTTGACGTACCTAAACAAATGAAGATTTCCTGTTCTATAAAAACTGGTCTATAGCTAATTTACTGTTACAGCCATTTTAACATTCCTATTTTTTTTTAAAGTTTGCAATAAGCGATATGCTTGCCAGACACAAGAAAATCCACTGCACCTGGCGGTGCATGTAGCATCCCAAACGATGCCTTTTTATATAAGACCTAATCACGACTCATTCAATTACCGCTTTCGTTAATTCAAATCTGCCCGAATAAGTGCCTGCAGTAGTGGAGCTTAAATTAGTGGCGATATCTCGAAACTTTTAGTTATGAAATTCAGCGTCGTTATTTTGTCCATTAATATTATTTCTACTATTATTGTGTGGATTCCGTAAGAAATAACTTTAAAAAGTGGCGTTAAACTTCCATTTTTTTTATTCAACACGTTCATTGAATAAAAATTCATCTCGACGTTCTTGTTTAATTTACAACACAGTCATTGACTCGAATAGCTGCTTTCAGAAGTCTCTGCCTCCATTATTTACTTAAAATTTCACATACCATGTATATTAGTAACGCACTGATGAGCAGATGCCATTATTTTCCGGTAGAATTGGCACCAGTCAAAGAGAAAGCATTTCACTGACGTATTTCTAAAGTTCACACAACTGTGTTGCAAGCACTTGTTGTTTCTCTTTCTCAAACAAAAAATCAGCACTCTAATTACAATTGAGATTACTTCATTACAATTTCTGACGTTTCGTTGTGATTTTAACGTTGTTTATGAAACGGTCTTAAGGCGTAGGCTGCATTGAATGCTTAATTTAAAGAATATAAAAAATTAATAAAAGATATTTTCTCTATTATTGTCTAATAGAACAATTTTTACAAAATATTATATATTTTATAGGCCAATTCCCTTCTACCAGAAATTCTGTATTGTTATTAATTTTCGAAAGGGACTAATTTTCTGTTCTGAAAAATAGCAGTCTGGAGTAATGTTAAAATTGTCACAACACTTTATAATAGCAGTTTGAATCTTGTTTGCATGTATTTAAATTAATTGATCGAATGTAATCAATTCGATGCCAAATAAATTTCAAAAATACCGTTGCGTGCAATTTTAAATATTTTTTTTTAATGGATGCTTAACGCGTGTTATGAAAGTCTACTACGTATATTTCATATAAATATAAGGACTTTACTTTCAAAAACTCTACTTCACCTTAACGTCTGTTCCTCAGAAATTCGCCGGGTGGCTACTGCAAGTGTTTGGGAAGAGTGTGAATTTAGGAATATCTTACTAATTTCATCTGCTGGGTTGGAGTTGTTGTGGGTATTTAAAAGTGAAACTATACTATTAATATAAAAGCGTTCCTCGACGTCAGCAATAGGACTTCATTATACCTGCTTGACAGCGTCAGTGCACCAGTTGCAAAGATCAGCTGGCATATAGTGACAATCACACAACACTTTTGTTATCTGTTAACTGAATACGTTGGCCCAAACATTTTCTATGTACTTTAAATGTCCTTTAAGTACCAAATTCTGATAAGAATTCGGTCTTAATCGGGTTCTTGACACTTCTTACTAAAAAAAATTGATTATCCTATTTACTCCAAATGAAATTTAAGCAAGATTTTTTTTATTGCGTAAAACATTTTATGAAGTTATGAATTCTGCATTTTGATTCAGTACCTTTGCCATTTTTAGGCCAAGATATTGATTTCACACTCATAAAATTGTTGATCCTTACTGACAAAAAACTTGTCCGAGTGGTTTTTGAAATCCTAATATGAGGTTAAGGTTCTCCCATCCAAAAGATTTTGCAGAAACCGGAACAAATAATAGTCCAAAGGTGCCAAGTCAGGAGAGTATAGAGAGTGTGGTAGCACATTCCATTCAAGCTAGAATTTCTTTTGGAGATTCATCAAACTTGGTGTCGCATTAAGCGAATTTCATTCTGTAGGAATGCAAGAAACTATGTGTCTAGCGTCGAAATTAATCCTAGATGTTTCATGAGCTTGTGAACGGTCGCATAGGACAAATTGAATCAATCTCTGAAGTTGCATTTACTAACGACTTCAGGATGTGGTGCATCCTCAAGAGCAAAATAGCCGGAACGCAATTTCGCGAACCAAATTTCGCCTTGGCGTTAGGTTACGACATTTTCTCTGTAGAAGTCACATTTTTTTCACTTTGCTTCAACTCAATTTTTGCACTTTTGGTAGTAAAAGAGTGAAATATGCGGATATTCCATCTTTGATAGGACACCAAACAAACAGTTCAAAAAAATTTAACATAATTTTTTACAAACAAGTATTACTATATCATCTGTTCAAATATATAACTAGCTTGGACCTAGAAGAATTGCGTCCGAGAAAGGAAAATGTCCAAGGACGAAGACGAATATGGTCGCAATCATCCGGAATGTGTTCGTGTTTGAGTAGCAGAGGACTAAAATACTTTACTGAGTTGGCAACTCAAATCAAAATGGAGTGAAAAAGCTACACTGATTACTTTCGGCCTAAATATCAAATGATTTATAATCCATTCTCTCTATAATTTATGATTCAAAAAAGCTAGAAAAAAAACCTGCTCGATTTAGATTTTAAATTTATTGTTCTACTAAACAACATTTATAGTTTCCTATCCCATTCATCATGTTTCACTGTATATTGCAATAAATTTCACGAGTCATAGATATGAATCTTTTTAAAAAATATGCTCCAATAAATTTTGAGATAAGAATCTATTTTTATTGCATTACAAATTATGTTGTCCATTGCATGTGCAAGCTTTTTTTTAAGGCATTTACAAGTCATGAAACATTAGACAAATTAAAAGAGTGCAATTGAAATCGGTAATCAACTACGCATCAGGTTAAACAGAGTGCAATTAAATGACATCAACTAACAGATGAAATCACCAAACTTACAAATCCATTGTGAATAGTAATTCTGTTTCTGAGCAGTCTTGGTTATATAAAGCGGCAGTTATTCGTTGGACATTTATTCACTTATGCGGGTCAAATTGATTAAAATTAATTACCGTATGATTTGTACTGATAATATGGGCGCAAACAATTTGGAGCTGTTGATGGATTCTCATGATTATTAATTTTATGTCCAACCGTTTCCCTTATAGATTAGGTTAGGTAAGGCGGTCACACTTAGGGCAATTGTAGACCCACTTTGATAAAGGGAGAAAACATTCTCTAAAAACAACAAAATTAGTACTGCTCGATGCTATGAAGGTGTTAAAGGGTTCTTCGCTTATATTTCTGATTCCACCAAAGAGCTCTCCCAGATGAGTTTTCTCTTAGCTGTTTATTACAGATACATATATAGGAAATGTTTTCCATAAGGGGCAGGGCCCTGTGATGACATCTTTGACGTGATTTGTTTAAGTATTTTTAATGAGCTGAAACAAAATTGATTTGTACAGATCATATGAAATAGACGAGTTCCGAAATAAGCTGAGATCACATTATCTGCTGCTTTGTTTTGTCCATAATTTTTTTTATTGTCCCTCTTGCAAGTCGGTTTTTTTTCATCGAAACGGCTGGCCTTTATTGACCTCTCTAGGTTTCGATCAAATTTCACTTTTGTTATTTAAATTTTCTATCTCAGTCAGTAGGAGGCTAAATCAAACGTGTTTCAGAATCCTAAATTTTCAATCACTTCCGCCTATTTTATCTTGAAACCCTGTCGAAACCGTTGTATCCTCACTCGGGAACAACTTGATATCTGTAAGGAACAGTGCAATTCGGTCTCATAGATAGACAGGATCATTAACACTATAAATATTAATATTAGGCCGTAATGGTGATGACCAAAGCGTTCACCTCATGTGAACTTACATATATCGGGCTCATATAGGGCTCAGTATTATAGACACCTTACGCCAATTATAGGTTGCCGATAGCTGCACAATGGAGATAAAATGGCTGACAATTTTATGTAGCAGTCAATTTTTTAAACCAAAATTGTGCACCTATGATTGTTTTCCCTATACATCAATACATTAAAAAGCAAACGTACATTACTGAAGAAACGTCGGAAGCGACTACTCTTTCTTATCTCTCTGGTAATTTTCGAATGCTAAATCTAAAAACTGAGTCCTCTCTGGCATCGATCCAATCATTGAGCCATTCTTTGATTTCTTTAAAACACGCGAATCAGTGACTGTGGAAAATCCAGGAGTCGAAAGGACCAAGATCTGGAGAATACGGTGGTTGGGGTAGGACCTCCAATTTCAATGTTTCAAGATAGTTTTTGATCGATACAACCACGAGGGGTCGTGAGCATTAGTTAAAGTCGATAATATTTTCCACCAATGCTTACGCCTGGTACTAGTATTCATAGTAAACCGCACCCGACTGGTAAAACCAACTTTGCCTTTGGCGTCAATGTAGCCGATGATGGAAAGGGTTCTCCAAGCTTTGCATGGCATTTTTTCTACTTGGGCTTATCGTAGTATATTCACTTTTCATCTCCAGTCACGATCTAGTGCAAAAATCCCCTCCTTTGATGTCTTTCAAGAAGCAACTTCGACTTGAAAAATCTCATTTCGACACCGCTAGGTTTCAACTCATACGGCACTCAATTTGCTGGCTTTGAATAAATCTAAATTTCTTTGTTTTCTAAGTCCCTCTTAAGGATTCTGCAAGTTCACTTTACGTTTGGCACGGATCTTGATCAAGTAATGTCTTAAATTCCTCATCTTCAAACTTTTCATCACCACTTTTGAAGCGTCGGATCTACTTTCTACCTGATCTGTCGGTCGAAACATATTCACTATGAACTTCTACAAGCCTTCGATGGACTTCAGCTTCACTTTTCTTTCAATTAAAAAAAGATAATCAAATCTTCCCGTTAAATTGAAGGCAAATCCGGACATTTTCGAGGAAGCAAAAAACAACATCTATGTCTAAAACAGACGGCGATGCATACTAATTACTTCTGCCAATGGTCACACCTTTCCAATGAAGTAGGCAATTGATTCCAAGATCAGCCACAACTTGCTGTCTGCGCCATCTTTTGAAAAAGGACCGCATTGATGTGTACCCCCAAAAATGTCAATCCGCCTTCTTCTTAACGCTTAAATTAATATGTATATGCGTTCAGCAAATGCGACTTACACTTAGATTAGAAGATGTTTATTTTGCAACATGTCACGTGAAGCATTTCGCAAACCAAAAAAAAAAGCAAACAAAAGAGGAATTTCTTTCCACTCAAAATAATGGTGTTCCATTTATTCCCTAACATATTGCCAGTAACACTGCGTCAAATGAAATCCTTCACTTAGCTACGGCAAACAAAATGCTTTAAAATAACCCCGTGTATGGCCTTGTGTGACACCTCCGCGATAACGATTTTCACCAAAGTGTCACGATAAAAGCAGAAATGTTTTATAGACGTCAGATAAAGTGGGCTTAATGGTGGGACCAAAAAAAAAAATGGTATAGTCACGCTATTATGTAACCCCAACGCCGGGTCATTAACACACAAAACAATGAACTGCAACATTTAGTCTAGGTAGAGTATCCTCGACAGATTAGCGCTCAACAAGCCAGACAAACGCGCTTTACGTCATTGCTGATGTAAGTTATGTTGCGGCAATTAATTCCCCTTTAAAGAGCCTTCATCCAGCACATGCCCGACAGAGCTGTTTACATTCCCGAATTCAGAACGTCTCGTCGCGGTAAATTATATTCTTATCACTGCCAGTGTGTCAAGATTGTGATGAAGCCAAAGTTCGTGGTTGCGGTTTGCAATTGAATTTGGTGATGTGAAGTATTTTCTTGTCATTCATTGTTTTGTTTTCATTTGTTCAATCAGAAAATGTGGAACGAAAATGCATGGTTATGTCGTAGTGAAAGCTAACACTCTAGACGACTTCTGTTTATGGACGGGGCAATGAAGATAAACATTTGTTAAGGCCTTCGCATTGAAAAGAAGTGAAGCAAATAGTTGTTTATCAGATGAACTTCGAGTCTGGCGCTGATAATTATATTTCCAGCTTGGGTGGAGGATTACTTTTAAGATTAAGAGTAATTAGCTAGAAAGAAACCAATTTCGTAGAAGGTCACATAAGAGTTGAACAAAGAAAAATAACATTTTGATATTCCTCCGTGTTTCGTTAGAGGTTTCCCAATAAGGGCGGGCCCATGTTGTTGATTGGGAAGACCCCGCTCAGTATTGACAAACACGCAAATAACCATTTGAATTTTTAAATGTTACGCGATGTACACACATTTTACGGTCATACGAGCTAAAATTTACTAGATGTGCGAAATTTGAGACAAACATATTCGCATAAAATGTTTACAGAAAAACAATTATTTAAATAACTTTTAATAGACTTCAGCTTAAGAAATTAAATTCGATAATCCCTATCTTTTTTGTGTGACCCTTTGGCTTAAAAAAACAAAAACTTATCAACAAGAGACTAAAGCGTGATATTGACCTGTCACGAATAGAAAGGATCTACAGTTTACTGCCGCCATTTTGAGAAGCTTTTTATAGACAATTACCAGTCTTTTACTGTTGTTGACAATTCGAAAGAGGTGATGACGTAAAGAAATTGAGAGATGTCAGGAATCATTCAGAAATCGAATCTAGAGTTTTCGGTGTGTGAGTCGATACACTTATCCATAACGTCAGGCTTGAGAATCTACCAACATATCTACATCTCCAGTTAGAAAAGTCGCTTCAAATATATCTCTAGATGCACATAGTAAGTTGGTTATGCCACTTTTTTGTCGCAATTCTTGAGGTCATTGTTCTAGTCATTCGTAACTATCCAAAAATGCTTTAATAAGCGCACCGTACCGACCATTTTATATAGTTCGTTATCGGATCTTTTTCTTCCAGATGCCATAACCTATGAAAAATCTAATATACATATAACTTTTCTTTTAAAAATACCTCGTTTTCATTCGCTTTCAATACAGAAAATGATGACAAGGACTGGAATGTTGTGTTGGTGCCTAAGTCCAAAGAAACAGAAATTGAAAGAAGTAATTGTTTGCTTGAATTTGATACCTCCTATTATAGGTAAATGAAGCCATCAAGTTTCTGTTCAATTGTGTTTTTCTTAGGTTGGGGATATTTAGATTGTTTTGCAGTTTTTCTTAAGCAGTTACAATAATTTTAATCAAAAAAGTGCTTATGTCTTTACAAATTCTATTTAGCCTTGATACTAGAAGTTTACTATGGCCGTCGTTTGCAACTGCTTCCATTCCTATGTCCGAAGTCTATTTTTGATCCCTGAATAAGACCTTTAGACAGCTTTCATAATTTTAATACAAAAACTTATTCAGAAAAAACTTCTTTAATTCGCGGTTCTTTAATTCGGATGTTTGCTGAAGGAGGTCGACCCTGGTAGCGTTCATCTTATTTATTTTACAGTTCAAACCTGTACAACATTACAATATGGAGGTCATTATTGTAAAGCACAAAGTAATCGAAGTTTAAAAGAAAATGTCAAAGTTTTCAACAGCCTGAAATGGAAAGAATCTGCGGGATATTTTTCAAAAGTTGTGGAAATTATTTATAAAATTAATTAATCTTTCATTTCCCCTGAAAGTGAATCAAAGTAGTATAACTACAATTGTCATTAAAATTTAGATGTTTAAAAATGAGCATATCTCAAATTAATGAGTGAATGAATATTCTGATGTTAGATTTGACACAGATGTCACCGACAGCAGTGCCAACTTACAAATAAAAACATTTGTCCCCATCGGAATCCCAAACAAATAAAATTTTCCGGTATTTGTTTATTTCCGAAATTTATGAATAAACTCAAAATGTCCAACTATTACCCATTGGCCGAATGAGAACATGATTGTATTAGACTCATGAAAATAAGTGGAATAAGAGGGATAACTTGTATGTACGTACATACGGTGTTGTGCAAATCACGCGCAAAAACCTTAATTTAGTCGAGTAAATAGGAATATTTTCTTTAACCAACGAAAACATGTAGTTCATGACACTGTGTAAAATAAACGAAATAAATTAAATATTTAGTTAAGAACACATCTTTGTGTCACTGAGGATATTCAATTTTTTATTTTGGATTCTGGTATTGTTTCCTTTCATCCTTTAGTGTCTGAAATAACTCTCGCTTGTTTCTGTAATATTGACCTGCAACCCATCGCTTTAGGATCTCAAAGAGATTCCCAAATGTTATCATTGAGCCAACCACTTCAGAATACACATTTGATTGATTTTAAGCAAATTCTTCACTTGCTTCGAGTTGGGCTTCGGGTCGTTATCGTGTTGAAACACCCATCGATAGGGCATATTCCATTCAGCATGCGGCAACATCTGGTCCAACTCCACTAGCTGAAAAGCATGTCCACACCACTGCGAAACCACCTCGATGCTTTGTTGGAACTTTTCAGTTACGCGGATTAATCTCTCCTCATTCCGACGTTTTACTGTGCACATTCCATCCGAATTGAACGGATTAAACTTAGATTCTTAGATCCGTCACTAACAAGGTCAGTTCTTCTTTATACTATGGATCGTTTCAAACGATTTTTTCAAAATTCATCCTATTTATTGTTTATAATAATAATTGTGTGACACTACAGCCCACATGGGACCAGGGCCTAGCTTCTCCAACAACTACTCGTGTTGTGCGTACTATCACGAGTTGAAGGTACTTACAGTTTTTTGCCGACTCCGAACGGCGAGATTTCAGAAGCTTGTCATAGACAATTGATACTCTTTGTGTGTTGTCAGCAACTTGAAAGAGATTTATTTATTGTTTATACAAAAATTTGAATTGTTTATTATTTCTATAGCCTTGTGTTTTAACAAAATGTTTTTGAATTACCTATTTTTGCAAATGTTCTTTCTAAATATCGGCTTTTTGCCTGTCTGTGACTTTTTAAATTGTTTTCCAAAGCTTACCGTCTTACTCTACATGAAGGGGCGCTTAAGTTTAAAGATGCCACAATTTTTTCAGTGGATTGTTTTTAATCAAACGGAAAATTCGTCTATCGACCATCTCTGTCGTTTTCCGAAGTCGACCTGTTGTTTTGTTCTTATTAATTAATAAAATGAAGTGTAAAATTAAATACAAAATTATTTGGATGAGTGCAACTATATTTTTTTTTTAATTTTGAGCGATAATCTTGGAAAAACGATCCCTTGTTGCTTTATTTTTGCACATTGTCAGAAAATACCTTTAGTGGTTTTTGTTGTGCCTTATTATTATATGACATCAAATTGCTTCTAAGAACATATTTTTGTTTTTTTTAGTTCGCCTAGACATTTAAATATAAATAGCATAAATTAGACTATCGACTATGAAAATAATTGCTTTCCTCAGGTTATCTCTCCAACGATTCGAACGAAAGCTTCGACTCATGAATATTACCCGCAGTTGTTGACGAATATCTGTTTTTCTTTTTTGTATGCGGTCAAATTCACTGATTGCAGAAGAAATGTGTTGTTCTATCTCTAAATATTCTCTTAGTTAAGACTTTCGGTTATATTGAAAACAAATTGTTGATACATTATTTAAAAACAATCATTTCAAATTGTAAAGTGATTGTTTTTGATGTGAGAACAACCCTTTTTTACAAGTCACCAAAAAAATGCACCTTGAAAAAATGCCTGTTTCATAATTGTTTAAGTGAATTATGGTTTGAGTTTTATAGCAATAAATTATATATATATTATATACGAGTACTTGCTATATTTAACAACTTCAAGTTGAAAACTGATTATGACTGACACCCACTTCAGAAATGTAAAAATAATCGTGAGCAAATAAAGGGAATTGAGTTTGTCCTTCTTAGGAAGTTCTTAATAACAAAAGATAAAAACGCGTATATATTCTGGTTCGAAATGAAAGTTTCTCTGCAGTACGCCGAAAAAGGGACATTCACCTAGAAAACCTCGCCCCTTTCATCACTGTCATGAAATTAAGTTTACTCAACCCAGTTAAAGTTCAAAAACTTGCTGACCTGAAGTGAACTCGTAACCTGTTCACCTTAAAATTAATTTGCAGTGACTTGGATTTATGTATTCAGCCGACACATTTGAGGTCTTACTCATATCGCAGGTGCATGCCCAACCTATAGCAATAATTAACGAATGACATCACAAACTGGTTCCCTCGAATATGCTCTCTTTCTCTCATTAGTCACGTGTCGATACGTGTGATCATTGCTATTTAAACAAAAATACGTTTTATTCAACTCTTTTTCTCATTACAAAAAAAATAGAGATCTTTGAAATGATGATGCTGTTTGTATGTTATTTCTAACGCTTGAACAAATAAACTTTTCCAGTTCGATGCCAATGACGTAAGTGCAGTCGTTGCCAGTCACGATAAGTGTGTTCACGATGAGTGTTCTTTGCAAATTAATGACAACATTGCAACTTCATTAGAGCGTTAGCAATTTTCGCCAACCACACTGAGACGTTGTTCAAATTTTGTTAAATTCTCATGAAGACAGTTTCCTGTTTCAGGGAAATTTTAAATCGTTTTTGGAAACAATTCAAGATCCAACAGTCTCTCTCACTTGTATGGATGACATAATTATCTATGGTCTCGCAGACAGTTCGTGTCCATCGACCTCAATTGACAGAATAAAAAAAATGCGTAAATTTCGTCACTGCAGTCATAAATTGTTTCAGGTTTCAAGTGTGTGTCGTGGTTTGCATGCCAAAATAATCTCAATGCCAATTCTGTTGACTTTGCGTGTGTTTGCATTGGCCTTGACGTCAGGTTGGCAATGTAAACCCGTTTGAATCGGTTATTGGGGTAAACGAAACTAAATGGTTTGTTTGTTTTGGACACTGCCGAGTACTGTGAATAAAAACTTGCGTGGTTATTTGCAGTAGTTTTTTCTTATACATTTGCCACTACTACTGTGCATGTATCTATTCTAAAAAATAATTAAAGCTTGCCATCGGAATAAGTCAAAAGCAAATAAAATAACTTTCTGCAAGCTTTGTTTGTTTACTTATCCGCATGCCTTCAGATTGTTTGGTTAAACTTAGTGTACTTAAGAGAGTACTCACGAGTAAATTAAAGTGTTGTCGATGATTTTTTGCTATAAGCGAAACTGGTAAAAATCGACTATATACGCTGTTCAATCATATATGTTTCCATAAACATTTTCCACAATTTCCTGGTTATATTTTGAAAAAAAAAATTATAAAAAATGAATGAATGAAAATTAGTTTTACTTAAAACAAACTCGAGAGTATTATCTAAGGCTCTTTTAATTTTTATTAATTCCTGCACAGCGAATTGCAGAATTAAAAATTAATGTTTCCCAACGCAACGAGTAAAGCGGGGGGAGAATTAGTTTCAGACTACGTGCAGACTGTGCAAAATTGAGAAAGTCTGGCAATTAATTAGGGCGTTCCTTGTGTATAATTTTAAACAGTTTCAGGATATTTCGATATACTTAAAAGTCATCTTAGTTTTAACCCAAAACCTTAGTTTTAAAATGAAAAACCCTGCAAAGTCTGGGGACATTAAAAATAAAACGCACATTTAAGGCTACATTCAATTTTTATTTGCCAAGTCAAAATGCGGGTACACGGAATAGTTATAAGTGAAAAAGGCAACAGAAGGCTTTTAAAAAGTCTTTTCTTTTGTAATTCACTTAATAAGCAAGCTGAGTGTTGTATGCACAGCAAACCACCAGAATACAGCGGGAGAAAGAGGAGTTTATATGATATCCAAATGATCCGGTAGAATTCACCGGATTAAGCTGAAGTTTGTTGAGATATGACCATTCTACAATATTACTTTGGTATGTTTGAGTTTTGGTATGAATAAAGAATGTTCAATACAGTCAAATCCTACTGAAAAATCTAGTTAAGCCGAAACTCAAAAATTTCCATCATCTAGCGACAGCCGAAGATCAGTTTATACCTTTTATTACAGCTGCTTTGATCGAAAATCGAATTACCAGTTTGAAATTAGTTTTAGGCATAAAACTAATCGGCCTGAAGTCAGAAGGAAGAACAGCATTATAATATTTAGTTATCGGGTTAATATTTCCAACCTTCAATTGGTCCGGGATCTGAGAACGATATATACAAAGTAAATAGTAAATAGGAAATTATATGAGGAAGAAAAATCATCATGAATTTTGGAATGAACAATAGATGATTGAATTCATTAATGCACTCGAATATGATGATATTTGCAAAATCTGACAAAATTTATCTAACTCGCAGTTTTCATCTCAACATAATTCTTGCCCTGCCTTTAACTCAGGCTTTGGATGCGTTATGTGAGATTAGAGTGAGAACTTTTACCACGGTAACTTGCCTGTGATATTCTTGTGCAATATGAAATCAATTTTTCGTCACCCGCAGTAATTAACTCTGACAAAAATGGGATATCGTCATATTTTAGCAGTGATCTTTGCTTAACTAGGCCAGCGACCTGATATGAGTGTGAGCCTAATGTATGGCAGCCTTCCATCCTCGACGGATACACTGCTTCCAGTCATCAACACAAAGTTGTCTTGCATCCGCATTGACTTGGTCTTTTTACCAGATGTTAGATTTTTCTCTCGCCCTAGAACCTAGAGGCTGGGACTTGAAGACCCTCTTAGCTGGTGTAGCTGGTATAGTTTGCGGTAATTTCACATGCGTGCACACGGGACCATCTTTTGGACGAAGGATTTTTTTTCGAAGGAATAAAAAACCTGCTTTGCTTATCGTATAGGATTGGTTGCTATGGGTGATGCAACTGTAGATCACCTGTGTAGGCGTCGTTTGTGGAGTTAACGTTTGCTTCGAGGAAGAAAAACTCCGTAACTCCCTCAAAGTAACAGTTGTCAATTGTAACAGTTTGTTAACAGTCTTTCACTGACAATATTTCAAATCATCATTTTACATGCGTTTTTTTTTGTAAGTACATCCAAACATCACATACCTAGTCCTTGTATGTAATAATCTTTTCTTACATAACATTACATATCTCACATTGGATGCCCATAGGACTTAACATCTTTCTTAGTTTTGCTACTTGAGTGACACTATAGCCCACCAGGGACCAGGGCTTATCTTCTGCATCAAAAACTGTTGTTGTGCGTGCTTTTGTTTTCTCATAAGTAAAAATTACCTGCAGTTTCTTTGTCGACTCCGAACTGCAAGATGTGAGAAGGTTCTCCACAAGCATTTAGTACTCTTTGAGTGTTGTCAGCAACTCGAAAGAAGTTATGCTGTTAAAATTCCGGAAATCGAACCTAAAACTTTTTCGTGTGGGTCGATACACTAACCACACTATCACTACGAAATACATTCTTAACAGAACGCAAAAAAAACTCAACATAACAAATAAAAGCACCTGACAATTGTGAAAACTGAAAGTCTTGACATAATTTCATATTTTCAATTTGAAGTCAAAAGTTCAGTTGCCGAATGTTTTTTGCACACGTTTCTGTTATCCTGAATTGGTTGCGGTACAAAAGACTTTGAAGAACTTGTTGACATATTTCTTGCCTGAAACAGTCCTTCTTGCACTGATTTGTTGTACACTCATTTGGAGAGCGCATTTTTGTTTTTTTCAAAATACATTGTGAAACTGAATCAGAAATCAGGGCAAGGATGAATGAATGCGAAAATGAATGAAAAAGTGAAGTGGAACAAAAAGGATTGACTGTGATGTAGGGCATCATGGACTGAAACCGAATGTGAATGAGTACCGAAATAAAAGAGTAAGAATGAGAACAATTTGAAGCAATTATGTCGTAACGTTTCTCTGAGCTATTGCATTCTGCGGGAATTAATTTTAAGCACAGTTGTAGTGCCAACGTGTTTATTGATGAAATAGAAACGTAATGCACATTTAGAACATACAATTAATTAAGTCCCTTGATGTGCAGGGACTAGACCCTAATCTCATGTGTAACTTTTCTGGTTGTGTGTGGTACTGCATTGAGTCGGTTGATAATGAGTCTCAAGTTGAGAAAATCGTTTGCTGATATATGTAGGTGCGTTTATGATAATCAGCCTTATTCTGACATTCGAACGATTCGAATAACTTACCACGCCGTGGCGCAGTGGTAAGTGCATCAACTGCGGCGCAGAAAGTCTGGGTTCGATTCCCGGACGGGGCACCTAGCATTTTTTCACGGCTCCACCTCTTTCGAGTTGCTGACAACACTCAAAGAGTATTAATTGTCTATGGAAAGCTTCTCAAATCTCGCCGTTCGGAATCGGCAAAAAACTGTAGGTCCCTTCTACTCGTGAAGAACAATAGCATGCACAACACGAGTAGTTGTTGTAGAAGCTAGGCCCTGGTCCGTTATGGGTTGTAGTGCCACTCAATTATTATTATTATTAAACAAAAAATTATAGTTTAATAATGATTTATAATATTTATCATGGCTTTAGGCAAGACAGGTTATACACTACTAATTATGATTATTTTCGGAGTATATCCATACAAATTGAGAAAGCCGTTCACAATTTAATGTACACTGTACACTGTATATCACATACTGACTTTGAACGAGCTTGAGTCATTGAGAATTCACTCATCAACAATAGAGAGGCATCACGAATTGCTTAAAAGGAAGAAGGTAATTGGTAAAGATCAATCAGGCGTGCTCCTAAGTAGCCATTTGGGACCGATACTAATACTCTTTTTTATTAACGATGTTCATGAAATATTTCAGTACAGCCAAATTATTTTTATTTTGATTAAGTAAAGTTTCAATCGGATTCGAATAGATTTAAATTAACGGAATGGTGTCTTCATTAATGCATTGTACCTTCAATTGTCAAGTGTCATATCATTTCTTTAAGCCGAACTCCTTTATAAACAAAGTCGTCTTAAGGAAATTAAAGATCTTTTTAGTATGTTTTGATAACACGATTGCAAAATCTTTAAAAAATAAGTTTATCCTAGTCTATCCAAGTCTATCCACTTTTTGTTAGTGAGACCATATCTTAAATATTCTTCATTAAGATTCTTCGTATAAGCCACAAGAACTCAGATTTAAAAAAGTGTGAATAAATTTCACTTCGTGCTAGGTCTGCAAAGCTGCAGATATAATGTAGTATGAAATAAATTCACCAAAATTGCTTTTATTTGTTGTATGTGAGGCGCATCCTTAGGGTGAAAAATTTAATACTTTGCGTGGCCTCTTTTTGCAGACAAAAAACTTCCTATTGTTTCTTGTACTGAGTGTCTTAATGTTTAAAATATACTTCCAATCCCGTTAAAGCCTAGACGGCAATTTATCCAGCGTTTTAGCCACAGCAATGATCAATTGCCTTTCGATGTGAGGCCAAAGGTATTTTATTTGATTTCGGTTCGAAAATTGGGTAGACCACTTCAGCACTTTCAAACCATTCCAACTTTGTACTCTGTTTTAGTGATTATTATGTTGGAAACTGATATACAAAATCAATTTGTCCCATTTTTGCAGACTAGACTAGAGGCAATTCATCGATTCTTTTACATGTACAAACTCCCTTGAAACCCTTGCACCTCCAAAATCATACGACTACCTCCACCGATCTTTTACCATTCTTTAACTAGCTTTTGATAGCTATTGTCCCTTCTTATCCATAACCACTCGCGATCATCTGTTGTTGTTAGTTATTTAGTCGCGCAGCACACGTCTGCTGTGTAAAGCTAAACTGGGAGTTCACACGTAGTTGATATTGGAGTGTTTTGTGTTACCATGTGATGGATAAAAAATTAAGAGAAAGAAACTCAACAGATTTAGGAAACGTCTATTAATGTCGCACGATCCGTTCAATTAAGATCTAAGAAAAGACGCTTAAAGAGCATTGCCAAAGTTAAAACCTATCTCTATAGATTCTATCTTAACCATCTTGAATTCGGCTAGTGGATTGTTGACGGCAAACTACGTTTCCTAAGCCTACTCAGGATATATTGCAGTGACAAAATCAAGCCTATTGTTTTAATTCGTTATTATTTCATCAACCACTTTTGTCTTAACTCGGAACTGGTTGTTTGTCTGTTTGTTGTCAACTTATTCTGGTATCCCTACATATTTTACTTAAAAATACTTATCAAAGCACTTGCAGGTTGTCTCTTATTGTCTGTTCGTATAACGTTTTTTATAACGACGATCGAAAGTGGACACTTGAATTTAACAATCCCCTTCATATTACTTTCTTATCATTTCAGCGTTTACATCGTAACATGGAACGTCGGAACAAAGTACCCTGAAACTCTTTCCCTGACCAATTTGCTTGGTTTGCATGCAAACCAATGTCCAGGGGAAGTTGTTCCTGATATGTATGCGATTGGTCTTCAAGAAGTCAACACGAAGCCACAAAATCAAGTTTTAGGCCTGTTTAAGGATGACCCGTGGACAATTAAGTTTAAAGAAGTTCTAAAGGATCACGATTTTGTTGCAGTGAAAACAGAGCAGATGCAAGGCCTTATGCTTACTCTCTTTGCCAAAAGAAAACACATACCCCACTTAAGAGACATTGAAGCTGAATTCACGCGAACTGGTTTCGGTGGCATTTGGGTAAGAGTGAAGAGTTCCATTTTTTTCCTATGCACATTAATATTTTTCTATGCAGGGAAACAAAGGAGCAGTTAGTATTCGCCTTAGTGTCTACGGATGTGGCGTATCATTTGTGGTGTCTCACTTGGCAGCACACGACCATGAACTAGACGAACGAATTGAAGATTACAGACAGATTTTGGAGAACCATCATTACCACGTGAAAAAATACCGCGAGATTTTCGACCACGAGTAAGCTTTGCCAAGCGACCGCTTAATGATTTTCGATAAACATGTGTTGTGCCTCACTTTAGGTACGTCTTTTGGTTCGGTGATCTTAATTTTCGTCTTACCGGAGAAGACTCTCCGGAAACCGTACGCGCACTTGTGGAGCAAGACAAGATCAATGATCTGATTCAAAGAGATCAACTATTAATGGTTCGAGAGTCGGGTAAAGCATTCCATCAGCTCACAGAGAGGCTTCCAGCATTTCCACCAACATTCAAATTCGTCGAGAACACCAGCACATATGACATGAAGTAGCCGCAAAAATGCAGAACTTAATTTGAACTTGTTAAATTGAATTGTGATCTTTTCAGACGTCGTCCCGCTTGGACAGATCGGATTTTGTACACCGTACATCGTGATAGATATCCTGATATCAAACTTAATTTGGAACAACTCTCCTACAAGAGCCACCCCGGATATAACATCAGCGATCACAAGCCGGTGTCAAGTGAATTCATTGTAAAGGTAAACTATTCTGTGCTGAAAGTATTTTTTGTTTTTGTTTGTTTTCTGGCTTTTGTTACGTGTAAACATGCAGCATTGTCGCGTCGTATTAGGTGATGGGGAGCTTTAACTGTTTGATAAATTCATTTTATTCATTCCGGAGGCAGTTATCTGCATGTTTGTCTCATGATATATTGCAATAGGAAGCGAAAAATGTCCCATTGTATATTATACGTTCGTATTAGGCATTAGTTATGTATAAAGAGTAACTTAGTAAAGAATTTTTAAGTAAATGAATTTCATCTCACTGTATAATTTATATTCCTGATTCATTTTCAAAGAATTGAGTTGATGAAAGCACAAAACGTTTGCGCAATCGAATTTAATTTCCCCACATGCAAAAACAGACTGCCAAGAGTTCAAAACCCACAACTCTGTATACAAAGAAACGTGCCAAAAATTTTGCCGCGTGGGCTATTTGTGAATGGCATACAAATCTAAAAAAAAAACAGCAAAACATGTTTGTCATGTATATTATACATATACATATGTCTGCATTCTTTTGTATATCTTGGAAATGTATTCCTCTGAAGAACACATCTTAAGTTAGGGTAGGTTGGGGTGGATCCCTTATTTTCATAACCGATGAATTTGTGTTGCTGAGTGCGTATAATAACGTACCGAATGAGACCGTTTTATACAACTTTTATGCCTTCGGCATTTGTTCGCATACATATTTTCAAGATAGCATTTTATAATAAAAAGCGATTGGGGATTAAAGAAAATAGAATGGCGGTGCGTTAAATACACTAGACTTTCACTTTCGATGTGTGCCAAATTGGTTTGGTATTTATTCACATTTTTTTCACATAATGAACAAGAATTGCAAAATGTTGTTAAACAAACAGTTTTACTGCTTTTAGAGTAGTCCCCGTGGCATAGTGGGTAAGTGCGTCGACTTATACGCCGATTCCTTAACTCAACACCTCGCATTTCCTTACGGAACCACTTCTTTGTAGTTGCTTACTCAAAAAGTTCTACTTATCCCATAAATGTTTTTTTTTAAATTTTGCCGTTTGAAATCGGCAATAATATGGTCGCCATGGCGTAGTGGGTAAGTGCATCGATTCCCGGACGAAACACCTCGCATTTTTCATATTTCTTACATCTGAAAAAAAGTTTTATTCAAAACAAAATGTGCGCAGTTTTGATCAACAACATTTTGCCATCTGTATAAAACGTAAAACTACTTCGAGAGGTTTGCGGTCTCCATGGAATGTAAACTGTTCTAAACTGAATGATTTTCTAAAGGCGCAACGTCTGGGCTGTGTCCAATGGATAGGCAAGCTACTTTAGTTTCTTTGGAGTTTTTCAATATGTGTGTTGTCTGGTGTTAACATGATGGAACACGACATCTTTATTCTTGATCGATTCTGGTCCATTTAATTGAATTACTTCTTTTAATCTCGTTAACTCTAAACAGTTTATTACTTGACCATGCAGTGGACGCTTCTAATAAACAATTCCCTACCAATCGCAACACAGACACAGCTACACCCTTTGGCACCGTTTGCAAAACTTCACTTTCTTAACCCGTCATCTTATTTGAACAAATTTCAAATATTTTTATGAATACCATTTTTCATAGCTGCATAGAACCGTTTTCAAATTTTCAATTCCTTTTCTCTTTTTCATCTAATGTCGCTGGATGCCTATTCTTTGTTCTGAGAAGTCAATCTAATTTTATATTGCATGTAATATAAATAGCTTAATAAATTATTAAGTGATAGGAGATATAAAAATATATATGTACATATTGCTGTTTGTTACAAGTGCTCAACATAGTGGTCGTTAGATTTTCCTTCAACTTCTTGTTATCCAATTTTAAATTAGAATACGCGATAAGGATTGCGGAAAACTTTTTTTGTTGTTATTGCACTAATAAAATATTAACTTATTATTCATTAATTTATATTTATTAATTTCAAGGGTGATTTTTTAAAAGTTATAGGAAAGTTTTTCAAAAAAAATCAGAAAAATGCATGAAATCTTTATTTGAATCGATAGTACGGTCCATATAATTTAATGTTTGAAGATTATTTCATGCAAATGTTGCCTTGACTGCGCCTCAAATGGTCCATCCGCTTAGTCCACATTTGGCATACTCTTTCCAACATTTGGGTCGGTATCTCACGAATAAATGCTTCAATATTGTCTTCCAATGCGTCATTTGAAGGGCGGGCTTGTCTGCATAGCCATGAGCTTGAACATAGCCCCACAAAAAATAGTCTAAAGGCAGTAAGTCGCACGATCTAGGCGGCCAATTGACCGGTCCCGAACGTGAAATAAAATATTCACCGAACTCGTCTCTCAATAAGTCCATTGTTGCGCGTGCTGTGTGGCATGTGACACCGTTTTGTTAAAAGCACTCACCATTCACAGTTACGTTACGATTCGCATCATCTTTGAAGAAGTACAGTCCAATGATGCCACCAGCCCATAAACCGCACCAAACTGTGACTTTTTCTGGATGCATTGGTAGCACTTGCAATGATTCTGGTTGATATTCACTCCAAAATCGACAATTCTGCTTATTAATGTACCCATTGAGCTAAAAATGAACTGACCATAAAATGGAAGAAGCGCGCGATGAACTTTCTTAACAGAGCACGCATTTTGATAATAAAATTCAATAATTTGCAAGCGTTGGTCTTTTGTAAGACGATTCATGGTTAAATTTTAGACCAAACTGAAGATGTTTGACAGTGAAACAAAACACGAAACATGCGTCAGCTGTTTAAACCAGTGTTACCAAAAAGGTAGTAGCTAAAAAATCACCCTTTAGTAGTAGGTTTGAACTTTTATGTATCCCCTATTTATTCACGGCTTCACTTTCCTTGAATTGCTGACAATACTTAGAAAAGTTGTCTATGAATAAGTTTCTCAAATTGTAACTTTTAGGGTCGTCCTAAATTGGAAGTTCCTTCACGAGTACACGCGCAACACGAATGCTTGCTGAAGAAGTCCTAAATCTTTCCAATGGTCTTAATTCAGCAAGCTTAAAGTATTGTGGCATTCGGAACAAATATGTAGCTACAAAATTAATCCGGACCGATATTTTTTAACCATTCCTTCACTGATAGATGAGTGAATACAGATAGACCAGAATCCTTAGTGAAAAGATAATAATACATGAATAATAGCGGACGCTGTCACTGGCCATAACTTAATCGGTAGGATATCTACTCCAATCTGCAGATGTTAAATGGACAGAAAGAACCATCCTCTTTATATTATATCTTCTCACCCCGCCTAAGTTTCTTCGAAAAAGATCTTAGGTGCTAAGTGCTGTTGTTTATCTCAGTAAAATGCCAGCTACAAATGGATCCTTAACGGTTACATACATTTCACGATCCTGAATGTCAGTACAAAGGAAATTGATATCAGTTTCGCATTATTTCACAACAAGAGAACATATATTTTTTGATAGCACCTTAGAGCAATGTAAATAAATCAGCACAGCGATTTGGTCCGTGCTGTGACTTAAATACGGTCACTTGAGGGTAATCGTAACCCCTTTAGCGCGCGCCAACTATAAAAAAACAGCGAGTGTCCTTTTGCAAATAAATAATGTTTGAATAAATTCGTGTAAATCTTTTTTCGGTGAGGCCGTACGATTAGCTTCTAAATTTGGCAATCTTACATTTCCAACACCATCACGCAGGCATGAAGCTAGAAACTGAAACATTCTCAAGTCAAGAGATAAAGAAACCTTGTTTGAATAGGATCTGCTTTTAATCTGGATTACATATTGCTAATAGTTTCGATTGTGTCAAGTAACAAGTTCTTACTAATGTCATGCTGCTTAGAATAAACGCCTCCTTTGATATAAGTTGCCAAGTTTCTTCTGCATCTTCAACTCGAAATCACGCATACAAGTTGCATGCTCAATTTTCTGGTGTGGTCACCTATCCAGTACATTCGGCATTAACCGAACATATGACGCTTCTTATTCAATTGCATGAATCGAGTTTATTCCGTCTACCATATGTCCTTTCAATCGCGATTTTATTTTCACTACTCGCATTGAATGTCTCCTTATTAGCTTCATCTGGCACACTTGACCCTTTATTGGCAATTCATTGTGTCATTCCTTGCTCAAGATACGTTTATGCACAGAAGTATATAGGAAAGTTGTATTGGGAAAAGTATTTAGATTTTCCCAAAGCGAAATGTATTTCGAACATTGTGCGACGCATCTTTATCCTTGAGATTAAATCTACTCTCCTAATCCTTAAATCTTCCAAAGCGACCAAAATACATTGAAAATATTATATAACGACTTCTTAAAGATAAACACCCCAATCGAAATGACGCAGTCGCGCACTCGGGCTTTGACAATTTCAGCAGAATATACATACATATGTATGTACATACATACGTGTAGCTACTCTCCACTTAGTAGCTGCACTCGACTTAGTTGGGGGTGTGTAGATACCCTTGGCTAAGTCGGGAACAGAAAACCAGGTTTTATTACTTACTCATGGATTTGAATTTTACGTGAGCGGTGGTCGTCATAGCGTAGTGGGTAAGTGCGTCGACTCACATGCCCGAATGGGAACGGCACCACTTCTTTCAAGTTTATGACAACACTCAAAGAGTATCAATTGTCTATGAAAAGCTTCTCAAATCTCGCCGTTCGGAGTCGGCAAAAAACTGTAGGTCCCTGCTACTTGGGATAGAACAGTAGCACGCACAACACGAATAGTTGTTGTAGAAACTAGGCCCTAGTCCCTTGTGGGCTGTAGTGTCACTCAATTATTATTGCAATTATTAGTGGAAGCTACACAATTTATCATTTTTATGGATTTCCAAAATTGAAAAAGTTTAAAAATGTTTGCTGTAAAATGGTGTTAAGCATTTAAAATATTTAAATAAGCGAATTAAATTCCTATTAAAAAAACTGCGAAAATCACGTGTTGACTTAACTTTTATTAAATTCGATAAAGAACCTGCCCCGATAACGCCAAAGCATCATTTCGATTTGACCCTAATTTATCATCACAAAACAAATAGTTTCATGTAAGCCTCCTCTGCGTATTATTTAATGTAGTTACTTTTCTCTCAATCATCAAAGACAAACCATTTCTTACTTCAATCTATTTTCACTCTCGCCCTCTTTCCTTCTTACACTTTGCATTTTTCTATCCTAAGTAAAAACCGCAGGGCAACGCAGTACATAGGCTAAAGCAGCCAAACGCGCTTTACACTTTTGTAATATAACCTCTTAAGATAAATCAAAATTTAATTCTTAACACCAGTGAAGAAATACATTCGTAGGATTATCTTTTATATTTTTTTTATTTTTATAGATTGAATCCGAAACCGAAATAGACATATACGAAATTACTCACTCATCAGCAAATAAAATCTGCGTACACTACGTATTCCTCAGTTTGGAAATATTATTGCTATCGTTGCTACTTGTATCCAGCCGACAACGTTACGTATTAATATAAGAGATTTTCATTTTTTTTTGTTTAACTAAAGTAATATTTTTCTTAACACAGTTTGTGATATGATTATGATGAAATTAATACAATTTGTGTGCGATGAGTGATTTGGTGTGTGACACCTTTGAAAGATTAAATATTTGCACCAGAAGCTTAAAAATTGGGAGTAGTCTAAGATTAATGAAAGTAAAAGCTCTTTAATCGTTGAAATTAAAGCAGTTTTTTTGGTTTACAAATATTTGCACACCATATATCGCCTCTAAATACATATGTGTAGTATATTCCATACATCCTTAATTAACATATTACAAAAAAATAATATTTTGTTAAAAGTACTATCCGGGAAGTACATATGTATCTTACTGCCTTGCCTTCCCGATCTACGAGTAGTTTCAAATGTCGGAATCTGTCCATTGACTTGTTGCATCATGCCCAGTTCAATGATTTGTCCCAATAGGATCCTGGGTCATGTCATGCACAATGGGTAATTTTTTCTTGATCGAATTCAAGTGTATGACTTTTTGCCGGAATAGTGTGGGATCTAGGCATCAAGCAACACATCCCTTTAGCCGCTTATACATCTTCAACTGGTTTAGATCTTCTCCACTGCTACTACATTACTACTGTCTCGTTGTCCCAATACCTCAAATACAAAGCCTCTTTTTATCAGAACTCCAAACTATTGCCTCATCCGGCGACTTTTTTGATCAGTATCTTCCTAAAGTTGTCATCAAGGATCGCACGCAGAAAACCTTTTCTCAAACGAGTATCATACATCTGCGTTATGGAACCGGGTTGGCAGTATCGTTCTACCAATTTTGTATTACCTCATTAGCCAAAACGAAGCAATCATCTTAAAGTTTTGTCCACAACGTCGGTTTTGTGCCTAAACACAGTATTCTTTTCTCATTATTTATCCTTTCCCTATTCCTTTTCATTATTTATCCTTCTTCTGTGCCAACAAAGGCAATATGATGTTTCCACGTCGTCGTCACTTCACGTATCTCTCAAAGCCTTTAATTTTGCATGTAGACAACACTGGCTTCTCTAGCCTCTAAATTCCGTTTTAATAAAAAAGGGTGTTCCAAATACAAGATTTAGTTTAAAAATTTAATAAAGCGAACAAAAGTTATCTTTTTTCCATTTAGTAACAAACATTCTCATTAATTATGAAATGCAACGTCATTCGCATTGATTTCGCAATCTGCCACCCCAATTTTGCACGATCCTTTTCAATGGTTAAGGGTTACGTTAAAAATAATTTTGCGTACAACCTTCAATCTTCTTAGAGAATCGGTCGAATATAATTATCCAAGAGAGCTGACAAAAACTACGAAACCTTAAGCGTAGTTGTTGTATTATGAATCAGCTTTAACGACAGGACATATTTCATATTAAGAGCTTGACTTTTAAGAAAATGACATCTGCACGATTTTTGCTTAGTTGCTTAGTGCAAATTAATTGCGACATCAAGAGCTTAATTTATTCCGAAAAATAAAATTAAATCTCACCTCTTGTTTAAAGAAACATCGAGAAATACGTGTTAAAAGTTGGTATACATATCCAAGAAACGCCACTTCTGACAAATTGACAAATTCCCACATATCTTTGCATCCACATTATATTTCAGCGATTAAAATAATTTAAAACTTTATATATACGTAAAGAAAAAACATGGCAATGAATCTAAGACTATTCCCACAAAGTTATTCTCCGTTTTATTTTGAAACAATTAACTTATTTGAATTTTCTATTACTCATTACTAAAGTAGTAATTAATCAGATTTAAATATTTAATAAATTCAACTTTTGTATCACAACATTGCTGTGTTTAATTTCGTTTTCTTCAGTGTTGGCTTGCTGTGTGTGTCTTTGTTGTAAGCTTGGTATTTGTTTAAAACTATTGTGGTGTAGCTGGTATTCATTACAGAGAAGCAACTCTGTTTGAGGTCTTTGTCACCAAAATTGTATGTGTACTTGTCCTTAAGGCATTAAATAAATTGTATTGTTCTTAATTTTAAATTGCATATATGTAACTACAATTTACTTTCTTACAAATTTCAAAATCGTTTTAATTAAATCACACCCAACATGTAGTTTGTTACATATCTGTTGAAATTTGAAAGCGACAATAAGTTTTTTTTATCGTAATTATGAGATTGAGTTTAATAACTTCCTTTATTCGTTATATAGTTTGCATTAACAAAAAAAAAACACGTCCATAAATTACGTTTGATGTCTTCATACATATGTATTAAACTCAGTATACCCTCATATTTCACATTTTCGACGATGAAAAATTTATCATCATTATCTTCGTTTACCCACATGTTCCGCTAGAAGGGTAGCGGGGGCAATAAACGCAAGAGAGACCTCTAGGCCACTTTATCTTTCGCCTACTCTATCTCATCAGAAGCTGCTCCTAAATGCACTTAGGCGAGCTTATGGACTTGATCCAACACCTCGGCCTAAGTCTGCCTAGTAGTCGCCTACATCCGTACAACATGGCCAAACCAACGAAATAAAACCCTTTCCGCCCAAAGAAGTAGTTGCTCAACATTGAGTTCCCCCCGAACAGTCGCCTTTCATCATCGCCTATCCTGGAGAGTAACCCCCGCAATGGCACAACGTAATCTCATTTCGGTAGCCTGAATTCGCGATTTCATTATTTCGGTCATTACATAAATTACGACATGCACTGAGTCGAAAACCAATAACTTGGCTTTGACACCAAGCTCGGCCTTCTACCAATAAATGTAAGTGAATCATTTCGTACGTGTCAATGACCTCAGAAGTAAATTGTGTCAACAAAAAAAATGAAGTTCAGTTCGTTAACCGATTTTAGAACTGAACAAGACGATGGGTTTATTCGCATACCCAAAATCTAACCCCTGATTAATGCAAATACGCCCGAATCGTGTTTGTGTACACTTGAAAGTACACTTTTCGAAAAAAGAGCGTTTATGAGGTATGCATAAATTTCTGACAAAGTTTCGTTTAATATTCCTTATCTAATAAAGGGTGTCCCAACAAGAACGCAAGATTTAAATTTTAAATAAAACGTAGATATTTAAAAAAATTGTGAATTCTTTATTATATCGTAAAGTAGACAGGATGAGGTTATGTGTGGAATAACACATAGGCCAGATGGCCGCCGCGGTTTTGCTAGCACATACGCGATCTTTTAATGAAATTTTTAATTTTTTAACCGTTTTGCATAAATGCTGCGGTATTTCATAAATGCAGCGTCCAATTTCCTCTTTTATGGCTTGAGTTTTCGTCGGCTTATTCGCATAAGCCATCGACTTCAAAAAAATCCCAAAGAAAAAAGTCCAATGGTGTTAAATCGCACGATCTAGGCGACCAATACTGTTCTCCAAAACGCGAAATAACACGACCAGGAAATGACTGATGCAGCAATTGAATCTCTGGGTGTATGAGATGTGGCGCCGTCTTGTTGAAACCATATCCTATTCCTCCACATTAATTTCTTTAATTCTAGGCACGAAAAAATTGGTTATCATTTCACGATACCGAACACCATTGACTGTTTGCGCTTAACCTGACTCATTTTCATAAAAAAAGGTTCAATGATTCCTCCAGCCCGAAATCCACACCAAACAGTGGCCCGTTGAGGATGCATTTGCTTCTCGTGAATCACTTGAGGATTTTCCTCGCCCAAAATGCGATAATTCGACCTATTGACGAAGCCAATACTACGAACTCCAATTTACGAACTCCCTTCGCTGTGCATGGTCAGCTGGCTTCAGTTCCTGAGTCAATTGAACTTTGTATGCATGAAGATGCATAGTGGACTTGGAAACACCAATTTGTTGTGCCCGGTGTCGAATTGAGGTGGATGGAGTCTGAGCGACATCATCACGTACTGCTGCGATATTTTCGGTCGATCGACCTGGTCGAAGGCGCGTTGTTATCTTTACATCAGTTACAGACCCAGTTTCAGCAAATTTGTCCATTAATCGCTTTACAGTTGACTCTTTTGGAGCTTTATTGTAACCCCAAATTGATCGCAATTTGCGAACTGTAGTCGCAAAAGTTTAACCATTTCGGTAAAACAATTTCACAATGAGAATACGTTGTTCATTCGTATAGAGCTCCATTTTTATTAACCTTATACCTTCTACTAACAAACAATAATCATTGTTCAAATGTCAAACAATGACAATTCGAATGGCGCCAAATTTAAATCTTGCGTTCTTGTTGGGACACCCTTTATTTCTGTGGTTGTCTATCAGTCGAAATTGATTGCTGCCTACTGTCTCTTCCTTCCACTTTATCCCTGTTTTCACCATATTTAATCCCCACTCTCCGAAGTGAAAAAAGCAGTCAGTGGTTGTACGCGAAAAGGCCTAATGTTGACTGAAAAAAAATGTGTCTGCCTAAGGGTTGTTCGAGTATTGTTGCTATAAAACCAGCCACAAGAGGTAGTAAGCAATTCCCTGCTATTTTCTTCTTATTTTCAACTCCTTCATTTTGTAGTGAATATTCACTAGTCGTCGTCGAGTCTGAATGTGACTGTGTTGACTAGTTTTTGTTATCGATACAATTTTGAAAAGTACAGTAGAAAATAGTACTCGAACATACTGTTATAGACATTTCTGTTTTTTTTTTTTTAACAATTCCTTTAGTGCGATCGAAATTAATGTTTATATCAAATATAAAGAAGTTTTCATTCCATTTCTGAGTGCTTAGATCTTTTCTAATTTTTAAGATACGCATAATTTCACAAAAAAAAGAATTTAAAAAAGATTTTAAATCTTGAGGCGAAATCTGATTTGATTCCAAATAGCCCATCTCATTTGTGATCAGTTTCTTATTGAACTAAAATGTTCTTTGACAAAATCAAATTGTATAAATTATATAAATGTTTGCCTTCATTTCATTTCTTTTTCCACATGTATTTTTTTTACTTTCATTTAATTTTCAAATACCTCCTGTGGCAAGATGATTCTGGAATGTTTGCATCCATGAGCCGTAAGGGCTGGATCTGGAAATTTTGTTGGGAGTATTGCAGGTGCTACTGTCTCGTCAAAGCTTTAGTAATGGGATCACTAAATAGTTTTTCATGTGTTTGCTTGTGAGGATTCTCTTTTAAAAATTCGGTCTCATTTTTAATAGGGAATTGACTCAAAGTTTGCTTCAAATCTAAGGTTTAGTGTTAACCACTCAATGTTTGCTTAGCCGTACTCCAGTGTGTCAACAATAATCCTTTAGTCAATTTTATTTTATATAGCCATAAAATATTGTCTACTGGACAGTACAAGTATATACATATACATATATGGACTACGGACGTCGCCCAATAATGAGTCACTGACGATCTGAACACTCAGCCATCTCAACAAAGTTTGAGATCAATAAACAAGTGTAGTCCACAATGGTCGTCGTGACGTAGTGAGTAATTGCGTCGATCCGCACACTAAATGTAAATGTAAAACATCTCGTAATTTTCACGGCACGAACTCTTTTGCGTTGCTGACAACGCTCAAAGAGTACTTATTGTCTATTATAAGCATCTCAAATCCGTTCGCTGTCGGAAAAAAAACTATAGGTCCCTTCTACCCGTGAGAGAACAGTAACGCACACAACAAGTTGATGGAGAAGCTGGACTCTGGTTTCATTTGTTAGTAGTTTGTTTCAAAACAAAAGCACACGACATTTGTCAATGTGCTAAGAATAGAATAATTTTAAAGTTTATAGCTTTCCATTTGCATGATCAGTTTTCTACGATACTTACCTGCTTCAGGTAGCGCTAAAGTCCGGGTCGGACCTGGGCCGCAACCAACAAGGCTTTCTAGCTACCGCCATCTGTAACTAGCTGCCTTCAGTTTCGCACACGTTGTCGATTGATGACCCTCTTGAAATATGTGTGACACCTGAGTCTCGGTTTGAAAATTTGAAGGCTCTCTGGGCCAAGTAATGTTTGTCCATTTCTACATAAACTAGCCATTGCAATCGTTGAAACCTCACTCTACTGGTTCAATCAATGTTATTGAACAACTCGTTCAGAGCGTTATTATAAATTATCCTCCACTCATCATCTATGTACCAAAATCAGAGAGAAGAGCAGGTTTCTCTGCTTTTGACAAAATTCAAACCTTTGCGCTTTATAGCAAAATAGGGAGGTATCTGGCTTATAGGGGCTACTGCGGTTCTTGTAATGAGACTTTGATTTCATACCTTATTCAATTGCTGTCAAGGAAGCATCTCTGGTCAGTGCAATTCTTCGTTTGATTTCAATCCTGTGTAGACAAAGTTTTTCAATACCACTCTATTGAGATATTCTTTTCGCTGTTGGGGATCCTCCCTCGTTGACGTAGTCTTGTACTCGTTTATCATAAAAGCCATCTCTGTTGCAATTGTTGCAACAGTATCATTGACGGGCTGCATTCTGATTATAATGTCGTCAGTATATGCGAGTAGTTGGACAAACTTCTGAACGGCTATTCCTCCGCTATTAAAGTGCGAGTTTTGAAAAATTTTGAAGAAGTCGCGTGACAGTCGCCGCCTTGTTTAAATACTTTTTCGACATCAAAGGTTTTGGTTAGGCCTTTATGACAATAATGTTGAAAAATAAAGGTGATTGTTTAAACAAATTTGTATTGTTTGTTAAATGTATTTATATGTTGCATTCTAGCAAGTCAACCTTTTTTTTTCAATGTGCTTATGTCATTTTCAATGTAAAGTTTTAGTACCAATAATTATGATAGTCTTAACACCAACTCAGTTGTGCTAGATTTTCACTTGTCCATAGCTCTCACGTCTTATTCATTCCACTCACAAGAATGTGTACTGTGTGCTTTCGAAGAACTGTGTGCCTTTACGCTCATGAGTTGGTAATGGGCAAGTGGAAACCTAGCAACTGAATTAAACTCGTCTATACGCATTGACATGGAACACTCAGAATTGTCTATAACATTTATGTCAAGTTCTAAAACTGTTTACTCATAAAAAGAAAACCGCTTATGTTTGTTGGAGCATTTCAATGTTCACACAGGTCAAAATTTTTGAATTTTTATTTAAACAGCAACAAAATCTATATTTTTTGCATGCCAAAATTCGCATGGGCCTATCTCCAATCGCTTTCTATCTCGGAATGTATCACCTTACGCAATATATAACATAAAAGCTCCCCGTCATACCAAAGCCAGAGTCAAGCAAGCAACAGAGACGCGTAATATATGATCACGTTGATTCTCTCAATGAACAGGTCTTCGATAATCCACACGAGCTATCGATTGAGTTCCGCAACGTTCCGATTTGGATGGTTGGCGAAGAAACAACCATTGAATACTATAAACCGCAAGGCTTCGTCGAAGAGGACAACGACTGGATTGGCATATACAGAAGTGACTATGCAAGTTTCGGTGAATACGTCGCCTATCAGTATGTGAATCAAGCCGATACACCTTCGCCGGGACCATCAGACTCACCGAAGCCCGGCTTAAGACGCAAAGCAACTCAAATCAACCAAATGACAATGAGGATACAATTTTCCGAGACAATTGACCTAAAGGACGGTGAGAATTATATGCTCATCTATTTCCAGAACACAGGATTGAGGGGTGTCACCAGTGTGGCTGGCATGAGTAATGTGTTTAGGGCAGAGAGGAGACCGCCAACACCACGCTTCGAGACGGTGGATTAAATAAACGCAAATTTTGATCGTCATGATTTTTAGTTGAAATTTATTGTATTTCTGTTGTTGTTTTTATTATTGTTAATAACTTGCTTTATTTTTAGTTATATCAAAGTTATATATACATACATATATATATATTTTATGTTTCTTCATGAAGGTCATTAAACATTAGTGAGGATTGTTTGTAAAAAAACGGTAAGTGTAAAATTGTATACAGAGTATCGGACAAGACTAAAGCTTAGTGGTTAGATGAACTCCCTGCGTTTCACTCATGATGCAAACTTTTAATTTAGCTTGATTCTTGTTTAACTCAGAATAATCTACACCGGGCAAAGACGCTACTATTGTACTAAAAATACGACTTTTTCTCGAGGAATTAGGATTCCCGGGGACTCTACGAATTCCAGGTATCGTGGAAAAGGGTCGAGAAAGTCCGAGAGTCATCAGTAGTCGCATTCAGTCTCGGCAGCCGACTTCGACTTATTTTTTTCCGTCTACAGCGTGAATGGAGATCTGAAAAGTATGGTTTGGATAAAGCCAGCTTTTGTATATACGTTGGTTGAATGATTTTTAAAAGAATTCGCGTTTGGCTGATGGAATATGACCATTATTGTGAAAAAAAAACTTAAAAATTATTTTTATTGAAACGTTTAATGTGTTCATTAACTGACACATGAACACCCAACAAATTGGTTCCTTACAACTAACACAGCAGGTATCCCCATTGTCTCAAAGTCGATTTATATAGATTGATAGTAAGGACACATACGGGGATGCACACATCACTTGCGCACGAAAACAGCCAGACAAACATTTCAGATCCTCATCATCGGCATTTCGTGACCGGGGTTTCTCGACCATTATGAAGCCACAGAAATAATCTTCAGTACTGAGTCTACATTATATGCAATGCAAATTTCTCAATTCAAAAATGTGTTAAAGGAGGTATTCCCTAAGTGCAACCAGACAATGGACTTGATCCAACAACCTCATCCTGGGTCTGCCTAGAGGTTGCCTACCTGATGGAATTACATCTAAAGCACGCCTCGGAAGTCGTTATGATGGAGACATCCGTATCACGAGGTCAAACCAACGAAATAAAGCCCTTTCCATCCGAATAAGTAGCTCCTTAACATTGAGTTCCCCCCGCACCGTCGCGTTTCTTAGCTAATCCTGGACAGGAACTCCCGCAACGGCACGTAGCTTTTTACCGCTACCTGATTTTTTCGGTTATTGTCCAAATTTCATGACCATAGGATAAAGTTGAAAGCACTGAATTAAAAGCCGATAACTTGGCTTTGACTTAGCTCGGCATTTTTTGCCTGGGCAATCCTACAGCTCAGTATTGCTCCTTCCATCACTCGTGAAAAACCCCCAAGATACCTTAACTTCTCCACCTGTTTCAATGAGACTCCACTAACATGTACAGGGCATTGAACAGGCCTCTTGGAAATTACCATTACACTTAAAAATGTGCCACGGCCAATTTCATTATAAAGAGAAAACAACATCGTTCCACCGGTCGTCAAAATGTCAATTCGTCCATGAATGCGGCTAAATCATTCCGGCGTTGTTTATTGGTATAAACCTGACGCTTACAAAGACCCCAAAAGAAAACGTTCAACCGGGTTAGATGGCACTATATCGTTGGCCAGTTCACCACAAATCCACGGGAGATGTTTGTTCTTTCACATTGCTCGTTCAGAATGTTCAATGTGATTGTCCGTAACATCCAAGTCATGCCGAAAGAAGTCGGTAATCATTATATAGCAGTCATTGTATATAGTTATTGCCTGTTCGTTCCCAAAGAAATATAGACAGAACAGAGTGGGATGCATTGAATCCAATCACATGGTGATTGGTATCGATTACAAATTCGTCAATTTTTTGTTATTGATGTTATACCACCAATGGGGCCCATTGCTGAAATTAATTTTTCCACGAAAAGAAATTTCCAATTTGACTGTATGCCTAATAGGTTAGTAGCTAATTATTAATGGTTGTTAATCTTCAATTAGCAACTCCAGGCAACTGGCAGCTGGCAAGAGATCGTGCCAGCTGGAAACGCATGTTGGTTGAGGCCCAGGTCCACCAGGACTACAGCGCCAGTAAAAGAAAAAGAAGAGTAATCTACAATTCTTGTGGTCGCAGTGGCGCAGAGTGTCACATACCGAAGGTCCAGCTTCCATTCCGGGACCTTACACCTTAAAGTTTTTGGTACGGTACCACTTCTTTCGCGTTGCTAACAACAGTCAAAGAGTCGCAATTGTCTATGAAGTGATTCTCAAATCCCGTTTGGAGGCAACAAGAAACTGGAGGTTTTCTCTATTTGTGAGAGAACAATAGCAATATCACACAATACGAGTAGTTGATGCAGAAGCTAAACCCTGGTCCCTTGTGGGATATAGTGCCACTCAATTATTATTAATCTTCTTTTCCTAAGTAAACTCCATTACAAGTGCCGACCTCATTACGTCTTATTAAAGTTAAGTTTTGTTGAAGACACCCTTCCTTCTGACAGTAATTTTATTTAATACCAAAGGCATATGCTCCTCTCTCTCAAATGTAAATGGTTGAAATGTCATAAAAGAAAGGGATTCAGTATAGAAAAACAAAGATTTACCACCTCTAGACTTAGCAGTACATTGAACTTTTGTCCACAAATCAGTTATGTTTTTGTTTTATACAAAATTATGATGATGTATAGAATTTATTTGATGGTATAAGAAATATTAATTTTAACTACATATTTGTGAGCATAAATGCAGCTAAAATCCCAACGTCAAAACTTGTCTGAATACTGATGTAAAAGATCGGTAACAGCTATCTATGGAAACATTTTAGTATTTTAGTTCGAAAAAATATTGTTAATTACAACTAATGATAAATGTTAATAGTTTTGTTAAGATTTTACTGCTTATTTTATAAATAACTTGAGTTTAAACATTTCATTTAAATGTTCACTATATATGTTCGTATTCATTATATAAAGAATTTAATACATTTATTAACATGTTTTGTCAGAGAAATATTTAACTTTAAATTTCACTTTAAGTTAAGTTCTGTTTGAATCAACCGCATAACTACATGCATATGACACGTTCAAAAACCGTTAAGATATACACAGTACAGATGAAGTCAATTATTCGCAACAGATGGTTCATTAGTGTTATTCTGGGGGCTAAGATCAGGGCTATCACCATGATTGACCAAATTAAGAAACCTAACCGAATGTCTCTTAGTTTAAGGTTTTTCAGAAGTCTTTTGCATCCAATTTCTCGAGTCAACATTTTCCCAATTTGGTCATTATCCCCCATGCATGGGAGTGGAATTATCCCAAGATTGTCCCTTGCAGCATTAGATGCTATGATTTATTCGAATGAGGGAAGATATCTTAGACCATACAATTTTGTATGTAAACCCAAGTCGATGTGGGGGCGCTCAAATTTATGCCAGTTTTTCATAACTTCAGCAATTATAAACCGATTGACTGACCGATTTTTTTTTTTCAAACTTGATTCCGTACAATTTTCTGCCCAAATCGGGTTGTATTACTTTCAGCAGAAAAAACATGTATCATAATTTTAAAATCGGAGTGCGGGGGTCGCGCATTGGTAGTTCTTAATCCAATCGATTAAGGCTGCTCTCTACTCAGTCAGTCTACTCATTTTTGAGGGTTACAAAATATTTGCTGCTTATGTACTCGTGAATTTTTGTGAATAACTCGTGGGTTGTGGCGACTCACACCGTAAACAATTATTTTTATATATGTTCGGTAGTAATAAGTTTCAGTAATAATGAATACGAGAGTTTTGAACTTGCGAACTTCATTCCGATTAGTAAAATTGGCATAGCTAATCGTAAAAGCAATAAAACCCTTACCAAAGCCTGTTATAGCCCGACCGTGCGAACACGCTCTGGCAATTTGATCTTTAATCCCGAATCACTTTTATCTGAAGCAACACGCTGGTATACGATGTCTGTGTTCAAAATACGATGCATTTTTTTTCTGCATAAAAATGTATTTATTCATAAATTTCTTCAATTTTGTCCCCCACAAAGTAGTTACCCTCAGATATACAATAATATATTTGCGCCGGCGTTTTTTCCAATCCTCGTTACAGTTCTGATATTTCAGTGTTATCATCATTAACTTGCAGATACCATCTATCATCTTTATGGTAGTTCTGATATGTACTTTTTGGTATGCCCTTGAGCTCTCTCAGCGATTCGGTTTGTAGCTCCTGAAACGTCGTAAAAAGAAATCCTTTCATGGGTCTCTCCAATTTTGTGAACAGGAAAAAGTCGTAGGGTGCTTAATCTGGTGAATTCGGTGGCTGAAGATCGCCGTTGACGTCATTCAACAATTTCTGAGTGTGCTCATGCCACATTTTTTTTGGTCAAAATTCGGTAATTTTGAAACGAATTTTGCTGCCACACACCATTCGATATGGCGACATCTTCAGCTTGTCTAATAGTGATTCGACGATTCTACATAACAATTTTCTTCACTTCCTCAATGTTTTCGTCGGTTATTAATGTGCTGGGGCGTGCAGAGCGAGCACCCTCATTCGCATCTTCTGCAACCAAGTTGAGCGTGAATTCATTTAACTGCTGATCTTCCTTCTTAGTCATGCTTGCCTCAGTTCCTGAAGATCTTTGGGGTCCAACTTCATAAGATGATATGAAGACAAGCTTCTTACGATCACGTATGCTCCCAAATCTTAAGGAGCTGGGAACTTGTATTCTGTGATAATCAAGAACAAATTTAAAGAGACGTGAGCCAGTTTAACTATTCATGCATTAAAGGGTGGTTTACTTAGAACCGTCGTTATACTCGACCCAAAGGTTTTTTCACGGTGTATTGAACCGTAACGGTCTTTTAAGGATTTTGTCAATTATGCATTGAAAGGGAATGACTAATTCCCAAGAACAAAGAACACAACAATAAGTTAAAAATATAAGTTCCACAATCTTTATTTAAAAACCTGTGTGTTTCCAAAAATTAAATGTATAACTAAGTAAATGTTAATTTAAGCAGAAAGCAAGTGGAACATTACTTAAATAATAAGCAAAATCTAAATAGGGTATTACTCTGAAGACAAAATTATCGTAAGAAAAGAAGTTAGCAAACAGTCATTCAATGAAATGCATTCACATTGCCTACAGAAACAATCTGTTTTGCTTATATATTTATCCAACACGTAGGCAAATAAGTACATAACAATAGAAGTTGAATTATAAAATTATTATTCGCAGAAATTTTTAGACACTTAAATTAGGAATTTATCTTGTGCAACTTGGCTTGCTGAAGGTTTATTCTTAAACATTTAGAAAAAAAAAATAAGTAGAAAAAGAAGCGTAACACGCTAGTATCTTATATTTCGATATTCTATCAAAAGACACAACGTCTGAGTAAGCCTTTGAAAGTGCAAGATAAATGCTCTTGCCTGAAGTGATTCACATAATTCAGCCGTCGACTAAAAATTATATTATTGAATTTAAAATTAAAACGAAAATCAAGACTAAGAAATGATATCGCATGTGATAGCTATAATGGATCAGTAAAAAAAATAAATAGAATTAAATTAAATTTAATGGCCTAAAACCCATCAATTCAATATACATACTTAGATGTGATTAAAAGTTTGCAGCTTGATGTATTTCTTTTTTTCCAAAGCCGAAGAGCATAGATCTAAATATACTACATAAATATATATATTACTTTTATTTAATAATAAGAAGTGCGTCACGTTGCCTGATAATAAAATATTTGTTGTTTAACAAAAACAAAAAAAAAAAAACAGAACAAAGTATGTAATTTGGTCGAAGGTTAAAAACACAGTTGGAGAGAATAGAGTATGTGTAAATTTCATATTTACTTTGATTACGGTAATGAGACTAGTTTAACTAGACAATTTTATATGAATAAGACTTAGTGACTTAAGAAACTTCTTGTTAATTTCGTTTTATAGTTATAAATAAACGATTTATACAAAATGGTGTTTCATTGAAGTCTTACATTCTACTGAATGGTAAGTACATCTTTGATAATTAAGATTGATTGATTTGATTTATTAAAGAAAGCACGGCGCCTTGCTTTTAGTTCAGCTGCATATCACCAAAGGAACAGTCAGTATAAGTTAGTCTTTTTGGTCTTCATTTGACTCTGGACACACTTCTTCCTACATAAAATGTTGGCGCTCCGTTAAGGTGCATTATCTTTTTGTAAATCAAATCTGCAAGCGGGACCAAAAAGCTCCAACGAAAAGGACTCCAATACATTTTCCAGAAACCGGATGTAAACTACTGCTGTAACTTTTGGTTCTAGAAAGACCAGTCCACCTTTTCCATATTTCAGAGAAGCATCCTCAGACCATTACATATTCAGTTTTCGGAAACATTCGTGAGGTCAGTCGTTGTTTTTTGGTTCTCTTGGGGCAAGAATTCTCCTATCTCTAACATTCGTCATTCGTCATTCGTCGCAAATAGAAACATTGCTCTACATGTTTTGATTCTAATAAAGCTGACCTTGAGTCGGCTACCGTGAGTTCCTTGCATCCTTCCTTGTAGGTAGGTATTCCCAATTTCCAATTTTTTTCAAATTTATACCTCAGTTTTTTTTAATAATTTTTTTACGTGTTGTCCCACAGACACAACATTGAATTTTCACTACGAACTATTTTCTTTTTTTACATTTTATTCACTAAATCTTTTAGAACTTCGTGTCGTTTTTGAATTGAAAGCAAATGAATCCTTTATTCATAAAAACACCGAACACATTTTGCCACCATGTCGGAAAAGGGCAATCAGCAATAATTTCGTTGGTTTTTCAAAAGAAAATAAAATGGAGTGCAAAAATAAGCTCTGGCCAACAAGAAAATTATAATTGACTTGAGAAATGAAGGACAGTCGCTGGGGTAAATTTCAAAAATTATTAAGAGACCCCGTTCCTCTATTTAGTACGTCTTGGAAATATTTGAAGAAAAGAAAACCATTGCCAACAAACCAAGATCTGGCCCCTGTGCCCCTGTAATTGCAGGTATATTGAAAACCAATGATGGAATAGATTTGACTCCCCAAACGGTAAGAAATGACTTAAAAAGAAATGAGTACAATGGCCGAGTGAGCCGGAAGAAGCCATACATACGGAAAGCCAATATGAAGGCGAGGCTGCAATATGCTAGTGAACATTTAGAAAAAGATAATTCCTTCTGGGATCAAGTGATATTTACTGCTGAGAGCAAATTCAACGTATTTGGTTCAGATGAACGACGGATGGTGTGGAGGAAGCCAGACAGTGCTCTTAATCCAAAAAACTTAACAATGCAGGCAATTTAATGGTGTGGGGATGTATGGCCTCTTCCGGCGTTGGAAATCTAGTTTTTACTGAATCCACTATGAACAAATATGGATACTTGAATATTTTTAAAGAAAATCTACATTCAAGTGTCGAAAAACTGGGTCTCGGCAATACATTCATATTCCAACAGGATAATGACCCCAAGCACACATCTTTTCTGGAAAAAGAATGGTCGCTATACAATGTAAAAAAAATAGAGCAGACATCCTGCTCAGTCACCACACTTAAACCCAATTGCGCATCTTTGGGACCACTTAGAAAGGAAAATCCGAGAACGCTCAATTTCAAGTAAGACTGACATGAAGGCGATCTTGATTGGTGAGTGGAACAAGATTTCTCCAGCCATGACTCCCACCAAACTGGTACATACGATGAAGAATAGTTTGAATGAAGTTATACGGAACAAAGAAGGCCCGACCAAATATTGATTTTGTTAAATTATTTATTTCTCTTTGTTGTTTTCACTACTCTTCGTTACTGTTATTACTTTTAGTTTTAAGAAAATCAAAAATAAGCAATTGTACGGAGACTTTGAATAAGTTTAAGTTTTTTTTTTTCAATGAAATATTTTTTGTTTTGTATTTAAATTGAAATGAGAGATTAGATGCTTCTTTTCATGGAGTCTTTAAGTGTATTTTTTTATGTTTTAAAGCCAAATTAAAGAATTTATTCCAAAATTGAGAATGGTATTAGTGGTGTACGGAGACTTTTTTGACTATGCGTATGTCCAGGTTCCTAGTGAAATACCGGCTGCTTGCTTTTCTGTATCTAGTCGGTCAGAGTCGACTAGTTTTTTTAATTACCTTTGACAGAACTATGGATTTGAAAATGTTTACCAAAATAAAGCTCAAGGTGTTACTTTTGACACATGCTGTGGTGTTGTTCGATGTTGTGTGCTGTTCTACCCTGCATCGGTCATTCCTTTCGTGGCTTCAAGTTGGTAGCACTTGTATTTGCCACCTGTCACGCTCAACAGCCTTTTAAAGTGGCGCAATCTACTAATCGATATCTACAAAAAAACATATATCGGAAGATAATCGATCGCTTTATAATCGGAGAACACATTTATATGATTAAAACTGGTGCTTTAAACGTAGCTACTTCTAACGCATTACGAGATGATTAAAAAAACATTTTAAGAGTGTGAAAGCGTTACTGATTTCGGAAAGACTGTACAAATACACTGTCAGTCTAAAATTTTGCTACTGTAAGGACAAGTTCTATTGATGATCTGAACTTGTCGGTTGGACGTGTCGTACACCTCTCTGTAACGTATCTTGCATTTGGATTCCCATCAATGTCCTTATAAACGTCAACTTACTCAACAATTGAAACTTGCTCACCGATTACAACACCATAGATAGGCTCTTGGCAACAGACAATAAACACTGATTTTTCGAAAATTTTCATCGGTGATGAAGCACATTTATTACTCGGAGGGTATGCGTGAGGAACAAACTAAAGTGCCGAATAGAAGACTCACAAATGGTCGAAGAGCTGCCATTGCATTCAGACAAAGAGGCTGTTTGGTGTACTCTATGATCGAATGGAGTCGTTGGTTCGTATTTTTGCGAAGATGCCGTTGGGCGACTCTTACAATCGATTCTGAATATGGTCAAATGATTATCTTTTCTTGGCACAAGTCACATAACAACAAGTTAATGAGTTTTCTAGTAGCGTAATTTCACGTTTTCACGACGTCAGGTGACCACAAAGATCATGCGTTTTGACACCATCAGATATTTTCCTTTGGTTATACCCAAAAGACAGCGTTTACCCGAACAGTCTACGAACTTTAGACACATTCAAAATCAAAATTACTGTAATTATAGCCCATATACCGCCCGAAATGTGCAGAAAAATGGTAGGAATTTACTTCAAAACTAAAATTTCTATCAGAAATCTTTCTTTGCATGTGTTTTTAAGGTTAAATTTCGAAACCGAACATTTTTTCGGATATCATCTAACTACAATTTCGAACTTTTCCAAAACTCGGTCTTATAACTAAGATCCTTATGGTAACTAATGTTTATTCTCATTGTTTAAAACTAGTACATTTGTGCCTAAGGATGTCTATCTGCTCGAATTAAATCAGATCATTTAGCTTCCTAAAAAAAAGTTTTAAGGGTTTCAGTTTAAAAGTTGCTGGACCCAAGGAAACCGTAGAATAAATGCCAAGGATTCTGTCAGATGCTTATAACTCTCTTTACTGTCGATAATATTCGCTGTGTGGAATGTTTAACCGTTGTTCATAAGCATCAATGGCAAAGGCACTGTGATTGTTACTCCTCCTGCCACTTGTAGTCCTTTTTGTGTTAAAACCTCCTGGACAATAAAAGCTTAAGTATTTTCTTAAACCATCAACCGCTCACCCATCCACTTTATTGTGAGAAAGATTTGGAAAAATAAAGCATTCGCAGAGAACAATTATATTCGCAGACTTCTTCATTTATTACTTACTACATACTTCATAATTGAATAAACATGATTTTCGTAAAATTTTTATTTCGTTTCTTAACTGGGCTGATGGCATGTCCCCATGAGATGGCATTTTAATAATTTAATAATTTAGTATTTTTAATTTTTGGAAATATAAATAACTTAAGCGTAACATAACAGTAACATAATACGATACGTATTTGTGAACGTATAAAATAATCACTTTGTATTATTCAATAAGATTAAATTAAGCATCAGTCCGTTTGGGCCCGGTCTCAGTGCCGTTCTCCTTATCCGTGGACGGGCGGAGGCTCTTCATTTCGACTGGGGTCACCTCATGTGATCCTCGGTCATTCCACCAGCGAACGATTGCGTTACGTCGCTGCCGTATCACAATGAAAATCATCAAAATGAAGACACCCTGTAGGCCATTAACGATTTCCATGAAGGCGATATAGTCGGCTTGTCCCGGCGAGTAGAATGTTACAATTTCAAGGATCCACGTGATCATTATGATACAAAATAGGCAGGTGATGCATTTCGAACTGAAATAAAATGAATACAAATTTGATGAATACAACAGCAAATTAATTTAATTGAGAAGATATTTCAATTAGTAATTTTCATGACAAGGATAAAATTTCGGAGTCAAATATTGGACTAAAGACTTTTGAACAGTCACAGTTGATAGCGGCCATATTGTTAAAGTAAAACCTATCAAAGTGCCTGTCATGTTGTTCGCTTATAAGCACTCGATTTCTTCATCATTCTTTAGAGTGGGCAAGTTAGAAAATCAGTATGCGCAGGATAGAAAATCAGTATGGGTACAGGGTGATCAAAACGAGGGGATGTGCTGTTATTTGAACAACGTCTCGCACACCGAGAGGAATATTCATGTGATGGATAAATTTGAGTTCGCTTGTTTGTTAATTAATTAAACATTGGAAAGTATTGCGTCGTGACTTGTCATGTGTCATGAAAAATGGCACAAGCACCGTGGTCTTCCTCAAATTCTCAATTAAATTTTTCATCTCACCAATTCTACTCTAAAATGAAGATGATGAACTGCGATTCTTGCCGAGGATGATGGCAAAATGGTAATTCTGCACATATCCAGCACTGGCAAGGTATGAGACGGTGGGCCTGTAGATGATAATATTAGACAGGAAGCAGTATACATATCATCCCAAAACTGCTATGAGCATGCATATCTGACAGGCTGACAAATAATATTGTTTTATGCTCCTATTAAATATGAAAGGATACAGGTAAACGAAATGATTGTTTGAACTTCTGAGCGCAAGATCAACAGAAAGTCATAAATCACGAGCTTAGGTCAAGGATGACACATAAATAGTATGCCGGTAAGTTCCTAACCCTGTCTTATGTGGAATATAATTTTAGATGAATCTCCAGAGATACCGACGAGCCATGTCATTAGATGTAAGGCACATGTCGAGACAATTGTACAAAATTTCATAACTTGGTTATTTCAAAAGTAATTTCGAAAAATAAATTTGAAAAAAAAATGTATTAAATCACTTAGGAATTCACAATTCACAGACAAAGCAGTAACACCGTACTCGTAAAATGGTATAGAGAGGGATAAAAATCGGATAAAAGAACGGCGAACGGTGTGTTTTGACCTAAGACAAGGTATTACCAACTCATAGTTATATGTACTAGCATCTTTTACCTAGAAATGAATGCTACTGGATATATCAGATAGAAAGAACATCCGGGCAAAAGTATGGAGTAAGGCTCACTGCAAAAAACAGGTCAAAAACAACCAAAAAACTTAAGCGAAAACAACCTTCGCAACATTCGAATTGTTCGCGACTTGGTCTGATTGATTGATTGGAAATTATTAATTCTTTTTCTCTTTGGAGGTGCAGTATGCATGTTCACATTCTGACGGTAGAGAAGCAAAGTCCTGCCATGTTATGCGGTCTGTGATCCCTGCCCAGCGCACACCCGTTCCTCTAAGAGATTTTCATAGATACTTACATAGATACTTGCTTCTACAAAAGCAAGATCGAAAAGGACATAATTTACAGAGAGAGTATCTATATGGTTTTGGTCACCCAGTGAGGTAATTTAAAAGGGCTCTTAGGAAAAGCCTAAGAAAGCAGGGCTTATCAGAAAAAACTGATTAACACAAGACATTGTAGCACGGGTTTGATTTACTCTACATTCAGTACCACCTTGGCAATAATGGTATGTATAGGGAACTAAATAGGTTTTTGACAAGGCGACTCGCTGTCATGTGACTTTTTGAACATCATTCTTTAAAAAGTCATTATAATTGCTAGCTTACGCCGACGACATTGACGTGGTTGGGCTAACACAGCGAGCCATCAATGAGGCGTTTGCTGGTATTGAAGCTGATGCGGCTAAAGTGGGTCTGTTGGTTAATAAGGGCAAAACGAAGTACATGTTATCATCCAGAAACGACGCACAGCATCGAAGTCTCGAACAGAGCGTCACACTAGGCAGCAGAAACTTCGAGGTAGGGACAACAACACCAGTACCGAACTGAAACGCAGAATCACTCTTGCCAATCGCTGTTGCTTTGGGCTCAAGAGGCAATTGAGTGATAAAGCCTTCTCTCGAAGAACTAAGCTTGTTTTATATAACAGCTTGATCATCCCAGTTCTACTTTAAGGCGCGGAAACCTGAAAGTTACTAAAAGCGGATGAGCCCTTAGTCTTTTCGAGAGAAAAGTTCTGCGTCCAATTTTTGGTTCTGTTTACATTGATGGCGTCTGGAATAGAAGATTCAACGACGAAGGCTTTGCGGCGGTATGAACCTGGTCAAGCATCTTCGGATACGAGACTTAAGATGTCTAGGCCATGTAGAGCGTATGGACACCAGTGTTTCGGCCCGAAAAGTCTTCGAATCTGAGCCATTGGGGCAATGAGAGGACGGCCTAGACTAAGGTAGTGAAAGAACGTCCACACAAGTGGAGAAGAACCTTAACCAACTTGGAGTGCACAACTGGAGGCAGCTAGCGAAAGATTGTGCTGGCTAGAGAGACATGTTGGTTGAGGCCCAGGAGGTTAAAAATCTATGTTAGGCATCCGTTCATAATTGGGTTGGTAAATAAGTCAAATCTTATATTTTCTGTTATACTTTCGGAATAGAAAAATAAGCTACAGTTCATAAGAGGTAGCTATACAGCTACACCTCTAGACTTAAATCTTTACAAATCTCAAAAAACATAACTTACTCTTTCTTTATTTCTTGGTATCCTTCCTGATCCACGGGTGGCAAGGGAACAGTTGTAGATGTGTAGACTTGCTGATACGTATTTCCTTGACTGGTCATTTCGTCTAAACTCTTAAATCCAAAGAACGACACCACAAGCATGCAGAAACAGAGTAACAGAACACCAGTAACTGGCTGTATGAAGTATCGCTGAGATTCACGGATAGCTGCAATTAAATTCGAAATATGCCTTACAATTCACACATTTTCTCGCGCTAAGACTTACATTCGGTGAGGCCCTGGAAGAAGTACGATGGCATGCCGGGCAAGCCTTTGTATTTAGTCACAAGGACTAGTATGAAGGGAATTGAAAACGACAGCAGTCCATAAAGGATAAAATGAACATATCGCGTTCGGCGAGTGATGATGACTTTGTGTGGAAGATAGTACCTGCAAGTGATCGCATTAGCTGCTGTAAACATTTCTAGTTGGAAACAAAAGCACTTACCAGACATGTAGAACGACATTGCAGCAAAGACTGAAGAGCCAAAAGAAGTAGGAAAGCATAAAGAACTGCACTGCATAGCCCAGTCCGAACTTCGAATACTCCGAGAACTGAGCAATCGTGTGGAGGCTAAATCCGATAGCCAAGCATGCCGACATGACACTCAAAGACATTCCGTGCACAGAGCGCAATTCTTTTACGGCAAAATGCAGAAAGCTAACCATGCACAGGCACGGCACAGATATCAGCATGAAGCACGTGTACAGAATTGTTTGCCCTGTACTGACGTGGTGTTCCACTGACGTGTAGCAAACAATACCAAATATATTTCCATCCACAGGATCTGTGTCCAGGCAATACTCAGACGTGATAAAATAGTTTTCTTTCGCAGACTCGTCCATTACCAGCAACGTACCATCTTGGAGCACGAAAAGCCGATCGCCAGTGCCGTAAGTAAATGATCTACAAAGACGCAAGGTTTATCAAAAAGTTCAGTAAATCGAACATTTTGTGAACTTACTCATTGCAAGGATTTCCCACTTCAACGGCCAACTCGACCACCTCCTCGAGGTCTTCTATGCAGTTTTCGTAGAACTCAGCTTTTATAATTTGTGGGGCAAATGTCTTCAACTGTGGCGCGCAGTACAAGTCTGAATCTTCATCCGTGACCAGAGTCTCGCCGTTGGGACAGCATTTGCGCAGCCTCGATGAGTATGTCTGTTGCGGCTGCTTCCGGAGTTTCTCTCGCTGCGAGCAATCCTTTGGAAAACTTTGTGACAAGGGTGTGCTAGTGATTGACAACAATGTTGTGGTAGTTTTTGTGTCTGGAGGCTTATCACTGGTGTCTTGTAAGTCTTGTAAACTCTTTGGTTGATTTTCGCTGCTCGTTGAGTTATCCTCTGCAGCTGGTGCTAAGTTTGTTGCATTGAGCAACTCTGTGATTGGGGTTACGTCTTCAGAAGGCGTAGTACTGGGGGCAATGTCTGTTGTGTTTGAAATACCCTGCGCAATGACTAGACCTACGACAGCGGTGATGACTAAGATGACTTTGGTTGTGGTTTGTATTAGGTTTGCCATTTTGAGTGTAGTTTATTATGGAAACTGAAAAAATCTGAAATACAAGTTAATAAAATAAATCTCTTGAAGTTTAGGCAGTTAAAGAGTTAAAGTTTTCATAGTATACTGAACAGCTTGCAAGTCACATGGAAAGCTTAAGAAGGTGACTTTGGACTGCTCATGGAACTCCCAGGGAAGCTAGGATTAGCAGGAATCCTTCCCTCTGAACCTTCTGCGGCAATCCTTGGTACGCTGCCCAAGGTCGTGCAAATCTCTATAGAGAGCATCCCTAAAAAGTAAGTAAAGGGTGATCTTTTAGCTATTATCTTTTTGGCAACAGTGGTTTAACCAGCTGACGCATGTTTCGTGTTTTGTTTCACTGTCAAACATCTTTAGTTTGGTCTATAATTTAACCACGAATCGTCTAACAAACGAACAACGCTTCCAAATTATTGAATTTGATTATCAAAATACGTGCTCTGTTAAGAAAGTTCATTGCGCGCTTCTTCCATTTTATGGTCAGTTCATTTTTGGCTCAATGGGTACGAAAATAAGCAGAATTGTCGATTTTGGAGTGAATAACAGCCAGGAAATTGTAAGAGCTACCAATGCATCCAGAAAAGTTACAGTTTGTTGCGTTTTATGGGCTGGTGGCATAATTGGACCGTACTTCTTCAAAGATGATGCAAATCGTATAGTAACTGTGAATGGTGAGCTCTACCGTGACCAAAGTACAAGAGCTTGACTTGCATGACATGTGGTTTCAACAAGATGGTGCCACATGCCACACAGCACGAGCAACAATGGACAATGGACTTATTGAGAGGCGAGTTCGGTGAACATTTTATTTCACGTTCGAGATCGTGCGACTCAACGCCTTTAGACTATTTTTGTGGGGCTATGTTAAAGACAAGATTGAAGCATTTATTTGTGAGATACCGGCCGAAATGTTGAAAAGAGTATGCCAAAATTGAACTAAGCGGATGGACCATTTGAAGCGCAGGCAAGGTCAACATTTGCATGAAATAAACTTCAAACATTAAATTATATGGACTGTACTATCGATTCAAAAAAAGATTTCATGCATTTTTCTGAATTTTATGTGTTTTTTAAACTTTCCTATAGCTTTTAAAAATCACCCTTTACAACCAATAGCTGGCTAACGATTGCAGTCAGTCCTATTCAGAACCGCAGTGGTGCTAATTTCGTAGTTTGGGATTAAAATTATACGTATTTGTATCCAATGATACATTGAAACATAAGCAATCGGTCGGGAAATCGAGCAGACTGCTTAAGATTTGTTCGCAAAATAAATTAAAGCCAAGGCGTTTCATTGCAGGACAGGTGCGGAACAGATGTAGTACGTTTTCTGGTTCTCCTTTATTTCGGAGTCCTTGCAAGAGACTTTTGATTGAACGACAGGCCGTTTGCTTATGCCTGATATTATGAGTGATTTTAATTGAGGAAGGGGCCATTGTAGGTAATTCTGTTTGCATATTGCAGGAGGAATGCACACATTGTGGCGTATTTCGCAAATTCGTTAACTTTATAAACTGCATTGCTCCCGCGCATAAATGAAATGCTGACTCTTCCTATAGTTAAAGTACATTTTGGGCAAGTAATTTGTTTGTGCAGTTTCGTATAGGATGGCCGAAGTGGTGTAGTGGGTAAGAAAATCGACTCAAATGCATAAGCAGGAGGACCAGGGTTGACTTCTGAACTTGCCTATCGGTCACCACTAATTCTTACCGAAACCACCTCTCTTCTGACAATAGTCAAAGGGTAGAAATTCTATCCGAAAGCCTATCCACATATTCACCCCTATTCCGGCAGTCGTTTAGTGACATGTCACTTAATGAGTGTGAGAAATCGGTATACCCATAGTCATTTAAGAATTCATAAAATGACACTAGTCATTTTGCTCCTGTCAGCTCCTGTGGAACGCATTTACCACTCGACATGTCTCATTTTTTGGTATTCCAGGAGTCACTAAACGACAGGAAAAGTGACAAAAACAGTCGATTTGAAATTAGTACACGACATAAAACTAAAAATGTCTAAAGAGTAAGTTTCTTTTGTTTTTTCTTATTTTTGTATTTCTTGATATATATTTGCTTATTATTTATGCTTTCCAAAGGTTAAAGGTATCAACACCTTCGCAAATCATTCGCTTGGTGGGACTCATGGAAGAGAACGTCAAAAATTTCAAAAGAGGCGTTACTCAAAGTGAGGACATAAGAATTGACTTAAAGGAAGTTGCGGCAATAATAAAAAGTTTAGGACAACATATGCGTAATGAGAAAGAATGGCACAAGGTATGTGCAATTGACTATACATACATGTGTATATGTACATACGAACATTTAAATTTTTTGTTTTGAAATACTTCATAGGTTTGGTTCGATTTAAAGTCAAAATTAAAAAAAAAAATTGACGCACAACAAAAAGGAATCTGAGGCAAACGGAGGAGCACCTTTTAAACAAACATTTTAACGTAGCTGGACGAAACGGTGCCCAAACTTCCATCAATGCATGAGACAGTGGACCCACCTGGAAGAGTTTTCGGCTTTAAAGAAACTCACCAACGTGGAGTCAACAATGCATTATTAGACAATCCGTCTACATCGGATCTGGTTCATATACCTGCCAAGTTGAGGATAGGCTTTTAACGGAGGAGGGAAATTGCCGCACACCAACAGAAACGTTGTTGAGATCAGTGAGATCTACCGGATCCCAAAACGCTAGAGACGAAATGAAGTCGTTATTAAGAAAACAAATGGACGCCCAAGAAAGTTTTCACAAAGATGTGAAAAGAAATATTGAGATGACTTTAAAAGACGGTTTAAAATACCTCCTTTCTTCAAGTTTATTAAAGTTATTTTTCTTATTTCTTCTTCTTCAATTTTGTTCTCTATATTTACAAACAGAACTATGCTGTCCATGTTTTCAAATAAAACACTTAAAGATTATTTAAAAGTTATTTTATTGAAGAATTCAAAATATAAACAAAGTGTAAGCATATGCTTTTGTTGTGGAACATATTCCACAAGTCATTTTAGTTTCGGAATACCGATGAAAAAATGAGATGGCTTTCAAAATGACAATAGTCACTAAAATGAGATGACTTTCGGAATAGGGGTGATTATATGTAATGAAGTACGCCATAGACGCGATTCATCAAAAAATTGTCTTGACAGAAATTTTAAATAATTATTGAACTAATTCGGTCCGTTTTCAAGAGATGGCGCCTGCAACTTTTGACTGATCTTGGAAGAGATTACCTACTTCATTGGAAAGGTTTGACAGTTGTCAGCAATAATTAATTCCGGTCAGCGTATGTTTTTAGACAGTAAAATTGTTTTGGCTTTTTGAAATGGCCCGGATTTGTCTTAAGTAAATATTAACGGCCGGTTTTGATTTCGTTTTTGAGTTGGAAGAAAAGTGCAACTAAAGCCCATCAAATGCTTGTAGAAGCTTATAGTGAATCTGTTCCGACCGATAAATCTTGCAGAGAATCTTTTCGACGACTCAAAAGTCGGGATTTTAGCGTGGAAGACAAACAGCATCTTAGCCAGCCCAAAAAGCTTGAAGATGAGGAATTGAATGCGTTTTTGGATCCAGATCCGTGTTCCAAAGTGAACTCACAGAATCACTGTGAGTGACTCAGAAATTTCCGTTTAGTTAAAGAAATTTTGATTTAATCCAAAGCAGGGAAATTGGCAGCCGTATAAGTTGAAACCGAGGGATGTCGAAAGACTAGTTTTCACCTCGGAACTGCCTCTTCAAAAACATCAAGGGAGGGGATATTTTCACCGGATCGTGACGGGAAATGAAAAGTGGATATACTTCGATAACCCCAGAAGAAATAATACCATGCAAAGCCTGGTAAACCCGTTCCATCATCGTATAAATGGATACCAAAGGCAAAAAATCCACGATTCAAAGGCCATGCTTTGCATATGGTGGGACCAGATGGGTGTGATTGATGAGAAACGTTGACGGCTACAAATAATGCACCCTGCATTACGTGAAAAACAGCCAGAAACGACCGAAAGGTATGACAAGGTAATCTTGCAATGATCGAGCCCACGTGGCTGTGGGTTGAAACCACCCGATAACGCTGAAATGGGAGGTCTTTCCTCTTTCGCCGTATTCTCAGGACCTTGCTGCTTCCGACTACTGGCTTTTTCGACGGCTCCAAATTGATTGGGGTGGGGGGGGTTTACCTATTCTAAATGTGTAGATGGATGCCAGAGAGGACTCCTTTTTTAGAGATGGCATTCGAAAAACAGAGAGACTGGAAATGGTAGGCGCTCTTGTAGGGAACATACTTTAAGTGATATATTCTTTACGCTTTTTCAATAGAATTTTTTTAATACCAAAATAAACAGATCGGAGTAATTCTTACTCCCAATACAATAAGAAATACTTATAACATGTTTTCAGACCTCACATATGCTGAGTCCAAATATGCGGGGTTTTGCTTATTTAGTTTTGCGGAGGCTTCTTTTGCCCATTTGGTTTCTGTTTAAAACTGTTAAGCTTAAAACTATAAATGAATTAATTCTAGAGTTAGTCGATCGAATTAAGAACGTTTACTTGAGCATATCAAAACATTCCAATCTGGCAAGATTATACTAAATGTGCAGCTTAGTCCCATTAGCAACTCTGGACTCGCACGGCCTGTAGGACATTGCATTTGTGTCGTATGGTTAAAAATCTAAGCGAAAACTTAAAACATTTAAACTATTAAAAGCAAATACCTCGGAAATAAAATTTAGTAAATCTTTTGCGAAACATAGTATAGTTTCCTGATGGAGGAAAATATGGCTTAGTCTGTTCGCAAAGCACAGAAAAAATTAAAAAAAAAGTGATTTTTGTTATTGGTTTTTTTTAAATAAGATGTGGGCTAAAATATTACCTTATAATATAATGTCACTAATGGGCAAGTCAGTCTTATAAATCTTGCATTATTGGTTCTGAGTCGACAGTCAACTGTCAACTGTCCTACTCATACTCGTCGTACTCGTAAAAGAACAATATCACGGCTAACACGAATGTTTAAAACGTCAGATCCAGTTGCCTTGTGGACTGTAGCTCCATCAAATTTATCACAGGTACGTTTATTTGAAGTATGTGGGATTATTTTCAGTTTTATTTATTATATTTAGAAGAGTCGTTTTCTTTTGCCAAATAAATTGAACTAAAATTGCCACATGAGTTCCTCATATTTGTTAAAATAAAAGAAAATATTTTATTCATTTAAGATTGCACCTGCTGCATAATAAAATATTGTCAACTTCTACAGATTCCAAACAGACTAAGAAAAAAGCTGCCACCATATTTTATCTACAAAACAACGAATACCCAAGGGAAGCGTTTCTTTTACGCTTGCACACCTCAATTTAAACACAGTCCAATAAATTTCAAATGAAATCCGCTTTGGAAATATTCACGCCCCACATTCATTAATCATGTTCAACGATATCTTGTTTCTTTCTCAAATTTCCAATTCCTTGGAACCAAATCGTCACAGGAACGTATTCTTATCGACTTCCTCTCAATACCTAACATTCACATGAAACTTCTCCGAAAAGTACAAGAATTTTATGTGAACTGCGAATAGAACGAATAATCTTAGACAAACAAAATAATCACTTGATAGCTTGTTGTCGAAGAACCAGAACTTTTAAGCACTTCACAGGTTGAAATGAGTTCATCAGCGAGAGAAATTCTAACAAAAAAAACTTAATTCATCCACTGGAAAAAAGTAGCTTACGAATATTCCGGTTGACACTCACACTGTACAAACACCAACCAATTGGCTGCAACAAACAAAATCAAAACAGAAGCACGACCACCCAATACTGCGTATCTGGCAGATGTGAGGGACAAACAAATAACCGGAAAATACTTTCCGCACAATAGACACTGAATTGTATTAAAGAATTGAGTAGGCTGGTCCTCTCGCATGTATTTCATGCGCCAGGGAATAGACGGATGGAACAGCACTTGTTCGGCTCAATACGCTTTTGTCGCGCTGCAATAAAATAATCGTACATACTGCTCGTGGTGGTTTATTGCCTTTCATATTCTTGTCACCTTATCGCCGCACCGATTCGATATCTAATCTGAGTACAAACTTTGAGTTTTATATCAAAACAGTCATTACGTCACCTCAAGGGGCGCCTGTTGTGCGCCTTTTGTCATGGTGCGTCGAATTCCGATCGTATTACTTAGACAATATTTAGCGAGAAATTTCGCGTTGATCATGAGCGAAACAGAGTGACTGCGGACAAGTTGTTGTCGAAAGAAAAGACTGTAGTGCAGACGGGATTTTGGAATTCTTCGAGTGTCTATTATTATAAAGATGAGATTCTTGTTGAATGGTTTTGACAGACTCATTGTTATGGGAATAAAGCAACAGAGGAAATTAGAAATGTGCGCGGAAAATAGCTTAAATGCTTTTGTTGACAGAATAATTGGCTCACAGTAGATTTTTTAGGCAGCGTCGAGAATTGGCATTGAACATATTTAATTTTTTAAGAACATGTGAATAGGAACGTAATTCAATCATCACATAAATTTGTCTGAATGATGTTTAAATCATAATCGCTTTAAGGAGTTGTTGGTTGAGACCCTGGTTTTCTAACTGTGGATAGGCAGGCAATAAAAGCTTTTTCTACTCGAAAGCATTTAGTGTGTGAAAAAGCAAAGGTGAACGTGCATGACCCCAAATTTAATGACATCTACAAATTTGTTCAGAATTTCCGAAGACTCCTGTACCATGCTGGCGCCTAAAACACCAAATATTTGTATATTCATGATTTTTTCAAGACAGTTTATACTAGTTGAGAAGTTTATCGACTTCGACCAGACAAGCTTCAAAACCTTGTGAAGACAGTGAAATTAAAATAATTGGGTCATTCCAAAATACACCATTTCGAGACCCAAAAGCACTGTACTTTAAATGACAGTTTTTCCGAATTTCTAGTAATCTCGCATTCTTTGCCCTTTACTGAAATATGCGGTGATCCATAATTTGGTTTTTACAGAAAAGCTTGATAGAGATACATTTTCGATAAAATTCTTTCAATTTTCAACTCTTTCCACTACTCCAATTTTACGCACATTTCGAACGGTATTTCAGAACTTGAGAAATGTTCAGGGATTATTCGGGCGTGACACCACACCCCACACTAGTGTTGTGCGTGCTACTATTTGATTTATAAAGTTTTTCAAAGACAATTAGTACTTTTTGGGCGTTTTAGCTCCTCGAAAAAGATGGTGCTGTGAAAAATGCGAGGTGTTTCACCTGGGAATCGAACCTGAGAGTTTGGCGTGTTAGTCGACGCACTTACCCACTACGCTACGGCAACCTAATCAATTTTGAATAGTCCAGACAAAAATGTTGCTTAAGTTTCTACCAATACTGTAAGAAAAGAGCCTAAAGAATATCTTCATACCTTTCTTACCTGAGTACCCTGCAGAGTTGTAGTGGTACTTGCTAATTTCATTCTTAAATCTTAATTTTTTCTAATGAAATATATGCAGCTAATCTGCTTAGTGCTTAGTGGAGTTCTCTTTCCTCGAAAAGATTAACAATTCATGTTCAGCTAATTTACACAAATTCACGTATAAGCTACATTCTCTGGTCTAATTCAATAAAACTGTCTTTCTTTGTTGAACTTGTTTAAGATTCTTGAATATCCTGTCCTGTCAAATTACTTCACACGTGACTTGTATTTCATGAAATCAAGTTATCAGCTAACACAAATGTACTCTGTTGTGTTTTTTATATATGTATTTTAAATAAACTGAATACGACATTTATCAGAGAGCTTGTTTTTGTTTATACGTTCTGCTTTCAGGGTACAGAGCGGTTACTTCTCGTTCTCATTGTGTCACGTGGTGTCATGACATGTATTAAAAGAGCATTACAATATCACGTCTGTATGAACACTGAAACACTGCTCCGATCTGAAGAGGCTTCAAATCCAACCCATTTGAAAAACGCAACACAGTACGACCTCGTCGCAGATGGCGCACATACTCGTAAGTGGAGAAGCACCTCAGCAAACTTACGGTGCGAAATTGAAGGCCAAATGGTTGGGCCAAGGTCCACACTGAGCTGTAATGGCAATCAAAAGAAGAATTACATGAAGCTTTTAACAATAAATTGTCTTCAAATTAAGAAATGTATCATGAAGTCACCGAATCAACAGGAGGATTTCCAGATAAACCACAGAGGGTTAACTTTCTCGCTTACTTTGAAATTTTGTAGTAGGCAGAGTTTAAAGACATCGAACAAAACTGCTGGAGTGGATGGACTGTCCGCAGAACTGTTTAAAGTAGCTGGATATGGCCTGGTTGGGCACATGCACCAGCTCATCTGTAAGATATGGTCGGAGGAAAGCATGTCCGATGAGTGGAATCTTAGCGTCGTCTGTCCGTTCCATAAGAAAGGCGACCCTTTTAACTGCACAAACTATCGAGGAATTAGTCTCCTTAACATCAAGTACAAGATCCAGATCGTTCGTGAACAACCTGATAGGTTCTTATCAGTGTGATTTCAGGGCAGGGAAGTCCACCATCGACCAAATCTTCACAGATCCTGGAAAAGACTCAAAAAGTGCAAATCGACACTCACCACCTATTCGTCGATTTCAAGGCCACATATGACAGTGTGCACAGAGACGGACCAAACAGTGCCATGTCTAGTTTTGGCGTTCCTACCAAACTCGTCAGATTGTGTAGGATGGCAATGGAGGACTCTCGCTGCTCCGTCAAGGTCGGGAACGAACTCACCGATACCTTTGATGTCGAAAAAGAACGTAGAACGTTGAACGAACAGAACGTCACACTAGGCAGCAGAAACTTCGAGATAGTCGGCTCCGCAGTAAACAGGGACAATAACATCAATACCGAAATCAAACGCAGAATCACTCTTGCCAATCGCTGTTTCTTTGGGCTCAAGAGGCAATTGAGTTAAAAAGCGCTTCCTCAAATGACTAAGCTTGCTTTATATAACACCTTGATCATCACCAACTCTATGGCCCGGAAACGTGGACGTTACCAAAAGCGGATGAGGAAGCCTTTAGTCTTTTCGAGAAAAAAGTTCTGCGTCAAATTTTTGGTTTACGTTGATGGCATCTGGAATGAAAATTTAATGACGTATTCTGTACGGCGGCATGAGCCTGGTCAAGCGCCACTGCTCCGGCTTTAAAGTTTTCGAATCTGAGCCATTGGGATAATGCAAAAGAGGAGGACCTAGGCTAAGGCGGCGCACACAATCAGAGAAGAACTTTAACCAACTTGGAGTGCGCAACTGGCGGTAGCTGGCGAAAGATCGTGCTGGCTGGAGAGGCATGTTGGTTGAGGCCCAGGTCCACCCCGGAATATAGCGCCACAAGAAGAAGAAGAAGAAGAGTTTAAAGACAACACAAACGATGCGAGCCTTATCTCAGTTGCAGGTAAATATTTACATCTCAAGGTACCAAGGCATTAACCCGTCTAAGATGTAGCGTGTGCAACATGGTTAACCAAGCCAAACTTTGAAATGAAAACCTTGAATTCAAGTCCGTCACCAATGAAGCCGATACTGATATATTTAGTCATTCAAGCGCCAAGAACGGTGATAAACCAACACAGTCGGTTGAATTTTGTGATTAGATTTAGACTCTCTCTATGCTAGTTTGTGGGAATAAAGTTATCCTAGAAACGAAATTGCCGATGAATTATTTTGAAAAGGTTTGGTTACACTGCTGGCACTTAATAATGAAAGGCTAACTTAATGTACAGTAAGTACACATAAATTCAGAGCATTTGTCAGTACTGAGGAACCTCACCGTCTCTTGCGATAGTTTAAAAGATAGTAACCAGGATCTACATTTGCACAAGGATACAAGAAGTTGTTGATCTCAAAGAAGAGATCAAGAAATGTAATAAGGAATCAAACAAGAGTTAAAAAGACATCTAGTTAATTTGAAATCTAGAGAACTAAGAAACCGTAAACTTTCCGGTCACGTAGCTGGCATGTGGCATTATCATGGTCCTATTCGAGGGCTGAGTGAGCAGAATCAATTCTTAAGCACTCACCTCAACGTTACCTAATCTTACCGAATTGATCTCAATTTAAAAGATGAACCTCTCAGACATTCATATGTACAACATTCTTTCGCAACAATCCCTCATAAGGATTGCCTTCAGAACAAACACTTGCGGAACAAACAAGATTGTTAGCTAGAAAGTTGAACTTAAAACTCGTCCTTTTATTAGCCACCGGAGTTTTTGGTTTGACGCCCGTACTTCACTTTTATTCATTTTTCATTTCCTCTCCTTAGTTGGTGACAACCCTCATAGAACGTGTCTCCAAAATAATCTGTCTCCTTAAACAAGCCTATCTGATTTACCTAGTTGCAGGTCTCCTACGCATTTCACTCTTGAAAAAAATTTTTCTCGTAGAATCCGACTTTTGCTGAAGAATTTATGCACATGATGTCACTTTGAATATTTACAACAAGACCGTAGATTATATCCAAAAAATATTGAAAACAAAAAAATAATTGCCTGATAAGCTCTTTCATTTAAAACGCTGGCAAAAGCTTTTACAACCCCTCCAAATTTGAGTATATCGGTTATAGATAAGCTACTTCACTAATTAACGAACTATTTACCGATCGAAGAGCGACATAGATATGTGTGTACATATTTTGAAATTGAGAACTTCATGTGATGTAATTGTCTGATAGCGGTACTGGGCACGACCAAATACCGGATTATGTGGAATCTTATCTCTTCGGAGTAAATAAAACAAGTCTCCGAAATTCTTACTCATTGATTTTTGTCATACCTATAGGGGAAAAACACTTCATTATGGTTGCATTCAAGAAATTGTCTGAACTTTATTGAGTTTTCAATTATGACCCTTGAAATTATTACCCCACCCGAGAAAAGTAGGTGAGCTAATCACTTATAAACTTCTTCGTACATTTTTTAACAACATTTTGTGTAACATTTTTGGGCACCTGAATTTTGTTTGTGAATAATTGTCAGGAACATGCAGAATACATGTACGTATAAATTACTATTTGTTTTAAAAGAAAAATATACATTAGCATAAGCACATTTGTAACTCTTAGTATGGCGCATTGAGAACAGTGTAAAACGCATAAGATAACAACAAATAACTTAAATCAGTTAGTATTTAATATTAGAAGAAAAGGGACATACGCATCAAGGATTGAATAGAAAATAAGCTGGGCAAATGCGAGTAAAACTATGATGTAAGGTGTATGTCTATTAAATGGTTTTAATATAAATGCATAGTGGTCGCCGTGGCGTAGTGGTAAGTGCATCGACCGCGGCGCAGAAAAGTCTGGGTTCGATTCCCGGCGGGACACCTAGCATTTTTTCACGGCACCACCTCTTTCGAGTTGCTGACAACACTCAAGGAGTATTAATTGTCTATCGAAAGCTTCTCAAATCTCGCCGTTCGGAGTCGGCAAAAAACTGTAGGTCCCTTCTACTCGTGAAGAACAGTAGCATGCACAACACGAGTAGTTGTTGTAGAAGCTAGGCCCTGGTCCGTTGTGGGCTGTAGTGCCACTCAATTATTATTATTATAAATGCATACATAAGTTAATAGAAGCTAGTTATTGCAAAGGGCTTATTGCGATAACGTGAAAAGCCACAAAAGTAAAACAGGATAGAGATAGTAATTTTGAAAATGTTCGTCCCAGTGGCGTAATGAGTTAGTGTGTGGACCCACATGCCGAAGATCCAGGTTCGATTCCCCGACTGTACATATCGCATATTTCACTGCACCACCTCTTTCGAGTTTCTGACAACATTTGCAGAGTACTAATTATCTATCAAAAATCTTTTCAAATCACGCCGTTCGGAGACGGCATGCATGCACAACACGAGTGGTTTATGCAGATGGCCTTTGTGAGCCGTTATTATTACTGAGTTTCAAAGATTAATATAAAATAGCGTATGGTACAATATCCTTGAGTGGAATGCAACTAAAATCTATATTGGGACAACTTAGCTTATAGTGTTATTGTAATAAGACATATGTACATATATTGGTGGAGAAGTCTTTGTTCTTTTCGAGCTTATATGTGTGCGGTGGCAGGCAATCAGAACATTACTTTTTTCATTTTGTTTTCCAATCTTTCGGCAGGAAATGTTGACTTCCTTTGGAGTTGGTTGTTAACAAGTGCGAAGAAAAAGGAGGCACAGTTTGAACTAAATTTACTACCCGTCGAAGAAGACAGTAATCCTTTTTGAATTGTTGGAAAACTCAATGAAAACTTTTATGCTTTTACGCTTCCACGCACCGAATTTTGAGATTAATTTCGTGTATATACATATATGTACATACATGGGCTAAGAAACAGGGGACGACTTTCGTGCGACGATATCGTTGAAACGAGATTTTTGCATGACACACGCAAAAAAACGATGTCGACTAAACGATATCGTTTTTAATTTTTAAAGTATTGTCTTCATTATAGGAAAATACTAAAAACTAGGTTCCTAAATCTCAACAATAGTTCTTAAATCTGACTTACTGACCCTTGACAGGTGCTCTAATCTTGTGATGCAGCCACAGCCGTCTCGGGCAGAGATCGCTCTACTGAACCGAAGATGTGGCTACAAACGACGCTCGGTTCGTATTGAAGTCGCCTGTCCACTGTTCGGTGTACGACATTGAAGATGATAGGACGTCCTTCCATATACTGTCTCAGCCCTTTGGAGAAATGCTTCAGGGGGTATAAGGCCGTTTAGGGGCACCTTTTCATGGTACATAATGTTAGGAATAAGCCCTGAAAATCAGACTATTGGATGAAGTCATCGCTCGTGCAATGTGCCTTCAAATCAGTTTAATAATAAAGTTTTCAATCCTCATTATGTTTGCCTCGTTGTACAAGACCTCGTTGGGATAGCATTTCTTGTAATCGGATTCGGGTGTTCGATACGACCGGAGGCAGGTCCGAAGACATTGCCTCTTGAACACCCTCATCTTTTCCATCTGAAAAGGAACCACACTGGGCAACAAAACGATATCGTTTAATGTACTCCCAAAACTGTCAATCGCTAGCAAAAAGTTTAAGAAAAAGTTAGGAGAAAAGTTTTTATTATTTACAAACCATTTAGATGCACTGCTTTGTTATTAATTGAAAGTGACAGTAAAAATGATGTAAAAATTAAAATTTTAAGAAGACGTAGAACACTTAGAGATGAATCAAGCCCATTCAACGATTGCGAATATCTAAAGAGGCATTTGTGTCAGTTTTGAGTACTTTAAATTAGGTAGTTGGTTCTAGGTCCAATTATATTCCACCGGTTTTAAGGCTTCCTGCTACGCTGAAAGTTCATAGCGGAGGTTGCTACCCGTGGGTGACAGGAAATGATTTCGGTGTTTCACTAGCGCAAAGCACATTTTCAAGCATAGTTCCGCATACAACAGCCATACTGGAGGAAAAATTATGTCCATTATGGATTAAAAGTGAGATGGCAAATGGAAGCAGAAGAAAAGAAACTACAGACAATAAAACAAGAGATATGTCGCGCTCAAACTATGTATATATAATAATAAAATGGTAGACGAGATGATAGTGGTTGCTTTACGTGATGCAAATCATCGACGATACTAAACGATATCATGGATCGTCCGGACGATAGTTATTTGAAAAGTTACGTGAGTACATAAGTTCGCCAGGGCGGACTAACAGGCATTGAACTTCCGGGCGGTAAACAATGAAAAACCCTTAAAAAAATTCATGAAAAAAGAAAACCATAAAGATTTTACTTCAAGGTGCTTTCGAACTTTTAATGCACTAAATGTTCAGTAACATTTTTATATGTTCCTTTTTGATTAAATTCCTCAACCTTTTTCCACTTATTGTTGATTTTATGCAAGAATTAATTCATTTTAATTTTGAGAAGCTTAGATCAGAAGAGTGCAATAAGACAGCAATTGTTTTTACATCTCCTACATTTATTTTCGCAGCTACCACGTGGCACAGTATTCTGTTGTCTAATAGTTCTGTGGTTACTGCGGTTAACATTGGAACAACAACACGCAGTTCAGGTTCCGTTCCATATAATATATTTGCTTCAGGACCTGAAAAAAATTGGCACAATTTCTTTCATTGCTTTAAGCAGTTGATGTAGACGTTCCGAGCACATTCCTTTCCTGGCTTAGTTTTTGGCCAGGATCAGTTCTGGTCACTAGGAAAGTCGACTTTGTGTGAGCGGCGCAACTTGATTATTGAGGTCCTCGCATCAGACCGCATATTCGTGAAACGAGTTTCACAGGAGATGTGGTGCGCAATGTCATCAAGGCTCCAGTGCGAGTTGAACCAAAGACCATTTTTTTTTTAGTCGGAAAATGGTCTTGATTGTGCATCCTATGTTGTGACTTAGCTTACTAATAATTTTGTGATGACTTTCTGGGAAACGTATCTAGAAAATATTTTTCGTGTTTTTTAGGGAAAATAGCTTTTTAAAAGAATACAATGGTGGTTCTTCTAATTATTTCTATTTTTTTATTGTTTACGAAAAGTACAAAAAGTCATTGATTTTTTAAATTTTTTAACGTCATCACTTTACAAATGCAGAAAGCATTAAAACAAAAGTGTCAACCCATAAACCATTAAAGAAATTATTCGGTCTGCTCCATATTCAGCGTTGGCGCCAACGCCACCAACCGCATGTTTGACATATGAATGAGATGCAAAAATATAAAAAACAAAGTCCACATTATTTCTATTTTAGCAGTTTGATATGCTCGTGTCTTCGTCTGATACGTTTTGTCGCAAGAAATCAAGCGAGCACAATCTTAATGCAGAATTTAAAATATTTTCAACATATCACATAGCCAAAGGCTATTGTAGCAAGTTCACATTCACTTGTCGTAGGTATACATTCGTATGTATTTACAGAGTATGTGCAATAAGGTAGTCTCAAATACAGTTAACTTCCTCGTCTATTGATGTTTTTTTTTAGACTTCCTACTTTCCAGACACGTGGTGTATGTCAATTTGGACGGGAGACACAGCATTGTTTTCCGTCTGTGCGTCCATCATAAGGCATTTAAATTGACGCACAGTCTTTGTCTGGTGGAACAGTGCTTTCTTGGCGCTACAACTTGCATTCATCAATTTGACATTTTAGTGTGTTTTTTTTATAAAATATCTCTGAATATTATTGCTGCATAGGTGGTAGCGCTCTTGCGCTTAAAAATAACAAGATATTTAACATGGCGCTTTGAAAACATAGAAAAATATGAGTTTTATCTTAATTTCAAGCGAATTTTTCTCTTGCGGTGAATCGTCTGAAGAAGGAGTAATTTATTCTTCGGTTTCGAAAGTAAAAGTTAATAAATTACAAAAAGCGATACATATTTTAATAAAATTGTATTTCTTTATACAGCTTGAAGTTCGCCATTCAGTATGAAGGATAATATCCGTCTCGGGAATATTCGCTAAATGTGGTCTTTGGCTCATTTTGGAAGACATCTCAATCATAACTTAAAAAACTGCTGATTTTTAATGCTTGAGTTCGAGAATTATTCAGTCAAACACGGGGGTATGGCCCTACAGGACAATATCTAACGGTGTTTATAATCTGTTGAACTAACACCTAAGTAGCGTATCTACAGCGATGTGAAGTCCAGCAGGTTATAATTATTAAACTTTATAAGAATGGAGATAAGAAGCATGATAGGTTAAATTGCTGTGAACACCAGGAAGTCAATGAATTTGCGATCCATTATTGTTAACTAATAATGTTACACTTCATATGACAGCTGAGGCGGGCAAGTGTCAAATGTCACCAACTTGAAACAACGAAATGAGTGACAATGTCTAATATACCCGTATTCTTGTTTTGAGTTTTCAGTTTTAAATTAATTAATGCACAATTCGAGACAAATTCAAGCACTTGCAATTATAGAAACAGATCAGCGTTTGTTTTCCTCAAAGTTTTTTCCAGCATTGTCTTCATAATAAATGGTTTCGTCTGCATTCTGCGATGTTTCATTGCCACGAATTTTAAATTCCTTCCCACCGTTGAGCTGTCGAAATTATTTTATGTAACACAATTCCAGTATCAAAAAGCATAGTGAGCACCGTCAATTTATAAATTTGATAAGATGGAACAAATGTGAGTACCTCGATTGAAGGATGGAAGTTGAGCATCTCGAAGCTGAGTGATGGGTGGTAAAAACCTACAAAGCAGATATTTTTTTGAAGAGTCTCCTTTTGACTTTTCTGCAATTCTTGAGTCTCGAAAGTCTTTCTAATCGTACCTCAAAGTTCCATATCAGTTGAGACGTACTCTATGAGACGTACTCTATGCCCTAAGGAGAATCACAGCTGCGCGCTTCAAAAGTGATTAAGAATACAAGAAGGAAAATAACAAACATAAAATTGTACACACTGGTGCAGCGGACGTGGATGTCCAGGATGTGGATGTCCAGGATGTGGATGTCCAGTATGAACTCCAATGTTTTTGCTGTGAAACACTAGCTCTTACACAGAAACAAAATAATTTTAATATGATTGACTAGAAAATACGAGCTCGAGCCATTAAGAATTGAAAGCTTCATACTGAAGCGAAGAATAATGTTGTAGGTCAAATAAGAAAGTAAGATGAGTAATTTATTCAATGACTAAAAATCTGTTTGTGTTGTATAACAAAAGGCAGCGTACTCCTCTAACCACATAAACCACAAACCGAGATGTGAACTGAGTGTACAGTAGGAATCATTATTAAGAATAATCATCAAGTGTCCTCTTCTTTTCATGAAGGGAACTGTTTCTCGTTAGGGTTAGTCATCTTTTCCTATATGAATAGTTATCCTAACACTCTCCACCACGAAACTTATGGGTTTGTGTTCATACTGGAGTGAAAGTATTTAAGTGATTGCTATATCATGAATGCACTCCACATGTAAGTGCATTCCCATTCAAGTGGGGTTAAACGTATCTACGCGACCAGAGGAACAACAAAGGGATATTCTTGAAGATTTGCCCACCTGATTAGAAAATCCGATACTGTTGAAAAGAACAAAGTGGTGGTTTTCAATTTTGTATGATCACCAAATTGGGGAGTGATCGAAAACATAAAGTCGTGATTGCAAGCTGGGAGATGGGCGATGGTTTGGTAGCAAACCACCATCATCACCACAGGGAAGATGAAGCAACGGATGCATCTACTAAGTAAGATGAGGTGTTTAATAGTAATTGGGTGGCACTACAGCCCACATGGGACCAGGGTTTAGCTTCTACAACAACTACTCGTGTTGTGCGCACAGTTTTGTTGCAAACTCCGAACGGCGAGATTTGAGCAGCTTTTTATAGACATAGTGCAAGTACTCTTTGAGTGTTGTTAGCAACTCGAAAAAGGTGGTGCCGTGAAAAAATGCTAGGTGTCCCGTCCGGGAATCGACCCTTCGGAGTGTGGGTCGACGCTCGTACCCACTACGCCACGACGTGGTTACCCTTGGAAAAACTTCTAATGTTGTCAATGTGAGCGAACTGATTGGCCCTTCATCTAGTAAATAATGCTGTTGACATTAGGATGTCCAGTGCAGCTGTTTTTAGAAGTCTATGGAAGGACGGTACTGCTGACCTTCCATAGACTTTATGGCTTCAAAAGGAGCAAACAATGAGGGTTTCTTCAAGGCATTGTTTCAACGTACTATTCACTGGTTCCTCAAGTAGTCTAAGCGACCTTGTCCGGTCGACAAAGAGTCATTCTAACATAATCTAATCCATGTTTTGGGAAATGCCCCTCCCTAGCATCCCTGTGCTTAAAAACGTTGTAGGAATTCAAGTGAATTCGGAATTTGAATGCTTGCATGTTCAAAGATTTGTCAAATTTTATTATTTTGCAATTTCCGCTTTCAGCAAAATCGAATATTAAATGGACGTTGTTAGCAACTTTTTTTACCGACTGCGAAGTGCTTAAAATAAATTGTACTTTATTCGCCATGATCTAATAATATTGATCCGAAAAATACACTGAGGTAGTAAAATATATGAATTTACTTTGTGTTGTGTCTTGATTTTAGAAGCTGATGGGGATTCACAATTTCATACTAACGCACAATGATTTGGTCATGAGGTAGGACCACTTCTTTGATGGCACTTTAGATTATAAAAGTTGATTTTTTAGCTATTATCTTTTTGGCAACACTGGTTTAAACAGCTGACGCATGTTTCGTGTTTTGTTTCACTGTCAAACATCTTCAGTTTGGTCTAAAACCATGAATCGTCTTACAAACGAACAACGCTTGCAAATTATTGAATTTTATTATTAAAATGCTTGCCCTGTTGAGAAAGTTCATCGTGCGCTTCTTCCATTTTATGGGCAGTTCATTTTTGGCTCAACGGGTACGTAAATAAGCAGAATTGTCGATTTTGGAGTGAATATCAGCCAGAAGCATTGCAAGAGCTACCAATGCATCCAGAAAGTCACAGTTTCGTGCGGCTTATGGGTTGGTGGCATCATTGGACCCTACTTCTTCAAAGATGATGTGAATCGTAACGTAACTGTGAATGGTAAGCGCTACCGTGAGATGATATCCAACGTTTTTTTGCCCAAAATGCAAGAGCTTGACTTGCATGGCATGTGGTTTCAACAAGACGGTGCCACATGCCACACAGCACGCGCCACAATGGAATTATTAAGAGTCGAGTTAGGTGAACATTTTATTTCACGTTCGGGACCGATCAATTGGCCGCCTAGATCGTGCGATTTAACGCCTTTAGACTACTTTTTGTGGGGCTATGTTAAAGCTCATGGCTATACAGACAAGCCCGTTTCAATTGACGCATTGGAAGACAACATTGAATTATTTATTCGTGAGATACCGGCCGAAATGTTGGGAAGAGTATGCCAAAATTGGACTAAGCGGATGGACCATTTGAGGCGCAGTCAAGGTCAACATTTACATGAAATAATCTTCAAACATTAAATTATAAGGACCGCACTACCGATTCAAATAAAGTTTTCATCCATTTTTCTGAATCTTATGTTCTTTTTTAAAAAAAAAAAACGTTCGTATAGTTTTTAAAAAATCACCCATTTGAATGGTATTTCTTGTTCTCTCTCCCATAGTCATGGCTCAACCATTTGTGCGCACAATTAACCACGCAAGCACAGGTTGTAGGCCAGACTCTTTACAATATTTACAACAATAAAAACAACTGATGAACAGATACCGACATGAAACCGAATTTTCTATTATTAATCTCAAGCAAATAGTCAAAGTACACTTCAGCCGGCAGCTATAATGATTTATGCAAACTGTCACTTCTTATGGTTTCGTTTTCACAATAAGGAAAGAACTTGAGGTTTCTTTTAACTCTATTGAACTTCAAAGTTGAAGGTTGTACACTGATTAACAAACAATCAATACAATGAAAAATATTTTGTGTATTTTGTTTTTAATAGTTTTATAGTAATTTTCAAAAATTTTGAAACAACAGAATCAATTTTTGTTAAACCTTAAGCCTTACATTAACGAAACGTTAGTATCGGAAAGTGGCTGCTGCTGCATAGTGGGCAAGTGCAAAAAAAATGCAATCTTCAATTCCCCGACTGAACGCCTCGCATTTATTTTACGGCACTACAGCTATCGAGTTGCTAATTGTCAAATTTTACTCTTCAGTATCAGTAATAAATCGTAGGTTCCCGCCACTCGTTTAAGAACAATAGCACAACAACAAGAGTTTTTTTTGGGAGTTTACAGTCATTGAAAAAAATTTTTTTAGAAATAACTGAATTATGTTATGACCACATTGAATTCATTTGAAACCAAAAAGATAAATCAAGTGTTGTCTTCCTGTAAGGTAGATCATAACTAAAATAAAAATGACGTTTCAAAAGTGATCGTGACGTCATTATGGCAGCTTGAAATATCAAATAATACGAATTTATTCATTAAATTATCCCCCTTAATTCCAGTTTTCGCAAATGCGCACCGCGTATTGTTTTCATGATCAATACATTTGTTATTCATTTGTGGTCTTCTCTTCGCAGTCGCCCACTAATTTTCAATATTTTACCACACTACAGACAGCTTAAGAATGTGCCAAAAATGGTCACGCAATGATATCACAAATGAAAAAGATGGCAATTTTCAGAAGCTTTCCAACTCACCTTATCTCCATTCCGCCATGTTCTAGAGTTTGTTTACAAACTCTTTCAACATGAAGGCCATTGAACTTGTTGCATGCCTACTTGCGCTGATTAAATAGGCTCCTTAGTCATCTAAGCAGAGCGAATGAATGAATCAGATGTGCAAGTACTACGTGTGTGAAACATTAATTGACTCCAGTTAATAAGAAAATAACTCATCTAGTAGCCAAGTTGGAGTAGCTTCTGTCTTATGTCATCGTATGCATTTAGTAGGCGGACAAGTTAAGTGGGCAGCAAGTAGAACAAGTTTGGCTCGGATTATCGGTAACACACATACTTCTCTAAAATGTGTGTATAATAGCGGAAAATAGATCACGCAATAACTTAATCAGATATACATATTTGATACCCACATATCGATCGATTGTGGCAAACGAAAGCTTGTGTTGGCTGACTTCGTAAAATTGTGTTAGAACTACACTGGAACACAATCATTTCAAATATGTACTAAGCTTCAATTAAGTTAATGTATAGGTTAGTAACTGAAATATGTAAAAGGTTTCACATCGAACCGAGATTCAAACGTTGACACAAGAATCCACGTTACAAGTTCCAATTACCCATGATGGCGCATCATTTGAAGTTGAATTTTTGAATATATTTGTATGTACAGGATGGGCCATCTAGTGTTCTTTTTAAGGCATCTTGACCTATTTTCAGTTTAAATCCTTACAGAAAGTTAGTATTATTCTTCTGCTTTACATTTGAGCTGAATGGCCAAAGAGTGCACTTTTTTGAAAGGAAGCTTTGACCGAAATACTTTAGGACAATACTCATGATGCCTGTCTCGCTAGTGGGCAACAGTCTTAAACCTGTCGTCCTATGGTGCACACAGATGAGAATGCGACTGCTGTGGCCGGAGAGAGACTCAATTCGTCAATATCTTGATCTCAACAGTTCAACATTTAGCGCACTGGTCTGAGGATGCAATACTAAGTACGCATGTATGGGAGGGTCCCAATTAAATTTGTCGCACGTCAAGTTGTTTTGTTCACTTAATTTGACATTTCTTTCTTTCAGTGTTTAACAAATTCAGCCATGGAGGGGTACATTATTGAGTGTTAAGACTTTTAAGGCCTTATACGAAAATGGGCGTTCAAATCAAAATGCATTTCTTGTACTTCGTGATTTGTTGGGTCATCATTATCATTTGGACAAATGAGAATCAAGGAGTGATTATTGGAAAGGCAATGCATCTGCAAGGAGTGAATGTTTGGTGTGGCCTTTGGTCAGAAATAGAAATATTAAGATAACTGAAGTTTTTCCACACTTAAAGTTTTTGTTTTCAAACCACGTCATACGCCCAACATATGCACGAACTATACTCTCAGCATTAAGCACAACCAATCTTCATTCCAACTAATAAGGTCTAAGTAATTTAACTGCCTGTCCACAAGAAAGGAGACCCCTTCGACTGCGCCAACTATCGAGGGATCAGTCTCCTTAATATCGCATATAAGATTCTCTCTGCCGTATTGTGTGAGCGCCTGAAACCGTTCGTCAACAACCTGATAAGTCCTTATCAGTGTGGTTTCAGGCCAGGGAAGTCCACAATCGACCAGATCTTCACACTGCGGCAAATCCTGGAGAAGTCCCAAGAAGTACAAATCGACACCCACCATCTATTTGTCGATTTCAAGGCCGCGTATGACAGCGTGCATAGAGACGAGCTATACAGTGCCATGTCTAGTTTTGGCATCCCTACCAAACTCGTCAGATTGTGTAGGATGACGATGGAGAACTCTCGCTGCTCCATCAAGGTCGGTAGCGAACTCAACGAGACCTTCGATGTCAAAACAGGATTTAGACAAGGCGACGCGCTGTCATGCGACTTCTTTAACAGCATTCTTGAGGGGATCGTGCGTAACTCACACGTCAACACCAGAGGCACGATCTTCCACAAGTCCGTTCAACTGCAAGCTTATGCGGATAACATTGACGTGATCGGCCGAACTCAGCGAGCCGTCAATGAGGCGTTTGCTAGCATCGAAGCGGAAGCGGCTAAAGTGGGACTGGTGGTAAACGAGGGCAAAACTAAGTATATGCTGTCATCGAAGAAGGACGCAGAACATCGACGTCTCGGACAGAGCGTCACTATGGGCAGCAGACATTTCGAGGTAGTTAAGGACTTCGTCTATCTCGGCTCCGCGGTGAATAGGGACAATAACATCAGTACCGAAATCAGGCGCAGAATGACTCTTGCCAATCTTTGGGCTTAAGAGGCAATTGAGTAATAAAGCCCTCTCCCGAACGACCAAAGTGACTTTGTACAACACTTGATCATCCCTGTCCTGCTTTGCGGCGCAGAAACCTGGACATTACTAAAAGCGGATGAGGAAGCCCTTGGTCTGTTCGAGAGAAAAGTTCTGCGTGCCATTTTTGGTCCTGTTTGCGTTGATAGCATCTGGAGGAGAAGATTCAACCACGAACTGTATGGGCTGTACGGCGGCATGAACCTAGTCAAGCGTCTACGGATACAACGCTTAAGGTGGCTAGGCCATGTAGAGCGGATGGACAGCACTGCTCCGGCCCGAAGAGTCTTCGAATCCGAACCACAGGGACAACGCAACAGAGGACGTCCCAGACTGAGATGGCGCACACAAGTGGAAAACGACCTCAACCAACTTGGAGTGCGCAATTGGAAGCAGCTGGCAAAAGATCGTGCTAGCTGGAGAGGCATGCTGGTTGAAGCCCAGGTCCACCCCGGACTGTAGCGCCATCTGAAGAAGAAGAAGAATTTAACTGCCTAAGCAAGAAACAGTAATGTCCTTAAATATCTGCGATATCTTCAATTTTTTTGATGAAAGCATATTCCAAGGGTCGCCATTTTTGATAACTTAATCCTGCGTTTTCAGAGTTTCAAAATTCGACGACGTTTTTTACTACTTTTTACCAATTGCTAAACTGAGTCAGAATATTTGAAGCAAATTAAATTGAAAGTTTCCATCCCACATTGTACTATAATTTGTGATTTCGTGGGACAGACAGAAAAAAGTGGTAAATGCAGCCCTAAAGTCAAAATTCAACGGAAACTGGGCTAAAATTTGACATGAACGGACTAATCGAATCGATGACAAGGTGAATCGAATACAGTTTCTGATGACAGAGGTGGTTATACCAAATTATAGATAGCAACATCAAAAAATTTCACATACAACAAAGTCATTTAAACAAATTTGTAGTTTTTATCATTTCTAGTAATCTTAAACGTTATTAAACCAGATAAAAATCTTATATTTGTATAGTGTATGTGCAATTGTTGTATGTGCGCTTTTTTGAGTTATTTTTTAAATTTTGTTTTCTTTGTAGTTGAAATTTGTTTTTTGTTATTTATAGCTTACTTTATGGAGAATTAAAATAAAATTATCTTTCACGAAAACATAGTTTAAAAATAATAAAAATAATTGAGTGGCACTACAGCTCACAAGGGACCAGGGCCTAGCTTCTACAGCACCTACTCTTGTTAGGCGTGCTACGGTTCTCTCACGAGTAGAAGGGACCTACAGTTTTTGGCCGACTCCGAACGTCGAAATTTGAGAAGCTTTTCATAGACAATTGATACTCTTTGACTGTTGTCAGCAACGCGAAAGAGGCGATGCCGTGAAAGAATGCGAGGTGTCCCGTCCGGGAATCGAAACTACGCCTCGGCGACCACGAAAACATAGTTAAAGATTACTAAAAATTGTAAAAAATATGAAATTGCTGTATGTGCAATTTTTTTATGTATTGTAGTTGTTTTTTGGTGTCATTTTTGGTTTTGCTAATTTGATGTTTGTTATAAAACGATTTTAATATTTTTTTAATTGGAGGTGCAAATTAATTGGATCCGTTTTCACAAGATGGCACCGCCTACAATTTGTGGCTGCTCTTGGAAGTGATTCAAATATGGTTTGATTTGGTCAATCCAAAATGTTTAAAGATGAGGATTTGGAGGCTTTAATGGATCAAGATTCGTGCCAAACACAAAGTGATCTCGCAAATTCGCTGGGAGTGATTCGCAAATGATTTCCGTTCGGTTAAAGAAATTTAAAATTATTCAAAAGCAAGGAAATTGGGTGCCGTATGAGAGAAGTCAAAATGCAATTTTTCACCTCGGAACTGTTTCCGTAAGGACATCAAGGGCTTAGCGCCAGATCGTGAATGGAGATGAAAAGGGGATATATTACTATAACCCCAAGAAGAAACAATACTATGCAAGTCACGGTGAACCCGTTCCATCATCATCTAGCCAAAGCCAAAACATCCACGATTCAAAGGTCATGTTCCGCATATGGTGGGACCCTACGGGTGTGGTGTGCAATTGACGGGAAACGTTATCGACTACAACTTATGTGTTTGAGTCGCAACAAATGACCAGGAACGGACGAAAGGCATGAGAAGGTGATTTTGCAACATCATACCGCTCTGCCCCACGTGGCTGTAGGCTACGTCAAAATCTACCTAAAACGCTGAAATGGGAGGTCTCACACCAACTTACTCCTTCCCACTACTGCCTATTTCAACGGATGGGGCTCACCGGTTCGGGTCTATTGAAGAAATTGAAAAATGACTTGATGATTGGATCGATGCCAGAGAGAACTCATTTTTTGAAGATGGTATTCGAAAATTACCAGAAAGATGGGACAAAATAATCGCTTCCGACGAACAATACATTGAGTGATGTATTTTTATGTTTTTTTTTTTTATTTTTTAATAAACAAACATTTTTATTGATTGAATTGATTCGAATTCCCAACAAAATCTTAGGATCATGAAGTGTGTTGTTTACAAAAATGAATAAAAAAAATAAAAATTGTTGCTAACGGCTCAATTTCTAAAGTGGAAAACTGTGGGAAAAAAGAAAACAACTATTTGGATTCCTATAGCAACAGTTTATGATTCAATAATTTCATTATTAATTAACTTTAGCTAGACTTTACTCACTCATTCTGGCACACAATCTGAAGAAGTTCATCTGTGGACATTGATTGCATCATAAAAGCTTGACGTATAGGTACAATCCCAAAAACAACATTTTCACATGAGTGTGCTTCCGAGTTTTATTGCGATTTTCACGCTTAGATGGAGTAAACGTCTTTAGTATCATTTCTCTGTAATTTATTTTGAAATTCATGCGCTGTCCGATGGTGATAATGTTCATCGGAGATTACATTTATTGATGGATTGTTTCTTGACAATGGAAGTTTGCTTTTGAAATCGAGAATGTATGTACATGTTTGTTTGCTTTGTTTATTCATGCCTTATCATCTTCCTTATCCTTTGACAAGTACTCAATAGAATAAAGCGCGCTCTTTTGAAATTCTCCTCACCTACCAACTAGATCATATTCTGTTCTTTATGAGCCATAAAACTAGTAATAAATTGTAACTTTTGATCGATAAAATCAAGAGACAAAACCTTTAAGAAGAAGTAAATGTAATCAGTCTTCTATTTAATGTGTTTTGTTTATTTATCTCTAATGAATATCAACACGGAGAATCTTGAAGATTGAAACGAGAAAAACTCGTTTCGCTTCACACTGATGATTGTTTGATTTTGACTTTATTCCCGTGAAAGCATGCTAAATAACCGTAAGTTCTAAAAAATTGTTGGAAATCCCAGAATGAAATACTCACATTGAGTGAGAATTTGGCGCCATATTTTAGGTGGCAACATTCTTTGGTAAAGTGAGGGAGTATGATGAAATTTGTTGAACGTGAAGGTACGTATTTTAACGCGTTTAATGCAGCTTTGACGTTGTAGTTGTTGCAGTGCAATGATTGGTAAAACATTTTCGAAATTATAACAATGACTTCCACTGGCACTTACGGATTGTCTTTATTCGTATCAAATCAACACGTATGTAAGCTTGAATGCGCAAATAATTTTGGTCGATGAAAATGTTGCGAAACGTAACTTCATTTTCAAGTGGCATTACAGTCTGGAGTTGACTTGAGTCTTAGCCTAAAATTGAGGCACTATTGTACTCCCTCTGATTCGGTTGCAATTAATTTAACCCATATTCGCCCCAACCACACTCGATATCGTTCCTTTCTAGTGTGATGCTTCCGTCTCCATAAACTGAACATTAACTCAAGAACCTATAAAAGAGTAATATTGCGGAGACGATGGACTCTTTAGTACTTTATGTCTCAACTTGTTCATTGTATAATATCTGTTTCAAAAAAAGATACTCAAATGAGTTAGCCATTTCATTTAGAAGCTAACCACATCAGTTTACTCTAAAGCTACCTATCAGGCCTAAAATTAAGTTCGTACCGCAACCCATAAATGCGGTATGGAGGTTGGCTTTGTAACGGTAGTTAAAATTAAAAAGTTGTTACCCAGACCTTTAATTTAGTTCAATATTAAACTAGAAGAACAAATTCCAAGAATATATGGACAATATATGTATGTACATAGGTCAAAGGCATATCCGAAATCATTAGAATTTTGAACTTATGAAATTCGCTTCATAAGGTAAGGAGATACAAAGGGTGCGACAGACATTATTGTTTGACAGAGAAACACACCGAGACTGCAAACGTACAGGGTCGACTATATACCCGGACTTTTCTTGGCGTACTCAGATTCAAAAACTTCTCGAATCTACTACCAGACAGGTAGGTTACATTTGAAGTTTTTTGGTTATCCATTTCTTTCATCATCGATGCTTATGTAATCCGAGATAAAAATATGTATGTACATACGTCTACTGATCGGTGACAGAGGAAGTGCTCTGCAGTGTCGTATTCTTCAACATTGGCATTGTAAAAGGCTTCACCGCTTAGTCATGGTAAATTATGCTCTTTGGCGACGTGGTCCGTTAGTACACCAATAGTTCGTATGCCGTCTTTTCTGTTATGAGTTAAAAAACAGTAAGCTGCCGATTTCTCACAAACATTAGGGAGTATGCGCTTGATTTGCCTGCATTATGGAGAGTCATAACACATCCAGTTTTGCTCTCAAGAAGTCCAATATTAGACAGAATCCACAACTAAGGACGCCAGCATTTCCAATACAAGTTCGAGATCTATGAATACCTCCTCTGATCCTTATCTGGGTAGTTTCTCGACGATCTCATTTCCCGTGATCTCATGGTGACCCGAAACCCAAACAAATTGAATAAGGAATTTAGAGTTCCAATCAATTTTAGAGAAAACTTGTATTCCTAAACTACGTTGGAGTTAGTTAAAGGGTTAAACAAGATGAATCACAGCTTGGCTGTAGACACATTGACTCCACCTGTTCTTCACAATATATATAGTTCGTTGCCAATAGATAGATGTTTATGTTTACGTTTGGATAACTGGTGTCTGAAAGTGAGGTCCTCCAACAAAAGCGCCAAAAGCCAAACCATTGGTCTTGAATCTATCTAGCTTAGATTTTGGCCAAAGCCAGTACCCAAGAGCGGGAAGATCGACTTTATATACACGTCACATTTAGATAAGTAGTATCAATGCGCCAGATGATATTGTATATCCATGAGTCTGAAGTCAAAAGAGATGCACAAGGTCATCAAAAGAATTGAACCAAAGGCCACTTCCTTTTAATATGGAGATGATCTATATAGACACACCAAGAGCAGTGTGTTTAGAGGAGCACTTAGAGCACACAGGACTGCCAGAAAGGGCATATGTGCAGACGAAAGAGACCATTGTTTTAAGCATGGTGAAAGCAGCAATAACGAATTTACAGGGAGGCCTCTTCCACCAAACGAACGATGCATAGGAGAGAAGTCGTAGCCGAATAATTTTTGTCATCTGCCGAAAACCAACAGTTCCTTGGTAGTTTCCGATTCAAATATTTTGTTTCATCGGAAAAGCGCATCATGACATCTTTAAGTACTGATTGAATAGGACCGGTTCAGTCAAATTTCCCATACTTGTCACATTGCTGAACGCAATTTTGAAATTGCTCATTTAAGACTTTTTTTTTCCTGCTTCTATAAAAAGAAAAAAATCCACAATAAATTATACAAAATTGTATTTTTTCGATTTTTGCAATTTATTACAAAATGAATCATAGCCCCTGACTTTGACAAATCACCGCTAAGTAAGCTCTCTAGCCAACTAAAGCATGTGCGAAGGCATTACAGACAGCAAGCAAAGTGGTTTTTCAACAAACACTTCCATGTGACTCTTGTACTTTGATCACTCATTTTTATTAACTTTTCTCCCACCCAAGCACTTGAAGTGTTTTCATCATAACCACACATAAGTCGCTAATTGCATTCTTTCGCGAGTTGATTTATTTATTTCTGATTGCTTTAGGTTACTACGGTACATATGTATGTTTCGTGTTCTGTTCCGGTCAGTAGAAAATAATATTTTTGTCTTTTATGTTTCATCGCCGCGTTGATAATTTAATTGTATTTTTTATGTGCTTATCATAGCGTGAAACACGAGCTTACGATCTTACATTACAGACTACATTTTATTGTTTAAACGGTTTCGTACTGTTCAAACTTATATCGATTTGAAAATAGGTGCAATATGCAAGGAAACTATTATTTTCTCACAGCTGTAAAGAATGCCGAGAAAATTGAGAAGTTTGCGATCAAAACTCCCAACTTAGGATTATTGTGCTGTATTTATTTTGTGTAGGTAATAAGTAGAAACATCACCTTTAGTTTTTCTCTTACCACATCGAATTGATTCATCCGATCAACCGAAGCTCAACAACCGATGGTTTTAATCAATTTTGTGATTGATATTGCATTGAACAAAACGGACGTCCACCCAACGTCATCTGACACTTGGACACACAAACTAACTTGGAGTATCTTTTTGCAGTTGCTACATATATAAGAAAGAAGGGAAAATCATCTATGTGGCTGCGTGTTCGGCATTTCTATGCGCACGGCAATAACATCATCCAGAGGCACTCTGCTTTGTCAGTCTGACTGGAGTGAAAGGCGCTTCCACAATTAATAGTTTGAACATCCCTAACAACATTTTCAACTGATTCGCTTCGAAGTGACAGCGCAGAGGTCCTAATTCATATTAATATTAATCTAGCCATTTTTTTGAATTTTTGACTCTGCGCGCTACCGAAGTAAGCCGCTCTCATTCCAGTTTTCATATGGAAAAACGAAGACCGAACAGGGAAGTTTGAGAATTAAATCTGAACAAACGTGTGCTCTTCCCAAATCCCAAGTCAAATAAGACCACACTCTTCGCGACATGCATCATCAATTAATGCAACGCGTCAAAGACCTTTATTCACACAACAAAAAAACCCCATTTCCCAAAAATGTAATTTACCGAGTTTACGTAGAGAGAATGACTAAGAAATCAAAAAAATGAATGAACTCGAGTTGGATTGCACATCTTCACTGCCCCAAATAATTTGTTGTCACCCAACACTAGCCATCACCTACCATACACGGTGGTGCCCCGTTTAAATATTTTGTACAGTGCTGACAACTTTTTTTTTTGAGCTGCACAAAAATTCTCTCTTATTTGAAGATCCGTAGTTGTGTGTCATAAAATGTACAAGCGGGCACATTTCCATCGAAAGCACTTGGGATTTCAAGGTGTAGCTGGGTGCGCACGTATTTTACACTAAATGCCGGCTTTCGTAATCTTTTTCCGGCATTCAAACATTTTTGTTACCTACGTCACTCGTCTTCACAATTGAGTCACTCATACAACTAGCTCTACTTACTTTTCCAATTAAATGCGATAAAATGTCTCTCACGCACGATCTCCAATCGCTTATCTATCACTTGGAAATGAGTTATGCTCTTGCGTTGCCGTAGCGATTGCCTCGCGAAAGTATTTAGCTGCTCGCTTCGGTACAGTAATGACGGCAGGCGAATTTCTTATCAACGACTGAAGCACTCGCGAATCACAACCGGAAGAGTTGATTTGTATGTTTTTAATTCACGAACTTATTCGATCGACGGTCACGCGAGAACTGAATCGATTCACTTGCCGCAGACTTCGTCTAGGGCGCTTAAACAATGGGGGGGTTTATTTTGAGTGGAGCTTACTCACCGCAGCACGCCGCACGTATGGGGTTTTGGATACGTATCTCCCCGAAGTGTGCTTTCTTCAGCACGATAAGATAAGCGATGAATGAAATTCACTTGGGCGGATGAGCTTAGCAATTAAGAGAGTAGCAACTCAAACGTTCATTTCCATGAGGATCACTTGAATTTGTCCTTCAATAACTTTGGCAACATGTTGAGAGCAGATTTGAGTGTGAAAGATTGGTTTAGTTACTTTCCGCAACATATTCCCGGCAACATGTAACACCAACTTTCCATATACATACACTGCTGGACAAAATAATAAGCACAAGTTTATCAAATTGAATTCCACTAAAATAACGTTTTTTTTCTTATTAATAATTAAACTCAGCATTTGTATTTGATCGGATATATTTACGCAGAGAATAAAACAAAATAAAAATGTTATGCCTAGTTGCACTTTCTTCAAAAGCACTGTATCTCCGAGGCATTGAAGCAATCTTAATACTGCAAAGCAATGCTTTACTCGATCCAATTTTCCTAAGAAATTATTTTTCAGTTAACTTTAATTTTCATTTTATACGAGAGTCGTTCAAAATTTTTTCGGTTTCGATGTGGACGAAAACAGGATTCAATTAAAATTGTTGTTATTAGTGGCAAGGTCTTTATAGTGTTTAGTGTTGGATTTCTACAGTTACACTATCTCGCACAGTAACCTTGGAAACTAGCGCTTTAAGAACTGCAGCGTTGTCCTGAATGAGCACTAGACCTGTTGTTAGTCTACCCAGTCTTTTTTTCTTCCGTAAATGACGCAAAGTCTATGCGTGTGCTGTGCCGTTTATGGTTTACCCCATTTTTAAACGCAATCAACAATATTCCGTTTGCGCTTCACAACACTATGGTCATGTGCTTCCTTGCAGACGGAGTAACCTTGAACATCTTCGGGGAATCTGTTCCGTTTTTTATACTACTGTATGAACACTTGCTTACCTTCAGAGTCATAATGGTGATAGCATGTCTCGCCCCAACAACAATTCGTTCAAAAATCTCTCTATAGCACTCAATTATTGTTTTCTCATGCGGTGGGGAGATTCGTGGAATCCACCTTGCAGTATATTTTTAAAGGCTGGTATGGTCTTGAAGAATGGTGTGTATGGTACCAGTGGAAAGCTTAGTGACCTCTGTCATCTTTTTTTACCTTCGTTCGGGCACCCTCATGTACAAGTTTTTCAACTTCTTTAATCTCTTCATCCATACAAGCAGCAGCAGGGTTGTAACCAATGTCTCTTTTAAATTGACTTAACCACTTCCACACAGTTGATAACGAAGCTGCTAAACTTTAATAAATAGTCAACATTCGCCACATGGAATTTGTTTACTTAAAGACACAATAACCAATCACATAGTTAGTCCCAAAAAACAAGTCTAGTGTATCAACGGAAACATGGCGCACGTAGAATTTTCCTTTTGAAAACAACGGCAGAACATTTCAGAGATAATCAAAATTGCAAGCTAGGTTGGTGGTTCAAAGGAGTTCTTTGTTACTCAATGAGCTCTTGGTCCCAGAAAAACAGAGGTTGCCAAGACTGTTTCTATTCCTGAATTTGGTCCTTGGTGTTGTTGTCACTGTAAAATTCAAAATTCTTGGCTATCCCAAACTTTTTGCTGTGCATTCTGAGATGTCAATGTTTTGTGTCATTTCATGAGGATATCATTTACTTTGTTTTCCCCTCATCTACTGCCACACCAATTTCAGCCGCTTTCGATCGTCCAATCACGTCTCACTCATTTGAGTAAGTCAGCAGTTAAATGGACTTTTGGAAGATCATGCGTCTGGTGGAGAATTGTGAGTTTCGTACGATATTCTCAAGTATGATCAAGTAACATGACAGCGCGTCGCCTTCCCACCAAACTCAGATTTTGTAGGATAACGATGGAGAACTATCGCTACTAAGCCTAGGAGACCTTCATTGTCAAAAAAGTTTTAGACAAGGCGACGCACTGTCATGTGACTTGTTTAGAATCATCCTTGAGAGGATCGTGCGTAACTCACAAGTCAACTTCAGAGTCACGATCTTTCAAAAGTAAACTGCTAGCTAGCGCCGACGACATTGACCAGATTGGACAAAAAAAACGAGCCGTCAATGACGCGTTTGCTGGCATTGAAGCGGAAGCGGCTAAAATAATTCTGTTGGTTAATGTCTAACGTCTCGGACAAATCTTCGCACTAGGCAGCAGAAACTTCGAGGGAGTCAAGGACTTCGTCTACCTCGGCTCTGCGGTAAATAGGGACAATTACATCACTACCGAAATTAAAATCAGAATCACTCTTGCCAATCGCTGTTTCTTTGGGCTCAAGAGGCAAAGGAGTAATAAAGCCTTGACTTGACCGAACTCCTTGATCATTCCAGTCCTACTTTACGGCACGGAAACCTGGTCGTTACTAAAAGCGGATGAGGAAGCCCTTAGTCTTGTTGTCTGCGTTGATGACATGTCGAGGAGAAGATTTAACGACGAACTCTACGGGCTGTACAGCGACACGCGCCTAGTCAAGCGTCTTCGAATACAACGCTTAAGATGGCTAGACCATGTAGAGCGTATGGACACCACGTCCACCACCACCACACCAGTCTTCGAATCTGAGCCAATGGGGCAAGGCAACAAAGGACGGCCTAATCTAAGGTGGCGCACACAAGTGGAGAAGGACCTCAACAAACTTGTAGTGCGCAACTGGCGGCAGTTGGCGAAAGATCGTTGCAAGCTCAAATTCAATTAAATTTGATGTAACTTATAGCGAAGTACGTCCTTTCAGTTCAATAAGCATTCAGTTAATTTAATACTTCTATGTTTTACCGATTGTTTTCATATTTTAGTATTTTCTACTTTACTTCAACCCTTTTACCCTATATATGCGAGTGTAACTCGCTTTTTTCCTATTTCGTTTCTTTATACGATAATACAGTGGCTACCATAAATAGGCCAACAACATATAATTCTAAATTTTATGTACAGAAATTATGATTTATTATGACAGTCTATATTAACTACATCAAAATAAAGAAAACAACTAGATTTATTTTATAAAAAAACAACTGAAATTCCTTCGTTTTATACTACTTTTTACGCTTCCCAAATGAAGGTTTAAATTGAACTAATGACCACAGTGTCCCCAGTCCGGTTGGCATACTGAGAGTGTACTTCCTTACACTTTTCTGGTGTCATTTTAATCCACTCTTATTCGATTCGATTCGATCAATACCATTATATTCCTAGGAGTCTTTCCAGCAATTCTTAGCTTAAGAAAGGAAACATGTTTCAATTGTCGACAAGCCATTACTCTGCGATAGCCATTCCAGGATGCTAATATTGTTGTCTTCAATATATTTTTTGAAAACGTTGCACGATAAATTAGTGCATTGTCTTGCTATAGGATAAAATCATCAGCTACAAGTGTCTGTCCTTCAGGTATTATTGCATTATGTAGAATATTTATATAGATAGCAGCTGTAACTTTTCTCTCCAATAAAACAACTTTACCAAGCAAACGCATCCGCACATCATAATGTCTTTATCTTGAATTTTGAAAGTGGGCTTAAAGCAACTCCCTATTCTTTTGCCAACCGTTATTTCAACGATGACTGTTTTTTAAGGAAATCATTGATGCATTAATGGGTTTTAGGACACTACCTGTACCGTGTATTTTCGTAATAACAGAATACCTCTCCACAAGGAATGATATCTGAACTGAAAAAACTTCTTAATTACATACAAACATATGTGTGTTCTTACCTTAAGAAAACATGGGTGTCTTCGTAAACGCAGTCATCTGGGAAAGTACGATCGTCTGCCTGCTTTGTGTTTACAAATGGAAAAAAAATATTTTTACTACACGCAGTCGGCAGGCAGGCTGCAGTCATTTTATACGCTACTGTTCATAAACGTCATGGCAGTGAAAAGGATTGTTTTGAGTTTTCTTGTAAAGGAAATATTAAGAAAAGAAGAAAAAAGTTTGATAATTGATAAACTTAATGAAAGGAAAAAGAAGAAAAAAGCAATTTAATTGGAAGTGTGTAAATTTAATAGGCATAATCGTTTTGTGCCGAAAATTGTAAACGTTATTGGTACAATAGAGACATATTCGGACTACAAATTTCAGAGCCACTTCAGAATGGCAATAGCGACGTTCAAGGTAATTCTGTAGTTCACAATTTTTTTATGAATGCAAAGTAACGAACTTTTTTATCAGTTTATAGAACATGAACTTTGTGGTTGCCGTGGCGTATTGGTAAGTGCATCGACCGCGGCGCAGAAAGTCTGGGTTCAATTCCCTGACGGGACACCTAGCATTTTTTCACGGCACCACCTCTTTCGAGTTGCTGACAACACTCAAAGAGTATTAATTGTCTATGGAAAGTTTCTCAAATCTCGCCGTTCGGAGTCAGCAAAAAACTGTAGGTCCGTTCTATTCGTGAAGAACAGTAGCATGCAAAACGCGAGTTGTTGTTGTAGAAGCTAGGCCATGGTCCGCTGCGGGCTGTAGTGCCACACATGAACTTATGCATATTTGGCAAAGACATACAACAGGGCGACCAAAGCTACAGTTGAAATTGGCGTTATTATTGTTGATTCTGTTATTGACAACTGTCTTGAAAAAACTAAAAATCTTGTTGTTTTTCGACTCTAAATTCTTCAGGTTCTGTACCACTAGTTATTGTTTAAAACATTTATTAAATCCCGTAAAAAACCAAGCCTTTCACGTTCGATTGACATCTCCTCTCTCTCCAAATTAACCAGCTCCTCATAGCGCTTCTCGTCTTTCTTCGAGTCTTCTTTTAAAAACTCTAAAAGGAATTCATTGTATTTTCTTTTCTCCTTTTTTGCAGTCTCACAGGATTCTTTCTCTGGTTGAGTCACCTCTACACCATTATCAGTTTCCAAAAAAGCCCTGACGAATTCCTCCGGGGGTGATATGCTGTGTCGTTCGCCATAAACTTTATCGATTGTCTCGAAAAATTCGCAGGTTGTCGCGTCTCTACCAGATCGCTGATTTCGTTTCGTTATCCTTTTGTAGGTGGTCACAATATTCACAATTTTTTTTTATTTTATCTCTTTCAATTTTGATCAGTGGATTCGTAGTTTGCATTTCCTGCAATACCAATCTCCACAAAAATAGCCTCTTCTTCTTCCCTGCAGCAAAGTCTGGTTCCATGGCCAATCGGGGCGCAAGAAGCAATTTCACATTCTCATGAGTCCACTTTTTCTCTTCCCTGCATGAATATATTAACATTAAGCTGCTTATTATTTAAATTTCCACAAAAGTAGCCACATTTTTTCGAAAATCAGATCTGCCTGCTTTCCTGCAGCTATTTTATTTTGGCTGCGCAATCTGCCCGACGCCTACTTTTTTACTGCGTACTATTGACGTTTACGGACAGATCATTTGACGGCCGGCCTGCTTTAGTACGATTTGATTTTGAGTTTACGAACACAACTAACACAGATCTTTGTTAGTCTGATGTTTACGAAGGCGCCCTTTTCATATTCCCTGAAATTACTAATCCCTGAAATTACTAATCAATGAAAAAACTGTGCATTCGGCACAACATTTGGGGAAACAATACCGTTGACAACAGTATGACAAATTGAGGAAATGCGTCGGCCTAATTACAACGTATGCAGTTACAAAAATAACAACTGACTGAGTAAATGAACTCCAGAACTTCTTAGAATTGAAAATCGTGTGTAAACTTTTAATTTTGTTTTGGTCCAGAAGCAACTTTGCAATTCTGAAGTGTTTGGTTAAGAAAATATGTCTCATAGGTCTTGCGGTTATTTATCCCCACTTGAAGTGAATAAAAATAAAAAGGATGCGTTGGTTTCGACGAAATTCTCGACTCATTGATTTCGTGTGAACTTTCCACAAGCGCAACCACTGACACTGAACCAATCATTCGAGTTGAGTCAACTCTATGCGGATACCGATTCTAATCAACCGCTTCGATCAAAATGTTGAGCAACACAATAATTAAGTTTTCCCCTTCTGCGTCGTGTATAACACGACGTAGAAGGAGAAAATGTTGCGTAACTTTCGACTTATTTTCTGTCGCGTTACATTGGTGCATACAGCTAGTGCATACGAACATTATTACATGACATGTTTCGAACTTTTCGCAAATGTTGGGAAAGTGAGTTAAACTGCGGCTGAAGCCCATCGAATGCTTGTAGAAGATTATAGTGAATCTGATCCGATCGATAAATCACACAAAGAGTGGTTTCGACGCATTAAAAGTTTTGATTTTAACGTCTTGGCCAGCCCAAAAAGCTTGATGATGAACTAGAGACTTTACTATTTTAAGATCTGTGTCAAACGCAAAGGGAACTCGCAGGATCGTTGGGAGCAATTTCCGTTCGGTTAAACAAATTTTGATTTATTCAAAAGCAAAGTAAGCTAGAACCGAAAGCTGTCGAAAGTCGATTTTTGATCTCCGAACTGCCTTTTGATCGGCATTAAAGGTAGGGATCGTGACTGGAGACGAAAAGTAGATATACACGATAATCTCAAAAAGAAAAAAAATCTATGTAAAGCCTGGTGAACCTGTTCCATCATCGTCTACATCCGTAGTAAAAAAAAACATCCACGATTCAAGGGTCATGCTCTGCATATGGTGGACGAGACGAGTTTAATGTTCTATGAGCTGGTACAAACAGGCGATGGGAAATGACATCGACTACAATAATGCATTTGAGCCGTGAATTGCGTGAAAACGCCCATAAACGACCAAAAGGCGTGACCAGGTGATTTTGCAACATGATAAAGCTCGGCTCCAACTAGCCGGAGATGCAGAAATGCTAGGTCTTACTCCACCCGCCGTATTCTCCAGATCTTGCTTCAGAGTTTTGGCTTTATAGAAGGATGCAAAACGGTTTGAGGGTCCCCGGTATAGGTCTTTTGAAGAATTTGAGGAACGTTAACGAACTATGCGCTTTCTGTTCAGTCACATGATCTTGATCAATTTCAGTTTCAACAAGAAGGCACTACAAGCCATAAAGCGTTTGAAACAATGAACTTGTTGAGAAAACATTTAAGTAAGCATTTAATTTTGATACGGTACATTGACCTCCTAGAGCATGTTAAAGCGCACCCTTAAACTATTTTCTCTGAGGATATGTAACGTCTAAGATCTTCAGTAATAAGCCAGCTACGCTTGACAACTTGCACGCATTACATAACTTATTTTTTCGCGAGATGCGAGCCACCCAGAATTAGCAACCTCAAACGTAGTCGTAGTCGTAAATGTCATGAATTGTTCTTTAACCGATATTTAAAATTCCAGGTTCACTCTTAAATTTATGTGTTTTATTTTACATTATAAATCAAGCCTCACGATGAATCTTTATGCACGCAATTACAGTTGCGAAAACTAGTTCCTTTTTTGCAACGAACATGGAACGGTTCCTTGAAAAGTGCTAACTGTGCGTGAGTATTCAATCATAGACGCCACTGGAAAAAACTGTGCGTTCTAGAAAAAATCAAAGCTGAATAAAATTACATCAACAAAAGCATAGTTAGTGTAGGGGGGAATGACGGACATGAAAAAATGTTATGTTGCCGCTCTGTCAATAAAGACACATACAGTTTCAGCCATTATGTGTCAGGAATATGTATATGTGCCTCCGGCTACAATTATTTACCAACCTGGAGAAGAGAAACAAGTTTCAAGTCGAGTCTTCACATCATTTTATCGATTGGATATCGATTGGATTCTTCTTCTTCTTCATGCCTCTCCAGCCAGCACGATCTTTCGCAAGCTGTCGGTAGTTGCGCACTCCAAGTAGGTTGAGGTCCTTCTCCACTTGTGTGCGCCACCTTAGCCTAGGCCATCCTCTGTTGCGTTATCCCAATGGCTCAGATTCGAAGACTTTTTGGACTGGAGCATTGGTGTCCATAAGCTCTTCACGTCCTAGCCATCTTAAGCATTGTATCCGAAGACGCTTAACTAGGCGCATTGCGCTGTACAGCCCATAGAGTTCGTCCTTAAATCTTTTTCTCCAGATGCCATCCGCTTTTAGTAACGTCCAGGTTTCCGAAGGATATGCATTGCCGTTCTATTACTTCGATCATGTGCTGGATTAGTCAATGCGATGCTAAATGACACAGAGAACGTCATTATAGAAGTTTTTACGGTTATTACAAGGCGAAACTAGGCATGACCAATTTCTAATTGACAATAAACATAAGTGGGTTCTTTAGCTCACTGCATTGGGCAGGGCGTCATAGCTTGTAGCCAAATCAGTTGTACTATATAAAGAACGAGTTTTATGCGAGAATTAGGCGACAAAAAACAACATTTGGTTATTTATCACGATCACATTTTTTACATGTATAAATGAATGAAAATAAGAATCATATCTATTCCATAAGAAAAAGTGCCCAAGGCTTAAGCAAAATAATAGCTTTGTTGAGAAGTTTAACTCCCCGCGTCTGTTTTGGAAAATATTGACAAAATCTATAGGATTTCAATTCCATTTCAACGAATGAGTGCAGCGCTTCGAAAGTGATAATGTTCCACGATTAAATTTTGTTCAAATTGGTTGTGAACTTCACGATTTTGTTTAAACTTTGAAACAGATCATTTGTTCGGAATTACATACACGTACATAAACGTATTTTCGAGTTTCACAAGAAAAACGCTAAATTTAGCAATAGTTAAATTTATATATATCTAAACAGCACACACATTTATATGTAGCTTCGGTTTCAAAATGCATTACTGCGACCTGTTATTATCTGCAGCCTACCTTTTTTTCCATATTTTAAGGAGAAAACGAATCAGTGCCTCTTTTCACTGGATCTCAAGTTAGAATTCAACACGGAAATGGGCATTTCCCCACGAAAAGGGGACTCCCCCTGGAACTGTCATCATGGCAGCATGTTTGCACGTGTGCCGCTGAAAAAATGCCTAGTGACACATACATAGCTAGGAGAATTAAATCAGATCAGCTTACTAATAGAACATTTATTTTACTTATCGTTGCCATCTTCAGAAGATGCTTATTTAAGGCATATGACATAAGAGATAGCACTGCTGACAGAGTAAGTAAATGCCCGGAATGCCACTGTGTACCGGCAACCGTAAGTCTTAAACTTTTTACTTGATAGGAATGTTTTTTTTTGTTAAAAGTGTAACTACCCCTGGACTTAATGTTTTTACAGTCCCTACCATTTTTAACGCATTGGACAAGTGTTGTAAAAGAACAACGTGGCTTGTGAAATTACACGGGAAAGTCGCATTGCATAATGGTGCCAAATTGAAAAAAATACCTAAGGTAAAATAATTTTCCTGGTCAAATAAAATCGGTTCTTCGATTCTTAATATGAAAAGCCTAAATATTTTTTACTTCTCCGTTTAGTTGTAACGTTATATTAAAGTTTTAGACCAGGCTTAAATTAAAAGCCAAATTTTCAAAAACGGTTTTGAATGCTTGACGGATTTCAATAAAAATTCTCTATTTGAGACATATTCTTTATCCTTTATTCGTATAAAGGAATCGAATGAGCATGCAGAAGTTTGGAAAATCCCCGACCATCCCCAACATTAATAATAAAGAAAAAGAGAATAGAGAAAATGAATTTTCGAATTTTTGGGCGTGATGAACTACAGAGAAAAGCGGCGTCTTTGTTTAGATGGGTGCCAAGTAAATCAGAAATACGACGACTAACTTGGTAAACAAGGTGTTTACGATAAGTGATGAATGGCGCTACAGCCCATAACGGACCAGGGCCTAGCTTCTACAACAACTACTCGTGTTGTGCGTGCTACTGTTTTTCACGAGTAATAGGGACCTACAGTTTTTTGCTGACTCCGAACGGCCAGATTTGAGAAGCTTTTTCATAGACAATTGATACTCTTTTAGTGTTGTCAGCAACTCGAAAGAGGTGGTGCCGTGAAAAAATGCAAGTTTACCTTTCCGGGAATCGAACCCAGACTTTCTGCGCGGCGGTCGACGCACTTACCACTACGCCATGGCGATCACAACTGGTTCAAAACCAGGGCCAATTATCGGAACTGGGGAAAACCAGACAAACATAACTCGCAGAGGCTGGTATACGGCATCGCTCGTAGTTACAGATGAAGCTATCAAGTACGCCGTCGCGTCCTTTGATGACACCTGACGCCGATGGGGCATAGACCAACTACTACCGGCTCTGAAAAGAATCTTCACTGCCAGCCTTGCGCTAGAACATATTCCAAACTCCTGGCGCACAGTTAGGGTAGCCTTCATACCAAAAATTAGTAAAGGGAATTGCTCTCTCGCCAAAAACTTCAGGCCGATAAGTTTTACTACCTTCATGCTGAAAAGCTTGGAGAGGCTGGTCGAACTGCATCTGCGCAAAAATGCTCTGCAACTACACCCTCTATCTCTGACGCTATATGCTTACCAGCGCGGGAAATCTTGCGAGACTGCGCGACAAAATCTCGTTGGTAGAATTAAAAGTGCACTCGACAGGAAAGGATACGCGCTGGGCATTTTCATTGATATAGAGGGTGCTTTCGACTATGCAACTTTTGATGGCATGTGCGACGCGGCCAGAGAACACGGCCTAGAAGAATCATTGGTGTTGTGAACAAAGCGATGTTTATGAATAAAACTATAATCGCGGAGGCGGAGTGTGACCAGTATGTTTTGTCGGGGGTAAGCAGGGGCTGCCCCCAAGGTGTCGTCCTGTCACCCCTCCTATGTGGGCATGCTGGTCGACTCTCTGCTTTCCGCCTTGAACAGATCAAACACCTACGCCCAGGCTTACGTGGCTGATGTAGCCGTAGTGGTCACTGGACCATGCCTTGCGGCCGCGTGTGCAAGTGGACAGACGGCCCTTGACATGATCGATGACTGGTGTACTAGAAACGGACTTTGGGTCAATCCTCTTAAAATTGAAGTTCTTCTCTTCATGAAGAGGAGGAACCTGACTGATCTGACTCGACCAGTACTTAAAGGTGACAGCATTTTATTTTCCAATGAAGTGAAATACCTAGGTGTTATCCTGTATAAAAAAAAACTTCTTTGGAAAAGACACATTGAGACGAAAACCTGCAAAGCGTTGTTAGTTTTCTGGCAGTGCAAGTGAGTTTTGGTAAAACCTGGGCCCTGTGTGGATCCATACGGCAATGATTAGACCTCTTCCCTCCTATGCATCAGTGGCTTGGTGAAACAAGCTTTCCCGAAAATACTCGGCTGCACAGGGGTCTTTCCACCACGCCTGGCTCTGCTATTGATGCATTATTAAATCTCCCTTCCCTTGAAATCCACTTCATGGGCTGTACAATCAAGGCCATCTCCCAACTAAAAAAGAATGGTTCAAATCGCACTGGAGTTTTGATGATCTCGCTCACAGTGTGTCAAAGTGTCATGAACATGCGGTCTGATGCAGGGTCACCAACGATCCTGTGGTGACCCTGTGTTGCTTACATAAAGTCGACTTTCCCTGCGTTGAGGACTGGCTTTGGCCAGAAACTGAACCGGGATTAGAATGCAATCGGATTTTCACCAACGGCTCCAAGACGACGAAAGGATCTGGGGCCGGTGCTTTCGTGAATTTCGCATCGGTCTTCCAGGCGGAAACTTTTGCGACCCTAATGGGTCTTTTTTCTTAGATGGTAGACAACAAACACTGAAACTACCTTATTTATCTAATCTGTTAATTTAAACTCTAAGTTACTGACTCTAAACAAGTGCTCTCAGCTTACCTTGGATTACAATATTTAATCATATTTAATATTTAGTTTTCTGTTAGCTTTCGGCTTCTTTATTTTTGTTTTTGTTTCTTTTTTAATTCATTGTAAATTCTAATTTTCAGTCAAGAAAACTTTAAAACTTGGGACAACAATTTCTTAACATAATTTAACTTATGACTAATACTAAAGACCTAATACTAATACGACTTACTGTAGAACTGTATGGCCAACAGTTTCTTGCTTCAAAAAGTTATCGGCATCGAAAGCTGATTTTGGTGCAACCAAAAGTAGAAATGCAGCCAAAGGGCTGTTACTTCTCACTCGCGGGCAGAAATCGCTGAACTAAACCGTAGGAGATCCTCGTGGCTGCGAGCAACGTCCGGCTCATTTAAAAGTTGCCTTTCTACTGTTCGGCGTGTGACGTCAAAGATGATAGGGCAACCTTCCCTATATCAGGTCTTTCGCATCCAGATAAAGAAACGCTTCAGGCGTCCCCTTTCCTGGCACATTTCATTTGGGTAGTAAGTCCCAAAGATCAGACTGTTGGTTGAAGCTATAGCTCTAGTAGTGCCCGAATCAAGTTAATAATAAAATTGATAGATAATTGTTTTTATAAGGTTTGCCTCGTTGTACAGAACCTCGTTGAGATAGAATTTCTGGTGTTCGATCTAAACGAAGACAAGCCCGAAAATACCGCCTCTCAAACACCCTCATCTTTTCCATTTGGAAAGGCCTCACGTTGAACTACACAGGACAACCATATACCATGATTGGCCGGATGAGGATGTAGCAGATCACTTTCACCTTGGTGTTAAGTTGACTGCTATAAAATAGCTCTCTTACCATAGCAAAGGCATTCTTAGCCCTGGTCACAGCTGCATCTATATGATCCAAACAGATGCTTAGATATCTTACTACACTTTTTACGGTCAATGCCCGTCCCAATGGGTCAACTATGCCGAACTTATGTCAGTTCATTTTCGTGTCTCTTGAGGTCCTGGACAGCGGCGTTCTGAAAAGCATAGTTTCATACTTCTGGTAGTTGATTTTCAACTTCCACTCGTCGCAAAAAAAAAAAATTAAAGTCGCTCTGCAGCAAACAATTTATTTCTTCTACCTTCGGAGCTGATCTGTGCGCGATTAGATTATCGGCAAACGCTATTATGTTAGGCATAGAGCTTTTAAGATCTCTAGTGAATATTGTGAACAAGATCGGCGAACCAACCGCACATTGTTGCAACCCATTTTTTATATGGAACACAGTAGACGACATTTTGTTGCCATTTTTGAAACAAACTTCCTACCTGTTACCATATCATAAATCATACATATCAAAGTTTGCTATTAGTGGAGGCACAAATTCACTTCAGCTTGTAATGGCACTCGAAGAAGTATCCGTACCAAGTTTAACAGAAAAAACATAAACAGTTCATAAACAATTATGAAAAAAGATTTATTGCGGTTATCCTCTCAGCCATATATACATAATCTTTAGGAGCGTGATTACTCGTATCTCATTCAAAAAACACACAATTTCATTGTCGTTAAAGAAAATCTTCCCCGATTCAAGTGAAGGAATCCCCGCCGTAGTGCGAGACACCCGGTGAATCATTCAAAAGAAAGAAACTTGCTATTGATGAGTGAGTATGCAAATCACATTATGCAGCATTTAAATAATATGTGAAATCCAAAAGTGTGCTTCTTTCTTATCATAAGCCATAAATGCTGTGCTTCCTCTCAATCTCGAGACTCATTACTATACATCTTTTAAAATATAACGAAATCTGATGATATTGATATTTACATGAATTGGCGCTTGGTAACGACTGAGTTTAAATGAGGCCGAGAAGCATAACTTAAACTTAAAGTAACTTAGAGTACTTGTCAAGATTTCAAACCCGTAAATAAGATTAGGTATTTTTTATCTAGAATGCAAGTTAATGAACTCATGAAATTCAAAAATAAATCAATGACTGATGTCACATTTGGTGAAAAATATAAATTGGTGACACATTTGTTTGTCGTCACATGAATCTGCTAATTGCACAACAGGCGTCTATGAGGAGAATTCCCCATTTCACACTTGAACATAAACACTTGCTGATGGCACGTGGCAGGGGACTGTATCGGAATAATTAGCATTTTTCGCCGAAGTATCAAATGCGCATGTATGTACATGGATAGCCGCGCATAGTGGTCACGTCGTGGAAATAAATGTGTAACTTTTGGACGCGTGGGCCGATCAAAATTATCTTCGGAACATAGTATAAGTATAATTTTTTTTAGATGAACTCAAAGAATGACGAAGATACATTATATTAAAAAGAAAATAAAAAATAATTAATTATAAAGTGGGGCGCAAAATAAAGTCACAATAACCACATATGAAGCATACCAGTACAGTTGACAAACTTTTGTTTGGAAAATAATTAGGAATACATTTAGTTTACTCAGCGTTACGAAGTGAAGTCTTTGCTCTCATTATTGGGCTTAAATATGCAATATAGGGACCAGATAGAACTAACGTTTGATCAGTAACATAAATATTGCTCATCAAACGGAGATATAGGGAATTAAAAAAATTTGTAAGAGTGCATCAAACCTTAAAATGTGGTAATCAAAAACCTGATCGGTGGCAAAAAGAAAAACTATTGATGTTGTTTGAAATCCAATGCATGTTCGTTTCAAAAAATATTCGGGGTATTGTTACTGACAAACCAGTCCTTTCCAATGAAATTTGTAATGGCCTCCCAATATAATTTTGGTTTCCAGATCATATAAGGGATCACAAGAGACCAGGGCCTAGCTTCTATAACAACTACTCGTGTTGTGCGTGCTGCTGTTCTCTTACGTGTAGAAGGAACCTACAGTTTTTTTCCAACTCTTTCTTATAGACAATTGGTACTCTTTGAGTGTTGTTAGCAACTCGAAAGAGGTGGTGCCGTGAATTAAATTCGATTTGTCCGGTCTGGGAATCGAAACTAGACCTACGTCGTCTTTGTAGACGCACTAGTTTATTTTTAGTTTGAAGTTTATTTTTTATTAATAATTTTCATAGGGTCAACGCACTTATGCACTACATCACGGCGAACACTTCCAGATGACTGAATGAATTATTAAACATCGTGTTTGCTTAAGAAGTTTGTCAGTTTTATATATTTCAAAGTCCAAATCACAACTTAAATTAATAAAAATCGATTTATGGATTCGCATATATGAAGAATTGATGATTGCAATAGCATACTGGCTAAGTGCAACGACCCACAAGTCGAAGCTCCTGGTTCGATTTCCGGTAGGAACACCTCGTAGTTTTCACGGCACTACAGCTCTGTGCAAAATAATAACACCAATTACTTTTTTCTACAGTCAGGCAGGCGCCTTATATTTATTGCACAACATCAATATTATATCAGTCTTTAGACCCCATAAGCAAGATAATCAAAAAATGCATCTTGTCATTAAAAACGAGTTCCGCTACCGGAAATGCAATCGAATTTAGTTTGTTCAATATAATAGCATCCCATCCATCTTTTAACTACATATTAGTATATCTACGCACATTATTGTAGTAAATAAAATAATATATTTTAACGCTTTGTCAGCAAATTAAAATGTGTCGTGGTGTGCATTGTACTCCTGAGAAACGTGCCTTAAAAGCCAAAAGGCAAAAATAAATATACCAATAGTTTAGCTTAGAGAGCCCGCATATAGCCAGTAAGTAGTTATAAGATTTCATTTTAGTCGTACCTAGGTTAAGCGTTTTGTACCTAGTCTTAAAATACTATTAGATAAAAAAAGCCTTTTAAACTAAACTAAGCTAAACGAACCTTAATAAAAAAAAATTGCTTTCTGAGGGTAAAACTTACAAATTATTCGAAAATGAAATTGTTGGGAGTTCAAATAAAATTACCACAAATGCCACAAAATACATTCAAAGGGAAGAAAAAACAGGAGGAAAACCGAAACTAAACCTCCGCCGATGAACGACAAATAGTAAGACTAGTCAAACGTAACCCGTTTATGAACGCTAGGGAAATAAAAGAGGAGTTAAATTGACCCGTGGCGACATCGACAATAAGAAGAAGGCTGATAAAGAAAAATTTACCTGACAAAAGCCCCAGAAAACTACCACTACTGTCAACAATTAACCTACTAAAACGAACCAAATTCGCGAAAGAACACCTAAACTGGGAACCTTCCAAATGGCGCAATATATTTCGGACGAACGAACTCAAAATTGTTTTATTTCGTACTCCTGGGATCAGGGCAATTATTCGCAGACACAAAAAAACCAAGAGTTTCAACAGGAGTGTCCTATCAAAATTGTAAAGCATGGCGGAGCAAAAATTAAATTAATTTCCTATTATGGTACTGGTCCCATTTTTTGGATAAAGCTAATGATGACCGTCGGAGTTTACGTCAGCATAATGAGAGAAACCATGCTACCTTATGCAGAGTGCAAGTCATGGCCCCAAACATACGAGCAAACTGGCCAAAGAATTTTTCCAAAGCAATGAACTTCAAGTTATATAGTGGCCGCCTAAGTCTCCGGACCTGACTCCAAATGAAAAAATTTGGACAGATGTAAAGAAAGCTGTATATGAAGAAAAACCCGAAAATACAAAACCGCTATGGGACGTCGTGCAGGTTGCGTGGAAGAATATCCCTGTTCAGCTACATATGTCAGTCCTTAATCGACTCCCACAACGTTGTGATGCTGTACTTAAAAATAAAGGTTATAAGACCAAGTACTAACACAAAAACAAAAATGGAAACAAAAATCTTCACTATATAATTGACTTTTACTTTATATTTATGGGTTTACGCCCTTGGTGCTATTATTTTGAACAATTCTCAATTCGATGTCATTCCGCATAACGGGCCTTTTCGAAGTTCAGAATGCACTTATCTTGTTTACGGGTTTTATGTGATGTGTTTGCGTGTCGGTAGGAAAAATTTATTAGCAAAATAGTGACGAAGTCAAACATGGTGCTATTATTAGCTATTATCTTTTTGGCAACAATGGTTTAAACAGCTGACGCACGTTTCGTTTCACTGTCAAGCATCTTCCCATCTTTAATTTTAAAAATTCGTGCTCTGTTAAGAAAGTTCATCGCGCGCAACTCCCATTTTATGCTTTTTGGCTCAATGGGTACGTAATTAAGTAGAATGCCGATTTAGGAGTGAATATCAGCCGGAAGCATTGCAAGAGCTACCAATGCATCCAAAAATAAATCACAGTTTGGTGCGGTTTATGGGCTGGTGGCATCATTGGGCCGTACTTCTTCAAAGATGATGCGAATCGTAACGTAACTGTGAATCGTGAGCGCTACCGTGAGATGATATCCATCTTTTTTTGCCCGAAATGCAAGAGCATGACTTGCTTCATATGTGGTTTCAACAATGCCACACATCATGCACAACAATGGAATTATTGAGAGTCGAATTCGGTGAACATTTTATTTCACGTTCGGGGCCGGTCAATTGGCCGCCTAGATCGTGCGATTTAACGCCTTTAGACTATTTTTTGGGGGGCTATGTTGAAGCTCATTGCTATACAGACAAGCCCCCTTCAATTGACACATTGGACGACAACATTGAATTATTTATTCGTCAGATACCGGCCGAAATGTTCGAAAGAGTATGCAAAAATTGGACTAAGCGGATGGATCGTTTGAGGCGCAGTCAAAGTAAAAATTTACATGAAATAATCTTTAAACATTAAATTATATGAACTGTATTATCGATTCAAATAAAGATTTGATGCATTTTTCTGAATTGTATGTGTTTTTTTTTTTTTGAAAAACTTTCCTTTAGCTTTTAAAAAATCACCCTTTATTTTGGACATTGCTGTACGTCTTTTGAGTAGCTGACAACACTCAAAGAGCTTGTCTCTGAAAGGCTTATCAAATCTCGCAAGTCGGAGTCGGTAAAAAACTATAGCTCCATTCTATTTTTAGGAGAGCAATATGTTAATAAACACCACACCAATAATTATTGAAGAACCTAGGCCTGGTCCCTTGTGACCTATAGTGTCACTTAATTATTATTGTATAAGTAGACTCCGAAAACCCTTAGTGTTTTCGTTTTTAGTGTAATTAATCTCTTAGATCAGATTCATTCCATTTCGGTTACCCAAGAATTCGGTAGTATTTTCTGTCTCCAGGGGACCTTTTTTTAAAAAACAAAACATTCTCGAACACAAATGTTGCCTATTTTAATCGTTATGTCATCGATCTATGTTAGACGTAACAGCTCACTGTGCAAAATAGGAAATTCATATAAAAATGTATAAACATAAATCTAGATTAAAAAATGTATGAGTTTCGTATGATGAAGTGCCTTTATTTGCAAACATCCACTCACAATAGTGTGGCAAAGGAAAGATCCCAACCATAAGCCAATATACTATGTTAAGCCAATAGAAATGTATAGAAATTTTGTCTTGTCTTGTAAATTAAATTTTGACTTTTATACCTTCAATACATGGATTAGATCTTCTGGAACCCACTTTCGCCGATCATTCCAAGTTTAGTGCTGTATTCTTTTGATGTCTATTTTATAAAGGGTAAAAGTCCTAAGGCCATGTTCATTTATAAAATAACTTAATGAGAAGAAAGAAAATGAATTTTCGAATTTTTGGGCGTGATTATCTATAGAGAAAAACAGCGTCTTTCTTTCGATTGATATCAAGTAAGCCAGAAATACGGCGTCGAACTTGGTAAACAAGATGTTTACGATAAGTGATGAAACAAAACAAACATTTTGGAAAACGCCGGCCTTCTCCACAGACTTCTTTGGTTTTTAATTAATTATATAAGGAACAGAACAAGCAACAGAAACACAAATTAAGTTTGAGCTAGCATAAGCCACTTTAGGGACGAATTGTACGAAATCCATCTCACACCACTGAAAAAATATATTTTTAGCACACTAGCCCATCTTCTTCTTCTTCTTCTTCTTCTTCTTGTGGCGCTACAGTCCGGGGTGGACCTGGGCCTCAACCAACATGCCTCTCCAGCCAGCGCGATCTTTCGCCAGCTGCCGCCAGTTGCGCACTCCAAGTTGGTTGAGGTCCTTCTCCACTTGTGTGCGCCACCTTATCCTGGGCCGTCCTCTGTTGCGTTGTCCCAATGGCTCAGATTCGAAGACTTTTCGGGCCGGAGCAGTGGTGTCCATACGCTCTACATGGCCTAGCCATCTTAAGCGTTGTATCCGTAGACGCTTGACTAGACTCATGCCGCTGTACAGCCCATACAGTTCGTGGTTGAATCTTCTCCTCCAGATGCCATCAACGCAAACAGGACCAAAAATCGCGCGCAGAACTTTTCTCTCGAAGAGACCAAGGGCATCCTCATCCGCTTTAAGTAGTGTCCAAGTTTCTGCGCCATAAAGTAGGACTGGGATGATTAAGGTGTTATATAAAGCAAGCTTAGTCTTTCGAGAGAGGGCTTTATTACTCAATTGCCTCTTGAGCCCAAAGAAACAGCGATTGGCAAGAGTGATTCTGCGTTTGATTTCGGTACTGGTGTTATTGTCCCTGTTTACTGCGGAGCCGAGGTAGACGAAGTCCTTGACTACCTCGAAGTTTCTGCTGCCTAGTGTGACGCTCTGTCCGAGACGCCGATGTTGTGTGTCCTTCCTTGATGACAGCATGTACTTCGTTTTGCCCTCATTTACCACCAGACCCATTTTAGCCGCTTCTACTTCAATGCCAGCAAACGCATCATTGACGGCTCGCTGTGTTCGACCAATCACGTCAATGTCGTCGGCGTAAGCTAGCAATTGAGCTGACTTTTGGAAGATCGTACCTCTGGTGTTGACCTGTGAGTTACGCACGATCTTCTCAAGGATGATGTTAAAGAAGTCACATGACAGTGCGTCGCCTTGTCTAAAACCTTTTTTGACATTGAAGGTCTCGGTGAGTTCGTTCCCGACCTTGACGGAGCAGCGAGAGTTCTCCATCGTCATCCTACACAATCTGACGAGTTTGGTAGGAATGTCAAAACTAGACATGGCATTGTATAGCTCGTCTCTATGCACACTGTCATATGCGGCCTTGAAATCGACGAATAGGTGGTGAGTGTCGATTTGCATTTCTTGGGTCTTTTCCAGGATCTGCCGTAGTGTGAAGATTTGGTCGATGGTGGACTTCCCTGGCCTGAAACCACACTGATAAGGACCAATCAGGTTGTTGACAAACGGTTTCAGGCGTTCACACAATACGGCAGAGAGGATCTTGTATGCGATGTTAAGGAGACTTATCCCTCGATAGTTGGCGCAGTCGAAGGGGTCTCCTTTCTTGTGGACCGGACAGACGACACTGAGATTCCACTCATCGGGCATGCTTTCCTCCGACCATATCTTACAGATGAGCTGGTGCATGCGCCCAACCAGGTCATCCCCAGCCGCTTTGAACAGTTCTGCGGACAGTCCATCCGCTCCAGCAGCTTTATTTGACTTCAGTCTCGATATTGCTATCTTGACCTCGTCTAAGTCGGGGGGACGGAATTCTTGTCTATCATCGTCCAAATTAAGTGGAACATTCTGCCTAACAGCGGGATTTGGGTCGTCATCGCCGTTTAAGAGTCTGCAGAAATGATCTTTCCAGATTCTCAGAATCGATTGTGACTCTACTACTAGGTTTCCGTTTTGGTCCCGGCAGGCTTCGGTCCGAACCCTGTATCCACCGGATAGCTGTTTCACCTTTCGGTAAAACTTTCGGACTTCATTCCTGCCATAACATCTCTCCATCTCTTCGACCGCGCGCTTCTCATGCTCTCTCTTTTTCCTTCTGAGAAGCCGGTTCTCTTCCCTTCTTTTCTGTTCGTAGAGCTCACGAACAGCTCTCGTTGTCCGATGCAGCGTTGCCTGGTAGGCCTCCTGTTTGGCTGCATGTGCCTGCCTGCACTCGTCGTCAAACCATGGGTTCCTTCTAGGTGGTGGCGTGAAACCCAGCACATCAGTGGCAGCTTCTTTGATGGCTTTTTGACAACGTTTCCATTCTTCTTCTATTGTTAGTGCAGGCAGCGTCGAACTTTGGGAGAGTTTCAGGGAGACTCGGTCGGCAAAGATCCGAGCGACCTGTTGCGATTGTAGCTTTCCGACGTCAAACCGTTTCGGCCTATCTCTACTCCGTTGTTCTCTCGATATCCGGGTTCTTACCTTGGCTACAACAAGGTGATGATCCGAGTCGATGTTAGCGCCTCGGAATGTTCGGACATCGAGAATGTTGGAGGAGTGTCTGACGTCGATCGCAACGTGATCAATCTGGTTGACGGTTGATTGATCAGGGGATCGCCAGGTTCCTTTATGGATGTTGCGATGTGGGAACCGCGTACTGCTCATAGAGAGGTTCCGCCCCGCGGCGAAGTCCAGCAGCCTGAGTCCGTTTCCGGAAGTCGTGTCGTGCAGGCTGTGTTTCCCGATGACGCCAGCAAAGATGTCCTCTTTCCCCAGCTGAGCATTGAAATCTCCTAGAACGATCTTGGTGTCATAGCTGGGGCATCGATCGTATGTTCTTTCTAGGAGATCATAGAACTCATCCTTGCTGTTGTCATCCTTTTCTTCTGTCGGGGCGTGAGCGCATATCAGGCTGATGTTCCCGAATTTAGCCTTAATGCGGATTGTCATGAGGCGTTCGCTTACAGGATCGTAGCTTATGACTTTTTGCCTAAGTCTGCCTCGAACAACAAATCCGCATCCGAATAGGCGCTGCCTTCTCTCCCTGTAGCAGTCGCTGTAGTATATGTCGCAGTTCTTCATCTTCTTTCTGCCCGGCCCATCCCATCGCACTTCCTGGATGGCGGTGATATCTGCTTTGTAGCAGTCAAGGGCCTCCGCAAGTTGTTCGGCTGCACGTGGTCTGTTAAGGGACCTCACATTCCACGTGCAGAACCGAAAATCGTTGTCCTTTGTTCGTTTTCCGGGGTCGTCAACGTTGGATCCGTCCATATCCGAGGCAAGTTGTTGTCTCTGAACTGGGTTTGTTTTTGTGTGGTGAGGGAGTTAGCCTCACGCACAACCTACAGACTGGTAGGCCAGTCGCTGCATACATTGGTTCACCACACAACGGATGCTGTGATGGCTATCCAGGGGGCGCCACTTGGAGGCTGTATGTCAACTTGACCTATGCACGGACGAGGATAGTCTTGGCAGCTCGCCATGTTGAGCGCGATCAAGGACATTGCCTCGTGTGCATAGGCCCATGCCCCCCCCACTAGCCCATCTACACAACACAAAAGCCAAGGATTGAGATCGAGACCAAAAAGGATGTTAAAAAAGTCAATTGCAAGGAGAAGCAGGAAGATAGTCTAACATCAACGATGGCAACTCAGCACTGACACCATAGTCTAAAGAATGAAAACTCTACGTAGAAGCCTTGAAGACTTCCAAAATATTTTGGCAAAAAATACTCGTACACCAGACCTTTCATATTCTAACGGAACAATATAAGCAGCTAACAAGGTGCTCTCTCTATGTAAATTGACTACAAATTGCTCGATTTTTAACAAAATTAGACAAACAATCTTTAAAAGAAGAACTATTCTCAATAAACAGATCTTTTGAAAACAGCAAACACTGGCTAAAGGTTGAAAAACCAAAATGAAATAAACGTGTTTCATTCTAGAAGATAGGTGACCAAAAGAGCCCAAAACGAACCTTTCCGTTTTTCTTTCTTTCATTTTCATTTAAAGTCAGATTGATCCCATCGAAAAAAAAAATTTATTATTTTTAGTATATTTTTCGAATTTGGGACCACTGTGCGGCGGCGGGTCGCCAGCGACACACCAGAACAAATTTGGAAATGATAACCAGCAGGGAACACCCATGGTGACAAGAATAGACCTCGACTATGCTCTTTGATTGCAAATTGCTTGTTAATTGCGTGGAACTGTCTGGCAGTATCTTAAGGAATTTCATGATAGTAAAATTGTTGACGTGTGAACTGATGTATTCTATTGGAGCGGATTCGAAGTAAGTGCTGTTTTGGTTTGGGCGGTGACGTAAGACTCAACCTGACCGACATTCAATGCATGTTTTTATGCATTTGCTTGAGAACTGTTAATTTTTTAGGCTGTGAAAACCAAGTTTAACTATCGATGAAAATGAAAAAAATGCTAAACGAAGTTCTATTGAGATTTATAAAGTTGTTAGAAAAGTATTTGAGCTTAGTTACAAGAGGAAATAAGTTGCAAAGTAAATAAAAATTGTTTTCTATCTTGATTTTACTCGGGTAAAATCTGCAAAAATGATCAAATTAGAATCCAAGTCATCGTTCCTGAGTTCGTTACGGTATAAGGAAAACCAGATAACCAAATAAGACCAGAACGCTAAAGGTCCCAGTCTTAGCCAAAGTGTTCGACAGGAAAATTCTAAGACGTTTCCAGCCGGCAACAGAAGAAAACAATCTTATCCCCGAACATCAGCATAATAAGGTAATCGAAAATGCTTTGGAAAGGTAAAGTATAAGAATGATGGCTAAATGTTTTAATTATATTTAATATTTGAGTGCCACTACAGCCCAAGAGGGTACAGGGGTGTCAACACGTAACTTGGAACAATCGAATTGAGGGTAGCAGCTTTTTTGATTCAATCGAGTATCCTCAATTGCATCGTCATAGCATGCAGCATACGAATTTGAATATTACGTTTGAAACGAAATTTTTTAGTCGATAGAAAGAAGTTATCGTCATCAATTAATAAAAAGTTGTCCTCATTATGGAAGCGAAGCAAAATATGTCCATCAACGAAAAACAAATTCAAATTTTGGCCGATTATATGAGTGGTCATCGAGAATTAGCAAAAGATATATTAAAAAGTGCTCAAGGCAGAAAAAGTACTCGTAGCAGGGTTCTCTGGGAAAAACTTACAAATTCTCTTAACACAGAGGCTCATCCACAGAAAGACTTCAAAGACTGCAAAAAGGTAAAGGCTAATGTATGTATATTTGAATTATTATATTGTACGTGCATCTTTAGACTTGGAGTGACCTGAAATAAAGTAAAAAGTAAAGAACAAACTCAGGAAGAATATGGTCCACTTAAATGGTTCAGGCGGTTGCCCATACATGCAAAAGCCCATTTACGAATTGGAAGAAAAATTATGGAATGCGCAGGCCTGGAAGCAACAGTTGAAGGAATACCTATAGGAAAAACATTTGGAGTCGCACCTAATCAAATTGCTGACCGCAGTTATAATGAAGAAACTAAAAACCTATACAGGAAAGAGGAGGAATACAGAAAGCAAAAAACATTTAATGATGCAGTATGTAGTTCCAACAGAAAAAATTAACGATAAGCTTGACGCAATTCATAAAATGCCTTGCAGTAGTCACAATTTACAAAAGCGAAGATTTAATATTGAGGAGAAACAATACAAGCTTAAAAAAAGAAGCTAGAAATCTATGAAAGGAATGAGCTAGTGCGTTTACGTTTGCAAGAGACAATGTTGAGCATAAATATGCACATTTTAAAATAAAATATGTTTTGTATTAGTTATCCACAAATGAAGATTAATTACATGTGGTGGTGTACGCCTTTTGACAGTGTAACGCTAAACCATGGACAGGGCAGTTCATGGTTTACCGATAGGCAACGTCGACGTGAAACAACGAATTTTCCCTACTTTTAATCAACGTGGATTTTTATAATATGTTGTTATTCATTGAATTGCCAATTATTCATTGTAATCATTTGAAATAATAAACTTACTAGTTATACTTAGAGAAAACTTTCTTACTAAAATTATAACAGCAGTATTGAAATTTTAATGTATCGAATTTTATACATTGAGGACAAAATTTGTTTTCTAAAACAACCAACGAACATCGAAAAAACTTTGTCTGTGCCATGCCTAGTAGCACTTTTCTTCCTACATTCGCTCGGTAACTCCCACTGGCCAATACACGCCGATGTGCTTCTAACACTGTCTGGGAAATTTAAGTAGCTTAGTATCATAACGAAAAACTCCTTATTCACTCTATATTGCTGTACAAAACTAAACAACAAATGGTTCTGTTTTCGATGGTATTCTTTTTCTTTGCATAAATATATGAATACTTACTCATTTTTACACAATCCTATTGGATTGCTATTATACCTAAGGTATCTTCTTTTGATTTAGGCATTAAGCACTTCTTCATCTTCGCTTTCCGAATCAAAAAACCCCATTCTACGTGCAATTTTACTTTAATGAACGAAATTTATTTTGAAAATAATAAATTTAACATTTCACTTTATAGTTCACAATGACATTTTTAAGTAGAAGTCACAATGAAACTCGTTTCAAGTAACAAGCTGCCAGAAGGTATTTGCTTCGAGTTGAAGTGCGATGAACAATCCTCGATTGTTTCAAGTGGTCAAAAGGCGAAATTTGGGAAGTTTTCGTTGAAAATGAGTGCTTATTGAGAGTGGCAAGTAACTTGAAAGAGGCGGTGCGTGAAAAATGCGAGGTGTTCAGAATGGGAATTTAACCTATGCTTTTTGGCGAATGAGGCAACGCACTTACCCACTACGCCACTTAAAGTTTTAAATTCGATAAAGTCTCCCTACTTACATGATATTTTGGTAACATACTTCGGGAACCGGCAATTTCGAATTTAAAACAATTTTCACTGGCGTACTACAAGAATCTTAAATATACTCACGAAGACGGCATTATCCTAGCAACATTTTCCGTTGATACGCTATGCTAGTAGCACGTGAAACAATCAAAAGCTCTACGACAAAACTGCAGATAGCTCTCAACAAAGTCAGCAAATAGGCTAGAGATTAGCGGATTGCTCTTAACGAAGCTAAATCCTTCCATGTAAAATTCACTTAAAGGAAAATTTCTGCTTCCCAGTTTTTCAAAATTCGAATGAAATACCTTTTGCGAACAATGCTAAGTGTGATGGTATAATACTTGACGCTGAGCAAAAGTTGATTATCTATGTACTCGTACGTAAAATTAAAATATAAAGAAATGTAATGGATACGCGGAAGGCATTTGCAGTTAAGTACCGAAAACAATCAGCAAGAGTCTTGACGTACGGTTTTTTGGATAGTACAATATTTGGATAGTAAGTAACAAATATTGTATGGTTAGAAGGCCTTCTCCTTAATTTGTCGCGGCTGCGTTTAAGCAAGCCACTGCTGTACACTATCCATAGCATGATGACAGATGAGAAGGTTTGTGGTTAAAAGTGGCAACCAAATTTATTGAATTCACCAATTCTTTTCTCTCCTTTTATCAGCAAACTGATTGCGGCACTTGATGGCCTACGGCGGTGACTTGGTCGCGTACCGGACACCACCAAGGGTTGAGGCCTTTAACATGCTCTTGCAGCGTGATATCAAAAGGATCCAGCGATTTTGCGAAGACTGTAAGTTAAAAATCAACTTCCAAGTATGAAACTAACCTATTCCGGACTCCCTTATGCAAAGCCTTAAGAGATCCGAATAAGAAGTTCGGCATTTCGGACCCCAAAGGTCAGTCATTAGCCGTGAAGAATGTAGTGCGATATGTTGGCTTGTGAATTTCATTAGAGCCGTACCTGAATGGACAGAATAAAGAATAAGAAGAGTAAAAACTGACCAGAGAAAACAAATACCTTGTGGTAAAGCAGTAGTTCATTCAGGGCTTTTGGAAAGGTGCTTTCTAGCATCCATCTCGAAGCGTAAACCTGTAAAAGAAAATATATGTAAAACTGGCGTTAAAATGCTATGAAGAAGGGTACTTTTAAGCCAATGATGTAAGAGAAAAAAATTAAATGGTCAGCTCAAGGAAACATGAATGCCAACAATGTGAACCAACCACCAGCAAATTGTGATACAAGAATACAAAAAAAGAATAGAATGTTTTCTATTCCAAAATGAGTCTAATATTATTAAAGTAAATCTCTTTTCATGATTATAAGTCAAGGTAGGGAAATATTTCCTGTTTCCATGAAAAGCTGCAAAAATGTGTGCACCTTACAAGTCTGTTTGATCGTGTGTTTAAAATTTTGTATTTTAGGTCCGTCTATGTGTTTCGAGTTCCACCCCCTAAGTTAATAATGTTATGCACAGCTTGCAAAAACAACAACAAATTATTTTTAGATTTAGGAACCCCGAATCGATCGCCGTGGCGTAGTGGTAAGTGCATCGACCGCGGAGCAGAAAGTCTGGGTTCGATTCCCGGACGGGACACCTTGCAATTTTTCACGGCACCACCGTGAAGTTGCTGACAACACTCAAAGAGTATCAATTGTCTATGAAAAGCTTCTCAAATCTCAGGCGAGATTAAGGATTTCATACAGCACCACGTCCTGGCTTCCATACTATTTAGAATTTGGAATATTTGGCCATTTCATTACGAGAAACGCGGCACTTGAATGAGGTGTTTGACTGGAAGTTGAAGTTGACAGCTTTGCCCACTTTGCAATCCGACTTTTGGAACAGTTGATTATATTCTTTTCGGACCTTTCGGATAGATCATTTTTCCTCAGCCATGACAGTGCCACTCTGCCTGAAGAACGCTTCAGTATGCAGGTAGACTAATGAAGAAACAAAGGTTTAGGTCTTTGGTGCAGATGCCAGTAAGCACCCCATCATTCATCTGTAACCAATCCGTCAATATACTGAGTTGGTCATCTAGCGACGTGGAATCAGAGTCTCAGTCGGGCTTTTCCGCGAGGCTGGATGAGAATTCGTTCTCAAAGATGAGTTGGAAGATGGCGAAATCGGTACTCATAATTGAAAGTTTAGTTCCGGTCATAGTCTAAGGGCACAGGGAGGAGCAGTGAAAAGATAAGAAAATAAATTAAAAAATTCTTTAATTTTTTTTTTAAATCGTATATTTCTTGAAATGATTTTTTTAAATTTATCTAGAATAGAGAGAGTACTTTTTCTTCTTCTTCTTGTGGCGCTACAGTCCGGGATGGACCTGGGCCTCAACCAACATGCCTCTCGAACCAGCACGGTCTTTTGCCAGCTGCCGTCCGGTTGCGCACTCCGAGTTGGTTGAGATCCTTCTCCACTTGTGTGCGGCACTTTATCCTGGGCCGTCCTCTATTGCGTTGTCCCTGTGGTTCGGATTTGAAGACTCTTCGGTCCGGAGTAATGTTGTCCATCCGCTCTACATGGCCTAGACACCTTCAGTGTTGTATCCGTAGACGCTTGATTAGGCTCATGCCGCCGTACAGCCCATACAGTTCGTGGTTGAATCTTCTCCTCCAAATACCATCAACGCAAGCAGTACCTAAAATCGCACGCAAAACTTTTCTATCGAAGAGACCAAAGGCATCCTCATCCCCTTTTAGTAGTGTCCAGGTTTCCGCGCCATAAAGTAGGACTGGGATGATCAAGGTGTTAAGGTGCAAGCCAAAATAAGGCAATCATGTGACCGTAATAAGAGCGGGTAGAAAGTCTATAATAGAAGTACTCTCTTATCAGTCACACGTTTTGACGGTTAAGAAATAGTTGTCTATTATGAACTCTTAGAATTGAACTTTTCGTGAGCTGTTGAGACTATTGGTGGAAGTAAATTTTTTTTTTTATTTGAACTTCGGTATAAATAATTAAATATTGTTTTCTGTAAACTGTGTTTCGACTCGCATTCTGATTTGAAACATAAAAAAACTGCGAAAATCGCGCGTTGATATTGTATGTACATTCCCGTTAGATCGGTGAATAGTGATCACTGTTTCTCTTTATTTATTTTTCTACTTTTCGTTTTTTACACTTTTTTGATTTACTAATGATCCCTACTCCATAAAATCAGGGCTTGCACGGGAACATTCCTATTTATAAGGGATTACTTAATAATTTCCGGGTCACACACATAAGGGGGCGCCACTGTGCGTATGAATCATTAATCATGGATGGTAAGGAATAGGATGGGATTTTTGTGATCAATATTTTTTAAACGTGATATTATGGAACCAAATCGGAAATTTTATCTTTCTTTTTTTTTTCAAGAATTTTGAAAACATAGTAAAGGTAAATAAAATACATAAATTTATTGGTTCTCATGTATAATGAAGTATCCATTTGAAATGAAATATAGCATTAATAATCAGCCAATGAAAATCCTTAACGCACAAGTTAATAAGAACAGCAAAACTGACAAGATTTCTTTATTTATAAGTACTGCTTGAACTTGATGGGTTGACATAAAATTTATCGCACGTTTTGTTTCTCACAGTAAAAGCTTTTGCTACTTGCAAAGTTCTTCATAGTGTTAGCAGACACTACCATGAAAAAGCTTTTATAAAGAAAGAAGTTTTGCAGTGTGTACAAGAACCAATTCAAGGAACACAACCAAAATATTACGCTTCCGATACTTTGCCTTCATAAGACCATGTGTATGTTCAAATGTACATCGGTATATCATTGTATATTATTGGCCGTGCTGTGGTGGCGAGGCATCTGAATTCTGTCTATTGTTATGACTGTAAAGGGGTTGTGCCAACAGCACATTTCTGTAGAAGCTGATTTCGGCATCATTTTCATTACTCCTTTTATTGTTTAAGCTTCCCCCTTTGTTGCAATAGCATTGAAAACTTTTGTCGTTGTTCATCTATTATACAAGAAATTTCAATGAATTTGTTATATTATTTTCTTTGTACATATGTACTTGGCTACCCACGATTCCTGTCAAAATATTCACATAAATGCTGTTAAAAAGTAAAATGAACCAAAGTGCCTCCAGTCGGATTCAACAGTAGGATGACATAATTGGAGAGTGAATGTCGACTCAATAAGGATTTGTAGAGACTTTTTCCCACTAGATTGCGTTGATCGGACAATAAAAATGAGAATGAATCAAATATTCGTGACATTTACACGTAAGTGAAATATCTGAAAAAGTAGCACATGTGAAGGTTCTGTGATGATTTTCTTTCACAATATAATACACGAGCATTTTCAAGTGATACGGTGTGCACCTAATTCAAATGGTCAACTAGTCATCGAAAAACTCACAAGTGTTGCAACTTAATTTAAACGACTGACTTGCTTGCTCCCCAGAATAAACGGAGGTACACATTTGATATCAGGTTATACAAAAATTCTCGATTTTTGGTACTTTGGAAAAATAATCTTTATTCAAAGTCAAGTAGATATTTATGACTTTTTGTCATTTACGGGAAGCATCTAAATTGTATTAGTGTAGAACTTTTGCAATTCATCAGCTAAAAGCTTAACCAGGTTTTTGACAGCGGTGGTCCATTTTTTTAATTTCAAAAGAGTTTCACAGATGCCGTAACAAGTGGTAATCAGAGGGACGCAATGGTCGGAATTAGCAGTGAATGTGTCAAAACTTTTCAACAAAACTCTGGTCATTTAAAACCTGTAATTGTTATGATGGACGACATTTAACTTAATGTTGGCCGATTTTTCTTGAGTTGCTATGCGCAGTAAAGATTAAAGTGACTATTCCGCAATACATTCCAGCAGCTTAACATAGACAATTTCCTTCCAATTCCACCTTGACTATTAACCTTACTGGCCGTCGATCTACTTTTGTAGTCGCTTGTGGCCGGTCACTGGGCTTTAATCATTGTCGATCGCGTGGGACATTCTCGTGTTTTATCCATTTGTATATACTCGTATAAAGGGTGAATTTTTAGCTGTTATCTTGTTGGCAACACTGGTTTAAACAGCTGACGCACGTTTCGTGTTTTATTTCACTATCAAACATCTTAAGTTCAGTTTGGTCTACAATTTAACCCTGAATCGTCTTACAAACGAACAACGCTTGCAAATTATTGAATTTTTTTTTTATCAAAATGCGCTTCTTCTATTTTATAATCAGTTCTTTTTTGGCTTTTTTTATCGATGTTGGAGTGAATATCAGCCAGAAGCATTGCAAGAGCTACCAATGCATCCAGAAAAAGTCACAGTTTGGTGCGGTTTATGGGCTGGCGGCATCATTGGACCGTACTTCTTCAAAGATGATGCGAATCGTAACGTAACTGTGAATGGTGAGTGGTTTTAACAAAACGATGTCACATGCCACACAGCACGCGCAACAATGGACTTATTGAGAGGCGTGTTCGGTGAACATTTTATTTCACGTTCGAGACCGGTCAATTGGCCGTGCGATAGATCGTGCGATTTAACGCCTTTAGACTATTTTATGTGAGGCTATGTTAAAGCTCATGTCTATACGTATTCAACATTGAAGAATTTATTCGTGAGATACCTTCCGAAATGTAGGAAAGAGTATGCCAAAATTGGACCAAGTGGACGGACCTTTAAAGGCGCAGTCAAGGTCAACATTTGCATGAAATAATCTTCAAACATTAAATTATATGGACTGTACTATCGATTCAAATAAATATTTCATGCATTTCTCTGAATTTTATGTTTTTTTTTTGAAAAACGTTCCTATAGCTTTTAAGAAATCACCCCTTACCTTCAAAAATGGTTCAATTTCGTTACGTTGCATCAGCTTTTCACTGATAGTTATTTGGGTAATTAAATGTGCTCAGCTTAGATCATATGGCGCCCAAGCATTGACTTTCTTGAGCAGTTTGTTCGTTTTAGATGTTGATGCTTAGCGCGTGCACTACTCGTATATCCCGACAACACCCTCGATTGTTCCAGTGACAGGTCAACCTTACAACTCTTACATCAAAATTTCTGTAACTGAATCGAAAGGACCACTACTGGGCCATATCGGAGATCATTACTACTTAACATATTGAAATTCTATGGCAAAGTCTAAAAGTCTCTAACGATGTTTTCTTTTTGAATAGTTATTTATGTAGATCAATAATGTTCTATTTACAGCCTAAATTCGAATGAGGTTCTGTATTTTCTTAAAGGGGCAAAGTTCTATCTGGCTGTTTTGAACTTTAATTCAAATTGAGATTGTGTAGAAGGAACCTTGTTGTATGCAATTTCTTCAAATATTTCCTAAGCTAAGAGATAGGTTAATTTGGATATTTAAAAGAGCATAGTCTGTTTATAACGATGGAATATTTTACTAAATTTTGAAAAAAATGTCAATTAGAACCTCGTTGTCCTATATTGGGGTGTGGTCGCCGTGGCGTAGTGGTAAGTGCGGCGACCGCCGCGCAGAAAGGCTGGGTTCGATTCCCGGACGGGACACCTCGCAATTTTTCACGGCACCACCTCTTTCGACTTGCTGACAACACTCAAAGAGTATCAATTGTCAATGAAAAGCTTCTCAAATCTCGCCGTTCGGAGTCAGCAAAAAATTGTAGGTCCTATCTACTCGTGAAGAACAGTAGCACGCACAACAAGAGTAGTTGTTGAAGAAGCTATTCCCTGGTCCGTTATGAGCTGTAGTGCCACTCAATTCTTATTATTATGTCCTATTTTGTAAGACTTTTGGCGAACCCTTGTAAGAATAAATTTGAGGATAATATCAGCAATGGATTTAAAAATACAATAAAAGCTTTTGACTACTGGTTTAGAGGGTGTTGAACGTAAGTACCTTCTACTTTTTTCCAAGTTGTGAGTACAAAATACAAAAATACATTCTAATAGGGAAGCGGAATTTCAAGACCAAAACATTTAAGACAGAATGTCGGGGGTAAACAGGGGCTGCCCCCAAGGTGGAGCCCTGTCACCCCTCCTATGGTGCATGCTGGTCTACTCTCAGCTTTCCGCGATGAACAGATCTAGAACGCCCAGGCTTACGCGGATGATGTAGCCGTACTGGTCACTGGACTATGCCTTGCGGCCGTGTGTGCAAGTGGACGGACGGCACTTGACATGATCGATGACTGGTGTACTAGGAACGGGCTTTGGGTCAATCCTCTTAAAACTGAAGTTCTTCTCTTCATGAGAAGGAGGAACTTGACTGGTCTGACTCGACTAGTACTTAAAGGTGTCAGCATTTTATTTTCCAATGAAGTAAAATACCTAGGTCTTATCCTCGATAAAAAAAAAACTTCTTTGGAAAAGACACATTGAGACGAAAACCTGCAAAGCGTTGTTAGTTTTCTGGCAGTGCAAGTGAGTTATGGTACAACCTGGGGCCTGTGTGGATCTGTGTGGATCCATGCGGCAATGATAAGAGCTCTTCTCTCCTTTGCATCAGTGGCTTGGTGAAACAAGCTTTCCCGAAAATACGTGACTGCTGCTTTCATCAAGCTTCAAAGAACGGTTTGTCTAGGCTGCACAGGGGCCTTTCTAGCACGCCTGGCTCTGCTATTGATGCATTATTAAATCTTCCTTCCCTTGACATCCACGTCATGGGCTGTACAATCAAGGCCATCTCCCAACTAAAAAGGAATGGTCTTTGGTTCAAATCGCACTGGAGTTTTGATGATCTCGCTCACAGCATCTCCTATGACACAAGTGTCATAGACATGCCGTCTGATGCAGGGTCACCAACGATCCGGCTGCGTCGCTTATACAAAGTGGACTTTCCCTGTGTCTAGGACTGGCTCTGGCCAGAAACTGAACCGGGAAGGGAATGCAGTCGGATTTTCACCGACGGCTCCAAGACGACGAAAGGATCTGACGCCGGTGCTTTCGTGGAACACGACAACATAAGACTTCACACCTCTTTAGGAAATTTCGCATCGGTCTTCCAGGCGGAAACTTTTGCGATCCTTATGGCCACCAATTATATTGTGAAGAACAGGTTGAAGGGGCGAAGTATCTGCGTCTGCAGCGAAAGCCAAGCGGTGCTTAGGACCTTACTCAACCCTTTATCCACTTCTAAAATAGTCCGGGAATGCAAGTCCTCCCTCAATTTGGTCGGCAGACTGAATTCGCTAAGACTTGCTTGGGTCCCGGACCATCACGGGATCACGGAAAACAAGATTGCTGATGAACTAGCCAGGCAAGGTTCTAAAGAAGCCTTCGTTGGACCCGAACCCACCTTGGGACTACCCGCTTCCTTGGTAAGGGCTTCCATCGACAAGAGGTAGCATGACTCTCCAGGATGCAGGCAGACCAAGAGCATGCTCCCGAACGGCAGCAAGAAATCCGCGGCTTTTCTGTTATCTCTAGACAGAAAAGAGTGCAGAAAACTTGTCGGCGTACAAATGGGACACTTTTCCTTCGCTAATAACCTGAGTCTACTTGGGCTTAGTGAACACACCCTTTTGGACGCCTGTGGCGAAGGTGAAGACACTTCAGAGCACTTTCTCTGCCAATGTCCCGCCTCTGCTCGTATTAGGGGGCGGCTGTTTGGCGCCCTTGTGGTGGGAGCTGAAAACTTAAGCTCTTTATCACAGAAGCGTCTGCTGGTCTTTCTTCAGAAAATCAGAGAACAACAGTAAACGAAGGTTACTGCCGGGAAGAATAATGGACCAGCTTTTGAATCTGAACGCTTCAGTGCAGTGTATCCCAACCTCCAACAAAAAAATTTTCCCAAATATCTTAGAAGGCAACATTAAATGGTGTCATTAATTGTGTTAAGTGGTAGTGGATTTTATTGACCTGTGCCTTCGCTGACATATTCTTGGCGCCGGAACAAGACAGCACCAACGATGTTTTATGAGTTATTTATGAGAATTGTGGCACTCATTTCAAATTGGGAAAGTTTAGAGCATCTAATTTCTTTAGAAATTTATGGGCCTTTGTTTTAAAGGCGCAGTTGTTCATTGCTTTTTATAAAGTAAGATGTAAACAGAGTTGCTCATTTGATGTACAGGCTCGCAATGGCCCCCCTAGACAATATCTGCAGCAAGCGTGATTCAATGATGCAGCTTTCTAAAGTTAAAAAACTCTACAGAAGAAAAGATCAAAGGCCTACGTATCCACTTACAACAACGTTGATTCTGTGCGTGCAAAACTGTGAAGAAAGTGTTTATAAATACAAATACAGCATAAATCTTAAGCTAGGGGGCATGGGCCTATGCCCACGAGGCAATGTCCTTGATCGCAATCAACAGGGCGAGCTACCAAGGCTATCCTCGTCCGTGCATAGGTCAAGTTGACATACAGCCTCCCAGTGGCGCCCTCTGGATAGCCATCACAGCATCCGTTGTGTGGTGAACCAATGTATGCAGCGACTGGCCTACCAGTCTGTAGGTTGTGCGTTAGGCTAACTCCCTCAGCACACAAAAATAACCGAGTTCAGGAACGAGAACATGCCTCGGATATGGACGGATTCAATGTTGACAACCCCAGCAAACGACTAAAGGACACTAATTTTGGTTCTGCACGTGGAATGTGAGGTGCCTTAACAAACCACGGGCAGCCGAAGAACTTGCGGAGGCCCTTGACTGCTACAAAGCAGACATCACCGCCATCCAAGAAGTGCGGTGGGATGGGCCAGGCAATAGGAAGCTGAAGAACTGCGACATTTACTATAGCGACTGCTACAGGGAGAGAAGGCAGCGCTTATTATTATTTTAATTATTTGCATCGGTTCTTGATGGTCTTGGGCGTTTAGGGCGAACGTCGTCATTTCCATCTTCTTGACCTTCTTTAAAAGGCTTGTACCATTTGCAAACATTTTTTTGACGCAGAGTACACTCGCTGTGTTTTTGAGCACATAGTTCCATTTGTCACAACAAAATGTAATGGAACTTCTTTAATCCTTTTTTTTCGACAGCATGAAATCGCCGAACATACAGAACACTTCTCACTTTTATGCCTTTCATTAAGAAAATAAAAATGCTATATAGCTGAAACTGTTAACATTTGTTCGAGACGAGTGTACCCACATAACGGAAGCCCGTACCGCTATCTGGTTTAGGTTGCATTCACACTGCCGCATATATTATCCTTTATAATTATTTTCGTACTTGGAGGCAACTTTTTTTTCGGGACTCACACAAGACAGCAGGCAGGCTTATAATCTGCCAGAATATTGCATTTCCCGCACATTTTGTTTAAATGCGGATTGAGTACAAATAATGTTCTTTACGCGGTTCGAAATTAGCAGTGTGCTGTTTTATTAACTTTATCTTTGAACCGCCTTTTCCAATACACGTTTTTTTTTCAATTCGCGTTGGATTGAATTCAATATCAATGTACAGTGCTCACACCGACCATTCGTATTGTAAATTAAATTAATTCTTCTTCTTCTTCTTGTGGTGCAACAGTCGGGGATGGACCTTGGCCTCAACCAACATGCCTCTCCAGCCAGCATCATCTTTTGCTAACTGCATCCAGCTGCGCACTCCAACTTGGGTGAGGTCCTTCTCCACTTGTGTGCGCCACCCTAGCCTACGCCGCCGTCTGTTGCGTTGTCTCGATGGCTCAGATTCGAAGACTTTTTGGGTCGAAGCAGTGGTGTCCATACGCTCTACATGGCCTAGGCATCTTAATCGTTGTACCCGGAGACGCTTGACTAGGCGCATGCGCTGTGCAGCCCACAGAGTTCGTCGTTAAATCTTCTCCTCCAGATGCCATCAACGCAAACAGGACCAACAATTTCAAGCAATCAAATTAATAGCAGATAGCAGTTACCTGATCTCGGCGCATATTATTTTCAACAGCCTTACCTTAACCTTCATTAGGAATAAATTCTTGAGAGTATTCCGGTTTCCTAGACTGTCAGACATAAATGTATAATTATGTCATTTAATTATTAAATTGACGTAAATGTATAACGTCAATTTAATAAGGATCTCCATCTAGAAAATTTAATGGGTTTAGATGTGGCAGATGATCGCTCTGTCTGTGGCAGCAAAATAGGGGTCTAATTGAAACCTAGATCCATTACACTATGTGACTGCAACGAGAACTTCAGTGCCTCCCATCTCAATCGTTTCTCAACAAAGATGCATATAATGAATCACACTCTACTCTGTACTACACAACACATTCCACATCATTGTCATTTCCTGCATCTTTCATCAACATCAAGAATTACAAAATTTATTGGGAAATTCCGCAAGAATTCCATGACTCACCAAAGTAGCCAAACAAACACAGAACCAAGACTGACGCCAACCCCCCACAGTATGCCGGAAATACACCAGCAGCGCTGTGTCGATTCTAAAATAAATCTCCGCACACTATGCCACGGAAGCATCGCACCTGAAATGATTCACAGCCACCTGGCGGGGGAATGAGTTGTTTTTCCTTTGGTCCCAAAAATAAATGAAAAGTACACGTCTGCTCCGGCACATAACAAGAAAATCCTGCAGGGTCGAAGAGCTACGACCACCCTCGCCCTCCGACATGGGTGGTCGTTTATGGAAACCTTCCTGCACTTTCATCTTTAGGGAGGCTAAAATTAAAAAAGTTCAACAAACGGTATTTATTGTTTCAAAGGACCCATGGTCGAGGTGGAGAGTGCAAAAAAATGCCAACTCCCTTTCAACCCCGAAGAGATTTTCTGCTCAAGATGATTCGAGGCTGCAAGTAAGCTTTGTGGGAATCAAAGTAACAAAGTAACCCTCACATTCGCATTCAAATCCAAGGACGATGATTGCCATGATAACTTTACTTCGGACCGCCCTTCGCTCCGGTGCCGGCCACAGAAAACACGCCACCGCTTCCTCTGATGGTGGTTTGCGTCTAATGAAGGCCGCTCCCCTTGGCTGTGAGTTAACTATTCGTAGATATGTACACTCGTACGCCGCAAGTTCTACCACTCAGATGAACACATTTCACAAGGATAATTCCATTTTGCTGGTCCGGGAGGCATAGGGCTGTGTTGTACAAGCACTGCCACAGGGTCAGCGAGTGTGCGGCGGCGGAGGCAGGGCGAAAATCCCACTCAGGTGCTTAGGAGCATGTTGACAGTTTTATCTGTTGCAAAGAAATTGCTTTCAAGGATGTTTACTTTCACTTGCGCCAAAAGGAACTAGCACTCCATCTGTGTGGGTGTGTAGCAGACGGGTCGACGTAGTCATCGTCTCCGTTGCCGTCGTCATCTTTGTCGTTGTGTTAGTTGCAAAGTTCTGCAAGAGTTTGAGACGAAACGTCAGAAATTCTTGAGGGATAAGTTTAATACAATTTCCTGTGCTTGCTCGACGGTGCTGGTGCCCTCTTCGCCAGATGAGGTAAAGGGTGACCTTATCTTGGGATTACTGTTGAGATAATTAAATTTGCTATATATAGCGCTTTCAATGCGATGATTGTTAAGGTGAGGAGTGCAAAGTGAAATTAAAGGATCGAGGAGTCAGTACTCCTGCTGCGTCTGAATCACGGCCGTCGTTCTTCCAAGCTGTGTTCGTTCAGGCCGGGCGCTATCTTCTGGGAAATCTTCACTTAATCTAGTCTGGTGTGGGATTTACACCGATAAAGTAAGCCTTGGGGAGGAAGATGTAATTCTCCAAGTTGAAAAGCTTAACAAAAAAACGTGTTGCCTGTGATGATTGTAATGGATGGTCGTAATGGAATGCAAAAAATTATTTATTGGCAGTACACACAGCCAACAAATAAATTTGGCTAGAACGTGGCCATTTTACATTAGTGTATAAGAGCTTCGATTTCCACATGAGATCTCTGGGTTAGAGTCCTCGTTCGCACTTTTGTTCCTGGTGTACTAGTTCCGAACAATAAAAACACCAAAGAAACTTGTTGAGAGAACAAAATTATTCCACTCCGTTTTTTGGGCTAAAGAAACGTAAATAATTGTCAGCGAGAAGCGACTACTTTCTTCCATATCTCTTTTAATTTTTAAATATCATCTCTTCTCTGGCATCGGCTATTCTGGGACTTAAAAAAAATCCGAACCGGTAGCTCCTAAAATCGTTTTGCATCCGCCGAAAAAGCCAGTAGTGAGAGGGAGTAAGATTTGAAGAATACGGCGACAGGCAATTTCAACGTTTCCAGGTAGTTTTTGACCGCAAAAGTCATGCGGACCGAGCATGATCATGTTAAAAATCACCTTGCCATGCCTTTTGATCGATTCTAGCCATTTCTCAGGCAATGCACCGCTTAAACTTATTAGTTGTAGTGGACAACGTTTTCCATCAATGGATTCACTTGGTCGTAACGGCTTCTAGTACATCACACAAGTCTGGTCCAAAATATGCAAAGCATGATCTTTGAAGCGTGGATGGTTTTTTAGCCGCCGATGTACATAGATGATGATGGAAACGATTTACCAGGCTTTACATAGTATGTTGTTTTTTAATTTGTAGGCTTTCATAGTATATTTACTTTTCATCTCCAGTCACGATCTGTTGCAAAAATCCTCTCTTTTGTCTTGTTAGTTCCAAAGTGGAACATCGCCGTTCGACATCTTTCTTAAGCCAAACCCCGGCATTTTCGAAGAGGCCAGAAACAATGTTGTCTAAAACAGAAGATGATGCACGTTAATTTCGGCTCACACCTTTCTAGTAACCTAAGACACTGCTTCCAAGGACAGTCGCAATTTGCAGGTGCCGCCATCTTTTAAGAACGGACCAAAAATACACAAATGGCTTAAGACCGCTAGTGTACTGGGCTCAGGACATACGCGGAAAGTCTCCAGATCAAGCCGCTAACAATTTGTTAAAGAGAGTGATATCGAACGTCATTAGAACTGACAGTCAAGAAGAAATAATAGCACTCTAATCATCTTTCTTAAAATCAAAATTGGTAAGACTCTGCCATATGTCTATAAACAAGATACCTAGACTTTCCAGGTTATCGGTGTGCTTTGTTCCTGGACATAGAGACATATGTGAAAAACTGTGAAGCAGACAAACCTAGTTAAACACGGAGCACTAACCAAAGGAGCTAAGGTTGAAAGCGTCTGGATACCAGTAGAAAAGCCTTGGTTAGCCTAAAGACTGGTCTCTTCATTTCAGTGGGCAGGATCCCAAGGACATTGAAAAATCAAGCAGAGAAGAAGAAGTAAAAGAAAAACCCGAACATCTGGACTACTTAGCACCGGATCTTATTATAGAGCAAAATTAGACCACGATGCCTCCAACCCACTACTTTAAGTTAACAGGTCTAAAATGGGTCTAAACCTAAAAAGATATAAATACCGTATCCTCGAAGAATATTTCTATTCTTACGGATTGACAAATAAGTACAGGTACTAGAAGAACCAGAAATCGGACTCTTCCTATTCTGCATCTGTCCTGCCCTGACACGGCTTAGTCATGAAGCCTTTTGTTATTATTTCTTAAGAAGTCGGCACAACCTCAGAAATACTTCCCCTTCTTCATAATCAGCTTCGATTGTTTTCGATTTTTTCTCACTTCCCTTGCAGGCTATCCTGCTCCATTTTGATGGTGGCACGATGGTTTTGATTAGGACTAAATGGATCATTCGATTTTAGTTTCTTAGAATGAGGAGGTCTACTAATATAATTGAGGGCGATTGTACGACTTTAGTTGAGCTAACATAATGATTGTCCGGAATTCGAAAATGTTTGGTGCGTATTTTCCGACTTAAGACGTAAACTCTAAAAAACATCGAACCTTACAAAGTCTTAAGGCTCAGAAGCCGAAGAACACGTTCTCGTAGAATACACTTGAAAGCGGTAAAACCCTTCCTTGCTAGGGTAGCCTCGGCACTAACAGCTGTTTTCCACTTGTCAGAATCAACCCTCGTGAAATAAAATAAGTCGCCTAACGTTTAAATAACGCTGCGAAAAAATTAACATTTATTTTCAAAGTGAGAGCTGTATAGCCAAACCACTGCGTAAAGCTCAACTCGCGAACACGAAGTCGAAATCGAGTTTAAAAACTTTTAACGCAGCAGCCGGAACAAGGACCTCGGATTTTTCGCTTCTAAGATCCAACCAACTAAGAAATTGAAGGAGAGCAGCTTGAAGTTTTTCGGACAAAGTGGATTTTCATTTCGGCGGCAACGTTTACAAGCATAAGCGCCATATCTGGGGTTCGGAAACCTGCACGTTTTTGTTGAGAAGCCACTGCATCCAGACATATTAATAATTTGTGGTGTGGCGGCAATTTCTTCGAAAATGGGGCTAGAAACAATCTTTCGATCAACGTTGGACCTGAACGGTCCACGGTGACTAACTGAAATTAAAGACATGAACTTGGTCGACCTATGCTTTATAAAGGGTGTCCCAACAAGAACGCAAGATTTCAATGACCGTTTTGCATAAATGCTGCGGTATTTCATTAATGCAGCGTCCAATTTCCTCTTTTAAGGCTTGAGTCGTCGTCGGGTTATTCATCGACTAACAACACGACCGGGAAATGACTGATGTAGCAACTGAATTGTTTCTCTGGCTGTATGAGATGTGGCGCCGTCTGGTTGAAACCACATCCCCTCCACATTCATTTCTTCAATTCTAGGCACGAAAAATTTGGTTATCATTTCACGATATCGAACACCATTGACTGTTTGCGCTTGACCTGACTCATTTTCATAAAAAAAGGCCCAATGATTCCTTCCGCCCAAAATCCACAACACACAGTGATACGTTGAGGATGCATTTGCTTCTCGTGAATCACTCGAGGATATTCCTCGCCCCAAATGCGAAAATTCTGCCTATTGACGAAGCCATCAAAATGGAAATGGGCCTCGTCACTAAAGATGATTTTATCGGCAAAATCAGCATTTTCATGTTGTCTCTCCAATACCCAATTTACGAACTCCCTTCGCTGTGCATGGTCAGCTGGCTTCAGTTCCTGAGTCAAATCAACTTTGTATGCATGAAGATGCAAATCTTTCGTCAAAATTCGCTGCATAGTGGATTTGGAAACACTAATTTGCTGAGCTCGGTGTCGAATTGAGGTGGATGGAGTTTGAGCGACATCATCACGTACTGCTGCGATATTTTCGGTCGCTCGACCTGGTCGAAGGCGCGTTGTTGTCTTTACATCAGTTACAGACCCAGTTTCAGCAAATTTTTCCATTAATCGCTTTACAGTTGACTCTTTTGGAACATTATTATAACCCCGAATTGATGGAAATTTGCGAACTGTAGTCGCAAAAGTTTCGCCATTTTGGTAAAACAATTTCTCAATGAGAATGCGTTGTTCATTTTTATAGAGCTCCATTTTTATTAACCTTATACCTTCTACTAACAAACAATAATAAGTGTTCAAATGTCAAACAATGACAATTCGAATAGCGCCAAATTTAAATCTTGCGTTCTTGTTGGGACACCCTTTAAAAGCGGGTGCGCCTGGCACACAGGCAATGTCATAATCAGCTTTTTCGATAAATACTTGCGTCAGAGGATTTAAGGTTCTTATTACGACTTCCGCTGCAGCTGTGGGGATAATTAAAAAATGGAAATTGTCTTTTATCTCCTCTGTCACTGAAGAGCCCTTTGTAGGGGAAGCATACACACGTAGATGGTCATTTTTGACCTATGACCTAAGCAGTATGTTAAAAACTAAGTTACTAGCCTAATCAATAATTATCAGTGATTTTATGATTCTATGGTAGTAGCGGACCACCTTGTGGCATAAAAACTGACATACTTTTGCCTAAGTGGTTTCAGATTTCTAGGCCAACCTAACTTCACCTTACCTTACCTCAAATAGTAGAAATAGAGTAAGACTTTGCTGCATACCCAGCAATACGGGACTAATGGACAATAAAATCACCGACTGCCAGTCCAGTCAATAGGCAGCTTAACACTTAAAGGCAGGCATCCTCAAAGAAGAATCGTCCTCAGAGGAGTGTCGTTCTCAGAGAGTAAGACTCCGCCAGTTACACGACCATGCGGGAGTAGAGGGCAATGAAATAACTGGTCAGGATAGGGCCCGCTGAACTCTTTAAAGACTAAACCGGAAATAAAGAGGCTAAAGACATGCCAAAATCCCTCTAGTTCACTCTAACCACAAAAGAAGGTTTGAAAGCTGTTTCAATACGAATAAAAACAATCTCCGCACATTAACAGCTTTCTCAACAGGCTTAGGCAAAGATGAGTCTTGTAGTCAATCAGATGTGGAAATTGCGCAACATATTCTCGGATCTTGTAGGTATAAGGCTATCAGTTGAAGAAACGCAGTTCCTGGACCCATCAGCCTTATCCTCAGACTCTTTTAAAAAACCGACCAGGAGAGAATTCTTTGGCACGGCATTCCTTTACCTCCGTATCCCGTCACTGTAAACGTTTAAAGTCATGTAGAAGACAAAATGAACGAAAATCACTTTCAGATGACACACAACAACGATCTAACGCATAGAATGCCCCCATTTAGCATTATACTCATTATTCAAAGCCTCATATCTGCAGCATTTTCGTTCCAAAGGAAATAAGTGTTTGGCAACTCTCCAAAAAACTCATTAAACTTATCTCATCGCCGCATTAGTTTACGATGCCAATAGCTTTCAAATTAAAATCACCCCTCCACCCCTAGAGAGACTATCGAATGACCACTTCCTTCTAAGGCTTCCTATCAAATTTTTGAGACACAGGATCCGCCCGCCAGTCCTCCAGTGTGAGCATGGGTGCACGCACACACAGACTCAACCCCGCAAATCCAATTAATCGTAAGTTCTGTGGTTTTTGTCTATTTACGTGACACTTGTCTCTTCTCTCCGAGCGGAACATCAGTGTCGCCCACTTTGAATCAAATTATAACACCCACACACTTGTCCTGGTGGCGCCTTGAGACGCCGACAACGATGATGCCGACGACGACATTGCCGCCAACGACAGTGACTACATTTTCGCTGCACACACAACACTCCTCCATCATCATGGATGTGTTCGGCCACATATGCCACATCAATATGTATGTACGAGTATCCACAGCGAATTAATAATTAGTTTTCCTTCAATTACCCACCCCCTCACTCCCCCCCACACACAAAGAACTGTATGTACAGCATGAGCAAGGCACATAGTGCACACCCCTGCCGCGCCACCCCTTCGCCTTGGAGGGCCGCCATTAGACCCGGCAAAAATCGATAATTTTCCATTAACAGCCACTGAAATGGTTAATCCTAATGAGCACCTAATTTCCGCTTCTAATGGTAAATTTACGAAAACTTATCAGTATTCCCACTGCTGGGTACATACACGAGTTCCGTAATCATCCATAAATGTTGGTTCGTACATAGGGCCGTTGTCGGATAGACAGCAGCGCGGCGGCGGTATCTCGGAGATATGTACATGCATCCAAAGGATTGGAGTGTGAATCGTTCTTCCTGTTGATCCATCACGCTTGGCCGCCAGTGAGGGTTGGAGCCCTCCCGCGTCTGCCGTCCTGACACAATGGAGAAGCACTATTTGAGAACGTCTTCGAGTGTGCGGTTGCCGACTTCCTATCAGGCGCGGGGCGAAGTACGCTCCTCGTATTGGAAGCACTTTCGGGCAGAGAGCGATTTGCGTCATCACTGTGATGAGTAGGCAAACATTTTTCGTGCGCGCACGATGACCCATCAATCATTTGATGATGCAGAGTTTATCCATGCATTACGTAAGTGCCCCCTTTACCTCGCCACCCTCTCTGGCGGGGGAGCAGATGAAATCGAGGGAGTTTCAATAAACATGAGGAATTATGATGGAATATCTGATTTTCATTTTTATGAGTTTTGGAATTTTAAATATTCCATGGGGATTTATCTTGTGCGCGCATATGTCGGCGGGGATGTGTGGGAAGTGGGTAAAGATTTAAATTCTTGACATTTCAAGCTTTTATTGGGAATTATTTTGACGGGAATTCGCAGGCGGGGAAGGGATTGAAATTAATTTTTGTCTGCATGTGTGGAAGGTTCCCAACTTGAATTTTTTCAGTAATTCACAATTCTTATTTTCCACGGTGAGTCTGTCACTATCTTAGCAACAAGGGTGTGCAAACCAGTATAAGCTGAGGCTTAAAGGGTAGAAGCACAAAGGAGGCGGGGAGAGTCAGCCACAATAACACGAGAATTATTATTAAGTTGACTTTCAAAATATACAAATTCAACATTCAAATTTTTTTGACACTATGACAGTGAAAACCTTCTCAAATCTTTGTCTTGAGTAGCCTCATTACTTCCGGCCGCGATTAACCCGCCTGATTCTATTCTTTTTTCGCTGTCCGCCTTGAGTTTGAGCGTTATCGACCGCCACTGTGCGCTCCTTGCTGTGTCCAAGTGAGGACCATCCTCTGTCCGCTATTTTCGTAGGGTATGCGAAGCTCTGCGCTACAGCTTTTCGTTTGTTATCCATTCCGAGCAGAATACCTTTAAAATTCGTCTCAAGCATTTATTGACAAAAACCTTGAGGCGATGATTTTGGTTGTCTTCCAAGTTTCGCATCCGTATAGCAATATGAGCTTCACATTTGATTTGAATATGCGGAGCTAGAGTGAGGTGGAGAACGAGGTGAATCTCCAGACGTTGCTAAGGGAGAGTGAGCGTGGCGGGCTTTGTTTACCCGAAACAAGATGGCACTTTTTTCACGTCCACCGTTACACAATATGCTGCTGAAATAGTAGAATTAGCTGACATCCTCAATTGAGTTCCTGCCTGGAATGTTTTCTCATTAGTTTTGTCTTGACCACGTTTATTTTCGGACCAACTCTTTTGGCATTTAGATCCAGAGCAGGCAACTTTCTTTTCTCCTCAGCTAAGGTGTTTGATAGAAGGCAAATCTAATCGAGAACCTAGAGCTTCTCCGGAAGAGACCATTCGATTCTTTTTGAAGTGGTTTTGTTTGTGCGATCTAGGAGAAGGCCGAGGACGATAGTGGAAAGTAGACATATGCCCTTGCCGTGCTATTATTATAGCTGCAGATCGTTAAAACTCAGATAGAGTTTTCCATGTGGAAGCAGGAATAGTGTTTCATGTCCAGTTTCTGGGTATTTTCTTATCAGAGTCAGTCCTGAACATAGTGAAAGCAAACTGGATTATTGATGTACCCGCATCAGAAGGTACATATATCCGTGAGAGCAGGGTCATAGGAGATGCGTTGTCCGAGCTCATCAAACCTCCAGTGCGAGTTGAATCAAAGATCACTTCCTTTTAGTCGAAAGATGGCCTTGATCGTTCATACCGTGACGTGGATATCAAGGGAGGCAGATTCAGCAGAGCCAATTGCTAGGGAAAGCCCGTGCGCAACCAAGGCAGACCGTTCTTTGAAACTTGGTGAAAGCAGCAGTCACATACTTTCGCGAAAGCTTATTCCATCACACAATTGATGCACAGAAAAGAAGTGGCCTAATCATTGCAGTGTAGATCCGAACGGATCCAAACTCACTCACTTACACTGCCGGAAATTTGCAGAGCCTTGGAGGTTTCAAATGTGTTTTTTTCAAAGAAGTTTTTTTTGCTTAAGATAAGGGAATGATGACACATTTAAGGACTCGTTGAGTCAGACCAGTCAGATTGTGGCTCATTGTACAGAGAACAACTTGGGTTTTAAGGTGATCGACTGAAAGACAATTCCTAGTGCACCAGTCATCAATTATGTCTAGAGGCGCCTACCTACTTGCACAAACTGGTCTTGTGACCAGTGCGGCTACATCATCCCCTTATGCCTGGACGTAGGTATGCTATTTAATCTATTCCAGACGACAAGCAAAGAGTCGACCATCATACCAAATAGGAGAAGAGACAGGACGCAACCTTGCGGGCAGCTTCTGTTTACACTCCATTTTACATACTGGAAACAATCCGCCTCAGCGATATATAGTTAGTTCTGTTCATTCGCATTGCTTTTATTTACAATACCAATAATTCTTCTACGTGGTGTTTTGGACCGCCATTAAAAGTCGCATTGTCAAAAGAAAAACCCTCTGTGTCAATGAATGTAGCTTGAGATTGATATTAGTAATGTATTAAAAAAAAGAACTAGTTCATACTTACAGTTAGGACTGTCTGATAAAGAGCATTGTCCTGTTGTAAAGTAAGTCTGCAACTGTCATCAAAAATCTCCAGTGTAGAGGGATTTATCAGAACCCGGAGATAAACTTCTGCAGCGACTTTCGATTCTAGGAAATCCACTCAACACTCCTCCACCACAAAAAAAAAACATCCCCCGACCCTTGCACCTTCAGTTTTTGGGGCATCCGCAAGAGCTAAGTCGTTTTTTTGCTCTCGTCAAACAAGACTCTGCCGCTTAAACAGAGATTCGTCGGAAAAAACAACAATTGATTTTCTTTGAGTTTTTTTTTTTTAATTCGGCTTTTTTAACTGGCTTGAATGCTTTAAGTGCAGCATTCACGAATCTTTTCATTACTGATCTTGACGGAATTGTTTTTTCCTGTAGCTCGATACACGCCGTTTTTAAGACTCATCGAAGTTTTAAACCGATGCCGATGGCGGCACTGTTGGTAGTCCCGATTTCACGATATTTTTTTTAATTCCACGCCACAGTTCTTCTTCTTCTTGTGGTGCTACAGTCCGGGGTGGACCTGGGTGTCAACCAACATGCCTCTCCAGCCAGCACGATCTTTCGCCAGCTGCCGCCAGTTGCGCACTCCAAGTTGGTTGAGCTCCTTCTCCACTTGTGTGCGCCACCTTAGCCTAGGCCGTCCTCTGTTGCGTTGTCCCAATGGCTTAGATCGGAAGACATTTCGGGCGGGAGCAGTGGTGTCCATACGCTCTACATGGCCTAGCCATCTTAAGCGTTGTATCCGTAGACGCTTGACTAGACTCATGCCGCTGTACAGCCCATACAGTTCGTGTTTGAATCTTCTCCTCCAGATGGCATCAACGCAAACAGGACCAAAAATCGCAGGCAGAACTTTTCTCTCGAAGAGACCAAGAGCATCCTCATCCGCTTTTAGTAGTGTCCAAGTTTCCGCGCCATAAAGTAGGACTGGGATGATCAAGAAGTTATATAAAGCAAGCTTAGTCCTTCGAGAGCGGGCTTTATTACTCAATTGCCTCTTGAGCCCAAAGAAACAGCGATTGGCAAGAGTGATTCTGCGTTTGATTTCGGTACTGGTGTTATTGTCCCTGTTTACTGCGGAGCCGAGGTAGACGAAATCCTTGACTACCTCGAAGTTTCTGCTGCCTAGTGTGACGCTCTGTCCGAGATGCCGATGTTGAGTTCGTTCTCGACCTTGACGGAGCAGCGAGAGTTCTCCATCGTCATCCTACACAATCTGACAAGTTTGGTAGGAATGCCAAAACTAGACATGGCACTGTATAGCTCGTCTCTATGCACACTGTCATATGCGGCCTTGAAATCGACGAATAGGTGGTGAGTGTCGATTTGCATTTCTTGGGTCTTTTCCAGGATCTGCCGTAGTGTGAAGATTTGGTCGATGGTGGACTTCCCTGGCCTGAAACCACACACAACAGCTTGTTGTTGTCAATTTGAAACGTAACAGACACAAAATATTAGTTTTTACTCCGAATGAACATCTCCTATTTTTTTCGATATATGTGTTCATTTCGTTTGGGACTACATCAAACTGCGCCGAAAAAGGGATGAAAATATTTGACTAAATTCTTTTTCAGCAATGTTTATATCGCGAATCTTTCTACAAATTTTGGCAAAGAGAAAAACTTTGACTTAAACACAAAAGGCAGAATAATATAGTAAAAGAGTCAACAGAAACTAAGTAAGAAGAATCTTGACCATGTTGTCCCGCAACTAAATCAAAAAGACGCAAAGCATACCAGGGATGTATGAGGTAAAGTTGAAGTGAAGTTTAATTTTTCTCAAAACATTTATTTCTTTATCAATTTCTATTTTGACCCTCTCAAAGTATGTTAGCCCTTCTTAGAGAAAATACACCTCAGCCAGTTTTTTTACGATTCAGAAGAAGCAGAAACAGATATGGAATTTTTGGTATGCCCTTGAGCTCTCTCAGCAATTTGATTTGTATCTCTTCAATCGACGCAAACCTTTCATGGTTCCCTTCAAACTTAGGAACAGGAAAAAGTCGTAGGGCCGAATCTGGTGAATACGGTGGCAGAGGATCGCCGTTGACGTCATTTAACAATTTCTGAGCAATCCTCATGCGACATTTTTTTGTTCAAAAATTCAGCAATTTTGGAACGATCGTTGCTGTCACACACTACATGGCCAAAATTTCCCGAAAAATTGAAGGGCATGAGTCAACCGATATGCCGACATCTTCAACAACTTCCCTAATAGTTATTCGACAATTTTCTTCTCTTTCTCAACATATTCATGTGCCGAGACATCCAGGGCGAGCGTCGTCATTCGCATCTCCCTTCTTAGAAAGCTTGTATCACTTGTAAACATATTTTTGACTCAGAGTACACTCACCGTCAGCCATTGTTAACATTTTAAGTTTTTTTTTTGAGCAATTTATTCCATTTTTCACACAAAATTTTATGCAAATTCTTTCATCTATCTTTTCGAAAACATAACACGACATAACAAAATAAAAAAGAAATTGATAATCGAATGTTCGTAGCCCGCGTACTCATTTAAAAATCAGTTTTTATGAATGTACATGTAAGGTTGTATTCTTATGCTGTCCTAGAGCACAATTCTATATTACAATAATTGATATAGATTCACATTTTCATTATTTCGTAAATCCGAATAAAAAATTAAAAAACATCAGATAAATCGTTAAAACCACAACACAGTTGCATTACCTCACTCATCTACGAAAGGTTACGATGAATGACCATAATCCATACGGGAGCACATCGTAACGACGTGATTAGGTCAGAACAAACGCACAATGGGTTTGTTATCTCACACATTACTTAAATGTGCGATTTTTTTGCAGGAAGAGGTAAAATTCACTCATGTGACCTTGGGTGGGTCAAAATGAAACGCGCAAAAAGCGAACGACCATGACGATAATGGAGGAATGGAGCGTCAAATCGGATACACACAAGGTCGTCAGTGAGTGCAAACTGATTGAGGAAAAGTCCATGAAATATGTAGATAGACGGCTGATTAGTGTGGTCATGCATTTCCAACAGACTTCGACTGATGGGTTTAAATAAATGCCACATATTTGCATTGCACTTTAGGAAAAATAAATAAATCAAGTTCATCTATTAAGCCACACATTAACTAAAAACTGAAATGTGAGCTGAATTAATTTGTTGTGAATTAAGTTCAGTTCAAGCAGTGGTTGTGACTGAAAAATGGGCAAATCAGTGATGAATTTAATGAAATTTCAAAAAGATGAATTGATGCGTTCATATTTTGATTCGATTTTTACCTGAAGTTCTAGGTTGGAAGCTCACTTACACATTACACCTGCAACAAGTCCATAGGATCCATGAATCTATACAGAAGCCATACGACGCATCGTATGTCACCTTCTGTTGTCCCAGAAAACTGACAACTCCATCATCGGAAGAGAAGAAGTCTGCTTTCGTCATGAGCATATAACAGGTTTATACTTATTTAAAAAATTCAAACTAGACGGGGGTTAGAGGTTAGTCGTATTGAGAAACGCTTTAAAAACTATAATAAAACATCTTACTTCTTCCCTTTCTTCTTGAACGTACGATTTATAGTTGTGGTTGCCATGGGGTAGTGGGTAAATGCCAAGGTCCTGGCTTCAATTCCCGGACATAGCACCACAACATTTAACACATGAAAATCCTCTCTCCGTTCGGAGTCGGCAAAAAACTGTAGGTCACACAAGCCCGCATAACAAAAGTACTTGTTATAGAAGCTAGGCCCTTGTCCCTTGTGGGCTGTATTGCCAATCGTTCTTAAGTTTTCATTGACACGGTTTTTACGAATTTAAGATCCTCTAGGAAAATAAATTTGTTGGCACTACAGTCAGCCTATGGCACGACATCAGATGAGAAAAAAAAATAAAAAAATAAAAAAAAAATAAAATAAAAAAAAAAATAATAATAATAAAAAAGGTGTACAAGGGCGTGTAGATTATATATGTCAAGCATATAAAGAACGTACACACCCTGGTATACACGTCCGCAATGTCACGGACATAGTGTAAGGTATCTAAAGTTTTATTAGGGTTAGGGCTTAGTGGTTTTTAGCTTAGGTTTAGTTAGTTCTAAGAAAATTAAATAAAAAAAAATGTTTAGAGCTCCAAGTTTTTTATAAGTTTTCTTGGCCAGTAAAAACATTCAATAAAGATTGCCCAAATGGACTGAAAAAAAAAACAAATATTATTAGCACTAGACGCCGAAAGGCAAATAGATAAGTAAGTTTAGATTATTTTAGAGTACCTGCGAAGGGTCAGTAGGATAGATTTTAATAACATGAATTGTTTAGATATTAAGATAGATTTAATCATTTTTGTCTAGTTGTAAGCATGAATTGGAAAAAAAATAAAAATGAATGTTAATGTTAAAGTTAAAAGACATCAGATGAGGATCCGCCAAGGTACTTTGAATTTAATCCAACTTACGCAACTGTAGACTCGGCATTCTTCTTCCGATAACTAACGATTATCGTTGACTTTATGGAATAAAAACGTTTCTGGCCTCGAATGCCTTAAAACATCCAGTTCCTCTGCAAGAGGAAGAGGTGATAATTAATTTGGCATAGTTTCAAGCCTTCTAAAATACCATCCCCAGACTGAAAAGCTGGCTTCGGGACGAATGAGGCAACGCCCATCTCCTTTTCTGGATGTTCATCGGTGAGACTAAACATCAAAAAAAAAATATTTATATTAGGAAAATGCATAAAATATATGAGGATATAAAACGGTCTACAAGGAGTTAAAACTTGAACCTTCTCTACAGTAAGGTGGTGGTTTAAAAGATTTGATGTGAGTCTACTGACAAAACCTCGAAAAAAAAGACGAATAGCTTTTAATATTGACAGATATTACATTTGATATAATTATGGGGGAACTCTTGCCCCCAATGGCAGCTAAATATGTTTTTTTACTCTCCATTCTCCGAGTATATTAACATGGTCTTGGTGCTATTGTTATACGGTAAGCGGTAATTTTTTGCAAAAATAAGTTAACATACATTTCGTAACAGAACTAAGCCGAAGACCATATTGCTTAAGGAATGGACCAATATAACCCGTGAAACGTATTTAGAGTTCGATGAAATACGTACAAATAGTCATATAGTCATAACAGCAACATGCTATGGACTATAGTTTTTTATAGTTTCGTGTCACAACTGCGTCAACATTATGGATCAAAATCATTACAACACTAACACTTGACTTCCGAAAATTTTAAAACGCCAACTCTTCATGAATAATGTTATTGGGGGTACAGAGAACATGAAGCGATTACCTACTTTATTGAAATGGTGTGACATTTGTCACAAAATCTGTATCAGCGTTTATTTTAGACAACAACATTGTTTTTTGCCTCTTCTTCGGTTAAAGAAGTTTGGATTTGGATTTAAAACGAAGAAAATTGGGCGCCGTACCAGAGAGATGTCGAAAGGCGATTTTTCACCTCGGACCTCCTTCTTGAAAGACATAAAAGAAGGAGACTTAGCACCAGATCTTGACTGAAGATGAAAAGTGGATATATTATAGTAACCCCAAGATGAAAAAATACTATGCAAAGCCTTGTGAACCTGTTCCGTCTTTGTCAAAGAAACACATCGACGATTCAAAGGCCATGCTCTGCATATGGTGGGATCATACGGGTGTGGTGCTAAAACCATGCGAAAACAACTGATGCTACGACTGATGCGCTTGAGCGGAACATTACGTGAAAACGGCCAGAAACAACCGAAAGGCACGACAAGGTGATTATTCAACATGATAACGCTCGGCCCCAAGCAGCTGTAGCGATCAAAAACTACCTGGAAACGCTGAAGTGGGAGGTCTTTCCCCACCCGCCATATTCCTCAGACTTTTTTCTTTCTAACTACTGACTTTTTCTTTTACAAACCGATTCAGGGGGTCGCTGCTCGGGAATTTGAAATCTAAGAATGGCTCAATGACTGGATCGATGCTACAGAGGACTCGTTGTGAGATCGAACTCGAAAAAAAAATTTATGTTTTGCTGACTTATGTTTTGTGGACTTTAAATTGCAATCAAAGTTGAAGAAAGTTGAATGTGTGGAAGCTAGTGCACACCGGGAGACTGAGAGGTAATGCTTACTGGTAATAATTTTAAATCCCTTCTATTGCATTTGGATGAGATTCAAGTCAAATGGGCATTCTGAGGCCAGTGGGTTCTCCAAAACATACATTCTGAACGCGTCAACCGCTTCTTAAGGTGTCGAAAAACGTTGACCTCTCATTAATTATATTTATATTTTTTACGTAAGGGAATAAAAAGAAGTCATTCGGTGCAAAGTCAGGACTATACGGCGGATGACTCATCAAAGGCAGTTGTTTGAGCCGATGTTCTGAGAGCTCGCATTGTCTTCGTGAAGAGTGATCCGTCTTCGGCGGATTATTTACGATAGAGCTGGCAGTTGCCAGATTGCAACACTAGGGTTGCCGAATCCCGAAATATAAAAGCCAACCTTTGTATTCAAGTCAAGAAGGCTGTAGCATCGCAAAAGCTGTGTCTTCTGTTTATATGAACATTTACTTTGTGTGCCTTAAAATGCATTGCATGCGCCAACCGATATGCCGACATCTTCAGCAAATTCCATAATAGTGATTCGACTATTTTTCATCGGTCAGAGATGTAGTCGAGGATCACTACGCCACGGCGACCACGTACCAACATAACAATAAAAAAAAAAAGGTCGATCATCGATCAAATGTACGTAGCCAGAAGAATTTCGAAAATTCAACTAATTTTTTGAACAGACGCATATATTAGTATTCGTGCTTCTGCTGAAAATTTCTGATTCCCGTGTGGATTTGTTTGCTTAAATAAATAAACTCAGGAGCGTAAATCATTTATAACAAGATACTCTTAGCTACCGTTTATCCTGAACCACAATAAGATCGTGACACGGCAAGCTACATTGTTTTTGAAGGCAGCACATTGCAAGCCTTAAAAGTTATACCGATTGAAATAAGAGTAAAATATTTAAAAATACGCTACGTGATGGTAAAAAAGTGCAGCAAAAACATCCCAACAATTTAGTACATTTTACGGATTGAATGAACGCTAGATCCAGGAATGGTTTGTTCAATTTCGTTTCAGAAATATCAATGTAAAGGATGTCACTGATGGCATTTTGCAATTGATGCAGCATGACGGTCAAGAAGGCTGTCAGGACGTAGTAAAGCTACCAAACATCAACAGCATGATAATATGAAGTTATCTTAAGCAAGCGGATGACAAGTTCGATATTTAGGCGGCTCAGGACGAAAGTGATCGAATAACGTTCAGAAAACGCTACTGAAATGTAACGAAATGAGACCATTCTTGAAGTTTTTCATTACTGGCGATGGAAAATAGATTCAGTACGAGAATATTCGCAAACGAGTTTAGCCTGATGACGAACAACGAATTCAAGCCTGGATTGACAGCAAACAACGTTATGTTGAGTGATTGGTACAACTGGAGGAAATTGTCTTTTATGAACTGATAGAATGCGAGTCAATGTAGCAGTAATAAATCAGCGATCAGAATTGGCCAACAGAAAGTGAGTTGTCACGTTAGGCCACTCACATCTTTGATGACCCGGTACATATTGGCAAAGATTGGTTAACAAATTATGATGGGTAATCTAAATCTTAGGCAAGCATATGAAGCACTGAAAATCACTTCTTTAAGTTTTTAACTAAAAAATCACAGAAAATGCCAGCCGATGGTGTGCATTTGTAGCGTTTTCATGATATGGTCTACCATGCAAATCCATCGCGACCGCCATTATTGGCATATCTGAAGCAGTCTCGGATCCTTATCTCCGAATCAAAAGTCAGAAAATCATTTAGCTCAGTAATATCAATGCAAGCCAAACAATGTCCATTCCGATGAGGCAGCTGTGGCCCCCGAAACAACGTGTTCCCTCCGCACCTTCAGATATGATTTCAGTTTACATATATACTTGCACATATGTACATTCGCACAAAACGTCAAGAGTCGCGGAGAGAGCACCGACAGCAGCAACTGCAGAACGCTGCGAATCGATTAATCATCGAGAATTAAATGGGATCAACAACAATAGTGCATAATTGTGCTGAGTATAATTCTCCTTTGTTATGCCAAAACCAACACCATATACAGTTGAAGCCGGATAGCAAACATTCGCTCTTTCTCTCTCCCCATGCCGGGCCGCGCGCTTGCCTCGCCCGAACTCTCAAGGATCCTCCACGAAAGCGCTGCTGGCACCTGAATAGAACAAAAGCACATTGTGCCACATTATATAACGACGTCATGGCCATGGCGGTGAGCATGGTGAGGTGGTGACTAGGGGACGGCACTACGGGTGATGGGGACATTGACGGCGGTGGCACTTAGGGCGTTATGAGCACGAGTACATTATACGCGCGTAATGTACTACACACCCGTACGTACTGGCTTTCATGACATCAAATTGGGATTTTTATGGGGACATTTTAGTATCAGGTCCACGCGGTTTTTGCGAGATGGTCATAATGCCTGCCTTCCTTGGCATGACGACGCTGGTGTGGTTGTGTGGCTGTTAGCCTTTTTGAAGTACATGCGAAGCAATCTTAATGATCCCGCCTACACACGCAAGAGATTGTCCGTGAAGAGGAGGCGGATGTATGTACATGGCCTGAATCGGTTTTAGAAATCCGTCATGAAATGGAATTTATTGTGACGTTTTTATGTTTATCTCTTCCCCCGTCCTCGGCTGCCTTTGTACCCATTCGCCGTCCTTTATGTCATTTTGTTCGCATGTTTCGTTCGTTTCTGTTGCAAATATTCTTTTTTTGTTTTGTTTTGGTTTTTGTTTCCTCTTTTATGACTGGTCTTCGAGAAGAGTGTAATCACATGAGTCGCTTTTATATTACCCTTGCGGGCTTGTTGGGGTTGCTATTGCATTGCGGACGGACATTTGCCAAGGGGGAAGGGGGAATGCAGTAGTGATCCGATGTTGAGTAAATAAAGAAGCGACGTACGTATGTATGACTCACCGCTCCACTCTGCATGAGCCGCGTTTAAAACACTTTTATAAAGCTTTTATGGAAATTTATGACAGTTATTTGTTGGTGGGGTCGAACTAGTTCAGAATGCCATTAAACGAGTCTGCGGCATTCATTCTTGTGCAATGTGACGTCCATGCTAACGTTCAGTGGTGCAGACACTCGAGAAAGCATGTTCTCTGGTTGGGATGTGATACTTTTACTTTGTCCCGGTTCTTTTTTTAAGCGCTTTCCATATTCTAACGTATGACACGAAACATGGGTTGTCTTGTCAATGGGCAAATGTGCAGTATTTATTCTTCAATTTGGAAAAGACAAAACCTTTTTGGGGTCATGAAGTGTCATTCGTTCGGATCGGGTGAGAAACACAGCAGCAGCAACTTTTTTCTGATGAAAATTCCTCGTTTCAATCTTGTGGTCATATTACACCAATTCCTCCATCATCACGATTTCCGAGGCGTGCCTTGAATGCTACATCATTAGGAGTTGAACTTTGCTGATCCAGTAAGAGGTGGCTACACCAAATTTTCTTCCTTTTCTTTTACTGTCGCTACAGTCCGGGGTGGACTTGAGCATCAACCATACCTCTTCGGCAAGCAAGATCGCTCGCCAGTTGCTTCCAGCTGCGCACTCCAAGTTGGCTGAGGTCCTTTTCCACTCATGTGCACCATCTCAGCGCAGGCCATCCTCTGTTGGGTTGCAGCGATGGCTCGTATTTGAAGACTTTTCGGGCCGGAGCAGTTGTGTCCATACGCTCTACATGGCCTAGCCATCTTAAGCGTTGTATCCGTAGACGCTTGACTAGGCTCATGCCGCTGTACAGCCCTTACAGTTCGTGGTTGAATCTTCTTCTCCAGATGCCATTAACGCAAACAGGACCAAAAATCGCGCGCAGAACTTTTCTCTCGAAGAGACCAAGGGCATCCTCATCCGCTTTTAGTAGTGTCCGAGTTTCCGCGCCATAAAGTAGGTCTGGGATGAACAAGGTGTTATATAAAACAAGCTTAGTCTTTCGAGAGAGGGCTTTATTACTCAATTGCCTCATGAGTCCAAAGAAACAGCGATTGGCTAGAGTGATTCTGCGTTTGATTTCGGTACTGGTGTTATTGTCCCTGTTTACTGCGGAGCCGAGGTAGACGAAGTCCTTGACTACTTCGAAGTTTCTGCTGCCTAGTGTGGCGCCCTGTCCGAGACGTCGATGTTGTTCGTCCTTACTTGAATGTACTTCGCTTTGCCCTCATTAACCACCAGACCCATCTTAGCCGCTTCTGCTTCAATCCCATCAAACGCCTCAGTGACGACTCGCTGTGTTTATCCAATCACGTCAATGTCGTCGGCGTAAGCTAGCAATTGAGCTGACTTTTGGAAGATCGTACCTCTGGTGTTGACCTGTGAGCTACGCACGATCTTCTCAAGGATGATGTTAAAAAAAGTCACATGACTGTCATCGTCGGCGTCGCCTTGTCTAAAACCTTTTTTGACATTGAAGGTCTCGGTGAGTTCGTTCCCGACCTTGACGGAGCAGCGAGAGTTCTCCATCGTCATCCTACACAATCTGACGAGTTTGGTAGGAATGCCAAAACTAGACATGGCACTGTATAGCACGTCTCTAGGCACACTGTCATATGCGGCCTTGAAATCGACGAATAGGTGGTGAGTGTCGATTTGCATTTCTTGGGTCTTTTCCAGGATCTGCCGTAGTGTGAAGATTTGGTCGATGGTGGACTGCCCTGGCCTAAAACCACACTGATGATAATCAGGTTGTTGACAAACGGTTTCAGGCGTTCACACGGTACGGCATAAAGGATCTTGTATGCGATGTTAAGGAGACTTATCCCTCGATAGTTGGCGCAGTCGAAGGGGTCTCCTTTCTTGTGGACCGAACAGACGACGCTGAGATTCCACTCATCGGGCATGCTTTCCTCCGCCCAACCAGGTCATCTCCAGCTGCTTTAAACAGTTCTGCGGACAGTACATCCGCTCCAGCAGCTTTGTTCGACTTCAGACTCAATATTGCTAACTTGAGCTCGTCGAAGTCGGGGGGACGGAATTCTTGCCTATTATCCTCCAAATTGAGAGGAACATTCTGCCTAACAGTGGGATTTGTACCGTCATCGCCGTTGTCTGCAGAAATTATCTGCAGAAATTATCTTTCCAGATTCTCAGCATCGATTGCAACTCTACTAATAGGTTTTCGTTTTGTTCCCGGCAGGCTTCGGTCCGAACTCTATATCCACCTGATAGCTGCTTCACCTTTTGGTAAAACTTTCGGACTTCATTTCTGCCATAGCAACTCTCAATCTCTTCGACCGCTTCTGATGCTCTCTCTTTTTTCCTTCTGAGAAGCTGGTTCTTTTCCCTTCTTTTCTGTTCGCAGAGTTCATGAAGCGTTGCCTTGTAGGCCTTCTATTTATCTACATGTGCCTGCCTGCACTCGTCGTTAAACCATGGGTTTCTCCACGGCGGTGGCCATAGGTAATGCAGCTTTTAATTCCAAGACATCCCTTTGGTGCCACCTGTAGCTTAACACGATTAAATCGTAGAGTGTGTTAAAGCAAAATTTGAGCAGACTCCAAACTATTTGAGGCGCTTAGTGAACTTTGTCATAAAAGGTTGTGGAAGGTAAAATAGATCAAAAGCCATACGTTGCCATTTTGAAAGGACATTTAAGGCCAAGTGTCAGTAAATTTGAAATTCATGATGATTTTTTTATACCAAGATAACGATCCTAAGCATACGTCTTACACTCCTGCACTCCTGCTCAAAACGCCTGCACAGTCCCCATATTTAAATGCTGTCGAACATATTTTGGATGAACTGGGACGTCGAGTAGCACCAAGTGGCTTTAAAAACATCCAGGCTCTCAAAGCTGGACTTCAAGAAGAGTGGCAAAAAATCGCATCAGAAGTGTGTTCCAAACTAGGGTCTTCAATGCCTCGACGCCTCGAAGCAGTTATCAAGGCAAATGGATACGCAACAAAGTATTGAACACTTAGTGTCCGATTATTCGTGAGACTCAGAAATAAGAAGAAGTTTTCTTTTTTTCACTATTTCGCAAGTTATATAATAATTCTAGTATAAAATAAATCTTAGTTTAATACAATTATAAATGATGGTTTACTTTAAGTAAATAGACATATTGTTCTGAAGATATTTAATTTCAAACATTTTCCTTTTTGTGTGTGATTTGACTTGTAAACCACTCGAATTAAAGTACTGGTGGGCGTCACCACAATAGGCACACATGCCAGTAGATTAGGGCTTTCGTACAACGACTACTAAAAATAATAATTGGGTGGCACTACAGCCCACAAGGCCCCAAGGCCTAGCTTCTACAACAACTACTCGGATTGTGCGTGCTACTGTTCTCTCGCGAGTAGAAGGGACCTACATTTTTTTTACCGACTCCGAGCGGCTAGATTTGAGTGTGATCTGTGTTAAAAAAGTATTCACAAACTCGCTATCTTTATCAACAGTTCTAAATGGTTTTTGCGTTTCTATGGTCACATGAGAACTCTGATCCTCGGGGCATCCTACTTTGGCCCAAGTGGAGCTGACTGCCCTTTTAATCCGCCACTTCAATATAACCTAAGGGTATGCCAACAGAAAAGAAAAACTTATATCCTACAGCTAGCGAGCAGCAGCAGTCGTAAGTGATACATGAACAAGACCATTTCATATGCAAGCAAATGTGATCCAAGGTGGATCAGTCACTCTATGTCTAGACAAAAACCTTTTGAAATGCCTTATGGAGGCCCACAAAATACATTGCATGGCTAAGTCGTAAGATTCTGCCTAGTTTTCAACAATTCTTTCAAGATTATGAACAAACAGGAACCATCTCTGCAACTGTGCCGCACCTGAAACATTTTCAAAAAAACAGCATAGTTAACCACTGATGTGAGTGCCTCAAATGTAAATGAGTTCAATATCCAAAGCTACAGATACCCACAAGGCAATGACCTCGCGAGGGAATCGAAGTAAACTCAAACTATATTCAGGACGGATATCATTTTTCCTTATGCCAACGAGACACTGCTTATATGTAGCTGACACATAACAATGTGCCTCAGGCTGCACGTCAACTTGAGCACTCAAAATAAATTCTTTTGGACCACCCTCTGCGGTCTGACCTATGTCATCACCACACCACAGCGTTCGCTTCAAAAAGATACTTCGAGAAGCTCACAGATACTGTACCAACAACATTTGTCCGACTCATCTGTATTCCTAAACAACGATTGAGATTCATCACCCCATCCCCAAGTAATTAGCACGTTAAGGCTTCGCAAACAAACACAAGTCTTCGTCTTATCAAAAGTTACTTGTGGTCACACTCTCTGAGATATCGAAAAGTTTGTGAATTCTTTCTGCGTCTGGCGAACGCCTTAAGAGCGAGCGAACGCGACCGAAGGCTGCGGACGAAGGCGAGAGCGAACCGCACTACACACAGGAAGCTATGTACGCGATATGAGAAATTTAATTTAATGCAAGCCATTACCGACTACGAAAAGTCATTAGCAATTTTAATTAAAAATCCGCGTTGAATTAATTTAGGGCTGCGGGTCGGTTTAAGGTCTTCTACATGGGACGACGTCATTCCGTGTGTGCGTGTGTAATGTGCATGCCCACACATACCGAATTGTCGCCACTGCTACGCTGCCGCTGAGAAACTGAAGGATGCGACCGCATCGAAGTAGCCCCAAAGTGAGGGCGGGTGTCGGGTATTCAGGGAAAAGTATGCGAATTAATATTTTTGTTTTGCTTTTGCTCTTCCCGTCGCATCGATTGTTTAAAGCTTCAGCCGCGACAGAAGAATGAAATTTTACGATGCGCTATTGTTTCGCCTCCGGATGGTGGCGGTGGCGGTGGCGGCTATCAGTGGGCGGTGAGCGCAACTCGTTCCCCTGTCCGGTGAAGAGAGAGAGAGAGAGAGAGAGGGAAGCCGAGCCCTGATAATGAACGGAAGTGAAGTAAATTAATGTAGCAAATGTGGTAATAAAGTTTGTGTTCGGATACACAGCACAGATTGGATATCTCATAGAAAGTTGTACAACGGCATGGCAGCAGCAGCAAAGTATTCGCAAGCCTCTAGACGAGATAAATGAGGTGTTCCCAGCGGGAAGCGGTGATAAATCGCAGATTTGAGACACACTGCAATGGCAACGTTTACTGTTTGTCGGCGTGCAGCTGCTCGGCAGTGACGAACAGCGAAAGCCGTGTACTTCCTGCAATCTTCTCAAATGTGCGATAAGTTGAGATTAACTCTAGACAGGGCGGTCTTTTGTTGTGGGAATGTGCTGTATCACGTCAACAGACGTTGAAGTTGATAAATCTGTCGTTTGCGATTCTAGAAACGGGTCCCTGGTGTAGTTTCTATTGTCGGTCATGATTGTTTGGAGAGCATTGATGAAAGTGTCTGCTGGCATGCTAATGAAACAAATATTGTAGACAAGCAAAAACAAAAAAAAAGCTTCCTGAGTGAAAATTACATGATTCCCCCTCTTAATTAAGGGCTCAACCCAACACCTTACTGTCTGTTCACAGAATAATCTCTGCGACAGTGAAAAGTTTTTATCCCGCCATTGCCAAGTTTCCAAAAGTTGGCGGGTAAGTTGGGGATAGAGGGCAGGTCACTGATGTGTACTCCTTCGACTTATCGCTAATGGGTTTTGGCAACAATAACGCAACACATCGTTTTTTTTTTTTTTTGTTTTAGTCAGACTTCGTGTTTGAGCAGCATTTTCAGCAACTTTTTAATGCATACGACCAGGATAAGGTTGTTGTTTATGAGAGAACCCTATCGTCTTTACTTATGCCGAGCCTGAATCGTTGCAGATATTAATAATCTGAAGAACAACAAGGCGGAACCGCAGGCTCGGAAGGCTTGTCACCAGAAGCTGGCAGCAGTGGTCTGATGGAAAGAATGCAGCAGGTGATCTGTAAGATTAGATTAGATTTAAATGCATTTTTATTAGTTCATTTCAAATTACTTACATGCTAGACAAAAATACTTAATACTACCTTACACATACGATCTGTTGATCTTAATTCTACCTTACTGACTCTTTACGAGTACTCTAAGCTAATCTAGGATTTTTCTTTTTATTATGCCTTTCGGCCTCTTTTATGTTTTTAACTTAAAATTTATCTAACTACATTTTTTTTGCTTAATATTTCTTCAAGAAAATTTAAAAAAACTTGGAATTCCAGATTTTTGTTTCTTCTTAACCTAACTTAAAAATAAATTTAAAAACTACCTACCACCTAAAACTTATAACTATATACAATTAAATTAACCTAAAACTTAATTCTACTTAACTATTTACATTAAGCTTAAGTATGTCCGTAAAAATATACGGACGCGTGCACCAGGGCGTATGTGTTATTTATATGCTTTACATATATATCTAATACGCCGTGATGCACCTTTTTTTTTCATTTTTATATTTTGTTGTTTTTTTTGTGTTTTTATATTTTTTATTATTTTTTTTTTTGCTTTTTTTTTTTTTTTTTTTTTTTTTTTTTTTTTTTTTTTTTTTTTTTTTTTTTTTTTTTTTTATAATAATAACAGCTTAACTACCTTAACTACTACCTTAACCTATGTGAGTTGGCCCTGTAGACTCAACTATCCCGTCTATTTGTTTGTGAAGTTAGCGGCATCGAACGCTGGTTCTGGTGTAACCACCAGTAGAAAAACCGCTCTTTGGCAGATACTGCTCTGTCGCGGGCAGAAATCGCCCTGCTGAACCGTAGGAGCTCCTCATGGCTGCGAGCGACGTCCGGCTCGTATTGAAGTTGCCTCTCGACTGTTCGGTGTGCGACGTGGAAGATGATAGGGCAGCCTTCCCCATCTTGTATCAGGCCTTTAGCGTCTAAATAGACGAAAGCTTCAGGTGGAATGAAGCCGTTAAGACGTACCCGTTCATGGTACATTTCATTTGGGTAGTAAGCCCCAAAGATCAGACTGTTGGTTGAAGTCATGCCTCGAGCAGTGTGACTTCGTATCAACTTGATAATAAAATTATCTATCCTTATAAGGTTTGCCTCGTTGTACAAAACCTCGTTGGGGTAGAATTTCTTGTACTGAGACTCTGGTGTTCGATATAAACGGAGGCAGGCCCGAAGACACTGCCTCTCGAACACCCTCATCTTTTCCATCTGGGAAGGACTCACGTTGAACCACACAGGACAACCATACACCATAATTGGCCGGATGAGGGCCATGTAGCAGATGACCTTCACTCTGGTGTCAAGTTGACTGCTGTAAAACAGCCCTCTTGCCATAGCGAAGGCCTTCTTAGCCCTGGTCAGAGCTGTATCTATGTGGATACCACCATACAGATACTGGTCCAACCAGATGCCTAGATATCTGACTACACTTTTTACAGCTAATGGCCGTCCTTGTGGGTCAACTATGCAGAACTTACGCCAGTTCATTTTCGTGTCCCTTGAGGCCCTGGACAACGGGGTTCTAAAAAGGATAGTTTCACACTTCTGGTAGTTGATTTTCAACTTCCAGTCGTCGCAAAATCGTTGAATTGTATCAAAGTCGCGTTGCAACAAGACATTTATTACCTCTACCTTCGGACCTGATCTGTACGCGATTAGATCATCGGCAAACGCTATGATGTTAGGCATAGAACCTACGAGATCGGTAATGAATATACTGAACAAGATCGGAGAACCAACAGCTCCTTGTTGCAGCCCATTTTTTATATGGAACACTGTAGTTGAAATTTCGTTGCCATTTTTCACAACAAACTTCCTAGCTGTGACCATGTCATAGATCATATATAGCAATGTTTTATTGATGCCGAGCCTGACCAACTTAAGGAAGAGACCTTCTAACCATACGGTGTCGAACGCCTTCTCCATGTCGATCAGGCAGGCTCCTGTACACTGGGTCTTGTTTCTATTCCACTGTATGTCGGAAACCAATTTAGACGCGGCATGAATTGTGTCGTGCCCCGCCCTGAAGCCAAATTGATTTTCCGGTATTATTTGCTTTACCTCAACCCATTCTTTGAGAGCTCTAATGACTATCTTCTCGAATACCTTGCTTATGCACGGAAGAAGACTTATAGACCGGAGATTTGTCGGGATGGAAGTATCTTTGTCCCGTTTCGGAATTGGCTGTACCACAGCTGTTTTCCAATGCTTCGGGTAATATGCATTACTCAGCGCATTGTTAAACAGTGTTGTGTATACATCCACCGCCTCAGAGGGTAGATGGCGCAGAACAATGTTTGGTATCCCATCAATTCCCACTGACTTCTTATTCTTCAGTGAGTTGAAGATACCCTGGAGTTCATCTTTCGAAATAAGGATGGAGTTGTTTCCATCGTCGGCGACAGCATTATTTGCCAGAAGATCGTCACTGAATCTGGTAAAACCAGGATTCTCGGATCGCCATTGACTTATTTCGTTCCGAAGATAGAAATGTTCTCCAGATCGTGGTTCGGACTACGAGTCTCGTTGACCGTGTACAATTTCTGGAAAACAGCACCAATTGCATTAACCTTCTCCTGGGGATCTTCCACTACGAAGAAGTCGTTGTCAAGCACTGCCCCATCTGGATCGATGCCAACTGACGTAAGTAAGTTCGCGTTGTCTGTTGTTCTGTCAAGTCGAACGCACTGAATGTCATTATGATCTCTCCTCCGGAAGATTTTATTTACTTGCGGGAACATGCTCGGGTTGTTAGATCTTACAGCCCGAATCTTATTGCCCCAGTGCAAGCTTACAGCTAGACTGTAATTTTGTCTTATTAATTGTTGGAGTACTTTGATCTGTGACATCAGAGAGCGAATCTCTGCACTCTGTGGATCTGTAAACCGCCTGTACAAGAGTTTTAGCCTTGACAGGAGTCTACTTTTTTGCACGTGAAGTGCGTCGATTTCAGAGTTCCGATAGATGTCGCCATAGTCGGTTTGTGACACCTTCGGAATCGTCCTATCCATTGTACGTTTAATGACCTCGTCCATTTGTGTGAGGTACCTGTCAACCTCTTCGTTCGTAAGGTTTCTGTTTGTGGGAGGATTGATCACACTCGAACTTATTTCTCTGGATAAGGCTCTAGAAAAACGTGGCCAGCGCACCTTATTATAATTATAAGGATGCGTTTGGGCATACTCCTCTAGTTCCTCCAGCTCGTTCGGGAGCTGTATTACCGCGGCGAGACCACAGTGATCACTGTCATACTCGACCGTAGTTAAACAGTTCCTCGTGCGTCGCTCCACGTTAAGTATCGTCAGTCGTTTGTCGATTAGCATCACATCCAGATAGGACCCACTTCGAGGAAAGGATGGTCTATCGGTTGCAAGCAAATCTAACCTGAACTCGATATTGTTCTGTTCCATCCACTCTAAGAGGGCGTTTCCTCTCTCATTTGGAACATTATTACCCCATTCACCGTGTTTGGCGTTCAAATCTCCGGCTAGGATATAGTAATTTTCTTCTGAGTTCAAGCGCAGGCTAGTGAAGAGAGCCTCGAGCTCCGAAAGAAAGTTAGGGTTTTGAGGCTCTGATGCATAAGCAGCGATCACATACAGCTTCTTTCCACCTTGGAGAGATGCGTGCGATGGATGCTTCTAGCTAAATCTACGTACTACATTGCTATAAACGACCTTGTGAAAAATGTTCTTTTTAATCAAGAGAGCGACCCCGCCACCTCGAGTGGATTGGGGTCGGTCTCTTCTGATTATGTGGTAATTTTTGTACCTGAGAATGCGCGTCTGGTTTAGCTTAGTTTCGCTAGCCATCAGCACGTCAGGATTGTGGGATTGCAACAAGTTTGAGAGCGTTAATTTTCGTTCGATCCTAATCAGCGAATTAACATTCACTCCTAGGATCTTAAGGGTTCTTACCTCGCGTGAGCCCATTATATCTGTGCGCGTTTGTTTGCGGGCAGCTGAGAGAAGAGGAAATCTACTCTAGCCGTCTGCGCAAGGAAGCTGGTCTGTAATTCGACCATCTGTTTCTGCAAGGCAATCATCTGCGCTTGCATCGACTGAATGGAGGACATTACGTCCCTGATAGAGGGCTCTGCCTCGGGTTGCCTGGCCATTGGGGCTGGGGCAACCTTCGGCACTGTCCGTTGTATCGGTTCTCTGCCTGCAACCATTTGGGCGTAGGAGATGGCCGGCGTAACAGTGGTAGCTAAAGCTCTGGCAATCGGCCTGGCTTCTACCTTCTTGTTTATCCTTGCTTCTTTTACTCTCTGCCGGAGTTCTTTTATTCGTGGACACCCCAGATAGGTTGCAGGGTGTCCATTTCCTCCGCAGAGTACACATTTGAGGAGCGTCTTATCCTCGACTTCATCCGTACCCAAAGGGCATTCCCCTTTGTTGTGGCTGAATGTGCAACGTGCGCAGCGGAACTCCATATTGCAGTTCTCCGCGACGTGCCCCAGCCTTCTGCACCTCGCACATTGAAGTACGTGGTCAGTTTTGTTTAATCTCTCCCATTTTACACTTAGACCGCCTACGAAACGGATTTTTCGTAGGTTGTCAATTTTCGTGCCCTGGGATACCTGGACTAAGAAGAAGGGAAGTGCCTTCTTCTTCGCTTTCGCTGCCGCAGTGCTGAAAGGCTTAACCCCTACGAACTGGACCTCGTCGCTCTCAACTTGGCGCAGCTTGTTGAGGAGGACCTTCGGATCCGTAGAGGGGTTTATGCCTTTGAGGAGCAATGTCTGTGGTCTTTCTCCTCTGGGGGTATAGGTGTAGAAATCAGCGTTCGCTGCCGCTAACTTCTCTTTTAAAAATCTAAACCCGTCCATTGTTAGGCAATGGACGGTATGAATTCGGGGAGTCTTATATTTAATGAAATAGGTCTTATTTTCTAGGGCCAACTCACACAAAGTCTCCAACTCATCCGTCCCCATGTCGAAGACGTTTATTGGTGGGCATCTGGTCTTCGGTTTTTGCTGTTGCTGCTGTGGCTCCTGTTGTTTCTGCTGCGTTGGCTGCTGTTGTTTCCGCTGTGTTGGCTGCTGTTGTCTCTGCTGCGCTGGCTGTTGTTGTTTCCTCTGTGATGGCTGCTGTTGTCTTTGTCGCTTTGGCTGCTGGTGTTCCTGCTGCTGCTTCATTAGCTGGGGCCTAATTTGCTGCACATTCTGCTGTTGCTGCTGCAGTTGGGCTGTTTGCAGCCGTTGCGCTGCCTTGGAAGTGGAAGACAGCGATTCTTGAGGTTTTTGCAGGTTTTCCTTCTCCTGTTGTGTGTGTCTCCTTTGCTGCAGCTTCAAAATATCGCTGAGCTGTTCCCTCTGTTTGGCCGCTTTCTCAGCAGCCTTTCTTTTTGTAGCCTGCTCATGGAGAAACTTGATGTGGGCGTCTAGTTTTGCCCTTTCCTCATCGAGCCTCTTGAGCTTTGTCTCCTCCTCCCTTATTTCTTCTTCCTCGTCGTCGGCGTCCGACGTAGCTAGGACCTTGAATGAGTTGTCGCTCCCTTTGTATGAGAATCGACATTCGTTGCCCTCAGATTCACATTGGAGGGCATCGATGTCAATTACTGCAGTTGGTTTTGTTGTTGGTTTTGTTACTGGTTTTGTCTTTGGCAGTGTTTCTTTGGTCGTCACCGACCCGCCTTTCGGTGCGACCGCTTCTTCCTCCGACGTCATCGTAGTTGTCCGCCGTTTCGTGAGATTGGGCTGCGGCTGCAGCCTCTTTCTCCTCTTCTTTGTCTCGGTAGACCGACTCGTGGGACTAGCCACGCGGATGCTACCGTCGCTGGTAATGTGGCCTGACGTCCCGGCCACCGGTGTTTTAAAATCACCCGATTTACTGAGCTCGGGACGCTCGTCACTCTCCATTGCTCTCTCACTCACACTTTGTGTCTATTTATTGATTAATTTAAAAAGAAAAAAATTTTTTTTTAAATTTCGTCGGGATTCGAACCCGCGATTCACAAGTCACTGCACTCTTGCTCTTTTTTTTTTTTTTTTAGTTTAAAATGTATTTTTTTATTTGCACTCTTGCTCTACTAACTGAGCTACCAATCGCTTTTGAATTCACTGTCTTAATACTTTATACCAATCACTGTTCCTTACTTGCGAAGCCGAAACACGTGTATACTCCGCGGAGGTCTGTGAATGACTGAGGTGATCTGTAAGATTTAGGGGGACAAGGACATGGCCGACGACAAGAGCACCAGCTTCAACGCCCCATCCTGCGGAAAAAAGATTCTACCTAATGCTAGAAATATCATATCAATGCTTAAAAACTTTCGCAATATTTTTTATGAAACGCGCTTACTTTTTTAATGCGCCCACTAGTACGATTGTCCACTGTTGTGACATACAGCAGAATTCGTGGACGACGACGACCTTCCCGACGACGAGGTTGGGTTGCTCCTGTGTCCACTTGCCGCGACCTAGCAAGCTCGTCAGGTAATCCCTTGACCACTTCTGCCAGAACTGCTGCTTGAGATAGCATACAAGCTTTCATTTTTTAAGCAGCTTGTTGCGAATTCCGGCAGGTGCTCTGGTGGCAGCACTCTTAGTGGCCTTCCATTTAGGAGGTGTGCGGGTGTGAGCACCTAGCCGTCGTTAAGATCTGTGCTTAATGTTGCAATGGGCCTTGAAATGAGCACCGCCTCGACTTCGGCGAGAACCGTGAGCAGTGCCTAGTTCGTTAGGAGTGCGCTTTCTGCTGTCCGCTGCAGTAGACCCTTCGCCGACTTCACTGCCGCTTCCCACAGACTGCTAAAATGAAGAGCCCTCGGTGGAATGAAGGCGAAGTTGAAGCCTGCTGCGAATCGGTGAACAGCTTCCTGTCCTCGCTCGAACTACATCCTGGCTTCCTGTAGCTTCCTCTAAGCTCCCACGAAGTTCGTTCCGTTGTCACAGTGTATGGTCTTTGACGAATAAAGAACATTTTAAGGCCAAAAGTAAAAGAATCGGCAATGTATAGCCTTGGTGAACGAAAAACACACAAATACATTTTTAATGGTGGTCGACCAGGAATTTTTAATGTTGTGTACACGGATCACAAAAATCAACGTCACATGTCAGAAAGGGTCGTTGTGCTTTAACGCTATCAGCTGGAAAATTATCCATGATTTGGGTCAGCAGTTTCGGCCGGTATCTAAAGCAGATTGTCGTTCAAACCATGCACATTTTAAGTAATAATTGGTTAAGGAGCAATATATGAGCAAAATTTTGGAAAAGTTTTTTTTGCAGAAAATAAAGCGATACTGCAAAGACAGGCGAGTTTCAAAACGATACCATTTGCTAAATTTTAAGACCATGCATTATTCGCAAAGAGCTCTTGATCACGATGCCACTATTCGGGACTCCGGTAAAACTGATTTAGTAGTTTGCACCGTAGTACCATAAGCACTGTACAGTGTGGTCGATGAACCCCTTACTCATACGGATCCTGTATCGGATTTCAGCTAGAAGTTGTGATAACTTACATTTCTGCAACAGCAGGGTAATGTAGATGACATTGAAATCGTCGCTTGTTCTCACCAGGCCATTGTAGAAGCAATTTTGGCGATTGAACAACACGCGAAGAAAACCGTTCTCGAAGTGAACAAAATACATGCTGTGAGTTAAAAATCAGATCAGGCCGAATATGTTGTCATTATATGAAATAGAAAGCTCAATTGGAAACAAAATTCACTAGAGGGAATATAGAAAGAACAGCATTGCTCTACACGTCAAAAAGGAATTTAAGTACGAGTAGGGCGGAATCAACCCCAAGATGACTGGATGGCTACACACCGCAGTCATAAGACTCATGCTACTATATGGCCGGCGCTGGAGAGAGCCAGCTACGCAAAGATGATAAACATGGTCTGAAGCATGGCGTGTTTATCAAGTACAAGCGCATTGTGCATCCTCAGTGCTTGCAACACATCACTATTGGCACTTTAGGCATCTGTAGGAAAGAATTTACAGCAAAATCGGCCCTGAGACTGAAAGCACTCCCACCATGGAGCCATGAGCACAAGCACACATGTCACGCCAATATATTTAGAGAACCTGCAGACTACTTAACCCCAACCAACGGCTTTTATGTCAATTATAAAACCACTATGCAGAGTAGACAAGCGACGAACTCGATACCGAACAATAACTACGCCAAGGAAATCACCACAGGTGGATCTAAGACCGGTAGTAGAGCGGATCGGGTATATACTCGGAACATATCCAGATTCAGTCAATCTTTAAGACTTTTAGGAATGTAATCTTCTTCTGGCAAAAATATCGGCTGTTCGTGAAGCCACTTTACAACTGTTGATGAGGGGGATATCGAATGTCACGTCATTGACAGTCAAGCAGCAATGGCAGCATTGGATCACCATTTTTAAAATACAAATCTGTAAGACTCTGCCGTATGTCTCATAATCAGATATCAAAACATTGCAGCCTGACGGTGTGCTGGGTCCCTGGACATAGAGACGGGCGTCGCCAAACATGAACCTAAGTCTATAAACCGCTAAAACCTAAGCAACCTAGTTGAAGTCCTCACAAGAGACTGCGCAATGAGTAGACACGCCGCAACATTAGGATTAACGTACAACGAGTCTTGTACCAGATGCATGGACGAGGAAGAAGAGGAAAATGCACCGGCAACTGCCCTGCACTGCCAAATGTGAGAATAGACAATTTAACAGGGCAAACGTAAGCTCCACAATTGTCACCTTGGTAGACATCCCACATATCATCACACTTGACCAATCCAAATACAACTTTGTTCCGTCGATACAGCCGAGTTCAAAACTACTGATCCGGTGGAAAAAAGGCATGCTTTACAAGACGCTTATTCTTCCAACATTACTTAAAGCAGATGAATGCAAAACAAAAGTCAAAACAGATTGATGGTTACTTCGAAAGAAAAATTCTACGTTGGTCCTAGTTTAAAAGGCATTTTTTTTTATTGTTTATCTAATAGTATCTTAAAACTAGGTATAAAACGCTTAACCTAGGCACGACAGAATAGAAATCTTATAACTACTTACTGGCTCTATGCGGGCGCTCTAAGCTAAACTAGTAATATATTTGTTTTTGCCTTTCGTCGTCAATGCCACTACGTTGGTCCTTTTCATATGGAGATGATCAGAGTGAAGTCCCTAACGACGCAGGAATGTTTCATAACAAGTTTAGTAGTGTAGGGGGATTGTTTGCAAACGACAAGATTTAAGAAGCTTTTTATAAAAAATTAGTCCACCTTAAGTGAGGACTAAGGAGGAAAAAGGTGATGTCGTTCGTGGTGTTCAATTCAGAAATATCCACCATTCCTTGTATTCGTATCAAATAAAAAACTGCATAAGTGTAACTCATACATGACAAATTTCTGAAAATAATCCCTGACTTCAAAGTGTAACCGAAACCATTACCCGTTCCGCATATTTTTAAAGTACCAAAAATATTTTTCCTTTTCTCATAATCTCCTTATTTATGTCCCAAAAATAAATATGAACAGTATTTCCGATGTTTTGATTGGATTTTGTGTTGAAGAATGAAATTTGCAACTCACCTGAAGTTAGGTACGCTACCAAAAACGGCACAACATTATTAGGTTAATGCTTACTTTGAACTTTGATTTGAGTTGACATCATCATCATCATCACCTTTTCATGTTCCACTAAAGGGGTTGCGGGAACAAAGCAAATGAGAAACCTCCAGGGCGCTCGATTCTCCATCTACTCTAACTTATCAGGAGCCATTCTTAAGCGCAATCAGCCGACTTTATGAACTTGATCCAACCTCCTCGCTCTGGGTCTGTCGAGCGGTCGCTAATCTGATGGAATTGAATCTAAGGCAGGCCTCGGAAGTCGTCATGAATGGGACATCCATACCGTGTGACCAAACCAATGAAACATAACGCTTTCCATTTGAACATTGAGTTCCATTCGATCGGCCTATCCGGCGATGACTTACCCTCTCCACTCTCCCAATTTGAAATATTCCTCGTATCGGCTGTGCTGCAACTTCCTTACTTTAGGTGGCGCTACAGTCTGGGGTGGACCTGGGTCTTAACCAACAAGCGTCTCCTACCAGCTCGATCTTTAGCTAGCTGTCTCCAGTTTCGCACGCATAGTTGGTTGAGGTCCCTTTCCACTTGCGTGCGCCACGTGAGTCGCGGTCTTCCTCTACTGCGTCGGGGTGGATTCGAAGACTTTTCGTGCCCGAGGATTGGTCTGCATCCGCTCTCCATGACCTAGTCATCTCAATCGTTGGATCTTCACTCTTCTGGCTAAGTCGATGTCGCTGAACAACCCGTATAGTTCGTCAAGTACTCCTCCTCCTGTCACCATCTATGCAGACGGGACCGAAAATCACTTAAAGAATTTTCCTCTCGAAGCAACCTAGAGCAGCTTCCAATGCTTTTGACAAAGTCCATGCCTCCGCGCCATATAGCAGGACTGGGACGATGGAGGTCATGTAAAGCGTTACCTTGGTTGTTAGAGGTGTTGGCTTTATTTAAAAATTGCTTTCTTAGCCCAAAGAAGCAGCGATTGGCACGATTTATTCTTTGTTTGATTTCAGCGCTGGTGTCGTTGTCTGAATTGATATCAGCGCCTAGGTAGACAAAGTTTGCGACCACCTCAAAGTTATATCTGTCTGCTGTGACGTTCTGACCGAGACGTCGGTGTTGGGTGTCCTTTCTAGACAGCATATACGTGGATTTACCCTCGTTAACTGCTAAACCCATTTCCGAGGCCTCCATTGCAATACCCACAAAAGCGCCATCGACATTACGCTGCGTTCTTTCGATAATGTCAATATCGTCGGCATATGCGAGTAGTTGGACGGAGTTCTGAAAGATTATTCCTCTGGTCTTGGCATTCGAGTTTTGAACAATTCTTTTAAGAAGGATGTGGAAAAGGTCGCATGACAGCGCGTCGTCTTGTCTCTCAAAGGTCTCGGATGTCAAAACTAGACATTGCTCTGTATAGCTCGTCTCTATAGATGCTATCATAGGCGGCCTTAAAATCGATGAAAAGGTGGTGGGTTTCGATTTGTTGCTCCTGGGTTTTCTCCAAAATCTTCCGTAGTGTGAATATTTAGTCAATGTTGGATTTTCCTGGCCTAAAGCCGCAGTGGTATGGACCGACCAGGTTGTTAAGAAATGGCTTTAGGCGTTCACACAGTACAGCGATAAGATTGTGTTCTGCAACACTCGGTTCATATATAGAACACAATGAAAAGGAGAGGCGACAAGACGCATTCTATTGATTGATTTACTACAGTTAACTCGAACACAGCAGCTACAGTTGACGTAAGGAGATTCAATTGCACTCAACAGGGTCGGTCGTATTCCTTTTCAAATCTACAAAGCAACTTTAGATCGGTTAAGCATACTCCCAAGGGAGTGCTCGAATACTCCCGAATGTACGTCTGCCGGAATGAAAGCGGCACTGGTCACCTCCCAACCTGAAGTCAATCATAGCTTTAGAATGGGCCTCCAACACCTTAGAGAGGGCTTTAGGAGGAAGACTTAAAAAAGATATGCCCCTAAAATTGGAGCATTCTTTTTGTTTTCCCTTTTTAAAATAGAAACAAACACTCTAGTCTGCTAATCGCGAGGTATGTATAACCAAAGGAGAGGTCCACAAGACTCCGTTTTCACCCATCGCCTTAAGCATTTCCGGCCGAATTTTGTTCACATCAGCAAACTAGCCCACTTTTAGGACCTTAATGACTTCCTCCACCGTTTGACTTTTCTCTGCCCCCACTTAAGACTACAGGTTTCAGCAGCCACGAAAAGTGCTTACTCCATCTGCGCAAGATGTCCACTCATTGGCAAGAAGCACACCATCGTTTGATTTGACTCTTTCAATGATATTAAACTTCCTTGCTCTAAAAGTTTGCCAGAAAACCTTCTACGCAGATCTATGGTAGCTTTCCAACTTTTCGTCGAAATCTTTTCAAGACTGGTCTTTGGCTTATCGCACAGAAAAATTGCAAGTTCTTCGTACCGCAGTGCACCGGTCAAGATGAGCATAGTTCCCCCAGAGAATCCAGTCCCTGTAGGTCTTGTTCTGCTCTCTGATGGCTTCTTTAATTCCGAGTGTTTTTCACCACGCAAGTCTTTTCTCACTATCGGACTTGAGTTGATTCCTCCTTTTTAAGTGGACTACCAGCAAACTTCATTTAAACTTGCTGCCTTTAGAGCGTTACATACCAGTCATAATTTAAAATATTATACCAATTTTTATGAGGGAATTTGTGTAAAACTGTTTAAATGAGGGTCGACATAAGACCGGCCTCATTTCAATTTTATGTTTAAGAAGCTCTCTCCTTCCCCGCAGGTCGATGTACCCCTACAACAACTAAGTGCTCTTAGTACGCACGTCTCTTAAATAAACAAATGTAAGTAAATTTATCACATCATCAAAAATAATAAGCCGACAGATATAAACCTAGAAGCTGAGTTTTAATATCTGCAATATACTTTGACTGCCGAATTCCGTGTACATAACGTCAATTTAGTTCGTAAATAAGCCTTGATAGATACACTCAGACGTAGGGACGCACAAGCACATTCGAGGAAGTATACAGAAAGTAAAAATAACAATAACTTGATGACTGTAGAGATGTGTCATCGCGCCTTTTCTCGGGTGACATCATTGTCACTGGTATGAATTGCCATTACTCCTGCTGTCATCAGTGTTGACGACCGTTTATTGCTGTGTATTGTCTCAATTTGTGTTGAAGAAAGGCGCCAGGTAGTCGCCAAATATGTACTTCACGCGCGGATAATTAGACGCACTCAACACAGGAATTAATGATTGATTGGTGTAGGAAATGTTTTCTTCTGTCGAATGATTACATATTTTTGATTTTATTTTATAAAATCGATGACCCATGTCTTGTTGCCAAAATATTTAACGTAGATTGTTAATGCAAATGTGCGTACACGTGAGGTTGAGCTACAGTCCGGAATGGAACTCAATCAACAAACGTCTCTAGCTAGTTCGATCTTTTTGCAGGCAGACGCATAATTAGTAGAGGTCCCTTTCTAGTTGGGTGCGCCACCGGAGCGCAGTCTTTCTCTACTGCGTTGTCGCTCGGTGTTAAATTCGAATGTACGAGGGGTGCTCAATATATGTATTCTCGGTATCGGGGTGAAGCTGTGGTTTATACTTGACTTATTTATCAAGTACAAATTATTTTAGTGCATTCATGTAAAATTTCTTATAAATGCGATAATTAATTCGCGTTTTATCTCTAGTAAAACAGAATCATAATGGCAAGCATCAAAAAGTCGAAAAGCTTGTTCTTGAGGATGCCCGAATAAAGGTGAAAATGATGGCAAAGATCACCAAGCTTTCAATTGGTACCATTCGCACCATTCTTCATGACCATCATGACCTTTCGAAGGTCAGTGCGAGGTGGGTGCGATGAATGCTCACAGCGCCTCAGAAAAAAGTGAAAATCGCATGCTGCAGAGAACTTTTGGAGATGTGTAGTGAGAACGCGGACGGTGTGATGGATCAAATTGTTACTGGGGACGAAACATGGGTCCACCGCTATGACCCTGAAAGCAAACAAGAGTCCATGCAGTGGCATAAAAAAGGAACAGACCCCGCGAAGAAGTTCAAAGACACTCCGTCTGCCGGGAAGGTCATGGCCACAGTTTTTTATGACTCAAAGGGAAACTTGCTCATTGAGTACAGAAAAAAATGAAACCACCAACGCCACTTCCTACGCTTCCATTTTGCATGATTTGCGGGAGGAAATTAAAAAGAAAAGACGGGGTAAACTCGCAGCGGTGTGTTGCTTCTTCATGACAACGCTCCTGTTCACTCGGCGCTAGTTTCCAAGGCTGCTGCGCGAGATTGCCATGCCACTAGTGCTTATATCCTGTTTCCGGATTTGAAAAAATGTCTTCGTGGAAAAAAAATTTTCAGATGATGAAGAACTCAAGTCGTCAATAAATGGGTATTTTGCAGAGAACGAGGAAATTTATTTTTTAAAAGCTTATCTCAAGATGTAACAATGTTATATGATGTTAGGGGAGATCATTTTGAAAAATAAAAACAATTTAAATTGAATTCGCATTTTCTTTCATATCGTATTCCGGGCTGAAGTATGGATGTCCATTGTCTCTGTATGACATAGCGATCTCAATCATCGGATCTTTTATTTTCTGGCTTTGCCACTGTTTAAACGAGGACGAAGATCATCTGATTTTAGTCTCGAAACAGCCATAGCAACCTTTTACAATTTCAACAGAGTCCATGTGACGTGTTGAGGTGTTTTAGCATGGTGTACATAATAATAATAATTGAGTGGCACTACAGCCCACAACGGACCAGGGCCTAGCTTCTAAAACAACTACTCCTTTTATGGGCGCCACTGTTCTCTCACGAATAGAAGGGACCTACAGTTTTATGCCGACTCCGGACGGTCAGATTTGAGAAGCTTTTCATAAACAATTAGTACTCTTTGAGTGATGTAGCAACTCGAAAGGGGTGGTGCGAGGTGCCCGGGAATCGAACTCAGACTTTCGGCGCGGCGGTCAACGCACTTACCACTACGCCACGGCGACCACAACAAGCATCTGCTATTTGTTAAAGAAACGTTATTAAAATTGTCCATCCAAATTGGTTGGTTCATCTCAATCGGAAAACTTCGTGGAGTAAGCTAGGTGAACCAGATCAAAGCTGGTATTCTTCAAAAATAAAGCTATGTTATCAGTGTGGGATTGCAGAAGAATTGTCTTCTTTGAACTTTATCCACTCAACTGAACGATCAATTCAGAGTCTTCTTTGAACAACTAACAACATTGAGCAATGCAGTGGAAGAAAAGCGACCCGAATTAACAAATCGAAAAGGTGTATTTCATCATGACACACATCTTTGGTCACTTGGCAAAAATTGGTTGAAACGTTTTGCCACATCCATTATATAATCCTGACATTACACCAACTGATTACTTTTTATGTCAATCTTTGCAAGGCTCCTTGAATGGTACAAATTTCGATTTTAATGATGATGTCGAATGGTACCAATCAAAATGGATAAAACCCATTGCTCAAAATGGTTAGTTACTTAGTCTCCAAGACTGTTCATTATCCACTTGTGCCGTAATACTTATCTTATTTCTCAATGGCGTGTCAGTCATTTTCAATTATTTTAAGATTGTAGAACTCACGAACCTTTTCCTGAACTCGCTGCCATCCCAGAGTTTTTTCTGGGAATCATTAAAAGGCCCAACACATCAGAGGAAGCTCGCCTGATCGCTATTTGACAACGGTTCCGTTTTTTGACTATTATTCCATCTGGTACGGTATGGCATTTAAAATGATTGCAGTCCTCTACAAACCCTTTATCTTCGTGACTGAAAGTAATAGCCAGCAAGCCTAGAACGAACGAGCTATTCTAATCAAACCAAAACACGATTTCATCTTTGTACAGCTCCTGGGGTAACCTGAGCCACAACCAACATGCCTTTCATCAGGACCTTTACCCAACTGTATCCAATTTTGTTTGGTCATTCGAGAGAGGGCTTTTTAGTTCCATTACCGCTTAAATCAAAAGAAACAGAGATAAACGACTAATGTTGCCCCCATTAGACGAGATACCCCTACCCCAATAGAGGCGGTCCTACACTGCTTTGATGATCTTGCTGCCAACTCAGATGTCTTGAAGGCACGTACATACTTTAATTTGCCCTCATTTACAGCTGGACCTATTTCAACTACATTTGTTTGTAGACAACATCTACAATTATTACCGGATCACTGCGTAAGTAAAATTGCGTCAATTTTGTCCGCATTAGCCAGCAACTGTATGAACTTTTTAAAGATTGTGCCCATTGTATTGAAATTAGATAATTGATTTGCAAAGAATTTTAAATTTCACAGAAGAATTTATCTAACTGTTCTGGCGCAGTGAAAATGAAACTCAGCCAAATCATCAACCATCTACCTATTTTACTTCTATCTATGACCAAATTGGCAGCCGGAGCCTGGTAAGAGTCTCAATTAACACGCTGATCGTCCTAGTTTCAATTTTGAGATTTTTTCTCAGCACAACCTCTTTCGAGTTACTCACAACACTCAGAGAGTATTAATTGTCTATAAGAAGTTTCTCAAATCTCGCCTTTCCGAGTCGACATTAAGCTGTAGGTCCCTTCCATTTGTGATAGACCAACACAACGCGCAAACGCTAGGAGTTGCGCATTGTGTGTTTTAAAACCAATTTTTTATGCTTTAACTTCTCATATAATTCGCAGCAGGGTGACCATTCTTTTATTTCAGGTGATTATAAAAGGGTCCTTAACAAGCTGATCTTCACTGTGTCTATTTGCCAGTTCGATGGTCAACTAACAATTATCCCTTGAGTACTACCCAAGAAATCAATACTCAATACCCCCAAAACCAACATAAAACCACCAAAGTAATGAGTTCCATAAAATAATTTCAAAAGATCGATAACGCATAAAATACCGCCCAGAATAAACCCCTAAATCAAACCACGGCTCCCCCCACATTGTGTATATTCAATAAAACCGAAGAACGTATGTCCCTCCTATGCGCACTCTCTGTCACGTTCTCGGTTCAATTCAATAACGAATTTCTGCGAAACTACATCACGACAACAGCGTTTATCGATCGTCAACCCATTAAATTGCGAAACTTTTCAAAGCACCCTCCAAATGCGGTTGTTTAACGGCCAAAGTTCGCCTTTAATGGATTCCTATTATAGCGAGTATTTGAGACGGCGCACATTCTAGTTATGTACTTTTTGTGAGCTGCTCCCGCCTGCCCGCCCGTCCGCTGTCCACGATAATTAATTTGTTCGCTGGTCCTGCCTTTATTGCGGCCATAAATTTTTATCCCGAAAAATATTACAGAATTCACTGCTCATTTGTTTCGCATTATAGGTAAGTGGCGACCATACACGGCGGACATCGTCGCCGTTTGTTGGGAAATTCCATTTGGATGTGACATTAAAAATTTAACCCCCAAACAGGTATTCATTTCAGACTTTTATCGCTGCGAAAAAATATGCTTTTAATCGGCTTGTGGCATACACTTACAACGAGATGAGGTCAGAGGTTTCAGAGCGAATAAAAAGAAATCTATTAATGAAACCGCCGCAGTGCTGAGATGAGTTAGAAATCCAGCGAATTAACTGAAATGTGCATTTACTACAAAACTTATGTTTCGGAGATATAAAACTAAACCATAAACATTTATTTTTGATCAGAAACAATTAAGGCGATTATCAAGCAACCTCAAAAACTAAAAAGAGGAACCCGACCTGTAAAAATTATGGACCTATCGTGCACTCCAACATTGTCCATTATATGTATACCGGATGATGTGACTGGATTTCAGAGTCAAATCAGATGCACAACACTATGACTAGTGTGAACAGAATCACTGATGGCACTAAGGTCCATTTACGGCGTAATGACGGTTACCAGGCCCAGGTGTTGAGGGAACCTGGACTGGTAGTGACAGCTTGACCAGAGGCTATCTTCCGGTGCCGCGGGAGGTCAATAGCCCTTGGAACTTCGGTATAAGCCTGACAGTTGTAAGCTCCCCTTGTAGGAGTCTCGTGGTGGCTCTGGCCTAAAACCCGCGGGCAGAGTCAAGGATATAGTACTGTGCTGCCTAGTCTGGACCAGATTGTTCACTTTTCAGGCCAGACTGTTAGGGGACTTTCACTGCGCAATGTAGAAATAGAATAGAAAGTAGAATTGCATTCTCAGCCGGGTGCTGCGACCCAGAGAGTGGCAGAAGTTTTAGAAAAACCTCTCTCCAAACTAAGGCGACGTCGCTTAAACACGATCTTATTTGGTATTTGGGCAACTAAGGCGTCTAATCTTGCGTCATCAACGGCTCTTGGGACAATGGACCCCGTGATATAAGCTGTTAAGACAGGTGATCACGATAAACTTAATCCCACATCTGTCTAAAGCGGATGTCCATTTTATAAGTCTAGTTAGGATATAAGGCCTGATTGGTATCTATTTTTTTTTACTTGCAGTACAATAGTAACCCTAACTTTATTAATTTTAAAATTAAGTTAACAGGTTAAGAATTTCATTAAATTTAATCGCAATTCGAATGCTCTCATCGTAGGCCATCGTACATATGTCATTATAGGAAATCTGTCTGGAATAACTTGCTCATGTCAAAAATTCTCACTTTTTTGAGTTAATGAATATTTGAAGCAAATAGTTCCCTTTCCTCGGTTAGATTAGAGCGGTTTCCAGTGAACAACCACACTCGTCCGCCATTGTTGTAATTCCGCTCGAACAGCTCCCTATTGTCCTTTAAAACTAATGTGAGCGTTCTAAATACTTTTCCACATACCAATGTCGCTCAGATTAACTTGGGCATTTTGTTCTTCCTTCCAGCATTGAGCTATAAGGTATAGAGAACGCTGATAAGGTACAGAGGTCGCTCAAGATTGTGCTGTGGTCAAATAGCCTTGGTTGTAAAACAAGTTGGGCACTCTGACCATATTTCGTTTTGCTCTTAGAATTTTCTTGTTTTAAAAAGGTGTCTTACAGCAACGAATGGAATAGAGACTATGCCACTCCCGAACGACATTGATGACAAGTTTATTCTAGTCGCATTTTAAAATACTTGACCTTCTCGTTGAAAGATAAACGGAACTTGAGAGAGGTATTAATTTGTGACCGCCTATGGTTTCAACGGCACATTGAGTATCTGAACAAATGCTTTCTTCGGGTATAGAATAGTTCTTCAGCCACGACAATACCTCCTCTTTTGCCATAATTTCTTCCTAAAAGGCACAACAGTATGTTGGTAAGTTGACGGATCTTCATCTGTAAACATAAAGCGTAAGTTTTCCAGAAAACGTTTAAACATAGTCCGGACTTTTCCGTTCTACCGGTTCAAAAATGAGTTGGGGAAGGACCCATTATCGGATACAAAAGTGGCCGTAACTCAGTTTGGACCATGACTCAATGGATTTGAGTCTGATTACCATATGAACTGCTATGATTCCCATCTTATCTAGAAGATTCAGCAGCGGAAGGAGAAGGAGCAGGTCCAGTGTGGCGGAAGGTGTACTTTTCAGATATAAACACTGCTTAGGCTTTGCACTTGAGTATGTCCTTTTATACAGGGCAGCCCTTCAGATGAAGATGCCGTACAATAGCATCTAACGAACTACTACAGGGTGGAGCCAGTGTATCATTCAGAGATTCTTATAGCGATACAGTCCTAGAGTCGATTTTGGGATGCGTTTAAAATATTAGTTTTCTAGCTTAATTTGCTTCTGATATGAGGCCCAGAAATCTAGAATTTGCTTAAAATTTTAGAGCAATGTTGCATACTGCTTGCGTGTCAACGGGTAGAGTTAAATAATATGTACGAGAACTTAGAGTGCACCGAATGTAAGATAAAGAATCCCAGCTAAACAAAAAACAGATATACATACCTCTATGTGCGATGAAGAAATATCTCAACATATGGATAAAGTATGAAGTCGAAGAGGTGATATGGCAGGAAAGAAGTTCGAAAGCTTTACCGAAAAGTGAAACAACAGCTATACGGTGGATATAGGGTTCGGACCGAAGCCTGCCGGGACTAAAATGGATAACTAGTAGTAAAGTCGCAATCGATGCTGAGAATCTGGAAGAATCATTTTTGTGGACTCCTTAACGGCGATGACGGCCCAAATACCGCTATAAGAGAGCATGTTGCACTTAGTCGAACAAAGCTGCTGGAGCGGATGGACTGCCCGCAGAACTATTCAACGTATCTGGAGATGACCTTGTTGTCCGCATGTACCAGCTCATCTGTAAGATACGGTCGGAGGAAAGCATGCCCGATGAGTGGAATCATTGCGTTGTTTGTCTGCCCACAAAAAAGGACAGGTTTGTCTGCCCCACATCGACACTCATCATCTATTCGTCGATTTCAAGGCAGCATATGATACTGTGCATAGAGACGAGCTATACAGTTCCATGTCTAGTTTTGGCATTCCTACAAAGATTATGTAGGATGACGTTGGAGAGCTCTCGCTGCTCCGTCAAGGACCGGAACGAACTCACCGAAACCTTCAATGCCAAAAAAGGTTTTAGACAACTCGACGCACTGTTATGTGAATTTTCTAACATCATCCTTGAGAAGGTCGTGCGTAACTCACACGTCAACACCAGCACGATCTTCTAAAAGTCAGTTCAATTGCTGTTTAACGACATTGACGTGATTGGACGAACACAAGGACTTCGTCTACCTCGGCTCCGCGGTAAATAGGGACAATAACACCAGTACTGAAATGACTCTTGCCAGTCGCTGTTTTATTGGGCTCATGAGGCAATTGTGTAATAAGGCCCTCTCTTGAAGTGCTAAGCTGGCTTTATATAAAACCTTGATCATCTCAGTCCTACTCAATGGCGCAGACCCCGGGACGCTTCTAAAAACGGATGAGGAAGCCCTTAGTCTGTTCGAGAGAAAAGTTTTGCGTGTGATTTTTGGTCCTGTTTGCGTTGATGGCATCTCATTTAACGACGAGCTCTATGGGCTGTACAGCGACATGCGCCTAGTTACGCGTCTTCGGATACAACGCTTAAGATGGCTAGGTCATGTAGAGCGAAAAGTCTTTAAATCTGATTGATTGGGCAACGCAACAGAGAACGGCCTAGGCTAAGGTGGCGCACTGGCTGCAGCTGGCGAAAGACCGTGCTGGCTGGAGAGGCATCTTGGTTGAGGCTCAGGTCCACCCGGACTGTAGTGCCACAAGACATCGTTAAAGCAAAACGTATACCAAATTGCAAGAAACAAAAATAGATGAAAATGAACGATAATGAATAATTATTAATCCTTACCACCCCGGCACCCCTGGAACAGGCTTCATGACACGGGTAAGACGGCTAACTTTGAAATAGGTCGTGTGAATGTTCCCGATGCAGTTGGTATTGTTGTGACCCTTACACGATCATCAGCACCAGGGTATACAGCATGGACGCTACCCAATAGCCGTTTGATAGGCGGTAGGTTGGGTTCTTTCATCACCACTAAATCAACATTACTTGTGTTTCTTGTCGGTTTTTGCCATTTTGGACGTTCCTGAAGTGTTGTCAGGTACTCAGAGTTCCATCTCTTCATCCCTTGTTACGATGGTGGAGGATCTAGCGCTCAGGAGGTCTCTCGTGTACATTACCTCCGCGACGCCTCTAGTGGAACATGCGGGCTTAAGACGATGATGATGATGATTATGATGATGATGACGACCTGAAAAAAATTCCCTATAATTTTTAAAGACTTCAACTTCTTCACAGTCAGGCACAACCCACTTTTTCACCACCCTGTTCACAAAGTCTACACAAAAGACACACCAAAAACAATGAATGTAGTTTGCATTCGAGTCAAAATTCACTCGAAAGTATAGAGTGCCAAAATTGAGGCCTTTCTTCAAAAAGTACTGTAAGGGTCGTTGTGCACCGAAAATGAATCGAAAGCGAATCAAATTGTTTCTAAGGTCGTTTAGCGACAACCCTGCTCTAGTCCCTTCTGAACTACAGAGTAAGTATGGACTTCTAAAGTGTAGCTCTGAATTCACTTCTTCTTCCTTCATATGAAAGCCAACAATGTGCTGTTTCAGTCTTTAAATCTTACAAGCACATTTGGTTAGCAACCTCACTAGAGATTACTATATTGTACTCCACTCAAAATAGCGATTTTCCGAGATTTTTATTCAAAGGGGAATTAACACATTCCACAGGAACTGGTTCGCTACCTTGTAATACCCCACAAATCGTACTTTAAAAAGATGTGGCCTTACATGAGACACGATAGAAAATCACGCCATTTTCGATTGTCGTGCGTATTCGCTGCACGTGCGTTAATTACATAAAACACTAAATAAATCATATCGTCGTGACTTAAATTAACCAATTGGCCGGTCCTCCTCACACCCGACCGCCATCTAGACGCGCTTTGCTCCCGCTAAAGAGTTGAACTCATTCCGCCCAAATGACGGACGCCATAACACAGCCAACACACACATGAGCATAATTAATAGCACGAAGCACAAAGAGATTCAAAAAATAAAAAAGAATCCATTCAACTCGCAACGAGCACTTGTATCTCTTGTCCTCGGATGCAGCACCACCAGCAGCAACTCCACATACTAAGTGGCACAAGTGGTGTGCCACCGCATTTCTCCGCATTCCATCTCGCATCCATTATGAGATCTCTTCAAGTCTGTGTGTCCAATGACCCAGTTCGCCAAAAAGTGCTGCAAATAAAACGCAAACATAAAATAAACAGAAACGAAGAGATATTCTCTTTGTCTCTTTGTATTCGGTCCGCGCTCGTGTGTGGGTCTGTCACAAAAGACTCGTTTGCCTATAAAGCGACTCATGAATGTGACTTCCTACGTGTGTGTGTGTGGACGCTTTATATTTCCTATTTCGCCCCAAGCCGGAGATATCTCCACTCCAAACTGGATAGCTGCAGCCAGCGCTGGGAATAGGCGCTGTACCCACTCAATCCGTAGCCTTCCGCCGCGCGCCGCCGTGTCAGTTCATCTAGATGCGAGATCTATCGCCATCACTGCTTTGTTCGTGTCACGAATTCTACTGCAGGTCGAATTCGCGATACTCAGCCGAACATTGATCTCACCTCGTCGTTCGTCGCGGTGTCGTGTTCTTGCTCGGTTCAATTGTAATGTCGCCATGTCGAGGCAGTGCGCCTCAAGTGCGGCCTAGGCAGCCTCAAATTTGTTAAGCGAGATGTTGCACAGACCTATCGGGAACCGTTCCCCGGGAAACAATGAGAATTTGACATTTTACGAGCACTCAGTGATCGATGTGGGTACGGGCACGTTGCGGAATGTGCACAATGCGCATGGTTTCGACCCAATTTCTGGTCGGCTGGGACTGTTCGATTGGGAAATGGAAACATATTTGGATGGATTATTAGCGGGGAGCTAATGGCACGCCATCGATGGTAATTAGGTAAACGACTGCACGTTCGCCGGACTCCGGTGATGGCGGTACTGGTGGTTTCCGCGGCGATGCTACAGCTATGGTGACGCCTTTGTGAGAAAACCACTCCTTTGGTAATTATTTGAAAGTTCAATTTTAATGTTGAGTCGAAGTGTTCACAAAAGGTGTGTGTGTGGCTTTACTGTTGAAGCTCCATTTATTGTAATTGGCTTGAATTCCGATTGAGTCTGTTACCAACAGTCGGGCAAGGCGATCGAAAATGGGTTACGCTTCTCGTGTTCATCTCGAAACTCATATTGAATTGTTGCGATAAATGTAACAGCTGTGCAATACAGCAATCTGAGGTCGTGACTGAATTTGTAACAGCAGTCGTCGAGCGGCGGTTATTTAGATGCAAATGAAACTCATTGCCAGCGACTTTTACTTTAATTTTGTTGTGCTTGTACAGGTGGCAATTGATTTCGTCATCGATTCTGAAACTAGATGGTCTCCCGTTCTTAAACTGCGAAGATGACATCGTTCCGCTACACACAGTGGACAGAAACGGTGCTAATTTGAAAACAATTCAAACGCAAGCACTTCAAGGAGAGAGCTTAGATTAGGTTAAAAAGGTCTTATGCTTGCAGGCCAATTTTGTGTGCCCTATAAGAACACATGGTTAGCAGTGGCAATTGTTGAGGCAACAATTAGTTACCAAACCCATTTCAATCTGAATAAGAATCCGCTGAGTTTTGAAATTAAAGCTTCGGGCAGGTCGCTGTGCTCGTGAAACAAACCCACACAAGAGGTGGGCAATAACAGAGGAGATGTTCCTCTGATTACAGTTTTTGTGTCTTTATAACTTTCGCAAAAATCGTGCGAAGAAGCAGTGATGCCAGACTTTTCATTCAGCTTTGCCCACAAATGATGTTATCTCACGTATTGCTAACGAAAAACAACACTCCACCTTTCCTACCTTCCCTACATAGGGCTGTTCGCTTTCTGTAAATGGTACCTATAAGCGCCATCGACATCTGCCCCGTCCATTTCTAAACTAGGTGGCGACTAGATGCAATCTTAAGGTACCTGGGCGATGAGTGAGCCAATAGTTTACGGCTAGCTTCTAATCAAGAAACACGCTTACCTCCAATTCAACTCTCAAATACAAAATACTTAAGGTAGGCATTGCAAGTTTCAGCACGTGGTACGAACTGGTTACGTGCAGTAAATCTGAGCAGTTCTGCCCAAAAATTAACCACAAATTCACACGCTCTTCAAGTCTTTTTGGCATTTTCACAGGGCACTATGCTAGGGGAAACCATTCAGGAAGGCTAAGTACCTAATACAAAAACCTTGAGGGGTTTCCTAGACGAGGATGCAGAGGTAATAATAGTAATAATTTAGTGGCACTACAGTCCAGAAGGGACCAGGGCCTAGCTTTTACAACAACTCCTTGTGTTGTGCGTGCTCACAAGTAGAAGGGACCTACAGTTTTTTGCCGACTCTGAACGGCGAGATTTGAGAAGCTTTTCATAGACAATTGATACTCTTTGAGTGTTGTCAGCAACTCGAAAGAGGTGGTGCCGTGAAAAATGCGAGGTGCCCCGTCCGGAAATCGAGCATAGACCTCCTGCGTGGCGGTCGACGCACTACTACGCCACGGTGACCCCAGATGAAGGGGTAACCATCCTTAATTACCGTAAAAACATCGAAAAAATTCCTTAACCCTAGAAAGGTAATCTTCGTCGACTAGGCAAACATCATTTTATACTTAAATGTTGTCAAAAAAGGATGTTCATAGATCTTTTAGGAGAATTTAAGAATATGTTTTTATTAAAAAAAAGTTTTTTTAAAAAATAAATGTTATTATTATAAATGTATATATATATTAATATTAAAATCTACAAGAAAGAAAAAAAACTTTTCGTAAAATTGCATTTAAATTTTACTTCGTTTACTTCGATTCGACGAATGTTTACCTTTAACGTACTAAAAAATATGATTAACTTTCTAAGGTTAAAGAAACTGGGTGCGGAGAAACATGCGGCAACACGGAGTCTAGCTCAATAGTTAGTTAAGTTAAGTTATGTTTAAATCTATTTTTAAGTTTATTCATAAGGTAGGTCGTAAGTTTTATAATAATACAAAAACCAAATTCGGCCACTAAGTTTTTTTTCATAACAATTTTCTTAGTATAACTAATTCCAGTCCCCTAGTGATTAAATATATGTTAGAATAGGTCGAAAGACATAGATTTAAGAATAAGTTTAGCTTAGAGTGCCCGAAAGGGGCCAGTGAGTTAGTCATGTAACATAGTTAGGACAGTAAGCTAGTTTAAGCGCTTTTTTATGTCTAGCCAATAGGTTTTTTCTTTATAAATAAAAAAAAATGCATTAAAAAAAAAGTCTAGGTCAATAGTGGGCTAGTCGCTTAGCTGCACATCTCATGGGCAAATCAGCCTCTAATCAGAGAGCACTTCTTCCCAATTCAAGTAGTTAAAATAAATTCACTTAAAGATGTCATCAAAAGTGCAAGCCGAAGATTGAACGACTTACAGTGTTTTAACACAGTGTAATGGCCAAGAATCTGTCTATCAAGTACAGGCGTAGTCACTGGATGTCACAGAACACCGTCTAATAGATAGCCATACAAGAAAGATTTGCCTCTTAAACGGGTTGTCATGATTAAGATGATAATAAAGCAGTTCTTCGTTTTCTATAGTAAGAGACTGGCAGTCGTACCGAGTTATTGCAGCGATATCACAGGAAACTTTGGTGTACTAGCTGACGTTATGGTAGAACAGGTTTTGTACAGCGTTTGCACTGCGAGGACAAGACGGTTTTATATGACGTAGTCAAGCCCTGCACACTTAAACCACTTACACTGCCAAACTGTCGGTTGGTATTACTTTACGGGGTTGGTTAGCAACATACGCTGGACATACGTTGGTTAACGACATACGTCTGGAGGGAAACCCTTTCTGCTTCAGCCTGTCTTAGTTTTGAAGGAACTTTCACAATAAATGAGCTCATTTCAGTGCTCTACAAATCACATCTCGTTGGGGTTCATCTTGTCGGTGCTTGGTCTGTCCATCTGCCTCTCCTGCGCAAAGCGGCTGTAGTGAAAACCTGTGTGCTGAAACTAAACACCTGAGCTGTATAAAAAAAATATCAGCAAAGATGATTTAAGTTAAGAAGTCTTATCAGTTGAGCAATATGGAGGAGCTTCTACTGATTTGGAAGGGGAATATAATTGTTGTTGTAAATATATCCTACATTTGAGATCCGTTATTGTCTGCTGCTACTGATGCAGTCTCCGGATCATATTTGTGAAAAAATCGCAAGTACTTATTCTTTGATGATGGTGAATTATTGTAACTGTAGCACCACAAATATTGCACACTGCGTCTTTTTTCTCTTCACTTAATTTACAAAACAAAATTTTAATAGATCCCAACAGTAGTGTTGTTGGTACTGTTTTGTTTTGCTTAGCTTCGAGAATCAAGTTACGCTGATACGATATATAAGGCGACTAATAAATTGAAACCTCAAATGGATCCTCAGTTAAATTTGTCATCTTTTATCATTGGCTTACATGACCGGGTACCCGTGAAATTGGGTAATACCCGAAAACCCTGGGTATCCGGTCACCTGAGAAATTGATAAAATGGGTATTACACAGGTAAAAGCAAGAGGACTGAATAACAAATGGAGAAGCTATACTTCTACTACCAGAAGTAGGGCAACGTCAACAAATCTACAGATGATCCTCTGGAGACCAACACGACGAGGGTGCCAAACAGCTAGTAAATATCGAAGCATCAAGGTAGTGCTACGGAACAGCACTAGCAACAACGGAAAAGGCGAAGTATCTTGAAGTGAATATCACTGAGAGACTGAAGTTTAATCCTCACTTCAAAGTGACGCTTCAAAAGGCCACTTTCGCTTGCCATCGCATCTACTTGTTGATGAGAATTGACTGGCCGAGAAGGCGAAGCTGTTACTATACAAGCACCTCATACGACCCTTCATAGAGTCGCAAAGGAAAGCGACCGACCCATGCATCTGAACACCCCGATGTTAAGACAGGACATCGCTAAATTGTAAATATTCACAGGCACAAATTCAAAATTAATTAAACAATTAAAAAAACATGTGTTCCTTCATCGGGCGCCTGTCAAATTTTAAATATTTTTGTTCAATAAAGAAAAATTAAATTGAATTGAAAACTCTAAGAGCGCTTGAATCTTCTGTACAGTGACGGTAGTGACCATCAAAAATTAGGTTAAAGGAATTCATCGTTATGGCCGTCACATAGTGGTGCCATTGTATGGGAAACGCGGAAATAAATTTGTAACTTTTGAACCCGTCAACCGATCTTGATGAAATTTGGAATATAATATCAGTGCCACAAGATCCTCTTGCTATCTCAAAATGGCTGATATATCGTGCAGGATAACAGAGTAATCTTAAGTTAAAAATTGAAAAAAAAACACTTTTTTTTGTTTAATTACATAAAAAATTTAGTAAGAATTTACAACAATAAATTTTGGCTCAAAACAAAGCTGGCCTAATTTCAGACCTTCTTTATTGCTTATTTTTGTTCTTAGTAGCGCTAAGTCATTCATCGCTGCTGGTCTCTCGCCACAAATAAAACATAAACTTGGGGAATATGTGCTTGTTACTGCTTGCGCAAGCTTACCATCAATCACGGTGAAATGCAATTCATGTTTTACTTTAATTACACAAGTTGCAATTATTATTTCATGTCAATTTCAAATTTCGTTTTCAGCTCTTTTCTCTTTACGTAATAGGTTCACAGTTCCTTGTTTTGATAAATTTACCGGCCTAGAGCATCGTGTTGAAGAGGATCGAGGAATTTCAAAATTAGCTATTAACATCCAATTCCATCATTTGCAGTTGTACCAATAATGTCATGAATAATCACGAATCGAATGGATACGAATCGTCATTTGCTTAAGTTCACTTTGCCCAGAAGATCCATCACAACCCCATTTGGTCAAAAGGGTAGGACTAACGTTTTCTTGCGATTGAAATATAGTGCAATCTATAGTCTTATAATGTCTATTTACATTGCAATCAAGTGCTTGTTGAAGTAGAATTTCAGCTTCAATTTCAGCTATTTCTATATTTATCTACTATTTTCCTATTATTCCTTACTATTACACTAGGTAAACCGAGCCGGAACCGTCTGTTACCGTCGACGAAACATGAATCTAATAGAACACCCCAGAGACGGAGAAAGAGGCGATACAGTGGAGTTCACCTGGTAAATGTTTTCCGAAGAAAGCGAAGGTAATATGGCCAAAAAGGTAATAGGCATATATACCAAGTGTGTCTACATTGACTACCTAGAGAAGGGCAAAACGGTTACAGGGCTCTATTTTACACGTTATTGGTCCAATTGTATACCACATTGCAGAAAACGCATACTCTGAAGTATTTTTCTCCCACAATTACAACACTTCAGCTCACACTTTCGCCATCATCGTGGTCAAATTTGAAAAAAAAACTGCTGCCCCATCCCCCAGATTCGCGTTGGAGCAACCCGAAAATAACACTCTTCGAGTCGAATGGGAATGGAATGGACTCCACTTCTGTTAACCCCCTCATTCGACTCGACCTTTAAGAAACGTATTGCGTCAAGTGTATCGAGCTAAAAAGGTTTTATGTGACGTCTTTCTGTTGTTGACTAAATATTTATCGGAAGAGTGAAAATCTCTTTTCTCAGGCTTACCTCTTTTCGATCCGTGTTATGGTGTGTAGATTTTAAAATTTCTTCCACTTTACAGTCAAACCATTTAAAAAATCTCATCGTGAAACAAACAAGTTGCAGACAGTGTGCTTCACCCCCAGCTGGGTTTAATTTGAAACTCCCACATTCACGTGCACAGGTCCAATTCGAAGAGAAAATATTTTCAAACAAAAAACACTCATGTACACCTCTAAACCTGCTACGAATACGGGATATCTGCTACATTTCCCAGGTGGACATGTTTTTGCATTTAATTGAAGAGGAACATAGCCCGCATGCCAGCTTCCCGTGCGCCAGAGTATCACGAGCAGGGCGAACAAGAGAATACTGATCAACCACAGACGTGCAATGGGAGTGGTACTAGCCAGCAGTTCACACGGTGAATTCATTCCGGCTTTCTAACTGACGCCCTGTCACTCGAATAGACTGCCAGCCGAGAGGAATATTCCTGCACACGTTCCATGTGTGTTTGTTCTTTCTCTCGCTGGAATACTCTTGTATCTTGTTCTTCATCTCGATTGGCATGACACACTTTGGACGCATCGACATCGCATTCCGATGTGCATATGGGTGGATTCGCAAAATTCCAAGACAAACCACTGCACCGAATGCATGCCAACCCTCGCATGGCCTTCAAGCCCCCATCCATAGTCTTCGGCACACACACTCGCTCAGGTCGTTAAAATTTAAATTTCAGCCCACACCACTTTACATCGGTGCAATTAAATCTTAATTGAAGGCTATCATCAGAAATTCCCAGCCGAGCAGCAGCTACCCACCCGTACACTCACTCGCAGCGAGCAGTAAGCCAGTCGCACAACAAGCCTCCCATAAGCACTTGAGTGGTCAACTCCGGGGCACTTAGCCGGAGCGAGCGACCTTTAAAGAACTAATGTCTCACTTGAGCCGCAAGTGGTCCTTACAAGTCCAATAAATATGTATATATGCACGTAATGGACTAGGAATGCCCCGGAGGGCATTCCATGGAATCATCTTCATGCGGCCCCGTCTCCGCCCGCGCCGTGGCCGCCTAATTGATGGACTTTGCAATTAAAATTATTCCATTTTGGGGCGAATTAATTCAAAGCCGTGTCCGCTGCTGCTCCGAACCCGCTGCATAAATCCGAATTGTAAATTGCAGCTAAATTGAATAATTGAGAGTGGACGCGTCTGAGGTTGCTGAGTAGGTTTACCTTATCGGGCGTCCCTTTTTGCCGTGCATAAATATTTATGACAAAGCGAAGAGAAGCGAACCGAAAGGAAATCCAACTTCGAAAAAGGCAAAAGAGATTGCCTTTCAAAGTCAATCAATGCAGTGACCTTTGGGGAAAGAAATGTCGCAGCGGTTGGAAAAATCAGCATAAACTGGACTTGGCAGTGGACAGTCGCGTTCCGTCTGCCTGCCAGCCTGCCTGCTTGTCTACCGGCCATCCTTAAAGGGAACCCACCTTTGAATGGGCATAGGGCAGAGGTACATATGTGCATATGCAAACGGATGAAAATCCGATTCTAAGCAATTCGGTGACAGCCTCAACGGGTGAATGTGTTCACAGGGGGAACAGCTCTTAACTCCTCTTTGCTCAAGCTTGTTTCTTTTGGACATGGCATGAGTTGGTTTCTCAATGTGCTGTGCAGTTGGTCGTTCATGGCTGGAGATTCCCTTGTGACATATGACGGTTTGCATTTGCTTACAATCTCTAGAGACAGCCCCCTTTCAAGCGAATGAACAATAAATATTCAACTGAATCAGTTCCACTTGGAAAGCGCTGCATTGACTTAAGAGACGATGTGCAGTGGAGCTCTGCAGAGAGTATGCGAAAATTCGCATAAAATCTTTGTTAACCTTCTTTGAATTTCTTTGGCGGGTTGCGTTAAGTCTTCATCGGGACAGTATGAAACATGCGTGTATTTTGTACTTTCAGATGGAAGGCAAACACGTGTGTTTGCGTAAACGAAATGGATACCGAAACAGTGGATACTAAACCCAAGAAAAACAATGCAGGGCATTAGACTCAACATGGGAGTATCCCACATTATAGAACGGGATAATGGAAAAAGAGATTGACGATGAACATGCTAGGCAAGGATCAAAAAATGCATTCAATGGGGGCGAATTCACCTTCCCGTCCTTCCGTCGACAGTTGGGGCGCCCGACAGCACAACCAGAGATGGCATGACTCTCCAGGATGCAGGCTGACCAAGTGCATTCTCCCAAACGTCAGCAAGAGATCAGCGGCTTTCCTGTTATCTCTAAGTAGGAAAGACTGCAGACGACTTGTTGGCGTACAAACGGGACCTTTCACCTTCGCTTAAGTCTGCTTGAGCTTAGTGATGACACCCTATGCGACGCCTGTGGAGAAGGTGAAAACACTTCAGAGCACTTTCCTGTTAATGTCACGCTTTTGCTTGTATCAAGTGCCCGCTGTTTGGTGCTGACGTGGTGGGAGCTGATAACCAAAGCTCTCTATCACAGAAGCGCTTGCTGGTTTTCCTTCGGAAGTCCAAGAAATTACATTAAATGTAGATTACTACCTGACAGTACAGTGGACCTGGATCTCTAGTCTGAGCACGCCAGTGCAGTGTTCCCTAACGTTCAACAAACAACAGTCCTGATTGCTTCTCCTTGTTGAGATCAAGCTGCCTTGCATATGCAATGACTTGGTTTTGGACCGCTCCCTGACCAGCGAATCTTGTTTTTATAAATGGTGAGTACGTAGACATTTAAAAGCATAATCTGGACCAAAGTGCCAAGAAATCGAGAATAAGGATTGAATACCACATTTACTAGCATAACGACTCCAAGCAAGAAGCTCTTAGCACACGTCTGTGATTCATGTATACTTGCAACTGTCCAACTGTGACACATCACAACACTGTGTTTTTGATAGCACCACACCCGCTTCAAATGTCATGGTTTTAGTCGCCATTTGGCATGACCAAAAAGATAAAATTACGTGATCATATATTGTCAAGTTATAATCTTCAGTCCCCAGCTAAACAAAATTGGTAATTATTCGATCATAGCGCTCCGTATTAAATGTAACCGCCCAACCATTGTCATCTTAGAAAACTACGAACGAATGACACTTTAACACCTTTTTAACTTAAAAGCACACCAAACAACCACATTGTGTGGATGCCATCTCTTCTATCAGTTATGGGGTTGGAGTGCCGTAAGCGGAATTTCGTCCGTTTACATACCTCCTCATTAAAAAAAAATTGTTTAAAAAATTTGTAAAAAGTGCCCACCTGCCTCTCGATTCATTATCTTAAATAGGAAATGTTGAGCTAATAGTCTGATACACCTAAGTACAGCAGAGTTTGGCAAATTCTAAAAGCCAGCAGGCTAACATGGAACCATAAATGCACTCTATAACTACTTACGCTTACAGCTTCACCTTATTTTGTACACAATCAACAATATTCTCTTTGAGTCCCAAGACTCTGTGGCCATGAGCTTAGCTGTACTTGAACTTTAGTTTTATGTCTGTTGCTTTTTAGTGCCACTGCATGATTTCTTGTTTTCTCTTAGGGTCATAATGGTCAACCCATGTTCGTCCCCAGTAACAATTCGTTCAAAAATACGATTCGGGTTTTCATTAGGAAGCTTTGAAATTTCCAATGAAAGAGACGTGGAAGATCGACAATTCCGCCCACCCAACCCGGATGAAGTGAGGATTGCCATATATAAACTGAAATCCAACAAGGCTGTGGCAGCTGACAGCCTACCCGCCGAGCTTCGGGTAGGCCGCCGTTTGTGGATCGATACCCACCACATATTCATCGATTTTGAGGCCGCGTATGATAGCGTCTATGGAGACGAGCTATACAGAGCAATGTCTAGTTTTGTCATCCGTACCAAGCACATCCGTTTGTTTAGGATGAAGATAAAGAATGCACGCTGCTCCATCTAGGTCGGTAAAGAAAAAAACCGAGACCTTTGATGTCAAAAAAGGATTCAGACAAGGACACTTTTTCAACATCGTTCTTGAAAGAATTGTTCAAAACTCGAACGCCAACACAAGAGGAACAATCTTTCAGAAGTCCGTCCAACTACTCGCATATGCCGACGATATTGACATTATCAGAAGAACGCAGCGTGATGTCAATGGCGCTTTTGTGGGTATAGCAACGGAGGCCGCGAAAATGGGTTTAGCGGTAAATGAGGGTAAGACCACGTATAAGGTTGTCAAATATCTTCCTTCCTCTTTTTTGCTCTTCATTCAATGCTTCATAAAAGGTTTTGCAGTGATCAGATTTAGTTGAAATATACGCCGTTTTGTTTGATAATCTGTTTCCATCTAGACGACAACTTCCCAATACCCTCCTCGTAGGAGACCCCCTAATTATTTGCGAAGAACTCGGACAGCCTCTTTTCACAAGCCTCTTCTAAGTTTAACTTCACACCACCAAGGGCGTTCGCCTTCCATCCGAGCTCACATAGCTTCTGACGAGTCATCAACGAAGTGTGGCCTGGCGTTATCCTGGTGGAACACTACACCCTTCCTGTTGGCAAATTCTGGACGCTTCTGGTCGATCGCCTGCTTTAAGCGGTCCAATTGTTCGCAGCAGATGGTAGAATTAAGCGTCGGGCCATGTCGGAGCAGCTCATAGTAGGTGATTCGCTAACAATCCCACCGAACACACAGCAAATCCTTCCTAGCCTTCAATCCCGACCGTTTTTGCTTGATTTTGTCATAATTTTCGTCGCCAGTCACCATCCGCTTCAAAAATGGGTCGAGTTCGTTCCGTTTCAGCAGCAGGTGTTGATTCGTCCAGAAGGTTTTTTTGCGTCAAATCAAGCGGCACCCAAACATCAAGCTTTTTTTGTATCCAGCCTTCTGCAGATGGTTAAAAATATTTTGGTGACTAACTCCCATCTCTTAGCCGATATCACGAGATGCCACATGACGGTCTAACTTGATGATTTCCATGATTCGATTGGTATTCGTCGTCACAGGTCTTCCGCCGGCTGGCTTATCCATGGTGTCGTTTTCACCGGTTCTGAATCGTTGAAACCATTCCTCCGCGGCTCGAAGTGATTGAGTACCATCCCTCGAAACACCATTAATTTCACGGAACGTTTCTGTAGCGGATTTGCCTTTAACGAAGGAAAACTTTAAAATTGCGCAAATTTCGGCGTTAGTGAACTCCATGGTTACACGTCTATAACTATTGAACGCAATATCCAAACTAATTATGCATAACGTCGTTTTGTAGGTTATGTTAAGACTTTTCAAATGATGTATAGTATTGCCAGATACGAGCTCTGTAGCGCATTGTACATAGCTGGAAAATTCAAAAGACAGAAAGGCGGAAGAGAGATATTTGACAACCTTATATATGCTGTCAACGAGAAAGGACACCCAACACCGACGTGTCGATCAGAACGTCACAGCAGACAGATATAACTTGCAGGTAGTCAAAAACTTAATCTTCCTAGGCGCCGATATCAATTCAGACAATGACACCAGCGCTGAAATCAAACGAAGTATAACTCTTGCCAATCGCTGTTTCTTAGGGATAAGAAAGCAATTGGTAAACAAAGCCCTTTCTCGAACAACCAAGGTAACGCATTACAAGACCTTAAACATCCCAGTACTGCTATATGGCGCAGAGGCATGGACTTTGTCAAAACGGGACGAAGCTGCTCTTGGTTGCTTCGAGAGGAAAATTCTTCGTGTGATTTTCTATCCTGTCTGCATAAATGGTGAGTGCAGGAGGAGATATAAAGACGATCGTGCCGGCTGGAAACGCTTGTTGGACGAGGTCCATGTCCACCCTGGACTGTAGCGCCACCTTAGGTAAGTAAGTAAGTAAGCTCTGAAACTTCTTTCGCCATTAACCCTACAGCGACTTTTCATAGGTAAAGGCGGCCATGAAGAATGTTGTGTATGATAGTTGTTTATGTCGAAAGCTAAGTGATCTCTGTCATCATTTTTTCGGGTATCTTTTATTCGGGTATCTCCAAGTACAAGTTTCAGCTTCCTCAGTGTTTTTATCCGCTTATGCTCTGAGTATCCATGAGTGATTGTTGTAAAGTTGCATTGATTGTTAATGCAGCCACAAGGAGTGTCTGTTTCGTGCTATATGTGCAGGCAGCATCACCGGGCTGTACTTCTTGGAAAATGAAGGCGGCCAAGCAATAACCGTGAATTATGTTTGCTATCGCGAAATCATAACAGGAAAATTAAGGATATGGACTTGAACGATATTAGCCTTCAACAGGATGGTGCGCCACAGCCAACAAAACAGTGACTCTCTTGCGCGAGAAATTCAATGGCCGTGTCATCCCACGTCTTGGTGATGTTTATTGGCCACCACGATCATATGATTTGACACCGTTAGACTTCTTTCTATGGAAATATTTAAAGGAAATAGTGTCCGTCAATAAGCCAAGAACAATTCTAGAGCTAGAGGATGAGATAATTCGACACATTAACGACATTGAACCTCAATTGTGTCTCAGAGTCATTCCACGATCGGTTTATCTTCAGGTTAGGTACTCACATCCAACTTTTGTCGCATGAACATTAAATGGGATCAAACGAGCACTGGCTCCCGTTTTGGCAAGGGAATAGTTGTACGATAAAAATCGCATGTCCGCACTTGGCGTACCAATTGTTATGAAGCCGCTGTTGTGTTTCACAAAATGGCGCGTCAAGGCAATGAGGAAAATGTTTGACAAAATTGCTTCTTCCTCTTTCCATGAACCTCTGAGTTTTCACTGCAATTGCCTTCTCAAGAGCGCAATTTAAGCATCGCAACTACAGCACTTCAATTTGACATTCTTCCAAGGATTGTCGCCAAACTGGCATATGCTCAAAGCCACCGCAGCAAAACCCAAGACCACTGAACTATCTCACTCCCCGCAGCGTTCCATTTTAAGACGAGGAAAAATAAAAGTAGATAAACCATTTTAATTAAGATCCAGTGGTGCATTCAAATCGATTTTCACATCCGCACAGGTACACGGTTGTATGTGTTGGGCTGTGTTCAGATTTATTACGCCAACCCTCCCCCATCGCCGCGCAACAGCGTTCTGTCAGCTCTTCAAGGAAGCGAGCACATTTCACGGCAGATTAGACCCGCTGGCAATTACAATTTATATGTGGCAAATCGCGAAAGGCATTCATAAGCAGCATCTAAGTTCGTGTTCGACTACTGCACCCAGTCGGAGAGGCTTACGGTTCCCCTTTGGCGCGTCGCGATGCGGCATCCGCATACATAGGCGCGTATGTATAAATAGGAAGCAAACATTTATCACGCCAAACCAAGGTGGGTAATTAAAACGGAAAAAACAACAACGGCGGCGTGATTCGAAGCAAAAACAAAGCCAAAAACAGGAAAATACGAAGAAAACATCATGTGAACATTAGCAGCGACTCGCGACTAGCAGTGCAGCGCAGCGCTGCTACCCGCTCTTGAATCTAGAGCCCATGCATCCCTCGCGTCGTGGAAAAGTCTACACCGCGAGGTCATGCAGCTGGTGAATGGGCGGCGGCGGCGACGCGGCGAGATGATGGGAGCCCCAAGCGGTGAGCTGAACGAGATAGTTTCTTCCAATTTCACACTTTTGTGGGATTAAAACCAAGTGTGACGGCGCAAATTGCCGCCGTGCCAGGAATTTCGTTCGCTAGCGAGACAGAGATACAGAGAGCGCGAAACCGAGACGCAGAGCGCATCAGAATGCAAATTTGAATTTTGTTTTGGCGCGAACGAATTACGAAAAGGAGATCCCGATCGAGATACATGCCCATAAATACCCCCCCAATCGACGGATGCCGTGGAAGGAGGAGGATGCAAAATGCCTACACGCGTTCAGCTTTAAAAAACGAGCGGGAATACGTTTCAGTGGGCTTTGCGCGCGCGGGAATTTCCCTTTATTTATTCGAGATTCAAGATATTTATGTACTGCGAGCTGTCGCAGTGCGCCCGTATCGCATGGTTTATCCTTATGTGCCATAACTGCGGTCACTGATGATGCGGTGTGAGGCGCAGGGAATTGGAGATGGGACGGTTGGGAGGTGCACATCATCAGCAGTCCGTTTCGGTGCAAGTACGTACATAAATACGTCAATACACGTACCTCAGCTGCAATTTGAGAATCTAACGCTCTTCACAGTTGGATGGAGACACACAAATGTTTGTGTTGGTGTGACCCGATAATAAGTCACTGCAAACGAGATATGTACCATCGTATCTTATGTATGTATGTGGGTAAGATTTTCACTGACATTAATGCACAGCATAGTCGTACATAACGATAGCGCTACCCACGTAACCGACAGATGCAGACGGTTCATTGTAAGCAATTGCTGAAGCGTAAACAGTTTTGTAGCGTTGCCAGTTGCTAACGGTTATTGTATCTTGTTTTCACTGTCTATTCGATAGTTTTATATCGAAATTTATTTATTATTCTAAGCAGTTCGCATAAACGAATGGTGCAGTAAAACTGACAAAAAAGTCAACTATTCAATAGTGCGAGTAACGCTCACGCATAGATGGCTCCGTTTTCTTTTTTCAAAGCAATCGCAAGTCACCAAACTTTCCATCTCTCTCGAACTTCAAGTAATTGTAACACATCACTCAATAAGGACTTACCAACAAAAAAACATATTCTAGATAAAATTCGACTTTAATCATAAACATAGTTTCCTTAAAGAGTGATACAATCAGTCCAACGCCGCTCTAACATTTCGATATCTTTCTTATAGAACGATTTATGTTTGGACTCTTTGGTGCGGAAGTTTCCGACGACCACCTCCTCAATTGAACCACATTTTTGAGTGCAATCAGCATCTTTTTGAGGTCTGAAAAGATGTAGAAGTAAAAGAGGTAGAAGTAGAAGAAATTTGGCCATGGTAGCCAACGACTTGTGACACGGTGCATTGTCTTGGTGGAAGAGATTAGTTTTCTTCTTCATATGGGAGAGATTTTTTTGCAAATTTTTCCTTCAAATGCACCAATAATAATAATAATTAAGTGGCACTACATCCCACATGGGACCCTAGCTTCTATAACAACTACTCGTGTTGTGAGTGCTATTGTTCTTTCACGAGTAGAAGGGACCTACAGTTTTTTGCCGACTCCGAACGCCGGGATTTGAGAAACCAATTAGGACAATTAGGACTCTTTGAGAGTTTTAAGCAACTTGAAAGAGGTGGTGCCGTGAAAAAATACGAAGTGTCCCGTCCGTGAATCGAACCTAGACTTTCTGCGTGGCGCTCGATGCACTTACAACTACTCCACGGCGACCACAATGCACCAATAATGTCATGTAGTAATCGCTGTTGATCCTTTTGTCTTTTTCAAGATAGTCGATGAATGAAATTCCGTGCACATCCCAAAATACGGATGCCATAACCTTGCCAGCGGACATTTATATTTGAAGACGCTTTTGGGCGTGGTTCACTGGCTGCTGTCCACTCTACTGACTTCCGATTTGACTCTGGTATTTTGACTCTGGTTTGACTCAGTATGGTGGTGGATCCGTGTTTTATCCGTTGTGAAAAACCGATGCAAAAAGTTTTGTTTATTCTGTCGAAACAGGGCCAAACAGCTCTAGCTCCCAAACAGTTTAAACGATATTATGTTGTATTTGGTCTATTGGGATCAAACGCCGCACCCTTTTCGAAAACAGCTTTCTCATGGACAAATGTTCATGCAAAATATTGTACACACTGCCTTCAGATATTTTCAAGATATCAGCTTTCGTAATTTCACTTTGCGGTTTTCCAAAACGATTTTGTGTACTTTTTTGACGTTTATAGTCAGCATACCTCTTTTCAAGCCATTGCTGAGCTTGCACGGTATTTTTCCCACCAAAAACCTGGGTCACTTAAAGCACTGTAACTTGTAACCTAATAATCAGATTGTCTTGAAAATTTTACAGATATCATTTAAATGTTTGTACTTCCTACTAATAATGTGGAATTTTTTGTTAGTGGCCCCCTATATGTCAGTCCCGGGACGAGTTGAGTGATGTGTTATGATTAGGTGGTCTTAAAGTCTTTCAATAATTTCTACATGACGGGAAGTTTTGTTATTTTATTTTTATTTTAACATTTAACGTCTTCTTCCTAATGTTGTTGATATCTTTGTGTTTTTTTTCGTTAATGGTGATAATGTTAAGACCACAGTGCTTGTCAGCTTTGGTTATACACCATTTTGTATATATGCACCTATGTTCGACGTTTTAGATGTTCCCCAAAGTTGAAGGCCATACGTTCAGATACAGTTAGTCACAAAAGTAAGTAAGCACCCCTCACTTAACAGAATAATTGATTGAAAAAACATCTAAAATATATGCCGAAGAAATTAAATATATTTCTTTTTAATCATACATATTTGCCATTAAAGAAATGTAATTCAGAACAAGAAACTAGTTTAATAAAAAAATCTTAATTATACTTATCTAAAGCTTAGAGCAAATTTAAATCACAAAAGTAAATAAGCACTCAGATAAAGTAATAACTTAATTGTTTTTTTTTTCTCAAAATTTTCTTATTTAATATTTTCTTGGGTAGCCCTTAGTTTTTATAACTGCTTTCATTCGCGAAGGCATGGAATCCACTAGCTTTTTTGTGACGCTTTGGTCAATTTTTGACCATTCCTCCAGGAGAGCATGTTTTAAATCGTCTTTGGTTTTTATTTCAAACTTTCTGATTTTGCGGTCGAGATGGTCCCATAAATGTTCGATAGCATTCAAGTTCGTTGATTGTGGCGGCGTTTTAAGCTGAGTGCGAACATTATACAAGAGCCATTCTTGTACAATGCGGGAAGTATGCTTCTGGTCATTATCTTGTTGGAAGACAAATGATCGCTCTACACCCAACTTTCTGGGACTTTGTGGCAGATTATTCTTCAAAATGTTTAAATAATCATACCTATCCATTATAGAATCTATAAACACTAAGTTGCCGACTCCAGATGCTGACATACATCCCCATACCATCACGCTACCACCACCATGTTTTACTGTCCCTGACATGTTGATGGGATCAAGCTCTGTATTTTTTTTTTCGCCAAACTTTTTCACGTCCATCTGACCCGCGAATATTGAATTTGCTCTCATCGGAAAATATCACGGTATTCCAGAAGTCTGTGCTACAATGCTCATGCTGTTTGGCAAACTGAAGTCGCTTTAGACGGTTGATTTTGTTTGTATAAGGTTTCTTTCGAATGTTTTGACCGTGAAACCCTGCATCATGAAGCACTCGACGAACCGTTTGGGGATTGCACGACTTACCCGTCTCATTATTTATTTCCGCCAATATCTTTGGAGCACTTATTTTAGGATTCTGCTTCACTTTTCTGACTATTTTTCGGTTCTCTTGCTCTGTAAACTTACGAGGGCGTCCAGATCATCTATCATTTTCTATGTTACCAATGTTTTTGTATTTTGTTACTATCTTGTGAATGGTGGATGGACTTTTGTTAACAATTCTAGCAATTTCCCGCTCTGATTTGTTTTCCAGAAAGTGTTTTATAATTAATTCCTTCAAATCTTTACCCAATTCCTTTCCTCCGTGCCATTTTTAAACAGAATATGTGTAACCGTGAAAATAATATTGCAAACTGCAAAAATAATATTGTTAAACGATTAAGAATAAAGATAGAATACGGTGTGTCGATATTACAAGTTGGCGTGCACATCAGTGAGAGATGAACTTCTAAATGCCTACACTGCTTACTTACTTTTGTGACGTAAAAATTGCTTGTATTTGCAAAAGGGTGATAAAATGCAGATGGCAAGCAAAATGTACCGTAATTTTTACTCCGCGAACATTGTGCAAATGCAAAACTGTATTCTGGTCACAGGGTGGCAACAATAATCTCAACGAAAATTTATATTTCGAGGGATCGTTTGCAATACTAGATGGTGCTTACTTACTTTTGTGATTAACTGTAAGTTTTGTGACCACTTTGTATAATGGTGACAGCCTGGAGTTATTTGTAGGAAGCCGTCTGTATTTTGCTTGGATTTGCTTTTTCTTTTTTAAAATATGGCGTTTCCACGTCTATTTGGAGTCTTAATTCATTGCCAAGTATTCAGCTACATTGTCGTTAGGAATTACTTCGCCTCTTATATTTATTGATAAAGGTGCATTGTATGATCTTGTAGTGAATATTACTTGTACAGTTTTGTCCTTATTAATTTGTATGAAGCTATCATTAAACCATAGCCCTAGAACACTTCTTTGGGGGACTGGGGCACGTATCAGACGTCCCTATATTTCAAAAAGAGCATAAGAACTGTTTGATAACTTTTTACTTATTTATAACTTGAATGTCATGGGACAGTAATTTTTAGGTACCCTTAATGTCATACTGGGTCAAACGAGAAATACTCCCATACAATAGATTTCTTCGTCAGGGTCAGTTGAAGGATTATTAACAACTCTGTGTAAGTCTTGTATAATTGAGGGCCGAAGTCGGAGTCCGAATTTATGGTTAAGTATTCGTTATTTTGAAATCACTACAGGTTTCAGTCGTTAACAGAGACATTTTTTAATCAATTATCAAGCTTATTGCTCTGTAAAATGTTGAGATTTGGGTTAGCTTATACTATGTAAACTCTCGATCTTATATCTAACTTACTGAAGGATCAGTATTCTAAGTTAATCTACTTTACATTTAATTTGCCTTTACTCTATCTTAATTTAACTTAAATATGGGAAATTTATTTTTATTTTATTTGTCAAGAAAAAAGGACATCCTGGGCCTTTTTGGTGATATACTATTTTATTCTTTAAGCTTATTCACCTTATGTGGGCATTAGGTATTATTCTTTCCATTGGCAGCCTTCTCATAGTATTTTGCGTTTTTTTTTGCCATGTCATAGTTCGTTTTAGCCCATTTGCACATTTGTTATAATATTGTAGTTCCATTTTTTGTTGCTTCCCACAATGAGTAATTAGTTTCTGATGCGTACGTCCACCCAGGTAAGGAATATATAAATAAGAGATCTAAGTCCAAAGAAGAAACAAATGTCTATCTAAGACACAGGACTATGGTAACTGTATAGAGTTAAGAGAATGTCGCTCACAATTCGAATGCAGTATCTCATTACCGTCAAGGGATCTTAACTCTCTCACGGCAGGAATTGAACTGCAACATGAAGAAGGACTTGAATAAAAATCAGAGCTGCAGCTTGGGTAAGGACTTAACATTGACAAACGTTTGGAAAAGTCCTAATCTTAGTGTTTTTACTGGTTTCGTATCCGTGCTATGATTCGTAGAGCGTCTACTGTTCAAACAGAAAAAAAGATTTCTCTCTCCGTGTGGTAACTTACACTCAGTTCTCACCAATGACAATTCTACAAACTTCTTTAAGTTCATTGAAACAAAATAACTCCTGCAAGAGTTGCAGGGGGGCGGGGGTGGAAGAGGTTGAAATTATTTCTCACCTCTTCTGCAAAAAAAAACAGAAAGTAGAAAGCCTTAAACACCTAGATGTACTAAGCAACATTAGTGTTGCAACAAGTACTTAGTCAGCTAATAATGGGGACTATCCGTGTGGCAACACAATGGGCTCACATGCGGCTTATTGACATCTGGTCAACATAACAATTTTCTTATAATATATTACCATTTAATAAGTTATTTCGATTGCATCGACATTTCTAGCAGAAGCTTATTCAGCTGTCTCAGCAACAGTCCCTGTTATCACCTTAGTCCTACTCGTTTAACTTATCCCATTTCATTTACGTGACAATTTCCGTCTGTGCGTCAGCGACTGTTTCAAACCTACTTCATTGGAAAGCTGTGATGTTGGTCAGACATTTGTAAGACAACAACATTGTTTTTTGCCTCTTTAAAAATGTCCGGATTCGTCTTAAATGAACATCATTTGCGGTAACTTTTGAATTCCTTAATTGAAAGAAAAGTGTTGTTTCATCGAATGCTTGTAGAAGTTTATGTTTAATCTTCAAAACTCGTTGGGAGTGACTCAGCATACAGTCTCCGTTCGATTAAAGACTTTTTTATTTATTCAAAAGCAATGTCGTACGTACGAGGTAAAACCGAGAGATGTCGAAGGGGAGTTAATTATCTCGCAAATGCTCTTTAAAAGATATTAAGGGAAGGGAAAAGTGGCTATACTGCGATAACCTCAAGAAGAAAAAAAAAACATTATGCAAAGCCTCGTGATCCGTTCCATCATCATCTACATTAACGCAAAAAAAAAACATCAACGATTCAAAGGTCATGCTTAGCATAGGGTGGGACCACACTGGTGTGATGTACCATGAGCTGCTAGAAAAAGGCGAAATCATTCAAGAGAAACATTAAGAACTACAAGTAATGCGTTTGAGCTTTGAATTGCATGAAAATCGCCGAGAAACGACCGAAAGGCAATACAAAGTGATTTTACAACATGGTAATGCTCGGCCCCGCGTAGATGTAGAAGTCAAAAGTAACCCAAAAACGTTGAAATGGGTGCCCATCGTATTCTCCAAATCTTCACCGGTTCGGGGCTTTTGAAGATATCGAACAACGGCTCAATGATTGGATCGATGCCAGAAAAGTATTTAAAAATTACCAGAGAGATGGGAAAAAGAAGTCGCTTCCGGCGGGAAATACTTTGATTGATGTATTTTTTAAATTTTTTTCAATAAATGATAAATACTGATTTTTTCTGGAAAAACAGTCGATGAATCTCTTCTTCAATGGATTAGACATTAACTTTCGAACCGCTAAATACAAGTCGCATTGGATGGGTTCGAGTCTGGTTCATATTAATGCTGGTGTTCCTCAGGGCTCCGTTTTGTCTCCGACACTCTTCCCTGCTGTCTGCAGTCACTCAAGCGTTTCCAAAATAACCGGCCATTATCTATGATTGGCTCTTGCATTGCTGAAACCATACGACTATCCGTCCTTGCTATGTGTATCAACTCAACAGTTAGTTGGAACAATAACATATTCGAGATCGCCAAAAATGCAGCGAAATTTTTAGGTTTCTTAAGGCGATGCTAGAAATATCTCACCCCTTCTGTTCTGGCAACAATATATAAGGCTTACATCCGCCCAAAACTTGAGTATAAAGCTCCTAGTAGATAGAATTCAACAGCGAGCGGTAAAACTTATTGGTATTGCTAAGTCAATTGGCTCGCTAGAACATCGACGAAATGTTTTGTCTTAATCACTATCTTATCGCTATTAGCCAGTTGCATTCCCCCCCCCCTTCAAGGATTTACCCGATATATTCACCAAGCTAGGAATACCCACCCATTCACCCTTAAGCCAACCTTTGGAAGTGCCGTTGAGTTTAGAGACTCGTTCTTCAGTCAAACCACACAAATATGGAATGCTCTTCCCAGTTTAAATTTCCCCCCTCATTACAATGCACAGGCATTTTAAGCTAATGTGCACGTCTTTTCAATCTCTTCCTCATACCTTCGGCCTGTGCTGTGACTTAATTCGGGTCACTAAGGGTACTGACTTCAAATTTTAAGAAAGCATCTCCAATTGAATGCATTCTTCAACATCCCTGACCCCATAAAGCATGTGATTGCAGCCCTGAGGAAAAAAGGGCACTACTTATGTGCACAACAAATTAATGAGTGTAGAAAAAGGAAAAAGTTTTTTGTTAGTGTCCATATTATAATGTGGAGCCACTGTACAACTTTGTTGCAGAATATATGGTTTCTCTTAACGCAAAGAGTTGCTTCTAGTTTCTTGACCATATCTGCCTGTTAATCAATCCTAACTATCATCAAATGCGCGACAAAATTGTGTCGCTCAAACATTGTTGTTAAATCGCACCTAAGTTTCAGGCAAATGACGGTAAATTACATTTTTATGGTGCTGGCAACATTACTCATGACTCCAGTGTGGTACGTTGCTACATACACATCGTACCCCATGCCCCCCGATGTGAAAAACTACTCTCATGTCAAAATAAGGTCAACGAACTCGCTACGATGATAGTTTCACATTTTGTTATTGTATCCCCTTTGTGTGCAGCTCCAGCTGTGGGTATCTGTATACAATTTGCACACAGTCACATGGGCAAGCGAAGACTGGTCGCCACTGACACTGTTGCCGCCGTCGCGTCGTCACCGTCACCGCCGCCGCCATCGCCATCATCACCGTCCGCGTCGTCATCGTGTCTTCTTACCCAGCATGCGCCACACCGTCGTCGTTGTCGTTGTCGGTCGGATTTGCGAGGAGCAAGAAGTGGGTTTGAGTGCTAGATACTTATTCCCATTGCAGTAGCAATCGCTTATTGCAATTCCCTCCGTCGTTCGTATCCTATCGCTCCACTAAACGCACACTTTCGAGGAACATTTTTACGATAATTGTTCACACGTTGTAACACATTTTGCCACTCGCTTTATCGTTGTCGTTGTCGTTGCTGAGGCACGTCGTTGCTGATGTGCTGGGCGCCTGCTGCCCGCAGTTTGAGGTGAGTCTTGGTCGGTTCGTCGCTCCAAATTATCCTCAGCTTAGGTTCGCATGCTCTCATCGCTTTGCTTTGTGGTCATCTTTCGATTTTGGCAGCACGTTGGCTGTCTTTCTGTCGGTGCGCCCTTCTTGAGCACAATTTATCGCCCATCTTCGGTAAACTTTGCCGCAGCATTATTTAGCTGTTTTCGAACGATAATGGCACTCACGATGGGGTCAACCGCATTCAGTTACCCCATGGACTTTGTGAGAAGCAAAAACGAGCACGACAACAATGGCGACGGGTACGGCGACAGCTACGGCACGACGACCCACCGTCGACCACGGTGCACTTAAAACCACAAGTTTGTTTTATGTGCAAATTAAATCCTCTCTGACACAGCGGAAAATATGGAAATTCTCCCTTCCTTGTTGTGTTTTTGGGGCCAGAGTAAGATGTTGTGTGTATGCGATGGCTGGGTACACAACTCGCTTATGGTTGGCTCTTCAGGTTCAGTGCACTTTAGCTTACAGGCGTCTGTTGTACTGTGCTGTGCTGTTGAGTGATGGTCCCTGCCCAAACACAACCATGAAGGTTCACAAGTTTTGCATTAATTTGAAGTGGACTCGACAAACTTGACGTGTTTACCAATCCAACAAATTGGAGAAATCAGCAACATTCCGAGATGAAAGTTTTGAACTTGACGTCTGACAAAATTTCTTAACAACAAATGCGTATGCACATGTCTTGGTTTAGTTTGACGAAAACCACCATGGGGGGCCTGAAGGCATTTCAAATTTGGCTTGAAAGTCAATCTGAACTGTCAAATGCCACAAGGAAGCGGTACAAGACTGCTCTCTATCGAATGTGTGTTGCAGTTGTGCACTTTATTCTTTGTATGAAGTGATACACCCGGAGTAGTTGGCCCTACCGCCCGATGGCGTCACTTGTAGATTTGTTTTGCCGGCATTTTTAAGCGGGTACTTGATTCTTTTTAATTTGTGTTGATTCTGACTATCGCTAAGCAAAATCTGTGAGCACATGGATGCTTTCTCCTTCGAGGGCGGCTATCAAAAAAAAGGCGTCAATTTTTGATGAGCCACGCCGAGGTGCCAAAAAAAGGCTATCACGGAGGACAACGTAAAAAATCCTCGGCCTCGTTTTGGCAAACTACCAATAAATGAGACAGTATACATCACAAAGAACCACGTGGGTCATATCCTCCATGAAATATTCAGACTATCTGCGAGAATGGTGCTATGTTTAATGACTCTAGACAAGAAGCACAATCGTGTGTCCACATCAGAGCAGTGGTTAATTCTGTTTAACGGCGATCCGATGGAATTTCTGCATTGTTTTGTGACCGTTGCACTGCAGCGCTCAGACTCGAAAACTGGTCAATTGTATTACCATGCAGTAATCTACATTTAATCTTATTTTCTTGGTCTTCTGAAGGGAAACCAGCAAGCGTTTCTTTAATGGAAAGCTTAGGTACTCAGTTTCCACCACATCAGCGCCAAACAACCGCCACCTGTACAGAGCAAAGGCGGGACTCTGCAGTGTCTTCATCTTCTTCACATAGGGTCCCATCACTAAGTGCTTAGCGAAGGTGAAGTGTCCCGTTTGTATGCCAGCAATTCGTCTGCAGCCTTTTCTATCTAGAGATAGCAGAAAAGCCGAGGATTTTTTGCTGATGTTTGGGAGCATGCACTTAATCAGTCTACATCCTGGAGAACCATCTCAAGTTTTGTAGTTGGGAGACCCAACCGTCGACGGAAGCCCTATTCAAGTACGCGGATAGTCCCAAGGTGGGTTCGTGCCCAACGAATGCCTTTTTAGAACCTAGCTAGTTCATCAGCAATCTCGTTTCTCGCTGATCCAACCGTCGACGGAAGCCTTAATCAAGGACGCGCGATATCCCAAGATGAGTTCGAATGTTTCTTTTGATCCTTGCCTAGCAAGTTCATAGGCAATATCTTTTTCCATGATACCGTGGTGTCCCGGAAACTCAGACAAGTCTTAGCAAATGTAGTCTGCTAACAAAATTAAGGGGAGACTTGCATTCATGTACTATCTTCGAAGTAATAAGAGGGCTGAGTAAGACCTTAAGACAACTTGGCTGTCGCTGCAGACGCAGACACTACGTCCCTTCCACCTAATCTTTACAAAAATGATTACTATAGTAAACGAATGAATATCCTCTGCAGCTTTCCTGCTCTCAGAAGTTTTTGTCAAGAACACTCATTCATCCAGAATTGTTAACGGTTTCTTGAGGGATTAGCGGTTGAAAGTTGGTTATAGAACCAGCACTCCGCCTCCACCCTTTGCGATCATTAAAATTGCTAAGGTTTCCACTTGAAAAACCGACCTGAAGTTTCCTTAAGAGATCCCTCCATCGTCTTGGAGCCGTCTGTGAAAATCCGAGTACATTCCCTTCCAGTCTTAGTTTTTGGTCAGAACTAGTACTGGATACAGGGAAAGTCGACTTTGTATGACGACGTCACTGGATTGTTGGTGAACCCGCATTGCATGTGCATGAGACTAGTGACATAGGAAATGCTCCATGCCAGTTAAACCAAAGACCATATCCCTTCAGTCGGGAGATGGCCTTGATTGTGCGTCCCATAGTATGGATGTCAAGGGAAGTGAGATTAAGCAGTGCATCAAAAGCAGAGGCAGCTGTGCTAGGAAATACCCCTGTGCAGCCGAGAAAGACCTTTCTTTCTTGTAAGTGAAGCAGTTACCTACTTGCGCGAAAGCTTATTCCACCAAATGATTGATGCATACGAGAGAAGAGGTCTTATCATTACGGTATAGATCCACACAGATTTTTTTTGTGACCGGCCTCAGGTTTTGCCGAAAAATCCTTTACCCTGACCGAAGACTGACAGCGCCACACAACATTCACATTGCTCCACTTTGACGAACTATTTATCTAACTAAAAGAAACTATACCAAACTATCCTTGAAAAAGTGTTCTACTGCACCACCTTTTGCCCAAAATCTGGCCCCGTGTAATTTCGACTTATTTCTATACTTGAAAAAGTCATACGGGTAGAAGAAATATGAATCGAATGTGGGGTCATAAATGCCTACTTTGCAGGCTGCAGTTGAGGCAACCACAGATAGCTCTATAATTCCCTGATCCTGTTGAAAGTTAAACTGATTTCAATATGAGTGAAGAATCTTATTAAAAACGCTTTTGTACGTTGTTTTATTATAAGAAAGGGAACTTGTTTTGATCATATGCAAAGAAAATGTGCACCTTACGATGAGAATACTGTAAGTTAGGCCAGTTTCAGGAGTGTTTGTTTCAGCCTGTTCACTTTCGTTCCGAAAATTTTGATGCAAAAAGTTCAGCTCACACTAGTCGGCCTGTCACTAAAAAAGTTGATGAAATTGTACAACTTACTGAGGAAAAGCGGAAGCAAAGCTGCTAAAAGATCGCCGTAAGGACAGTTTGGGATCATCGTCATCAAAGAAGATCAATGTGTACATACCACAGGAATCAGAGCACAGAAATGAACTGAATAATCATCAGTGAAATGCTATGGAACGAATGAAGTGAAGTGAAAAACTTTTTGAGGTAATTCGATATTAGCGGAGAAAAATTGGTCAAATACGAGAACATCCAGCAAAAGCGATCGTGATCCAAGGCCGGTAACCGACCTCAAATTAGTTCAGAGTGTGAATTCACGGCAAACAAGGTTTTTTTGAGTGTTTGGTGGGATTGGAAGGGTGTTGTCCATTATGAGCTGTAAGAATGTGGTGCAACGATCAAATTTATCTGCGACTGTGTAAAACTCGACCATTTGAATGAATCAACCTAGAAAGAGGAACCAGAAATGGCCAACAGAAAGGGAGTTGTCTTCCAAATTGAATCACATCAATCATAAAGCCTGGAACTTGCACCCTCTGATAACTATTTGTGTCCTTCTTCTAAAAACTCCCTCGATGAAGAAAAAAGCTGTTGAAATTCAATTGGCCAAGTTTTTCATAAGCCGCGGGAACTTTTTTTATGACCCAATAAACAATAGATATATTTACCTTTTAGGACAGAAATTGGCGTTATTATTTACTTCATTGTTTTTATTCGAAAATTACTTTTTTAACAGAAAATAAAGGGTGATTTTTTAAAAGCTAGGAAAGTTTAAAAAAACACATAAAATTCAGAAAAATACATGAAATATTTTTATGAATCGATAGTACGGTCCATATAATTTAATGTTTGAAGATTATTTCATGCAAATGTTGACCTTGACTGCGCCTCAAATGGTCCATCCGCTTAGTCAAATTTTGGAATACTCTTTCCTACATTTCGGCGTGTATTTCACGAATAAATGCTTCAATGTTCTTTTCCAATGCGTCAATTGAAGCGGTCTCGTCTGTATAGACATGAGTTTTAACATAGCCTCACAAAAAAAGTCTGAAGGCGTTAAATCGCCCAATCTAGGCGGCCAATTGACCGGTCCCGAAAGTGAAATGAAATGTTCACTGAACTCGCCTCTCAATAAGTCCATTGTTACGCGTGCTGTGTGGCATGTGGCAGCGTCTTGTTGGAACCATATGTCATGCAAGTCAAGCTCTTGCATTTTGGTCAACAAAATTTGGATATCATCTCACGGTAGCGCTTAAACGCTACGGTTAAATTTTAGACCAAACTGAAGATGTTTGACAGTGAAACAAAACACGAAACATGCGTCAGCTGTTTAATCCAGTGTTGCCAAAAAGATAATAGCTTAAAAATCACCCCTTATTACTGACAAAGGATCGAATACTGGCAAACAATAGAAAAAGTTCTAAATCTAGAGCATGTAAAATAAAATTACAAAACATCAAACATGTATTCACACAAAAACGTATTCGAATTCATTTTATCATTTCAGTCAATTAAGGACTTCTCTCAGTATGCTGAGAGAATTTAAGAAATTTTCTTTTTCGGTAACTCTCACGATAAAAGAACATTATTCAAATCAAGTTATTTTTAAATCGAGTTCAAATAATAGCCGCCTTACCCGTTGTATATCAACACGGTTTCGGATTGATTGTACGTGCCACTGGCATATCTGTAACAATACTTACCACCTTGGCATTGATTTGATAGTTTTAGTACATTTCACACCCTTTCCTTTATTTTCGACAGAGTGGTTTTCTTCTAACTCCAAAATAAATTGTTTACCTAGCACCTTCTCTCTGCTATAATATGAGCCGGCATGGGGATGTGAGATTAAGTACTGCACGACTTTTAGTTTTTCTTGACTCAATAATAATTTGGTGGACCACTAATCAGTTTTTTTTCTTAATACGTTGGAAGTACAAATTACAACAATTCGGTCCATTTTTTGTGCTCAAAAATATGTTTTTTATCGAAAAATCATAAAATTACATAGTCAAAGTATTTTCCGCCGGAAGCGACTACTTATCTCGCTAGTAATACCATCTCTAAAAAATAAGTCCTCTCTGACATCATTGAGGCATTGGTCGATTTCTTTAAAGTACCCCAACTGGTGACCCCACAAATCGTTTTGTATCCGTCGGAAGAGGCAGTAATGGGAAGGAGCAAGATAAGTCAGTAGTCAGAAGAAGCAAGTTCTTGCCCATTATAGCGTTTTCAGTTAGTTCTCGACCTCTACAGCCACATGGAGCCGAGCGTTATCATATTGAAAAGTCAACTTGTAATGCTTTTCGGTCGTTTCTAGGCGTTTTTTCATGCAATGCAGGTCTCAAACGCCACTCGGCATCTTTCGGCTTTAACTCCTACGGCACCCTATTTCTCTGCTTTTGAATAAATCTAAATTACTTTGACTGAACGAAAATTATTTGCAGAGTCACTGCTTACGATTCTGCAAGTTCACTTTGCGTCTGGCATCGATCTTCATCCAGAAGAGCCTCTTAATCCTCATCTTCAAACTTGGCTGGCTAAGAGGATTTTTGCCTTCGACGCTCAGATCATCGGAGCGTCGACACCAGACGAGCGTTTTTAATCAGAGCAGATTCACCATAATCTTCTACAAGCATTCGATGAGCTTCAATTGAACTTTTCTTTCAATCAAAAAAAAACCGAAAACTTCCCACAAATTCTGTTTATTTAAGGCAAATCTGGACATTTTCGAAAAGGTAAACAACAAAGGTGATGTCTAAACCAAATGCTGGTGGATACTTACTATTGCTGACAAATGCCACACATTTCCAATGAAGTAGGTACTCACTTCCAAGATCAGTCATAACTTATAGGTGGCGCCGTCTTTTGAAAATGGACCGAATTAATTTGTGTCCAATAATAAAATAAATATAAAATTTTTTTTCTTTGTATATACCTATATAAGTCAAAAAGAAACTTTCCCATTAATTTCTAAATACAGCATAGTTTAGTGGCTGCCTCTTGTCGATGGTTTCGTTCTGTAACTCAAGTATCGAACAGATGGTATTGAAATATTGAATCGTATTGTAATATTGAAACTTTTCAATTTATGTACGAGACTCAACCACAGCCTGGTGGTATTAAAAATCAATCACAAATATAAATGTAAGGCTTTGTTTGATATGACAGTTCTAGTTGTCGAAATTGAAAAATTGGAGAACACATTAGAATATTCTGAATTCTGACGAGATCAAGAGCTTGAGAAGAAACATGTACATATCTACTTGTTTGTTTTTTTATAGTTAGTCATTTTGACACTGGGAGCTATTTCGCGCTCTTGAGAGTCTGTATTATACCTCCGCAGAACAAAACGAGACGTTTTTCGAACAACGTTGGAAACTATTAAAAATGTATTACCAAAGTGAGTGATGTGTGTGTCCCTAACTTCTTTTTTGAAATGAAGTTTTTGACTATTTCTACTGCACGCAAGTTTCTGCAAGGTATGCTAGTGTTGTCCTCGTCGTCGTAGGGCTGGTGCGTAAGTATGTACTCTGTGGCCGAGAATGTGAGACTTAATTGGCAAATATCAACTTGCCATCAATCTTAATAACTTAACATTTCACGTACTAGCCTGAGTCGAATTCTGCACAGCAATCTCTACTTATTCCCTTAAAAGGTTGATTTAAGGCAGGAACTGAATGCTTGTGATTTGGGGGAGCAAGAAAGTTCATCGGGCGCTTCCTCCATTTTCTGGTCAGTTCATTTTCGGCTGAATGGGTACGTAAATAAGCAGAATTGTCGAGTTTGGAGTGAATATCAGCCAGAAACTACCAATGCATCCAGAAAAAGTCACAGTTTGGTGCGGCTTATGGGCTGGTGGCATCATTGGACCGTACTTCTTCAAAAATGATGCGAATCGTAACGTAACTGTGAATGGTGAGCGCTACCGTGAGATGATATCCACATTTTTTTGCCCAAAATGCAAGAGCTTGACTTGCATGACATATGGTTCCAACAAGACGCTGCCACATGCCACACAGCACGCGTAACAATGGACTTATTGAGAGGCGAGTTCAGTGAACATTTCATTTCACTTTCGGGACCGGTCAATTGACCGCCTAGATTTAACGCCTTTAGACTATGTTGACAGACAAGCTCGCTTCAATCGACGCATTGGAAGACAACATTGAAGCATTTATTCATGAGATACCGGCCGAAATGTTGGGAAGAGTATGCCAAAACTGGACTAAGCAGATGTACCATTTGAGGCGCAGTCAAGGTCAACATTTGCATGAAATTATCTTCAAAGATTAAATTATATGGACCGTACTATCGTTTCGAATAAAGATTTCATGCATTTTTCTGAATTTTATGTTTTTTTTTTCACCCTTTATATCGCTCGAATTGACTGTAACCGTCCGCCCATTGGTATCTTCGACCACACAACCACATTTGACGATGATAGAGCACGGCATATCATAACTTGTGGTTCTCCTGAGCCCCATATGCTGAAATAATTTTTGTTCACATAATAACCTAGTGAGAAATGTGCCTCATTCCGAATGAAAATATTGTTTAAAAAAATTGATGTTGTTTCAACACCCGAGAAGCGTATCTACAGCGCTGTGAATGGTCAGCAGGCTTCAATTATTGTTTAAGGATAAAGATGCAAATACAAGGAAAGGGATTAAGATGCAAATCCAAATTCAAAATACATCATTCGACACGTTGTTGCAAATGCTGGAAAATCGAAAAGTTCGGATCATCAGCAACACAAGTTCTCACAGCAGCAATATTTTTGACTGCCCGCCCCTTAGGATGATGTACATTCTTTACGCCTTAAGTTACACTTTCACTCTTTTCACAAATTTACCGATTGCTTGCGTAGTTAGTCGATTACGAACACCACAATTATCGCATAATACGCGAAAAGAAGTTACGTTTAAAGCACCACTTTTGTAGTTAGTTTTAGGCCTTTAGCGAGTGTTAACATTTTTATTTGATCCATTATCGTAAATGGTGAATATTCAGCTGGAATTTTGGTACTTCAATTGCAAGGTAAGTTTGCTAAGTATCAAATGACAGCGCTCACAAATTGAAACCCAAAAATGAACGAAACTGCAAATGGAGGAAATTTTTTTTCAATATTGTTGTAATTTCAAAAAAAGCTTGTATTTTTCCAGTCCTGAAAAAGCAAGTTCTGACTCATGTGTGAATTAAAATCTGTCTATAGAAAAATATTTGTCTCATGGAAAAGCTGGCAAGATCGCGAAACTTTTACCACTGCCAATATAACACCGACAGCTGCTGCTAGAGTGCAATCAATAAACCAAAACTTGTTATGTTTGCCTTAAGACAATGTGTGCAGGTACCTGCTTATCCCCGGAGCCACATAGCCCCTTTCTACCAGATATAAACTCAAAATCCGTGTGTTGTCTCAGGTGATTTCATTCCACATAATTTGCGCAAGCGTGTACATCAGCCACTCGCTTTCATTTGCTTTTGTTTTTCAGAGAACCAAATTTGTCGCAAATTGAAAAGACAAACATTGACAAAGGTGCGAGGCCAAGAGTGGAGTGTTGAGGTCTGCGGATATTCAGAGACCGGAGACGTGTGAATAAGCGTTTGACTCTCAAATTAAGGAAGACACAAAAAATGAACTTTGTTTTTCCGACTTCTGCCTCTCACTAGAGAAGGCTGATTAAAGCAGACACTCAACCGAGATATGTACTTATGCATGATCTTCTTCTTCTTCTTGTGGCGCTACAGTCCGGGGTGGACCTGGGCCTCAACCAACATGCCTCTCCAGCCAGCGCGATCTTTCGCCAGCTGCCGCCAGTTGCGCACTCCAAGTTGGTTGAGGTCCTTCTCCACTTGTGTGCGCCACCTTATCCTGGGCCGTCCTCTGTTGCGTTGTCCCAATGGCTCAGATTCGAAGACTTTTCGGGCCGGAGCAGTGGTGTCCATACGCTCTACATGGCCTAGCCATCTTAAGCGTTGTATCCGTAGACGTTTGACTAGGCTCATGCCGCTGTACAGCCCATACAGTTCGTGGTTGAATCTTCTCCTCCAGATGCCATCAACGCAAACAGGACCAAAAATCGCGCGCAGAACTTTTCTCTCGAAGAGACCAAGGGCATCCTCATCCGCTTTAAGTAGTGTCCAAGTTTCTGCGCCATAAAGTAGGACTGGGATGATTAAGGTGTTATATAAAGCAAGCTTAGTCTTTCGAGAGAGGGCTTTATTACTCAATTGCCTCTTGAGCCCAAAGAAACAGCGATTGGCAAGAGTGATTCTGCGTTTGATTTCGGTATTGGTGTTATTGTCCCTGTTTACTGCGGAGCCGAGGTAGACGAAGTCCTTGACTACCTCGAAGTTTCTGCTGCCTAGTGTGACGCTCTGTCCGAGACGCCGATGTTGTGTATCCTTCCTTGATGACAGCATGTACTTCGTTTTGCCCTCATTTACCACCAGACCCATTTTAGCCGCTTCTACTTCAATGCCAGCAAACGCATCATTGACGGCTCGCTGTGTTCGACCAATCACGTCAATGTCGTCGGCGTAAGCTAGCAATTGAGCTGACTTTTGGAAGATCGTACCTCTGGTGTTGACCTGTGAGTTACGCACGATCTTCTCAAGGATGATGTTAAAGAAGTCACATGACAGTGCGTCGCCTTGTCTAAAACCTTTTTTGACATTGAAGGTCTCGGTGAGTTCGTTCCCGACCTTGACGGAGCAGCGAGAGTTCTCCATCGTCATCCTACACAATCTGACGAGTTTGGTAGGAATGTCAAAACTAGACATGGCATTGTATAGCTCGTCTCTATGCACACTGTCATATGCGGCCTTGAAATCGACGAATAGGTGGTGAGTGTCGATTTGCATTTCTTGGGTCTTTTCCAGGATCTGCCGTAGTGTGAAGATTTGGTCGATGGTGGACTTCCCTGGCCTGAAACCACACTGATAAGGACCAATCAGGTTGTTGACAAACGGTTTCAGGCGTTCACACAATACGGCAGAGAGGATCTTGTATGCGATGTTAAGGAGACTTATCCCTCGATAGTTGGCGCAGTCGAAGGGGTCTCCTTTCTTGTGGACCGGGCAGACGACACTGAGATTCCACTCATCGGGCATGCTTTCCTCCGACCATATCTTACAGATGAGCTGGTGCATGCGCCCAACCAGGTCATCCCCAGCCGCTTTGAACAGTTCTGCGGACAGTCCATCCGCTCCAGCAGCTTTATTTGACTTCAGTCTCGATATTGCTATCTTGACCTCGTCTAAGTCGGGGGGACGGAATTCTTGTCTATCATCGTCCAAATTAAGTGGAACATTCTGCCTAACAGCGGGATTTGGGTCGTCATCGCCGTTTAAGAGTCTGCAGAAATGATCTTTCCAGATTCTCAGAATCGATTGCGACTCTACTACTAGGTTTCCGTTTTGGTCCCGGCAGGCTTCGGTCCGAACCCTGTATCCACCGGATAGCTGTTTCACCTTTCGGTAAAACTTTCGGACTTCATTCCTGCCATAACATCTCTCCATCTCTTCGACCGCGCGCTTCTCATGCTCTCTCTTTTTCCTTCTGAGAAGCCGGTTCTCTTCCCTTCTTTTCTGTTCGTAGAGCTCACGAACAGCTCTCGTTGTCCGATGCAGCGTTGCCTGGTAGGCCTCCTGTTTGGCTGCATGTGCCTGCCTGCACTCGTCGTCAAACCATGGGTTCCTCCTAGGTGGTGGCGTGAAACCCAGCACATCAGTGGCAGCTTCTTTGATGGCTTTTTGACAACGTTTCCATTCTTCTTCTATTGTTAGTGCAGGCAGCGTCGAACTTTGGGAGAGTTTTAGGGAGACTCGGTCGGCAAAGATCCCAGCGACCTGTTGCGATTGTAGCTTTCCGACGTCAAACCGTTTCGGCCTATCTCGACTCCGTTGTTCTCTCGATATCCGGGTTCTTACCTTGGCTACAACAAGGTGATGATCCGAGTCGATGTTAGCGCCTCGGAATGTTCGGACATCGAGAATGTTGGAGGAGTGTCTGACGTCGATCGCAACGTGATCAATCTGGTTGACGGTTGATTGATCAGGGGATCGCCAGGTTCCTTTATGGATGTTGCGATGTGGGAACCGCGTACTGCTCATAGAGAGGTTCCGCCCCGCGGCGAAGTCCAGCAGCCTGAGTCCGTTTCCGGAAGTCGTGTCGTGCAGGCTGTGTTTCCCGATGACGCCAGCAAAGATGTCCTCTTTCCCCAGCTGAGCATTGAAATCTCCTAGAACGATCTTGGTGTCATAGCTGGGGCATCGATCGTATGTTCTTTCTAGGAGATCATAGAACTCATCCTTGCTGTTGTCATCCTTTTCTTCTGTCGGGGCGTGAGCGCATATCAGGCTGATGTTCCCGAATTTAGCCTTAATGCGGATTGTCATGAGGCGTTCGCTTACAGGATCGTAGCTTATGACTTTTTGCCTAAGTCTGCCTCGAACAACAAATCCGCATCCGAATAGGCGCTGCCTTCTCTCCCTGTAGCAGTCGCTGTAGTATATGTCGCAGTTCTTCATCTTCTTTCTGCCCGGCCCATCCCATCGCACTTCCTGGATGGCGGTGATATCTGCTTTGTAGCAGTCAAGGGCCTCCGCAAGTTGTTCGGCTGCACGTGGTCTGTTAAGGGACCTCACATTCCACGTGCAGAACCGAAAATCGTTGTCCTTTGTTCGTTTTCCGGGGTCGTCAACGTTGGATCCGTCCATATCCGAGGCAAGTTGTTGTCTCTGAACTGGGTTTGTTTTTGTGTGGAGAGGGAGTTAGCCTCACGCACAACCTACAGACTGGTAGGCCAGTCGCTGCATACATTGGTTCACCACACAACGGATGCTGTGATGGCTATCCAGGGGGCGCCACTTGGAGGCTGTATGTCAACTTGACCTATGCACGGACGAGGATAGTCTTGGCAGCTCGCCATGTTGAGCGCGATCAAGGACATTGCCTCGTGTGCATAGGCCCATGCCCCCCCTTATGCATGATCAGTTGTTCTAAAAAGCCAGGCGTGGGTTTACACAGACTGTTCCGCTCATTTAAATCCGACAGACAGTCCCTCCCCCACTACCACGGAACGAGCAAGACTAGGGGAAACGACGCCAGAACTCAACGGGGATAGCTCCCGCCATGCCGCCGAGAATAATTGCTGTTCTAAAAATATTCCAGCAGAACACCTACTTTCATCAATCATTCGGATGAGGGAATTGAATTTCACTGCGATACCTAGATACGTGTTAGATGACGAGGCACTGCACAGCACACACAACTTTCATTCAAGATTGACGGCAGTCTGCAATGTGAACATGAACGTAGCCAGCGCTGCTGGCTTAGGTTTACAAAAATAGTCCACCGGTGGCGTTCAATTCTCATGTCAAAACGGAACTTAATTTCCTCGCAATCGTTTGGCAATGGCTCCCGCCGACCGCCCCGCCCGGCGACGGCTTCAATTGGATATGCGATAGCTGTACCGCATCGAGGTCGTGGTAAATGAATGTACGCCTAGATAATTCTACTTCCGGGCGACCATATTCCACATAATTTTCAGTTGGCGCGGTAGGGGCAGTGGTGGCTACGGCTACACAATAGACGACCGACCGTGCGGGCAATGAACCTTCCACGGCGAAGCGAAGAGAACACAGCAAAAGTGTATCTCGAAGCCGTCTAGAGACTGAAAAAAAATATGACAAATTAATGCAGGCAAACGAATGATGACTGGGGACGCGGACGAGTAATGAGCGGTCACAACCGCGATACGAACGACGATCACGGTTCAATGGTTGGAGTTTAGTTTGCCGCCACTGAGGGGCAGACCGCGTCTCTTGATTGACAGCTGAAGATTAAATGCACTCCCACGGGACCTGGTCCGGATGGGTGGTGGTGGTGGTGGTGGTGTTGGAGGTGGAAGTGGCTGCGGTTTGGGTTTCGAAATCAGAAATCAAATTTGTCGACAAGATTAGGAGTAATTCTGGAGTTATGCTGCCCCGTAGTCTGTCGGTTGCCACAACATGTTTTCGTAATGAGAATTACGTGAAACTTTATCTGGGATTGGGAAACACGCCCCGCCACCGGGCAGGCCCACGTAGTTGATGTGACATTAAGACAACATGTGTGACACTGAACAGAGTGTATTGTGGCATATTCGGGCGTGACAGCTGATTAATTTTGAAATTTGACGTCGTTTGGTTACGTTGCCTGCGCAAGCGTTTATCCGTGATAAACCGTAGACTTAAGTTGTCTGCGTTTAGTTTAAGGCAGACGATTTTCAGTCCTTTTAGGGATTTTTTTTTCAATGAACAGGGCAGTCACAGTTCGCATTAATACGCGAGCTGTGAAGCGCTGCATCATGTGTCGTGGTGAAACAAAACACGAAAGAGGTCTTAGAAACAATTCAAACGCCCAGATGGACGAATGGGGAGGGATGGCTTCGCTGAATTAATTCCTAAGTGATAGCTCCTCGTGACATTTGTACATAGGCGCAGAAAGTTGATGTTCTAGATCGTCATCATTACTACAGCGCTGTACACCAACTTCAGATGCGGCGTGTTACACAAAGCATTTTCGATTGATTTTGACGTCAAGAGTGGTGTGCAATTAGGCTGTATTCTCTTGCCCTTCTGTTTATTACCTCCTACTACACTTCTATATTCTTCCTTCTTGCCCTTCTATATATTACTTGGATAAAGTGATGCGAACATCTTTAACAGGGCAATGGGTGGATCCGGGGAATTCCGACGCACTTTATTTGTATTTGATGGCAAAACGTCAGCATTGAAAGAGTCAAATTTGCTTTTTGGAAACATTAAGTTTTCAATTCGATTGAGAAATTAATAAAGAGCGTCATAATTATATAACTAATTTGTTGTAATCATCGTATGTCACCTTATCACCCCTCAATGAGTGGAATCACAGTTGCCTTGAGTTGAGAGAAGATCATTTTGATTGCAGAAAGTATCACAGATCAGTCTTCTCATGATCACATGTAAGGTCCAGTCTCCCGTTTTGTGTGAACGTCTGAACCCATTCGCACACATTCGGATAGGTAATTATCAGTGAGATTTCAGGTCTGGGAAGTTCATGATTTGTCACATTTGTACATAGCGGCAAGTTGTGATTGCAACAAAATGTCAATCGACAGCCATCACCAATTTTTCGATTTTAACAAGGAGAATTGCAGCGTGCAATGTGCATAAGGGCGAGCTTAAAGTGCCCTTTGAGAAGAATAACGATAGAAAAATCTGTCTGAGTCATCAGTCAGTACTGAGCTGACCGAGACCTTTAATGAAAAAATAGACTTTAGCCAATGCTACCCACTGTCATCTCAATCAACGCCAGAGGCACGCTAATTTCAGGCGTTTAATAATAATAATAATTGAGTGGCAATACAGCCCACAAGGGACCAAGGCCCAGCTTCTACAACAACTACACGTGTTGTGCGTGCTACTGTTCTTCAACAAGTAGAAGGGACCAACCGTTTATTGCCGACTCCAAACGGCGAGACATAAGAAGTTTTTAATAGACAATTGATACTCTTTGAGTGTTTTCAGCAACTCGAAAGAGGTGGTGCCGTACAAAAAATTCGAGGTGTTCTGTCCGGGAATCGAACCTGGACGCACAGCGTGTTTGTCGACGCACTTACAATATAATACAATACAATAATAAGTCATTTGCTGGTTTAAAAAAAACCAAAGCAGCTGAAATGGACTTACGGGTAAACGAGAGCAAAATGAAGTGGATGCTATTATCAGAGAGGGACAAAACAAGGGACAGCGAATACTTTGCGGTAATCAAGATCTTCGTCCAGCTCTGAATGAAGACAACAACATTAGCACCGAAATTTTGTATAGAGTTACTCTTACTAATCGCTGTTCTTCTCGGCTCAGAAGGCAATTGTCACTTCTCAGAAATCCTTCTCTCTCGAAAATCTTTATGTAATATCTGGGCATGGGACAGTGCATACGAGGCAATGGCTTGATCGTAGTCAACATTTAGAGCTGCCGACACTATAGTCGACTGTGCACAGATCAACTTGACTTAAAGCCTCCTTGTGGTGCCCCATGCCATTACAACAGCCGTTGTGTGGTGAACTGATATTTGCAGCGAACACCTCTACCCAGAGGGCTGAGTAATGGGCCTAGCCTACCAGCCTGTGGGTTGTACGTGCGGTTAACTTCATCACCACATAACATAATTTAGTGTAGGGACAACTGCATGCCTCGGATATGAACGGATCAACTGGTAACGACTTTCGGATTTATACGTAAAATGTGAAGTCCCTTAACAGAACCAAGTGCAGCAAGCAAGTGTGCAGGGAGAAGGATGAAAACACCAAGGATGATTTCTATGATTTTCTAATAAGAACATACGATCTGTGGCCCAGCTATGACACCGAGATCATTCTAGGAGATTTCAATGCGCAGCTGGGAAAAGAGGACATCTGTTATCGGAAAACACAGCCTGCACAACACCACCTCCGGAAACGGACTCAGGCAGTTGGACTTCGCCGCGGGGCGGAATCTCTCGACATCCATAAAAGAACCTTGCGATCCCCTGATCAATCAACCGTCAATCATATTGATCATGCTGCGATCGACTTCAGACACTCTTCAAACATTCTCGATGTCCGAACATTCAGAGGTGCTAACATCGACTCGGATCATCAGCTTATTGTAGCCGAGGTAAGAACCCGGATATCGAGACAGCAACGAAGTCGAGATAGGCCAAAACGGTTTGACGTCAGAATGCTACAATCGCAACAGATTGCTGGGATCTTTGCCGACCGAGTCTCCCTGAAACTCTCCCAAAGTTCGACGCTGCCTGCACTGATATTAGAAGAAGAATGGAAACGTTGTCAAAAAGCCATCGAATAAGCTGCCACTGATGTGCTGGGTTTCACACCACCACCTAGAAGGAACCCATGGTTTGACGACGAGTGCAGAGAGGCACCTAGTACCTACAAGGAGGCCTACAAGGCAACGTCGAACAACAAGAGTGAGTGTGTTTTACGAGAACCGAAGGGAAGAGAGGGCATGAGAAGCGCGCGGTCGAAGAGATGGAGAGGTGTGATGGCAGGAAGGAAGTCCAAAAGTTTTACGAAGCCTGCCGGGACCAAAACGGAGAGTCGCAATCGATGCTGAGAATCTGGAAAGATCATTTCTGCAGACTTTTAAACGGCGATGACGGCCCAAATCCCGCTGTTAGGCAGAATATTTCACTCAATTTGGACGATAATAGACAAAAACTCCGTCCCGCCGACTAAAACGAGGTCAGGATAGCAATATCGAGACTGAAGTCGAAAAAGCTGCTGGAGCGGATAGATTTTCTGTAGAACTGTTTAAAGCAGCTGGAGATGACTTGGTTGGGCACCTGCACCAGCTCATCTCTAAGATATGGTCGGAGGAAAGCATGCCCTATTAGTGTAATCTCAGCGTCGTCTCTCCGGTCCACAAGAAAGAAGACCCCTTCGACGACACCCCTACATTTTTCAATTATCGATATATAAAGGATGTCCCATCAAGAACGCAAGATTTGAATCTTAAATAAAACGCAGATGTTTAAAAACAAAGCCTGAATTCTTTATTAAATCGTAAAGTAGACAGGATGAGGTTATGTGTGGAATAACACATCGGCCAGATGGCCGCCGCGGCTTTGCTGGAACATACGCGATCTTATAATGAAATTTTCAATGACCGTTTTGCATAAATCACTCGATGATTTTCCTCGCCCCAAATGCGGCAATTCAATCAAGTACTACTGCCATATTTTCGGTCGATCGACCTGGTCGAAGGCGCGTTGTTGTCTTTATATCAGTTACAGACCCAGTTTCAGCAAATTTTTCCATTAAATGCTTTACTCTTTTGGAACATTATTGTAACCCCAAATTTATGGAAATTTGCGAACTGTAGCCGCAAAACTTTCACCATTTTGGTAAAACAATTTCACAATGAAAATGCGTTGTTCATTCGTGTAGCGCTCCATTTTTATTAACCTTATACCTGCTACTAACAAACAATAATAATTGTTTAAATTTCAAAATATAAATAAATAATTGTTCAAAATTGTTGGGACACCGTTTACAAAAAACATACTAAAGGACAAATGGTTCAAACTTGATACACCCACTCGATGAGGACTCGCCAACTTGCCGAATTTGACGATAAATGAGAACTGTCTAGATCACCCCAGCTGCTTCAACCAGCCCAGCAACCAGTCCATCTGCCCCAGTGACTATATTCAACTTCAATTTGAATAATGCAATCTCCCTTTCTAAGCCAGTGAGACAAAATTCTTGTCAATTGTCGTCCAAACCCAGTGGAATATTCTGCATTGTAGCGAAATTTGTATAGTCTTTGTCGTTTATCGTCTTCGCAATTACTTCTCTCAGCATGGACTGCGACTCTATATTTGTAGGTTCTGAGATCATCTAAGACCTTAGTAACAGATCTGATACAGATAGTCGTTGTCCGCATCTTACTTGAAGAACACCATCAATCCCCTCTTAGTAAGGGGACCTATGCCGCAGTTTCTCACCATGAAACCAAATTTGGTAATGGTATGTTCCATATAGCCAAAACCAGCTAAAAATTGTACGTGCTACGTCTCGAATGATATTCACTTAGTAAAACATTTACAATCACCTTGTAAAACCGCAAACAGGATTAGGTCAGCACACACGGCTGACTAACTACGGTGCGAAATTACGTTTTAATTAATTATGGAAAAATATTAAAACGCCAACGTGTCTCAACTCCAGCCAAATCACCAGCTATCACTTATTGCGGCAGCCAGAGAATTACGTTATACTCTCGACGTGTCAATGTGTCATCTCTGTGTCGTTAATTTATTTCAATTTATTCATCATACACCTTCGTGCGCACTCAAAGTGACAGGCACGGTGCGCAATGCGGTCTGGTAATTACTTTTTTCCAAGAACTTATCGTTGCGGCGACTGCTATTAGAAGACAATATTGCAGGGTGATTGATAACTTTTTGAGACCGGAATTACATGCTTTAGACTTGAATGCCAGCACACTGTGGGTAGATGAAGAAGATGGTAGGGCAGAATGAATGACAGATACGCTGCCCAAGTACAGTCGTGAGGTAATGTGCTGCCCATGGCTGGTTTACGCATTGCCAACGGGCCTTATTTTATTCGGATACATGCCAAGGAAATGATGACATCTAAAAATACAGACGCAAATTAAAAGAAAACATTTGTCCCAAAGCTGATTACTACCAAGGGCGTAAGTGCAAATGTGAGGGTGAAATTACAACAATTCGATTTGAAGTACAAACTAAAACTTGCTTTCTTGGTGCTCACTGAGGCACTGAAGCATGTACCGCCTTGGCAAGTTTAACCACTGCCAGAATGAGATTTGTCGGTTATACCTCTGATATACGAGTATATACAATAGGTCTGCAATTAGAGCAATTGAAATGAAAAGGAACTGACATCTAGGATACCAATTTCCCCATAATTCAAACAAAATTACTCGAAGATGAACAGGCACAGATGGCAAGAGGTGATTACTTACAGCAAAAGAAATCAGTCTTTCTGTGTCATATGTAATACCGCTTAGGCCTAAGAAATTGATTATTTTTGTATGAAATTGAAGACGCCATCGGATCTAAGACGACTATGCCCCATTTTCTTTGATATTCGTCTTCCATTTTGAGTGTAATTTCATTATACTGCTCTGTCAGAGTAATAATAATAGTAATTGAGTGGCACTACAGCCCACAACGGACCAGGGCCTAGTTTCTACAACAACTACTCGTGTTGTGCATGCTACTGTTCTCTCTCACGAGTAGAAGGGACCTACAGTTTTTTGCCGACTCCGAACGGCGAGATTTGAGAAGCTTTCCATAGACAATAAATACTCTTTGAGTGTTGTCAGCAGCTCGAAAGAGGTGGTGCCGTGAAAAAATTCGAGGTGTCCCGTCCGGGAATTGAACCCAGACTTTCTGCTCCGCGGTCGATGCAGTTACCACTACGCCACCGCTCAGAGTTACCCTGGTCAAAAACTGTGGCAAACAATTTGCACAATCCTCTCTTGAAGCGACGCCACAAGCATAATCACTCGCCATACATAGAAGCGGATAGTCATCACTTCCTGCTTGGTCCGGACTATATGGTGGAAGCATAAGAACCCCCCAAACGAAATGCCAGAGCTCCTGACGAGTAACTATCGACGTTTGCCGGCCGGCGTTATCCCCATGAAAGACAACTTCTCTTTAATTGAACAAATCCGATTGTCTCTGAGGGATAACTTGCTTCAGACGGTCTAATTGTTGACAGTACACGGTTGAATTAAGAGTTTGGCCGTGGAGAAGTAGCTTCTAGATGATTTCCTGCAATTAAACCTGGCTTGAGCACTCATCTCATGCACGCAATGCGCAGGAACATCAAAAAATGCGCTGGGTGGAACGAATCAAGGACTATGGACCCAAAGTTTACCTATGTACGTACCGTTGTCTATTGACAACAAGTGGCTCCCAGCTCAAATAGCCTAACCTAGGGACAATGGGGTCACCGTGGCGTAATGGGTGTATCGACCCACACGCAGGAGGTCTAGGTTCTATTTCCGGACGAGACACCTCGCGACACCACCTCTTTCGAGTTGCTGCCAATATCCAATTGCACTGTGAAAAGCTTCTCAAATCTTGCCGTTCGGAGTCGGCAAAAAACTGTAAGTCGCTTCTACTCGTGAGAGAGAACAGAAGCACGCAAAACACGCGCAGTTGTTGCAGAAGCTAGGGCCTGGTCCCTTGTGGGCTGAAGTACCGATCGTAGACTACTTCAGTAGCAACTAGGACGAATTAGCTGTTCCTAAGTTAAGGAAATGCATTATTTCTAGCTTTCAGAAGATAAGAAATCTAATCTTCCCGATCATGTGACAATATAATAGTCCAACGTAAGAGGAATTGGGATTTTGTTAGTATGCCAGCCAACCCTACTAAACCTTATTTATCTCACCTCAAAATCTTAGCCAGCAGGATAGCACAACAATGACTATCAGCGATAAATGTGACCCACGCTAATGGAAGATGATCTGTATTTTTGTACTTAAGTGTACAAAATACCTTCAGCTCTAGGAACCCGAAGAGTTCCAGAGGACGTCTTTGTCTAAGATTTTTTTTTGTTGGAGGTTGGGATACACTGCACTGGAGCGCTCAGACACAAAAAGTGGTCCATTGTAGGTTACCGGGCTGTAACCTTCAACTACTGTAGTTTCTTGGTTTCTCAGCTTAAGTTTCAGCTCCCACCACGTCAGCACCAAACAGCCGCCATCTGATACGAGCAAAAGCAGGACATTGACAGAGAAAGCACTCTTAAGTGTCTTCACCTTCTCCACAAAGGGTACCATCACTAAGCCCACGTAGACTTAGGTGCTTAGCGAAGGAGACGTGTCCCGTTTGTACGCCGACAAGTTTTCTTCCTGACGTTCGGGAGCATGCACTTGGTCAGCCTGCATCCTGGAGTCATGCCGTCTCTAGTTGGTGCTGTTTGGAGACCCAACCGTCGCTCTAAGATAGGGCACACACGTGGAAAAGGACCTTAACCAACTTCGTGCGCGAAATTGGAAGCAGCTGGCGGATGAACGTGCTAGTGGGAGAGGCATGTTGGTTGAGGCCTAGGTTCACTACAGACTGTAGCGCCAACCCCAGAAAAAAAGAGAATAGCTGTAGCAGACAAAAAAACGCACCAACTGGTGAGGATTGTTGGCTGAGAAGAATATTGTATACGCTTTCGTGATAGCTGCTCACACACAAATTTCTGTATGCAATCAGAATGGATATGTTTTTGATGAACATTGGACAACACATTTTATGAAGTCAATTGAAGTCAAACACCTCTTTCTTTCAATTAGTCCACTCTTGTGTTTGTTTATTGTTGTTGGCAACAGAAGCACTTTAAAAGAGTCTCCCTGCCTTTGTTGCTTATATTCAGAGGATACCACAACAGGTCAGCCACACCATTGACCTCTCACAGCGAATGCGAATTGAACCACTCTGGAACCTTTGTCATGCGGAGCAAACGAAGATAAATGGTTCATCCAGCGAATGTGGTGTATTTGTGGAGATACATATATTTTATGCGGACATATCCTATTGAGACGCGGTACATCTCCACTCTCGGACTTGGTTAGCATTTATTTTCTGTTTTCGCGTGATGCAAATTCAGCTATTTAATCAGTTTTTTTGTTTTATGATGATATCTGTACAAAAATCTTCTGTTGCCTGGTGGAGTATTCTTTATGAGAGCTATGTTTTCTATTCGTCAGACGTATTGTATGTGAGCCCACAAATCAGACGTTTGTTAAGGTTTTTTTGTCTGGAAGGTTCAAGACTTTCATTTCCTAATAGGTAAGAAAGAGCAATAAGTATAAGTAACAAATTTCGACTGGCCATGTTCGGCGGGAGGATAAGGAGGGGGAGAGGTACTTTCAAGAGCGAGGTTCTAAAACACCGGTGGTTTGTAGTGCTTCTTATTTCTATTTCGTAAGGAATTCAACTGACGGGTGGTATGGACAAAAAATGTGCATTCAGATGCTGAACAGGAGTAGGCTAGGTTGGATAACGTATGACCGCTAGGAAGTCCACAAAATATAAAAGCAGCCAGGTTGGGCCGTTCGCATTATTTAATGAAAACACCACAAGGCTTTAAATTTCAAAAAGTTAACAAGTTGTGGCAGGAGTTTTAGCCACGGGGCAGCTTCTATTAGGTGGAGAAAGACGGCGGCACGCTTGTGGTTGCTCGGCTCCATTGCTCTGACGGATTTTTTCTTCAATTGAATTTATGGAATTAATTTTCAGACGCATCATCCACAAATAGTGTCAATGCGAATCGCCCTTTTTCCGTTTCGTGGGATGACGGCTTCCATCAGCATTAGTTAAGGGACCTCATTGGTAGTGGCTGTGAGACCAGAGGCTATATTCTGTTGCCACGGGAAGACAGAACATGAGACTATTTGTTGCGATGGCAGTCGCCAGGGGTAGGGGTAAGGAACTTGATTCTGTTACTACGGGCATTTAGAAGCCCCTGAAGCTTCACTTCGGGTTGACCGTGCAGTTCATCCCCTTGTGGGAGTGCGTTGTGGATGCAGTTTTAAATGAAATAGGACAGTGAAATCCACCCATCTACCTCTGATAATATGTTTGTAGGAATCTTACTTCTGGCTCAGTGAGCAGTTGAGCTGCAACAAGTGAAGTGAAAGTGAAAGAGCTCACTTGCAATCAAGGAAGGTGATTATGACTTAAGTCAATATTTTGTTACTTATTTGGTGAGGATTAAGGTGTGTTGTTTCGCGATCGCCGTGGCCTTATGCGCAGGTGCGACAACTAAGACGCATGGTCTAGAGTTCGATTCCCGCATGGAACACTCCGCATTTTTCACGGTTCCACATCTTAAAAAGTACATCACCCATTCCACAGCCAAAGGAAGATAGAAAGGACGAGGAAGAAAAGGTTGTGAAGAATAAGAAAAGTCTAGTACCCTGCTAGTGACTGCGGACAGACATCTAAAGTAGGAAAGGAACCTCATCGAAGCTGCTCCCGTAGCTAACCCTCCTGCAACAAAGTGAACAGCCAAATATGTAGAAATACTTACGTATTGTGATTTGTGATCACAGCGCCTAAGATTGGGAATGTATCTAGTAATTATGTTCAATAAAATGTTTAATTTTCTTATAGAATTAGAGTCTGTGCTACGATATATTTCGAAGCAGTACAGCAGGTTGTAGGAAGTATGTAGCATTTTAATTTTAATAGGCACGAAAAGCGTAAAGTGCAGCGTAGACCTTACCAATGGTAGATTTTATGAGGTCGGACCATGTAAGTGTATCGTTGAAGATGAGTCCAAGTTCATCAGTCTATCACGGATGTAACTTGATGTTTGGAAGCAAGGACCTACCTAACTTTGTTCGATTTATGGAAATCGTTTTACACTTGCTTGGGCTTAGCATTAGATTGTCTGCGCCCATTGTTGTACGCCAGATAAATCGTCATTCATTGCTTCAAATGCTATTTATAAATACGTGTACATCATCGGCAAACATAAGAACTGTGCAGTGTCTAACTATCTGAGGCAGATCATTCATATACAGTACAAACAAACGCAGGCCAAAATAGACTCCTAAGGTATAGCCTACAAACTGAGAGTAAGCAAGAGGTCTACCTCCATCAATCACACATTGTGATCTGCTCGTCTTTTGGAATCGGGATAATCGGGTGCAAGCAATTTAACAAACCTGGGATCTATGTATGTATGTGGTCCAAGCCTATGGCAATCGATTTTACTGTTAGTAAGACTGCAACAACATCAGCATCATTGAGCAACATAAGGCTGCCTCATTAGGTGAGTTGGGAGACAGAACGACAGATAAATTCGAACTAGTTTTGTTGAGATCCAGATATTTGGCATTTAAAAGATTAAAATCGATGCTATCCTATGGGACCTTGGGCTTTTGCTTACCGATGCCTAAATTCCTTAAGTTCCTCTAGGTTGTTTTCCCAGAACCCGTTGGGTTAAGGTGGTTAATTAGTAGTAATTCTCTTTAGCTAATCTATCTTCACTCAACATTCTTATGCAAGGGAGATTGAACTTTTTTTTGGACTTCTCTCTCTTACTTTGGCAGTCATTCAAGAAGACCGCCTCGGCACGCCATGTGCCATTTACAAGCACTATCTATTTAAGTCTTACCAGTTTTATTATTTGATATTTTTGAACACCACATTGAACCTCTCAGATGCGAAACTGAAAAAAATTTGATTAGGGAGCAAACCTTTTCGTCTATCGCTGAATTGAAAAAATTGGTTCTTCATTGATTATCTCACTCATCTTCAGTTTGAGATGTCATATGAGTCCTTAAATGAGTACATTAAGTGGCATGACCATATCTCCGTTGGAGTCGCAGAAATGTACACAATCATTTTCAGCAGATTAGATTAGATTTCAATGCATTACGAGTATATGCTTTCTAAACGAATCGACTGATCTTTAATCTAACTTAATTACTCATTTCTTCATCATATTGGCTCTAAGAAGTCAACGACCCCGTCTATGTCCTCGAATGCGGCATCCATGGATTTATAAATCACTTGATTCAAATCACATCCGTAACACTATTATTTGTGTATACGGAATCATCGATGGAACACAAGGCCAACAAATTCCAATCTCTAAGGATGGACAACGAAGAGAATGACTTCCTGGCCTCCGTAAGCAGCCAACGCAGCTCCAAAGAACGAGAAATAAAGAAATGAAGAACGTCCTTGTTCAGGGCATCCATCGACAGTTGGGTCTGTCGACAGCACAAGCTCATGTTTCCAAACGTCAGAAAGAAATCCCCGACATTTCTGTAACAATTAAGGACTGCAAAAGGCTTGTTCAAGTACTAAGGCGGCACTTCAACTTCCGTAAACATCTAAGTACGCTTGGTCTTAGTGATGACTCCCTATGACTCCCTTTTCCTCCATGAAAAAATGGCACTATACGTGAACACGGTCCAGGGAAGATTCATTTAGCACTGTTTAGACTATGTATTTCCCTCGATGAAGAGTCGAGTTCTTGAAACTTCGAGACGTGGACTAAGAGGAATGGAAAACACACCTGTACCTATGTATGGTAGAAGGCAGTGTGCGCGGTGCCTTCTCCATCTTAGAGCTGAACAGGAAAGCATTAAATGTCTCGGAATGAGGCGGTGCTTCAATTGACAGAACTTTGGACATAACTACGTCCCTCCTTCTTTTTCTTTATATGATGCTACAGTCCGGGTCGGACCTGGCCCTCAACCAACAAGCCTCTCCAGGTGGCACAATCAATTACCAGCTGCCTGGTTGGTTGAGGTCTTTCTTCACTAGTGTATGCAATCGGGGACGTGCGCGTCCTCTAATGCCTTGTTCCACTGGTTCAGACTTGATGACCCCTAATATGTAAAATGTATCTCAGATGATAACCGATTTTAATTCCGTTCTTTTTAGTGATCAATATCAATATTTGAAGGCAAATCTGGCCGCAAAGCCTAGCCCCTCTGGTATTTTCGGTATCCTCGATGTGATCAAGGACCGGATTGCATTCAGTTCTTTGTTGGGTTTGTTTTTAAAATTTTTGGGTGGATGTTGAATAATGATGGCCTACAGACTACTACTGTACGTCGTCGTGGGTAAGTGCCTCAACAAACACTTTGCACTTTTCACGGCCTCACCTCTTTCGAGTTGCTGACAATACTCAGAAGCTAGGCCCTGTGCGCCCAATTATTACTATGGGCTACAAACGGGGGCAAGGACACTTCTTCTGCACGAAAAATCAGCTAAAAATCGTATTCCCTGGACAGCCATTAAACTCTTCCTATCGAATTAAAACTTCTAGAAGTTCCACAGCATGCACATTTGTTAGAAAATTAACCTTCTCCTGAAACAAACGCCCTTTACTAATGCCTTTTGAGGGCGGCAATCAGTTATCACTGGTACATACGCGTACACAAACGAAGACAAGTGGGTAGGTGCCAGCATATGGAAATAAATAACAAGCTCTCCGCACCTGTAACGGCTTCATAAGTGATGTAATCTACTCTGTACATTTGACAAGCTCACGCTTTACGGTTGCTTGGCCCTGCTGTCCTTCTGTGTGTCTGTACATACATACATACATACAACGTACACCATCCCCATCACTTCCATCTAATACATACAGAAATGCTCATTATTCATTTTCACATTCCCAGAAGTTTGCAGTACACCTACCCACCCACCCACCTAGTGGTACGTTCACACACAACCTTAAATATATTTGTATAAATGGGGTGAGTGGAAATATTTACTGTATTTCAAGGTATCTACAAAGAAAATCCCTTTTAACACGTCCCAAAGGACATTTAAGCCATTCTGTTGGTATACACTTTCGGTTCATGCCTTCAACGCATATTCCTCGGAGAAATTTATTCGCATTTGTGCGGGGCTACACACACACACGTGTATGACGTGTATGACAGATCTACATGCATATATGTTTAGATCTAGTTCGTCGCTGGCCCAAAAGAGCCACTCTTGGGTATACACATATTTTCCTGCTGCTCCCCAGCCCTAATCCCTCATTCCGTGACCCGAAATCATAACAAAAAAAAAAAAAAACTTCGACACACACACACGCCCACCCACTGTCCGACCCCAAAAAGCGGATTAAATGTGTGCAGTGCACTATGAACCCCCTCCCCTGTCAACACTCGACGGTTTTCTTTTGTGTTTGTTTGTTTTCCGCGGGTTGGGGAAGGGACAGCAGGAAAAAAAAGGTGAAAATAAAAAGGGGTTCTCTTCATCAACCATCACATGACTATCACAATTCTCCTGCCCCTCACCATCCCCCTTTTGGCTCACATTTTGGCCAAATCCCAGTCCCTTTCATCCAGAAATCTCCACAATATTGATTTTTCCCTCGACAAGCCACCCACCCCCGCTGCATCCCATCCCCAGAATCAGCGCGGAACACAGAAGAAAAAGAAACGGAAATTATTTTTTTATTGTAGCACCTCCATCCCCATCCACCACCCTCACACCCCTGTCTGCTGGGCGGGCAAGTTAAATGACCAAAAGTTCACATTAACTTTCAAGGAATTTATTTCCTTCAGGATTTTGACCATCTTACGATGGATTCCCCCACCGACCACACTCTCCGAAGACCCTCCACCAGCACCACCACCAGCACAAACGCTCCTGCCGGCCGGGTGGCGGCGGGGAGAGAGAGAAAGCTTTTGAAAGTTTCCCCATTTCTTATGGCGAAGGATAACAACGCCCTTAGTTTGAGTAGTTCACTCACACTAGCACGCTGCACATGGCCTCCTGCCAATGGACGTTGGCTTGGACGTCACCCTAAGGGAAGGGGTTGCGATGATGCAATTAATTAGATTTAATTAAAATCGATCGCCAAAGTGGATAGTTATGCAATTTCACTCCGACAAATTGCAATAAAAGCGGATGAGCGCGTAATTAATTGTCAATGTCACCCCATCTGTCATCTGTAATTGCTTTGGTCGCGTATTCGGGGAGGGGAACCGGCCCCATCGTCAATGCAAAGGCGGGGCTTTTAGCACCGCACTTCTGCTTGCTTGCAGTGGGCGTTCCCTTCACGGGTTTTCGTTTCCTCTGCAGCTTCTTCTTTTCGTTTTGTTTTGCGGGCACTTCGCTTCTCTCGCTCTTTCGTTGGACTTTCGTTTTCATTTTGTCAATAACAACAAATAACAAATCATTTTTTCCTTCCTTCGCATCTCTCCTTCTCACTCTCTGTCTCTCGTGCTCTCCTTTTGACATTCATCCAGTGTGTGTTGTGTTATCATTTAGCTTTCTCTCGCTTCACATGCACTGTGTGTGCTTGGTGGAACAAGAAATTCATTTCTCACGGGTGGTTCATTTGACAAATCGATGAACTCGAAATGTGACAGCGAAGAGAACACGAAGAAGAGAAATGTGTGTTTCTGTTTTGCGCGGTTTTTGTTTTGCTTTTCTGCCCTCTCTCTTCTTTTTCACACGCAAGCACCTTCCTTATCGGTGGACGAATGAACATTTATGAATTAAAATCTTATCAAGTTTGCAACTGCGCTGGTGTGTGTGTGTATGTGTTTGGATTGTCGAGAGAGTTTTTCCTTTGGCTTGGACAAGTTTCTGTGTTTTTTGTCATTCTTCGTGCATTCTTCATTCTCCAGATGTTCGTGTTTCGCGGTATCTGCCTGGCAGGAGATGAAATGAAAGAACGTAAGCAACCGAGGATACTCGGAGATAGCATTTCAAAGTTCGCGAAGATGAAAGGAATGTAAAACGGTGGCATTTCGGCAAATTGTTCGTGTTACCGTTGTGCTGTTTTATGGTATTTTTTTGAGACGTTTGTAAAATAATTTTCAATATGAACTACTTTTGATTATTATCGGATGGCAATTAATTTAAATAGCGCAGAGAAAGTACAGTAGTAGCAAATACTTTGGATTCAGGTATGGTCTCGTATATCTTAAACAGACAATTAAATCATCTGACCAATGGAAAAGTGACGTTTCAACAATTCTCCTTCAGATAGTTTTATTTTCTACTTAAAAAAAGGATTCAGCATAAATAAGATTAAAGTGTCGAAGTTTAAGTACTGTGCTTGTCATATGTATAGATAGCGGCTTAGGAAATATGGAGAAGAGCTTTCAATAAGGTTGCAATTTAGCCTACTGTAGATCAGTCTATGTTGCCCTTCAGTTAGAAATCTGTCATACATGACATTACCTATTTTTTTTCTAAAACATTGGTTAACATAGGCTTAATCAATGACAGTTCCATATTCGATGAAATACTTAGGTTTACGCTATAATTTACCGCCAACTCCTCCCATTTTAGAGCCAAGGGCCTTCTTGATGATATTATGTGGTTCAGTAAAATTCGAAGGGAATCCTATTATGATGGATCCATCAGCATCCACTATACTTCTTACTTCAGTTAAAGTACATGGTGAATCTAAAACTTCATCTGCAAAGAATGGGGCTGCATATTGCGGTAATGGGGAAAAATGTGACGTGTTGACCAAATTTCTAAAGCATTCTCTCATCTCTGACTCTTGCCAGGTCAACGAGATCATATTAGACCTCCCCGTTACAATTTTGACTGCCTTCCAAAATTCACTTGCCGATTTTGAGGAGTTGAGCACTGCTATGGTCTGCTGGTTAAAATATTTCCTTTTTTCAAAACATAGGCGCTTGAAGTATTTATTTGCTTCCGCATAGAGTTCCTTTGAATAGGTGTTATTTTCTTTCCTTAGGCGTCTTAGTAGTGCAAAAGATCTCTTTCTTGCCTTCAGATAGTCACTATCGAACCACTTCCGCTTTCTTACTTCAAGACGTCTTGAGTTTACGCAAGACGGCACAGAGTCGCCGTGTGTAAATGTTCAGTTGTTATTTCTGAATGTATTTAGTCAATTACGGTCTGACAAGCTAACTTTTATCCCTCCTGTCTTATTTTTATGGACAATTAAGGCTAGACTTACATACTGCGGTATTTTTGCTAGTTCGACTTTCAATAATAATTTTCGTATATCTGGTTCACAAATCGGGCTAAATTCGACAGATGGCAGCTATGGAAGAACACCCCGGCTTGTGATTTATTCGCGTAGACCAGTGAAAATATCACAAAGTGAAGTCTAATAAGCTCAAACCGCACGCTACTTCACAAGTCCAAGTCCTCCAAAATAGCTCGTGCACACTTTCCAATGGAACACAGACTGTGTGGCACATGGGGATGTGTGAAATCAGACGTCTTTCAACCCAAACCAAAACAAGTTTATTACGATCAACTTACAGCCCTCACCGTTGACAGTAAAGGATAGGCTAACGCCTCCTCCAAAAAAAAAGTAATAAGGACTGATGATGCCACCAACAAGCTTCTTCTGCAATTACTCGTATCATGCGTGTTATAAAGGGTGATTTTGTAAAAGCTATAGGAAAGTTTAAAAAAAAAACACATAAAATTCAGAAAAATCCATGAAATCTTTGCTTGAATCGATAGTACGGTGCATATAATTTAATGTTTGAAGATTATTTCATGCAAATGTTGACCCTGACTGCGCCTCAAATGGTCCATCCGCTTTGTCCAATTTTGGCATACTCTTTCCAACATTTCTGCCGGTATCTCACTAATAAATGCTTCAATGTTGTTTTCCAATGCGTCAATTGAAGCGGACTTGTCTGTTTAGACATGAGCTTTAACATTGCCTCGCAAAAAATAGTCTAAAGGCGTTAAATCGCACGATCTAAACCGGTCCCAAACGTGAAATTAAATATTTACCGAACTCGCCTCTCAATAAGTCCATTGTTGCGCATGTTGTGTGGCATGTGCCACCGTCTTGTTGAAACCACATGTGATGTAAGTCAAGCTCTTGCATTTTGGGCAAAAAAAAGTTGGATATCATTTCACGGTAGCGCTCACCATTCACAGTTACGTTACGATTCGCATCATCTTTGTAGAAGTACGGTCCAATGATGCCACCAGCCCATAAACCGCCCAAAACTGTGACTTTTTCTGGATGCCATGGATAGCTCTCGCAATGATATTCACCCCAAAATCGATAATTCTGCTTATTTACTTAAACATTGAGACAAAAATTAGCTTCGTTGCTGAACAAAATGATGCGCGCGATCAACTTTCTTAACAGAGCACGCATTTTGATAATAAAATTCAATAATTTGCAAATGTTGTTCGTTTGTAAGACGATTCATGGTTAAATTATAGACCAAACTGAAGATGTTTGACAGTGAAACAAAACACGAAATGTGCGTCAGCTGTTTAAACCAGTGTTGCCAAAAAGATAATAGCTTAAAAATCACCCTTTAGCTCTGTCAAATAGAATCCGAGCTATTATGTACTATCGGCTAGACAATTGGCACTCTTTTAATTATATCACCCTTGGCGGTGCCGCGAAAAACTGCTGTCACCAACAGCGTGTGAGTCAATTCCACTACGGCACGACGGACAAAATCCATTTCAAACTGTAAATCTTTGCAGGATGACAAAGATGCATTCTTGAATCTTATAGGGATTGGTATTGTCCATTTCAAAAAACATTGAAAAGGAGTTTCAGCTCCAAAGAGGACAAGGTGATGATAAGGATCAATTTTTAAGAGCTCCAGACAGCGAACAAACTTCGTTGTCTATAGTCCGTTATTATCGTTTGTTGTCTTGTTAATTTTTTCACAGGTCCAGGCTTAAGTCACGACGCAAAAGTTCCGGTTTGCGAATAGGTGACTTTCTGAGCAGCACGTAATTTAGACCATTTTTTCGACTCCCGCAGATAGCAGTGATGTTCCGGCAGATTTTTCGTTTCGTTAACCTACATATGTTAACCAATTAATTACTGAACAAGTGGACTCATAGGTGGATTGTTTGTGGAAGTGTTGTTTCTGACTCTAAGAGTCGTATTAATAAAACGATAGACCAGTGAAAATATCACAAAGTGAAGTCTAATAAGCTCAAACCGCACGCTACTTCACAAGTCCAAGTCCTCCAAAATAGCTCGTGCACACTTTCCAATGGAACACAGACTGTGTGGCACATGGGGATGTGTGAAATCAGACGTCTTTCAACCCAAACCAAAACAAGTTTATTACGATCAACTTACAGCCCTCACCGTTGACAGTAAAGGATAGGCTAACGCCTCCTCCAAAAAAAAAGTAATAAGGACTGATGATGCCACCAACAAGCTTCTTCTGCAATTACTCGTATCATGCGTGTTATAAAGGGTGATTTTGTAAAAGCTATAGGAAAGTTTAAAAAAAAAAAACACATAAAATTCAGAAAAATCCATGAAATCTTTGCTTGAATCGATAGTACGGTGCATATAATTTAATGTTTGAAGATTATTTCATGCAAATGTTGACCCTGACTGCGCCTCAAATGGTCCATCCGCTTTGTCCAATTTTGGCATACTCTTTCCAACATTTCTGCCGGTATCTCACTAATAAATGCTTCAATGTTGTTTTCCAATGCGTCAATTGAAGCGGACTTGTCTGTTTAGACATGAGCTTTAACATTGCCTCGCAAAAAATAGTCTAAAGGCGTTAAATCGCACGATCTAAACCGGTCCCAAACGTGAAATTAAATATTTACCGAACTCGCCTCTCAATAAGTCCATTGTTGCGCATGTTGTGTGGCATGTGCCACCGTCTTGTTGAAACCACATGTGATGTAAGTCAAGCTCTTGCATTTTGGGCAAAAAAAAGTTGGATATCATTTCACGGTAGCGCTCACCATTCACAGTTACGTTACGATTCGCATCATCTTTGTAGAAGTACGGTCCAATGATGCCACCAGCCCATAAACCGCCCAAAACTGTGACTTTTTCTGGATGCCATGGATAGCTCTCGCAATGATATTCACCCCAAAATCGATAATTCTGCTTATTTACTTAAACATTGAGACAAAAATTAGCTTCGTTGCTGAACAAAACGCGATCAACTTTCTTAACAGAGCACGCATTTTGATAATAAAATTCAATAATTTGCAAATGTTGTTCGTTTGTAAGACGATTCATGGTTAAATTATAGACCAAACTGAAGATGTTTGACAGTGAAACAAAACACGAAATGTGCGTCAGCTGTTTAAACCAGTGTTGCCAAAAAGATAATAGCTTAAAAATCACCCTTTAGCTCTGTCAAATAGAATCCGAGCTATTATGTACTATCGGCTAGACAATTGGCACTCTTTTAATTATATCACCCTTGGCGGTGCCGCGAAAAACTGCTGTCACCAACAGCGTGTGAGTCAATTCCACTACGGCACGACGGACAAAATCCATTTCAAACTGTAAATCTTTGCAGGATGACAAAGATGCATTCTTGAATCTTATAGGGATTGGTATTGTCCATTTCAAAAAACATTGAAAAGGAGTTTCAGCTCCAAAGAGGACAAGGTGATGATAAGGATCAATTTTTAAGAGCTCCAGACAGCGAACAAACTTCGTTGTCTATAGTCCGTTATTATCGTTTGTTGTCTTGTTAATTTTTTCACAGGTCCAGGCTTAAGTCACGACGCAAAAGTTCCGGTTTGCGAATAGGTGACTTTCTGAGCAGCACGTAATTTAGACCATTTTTTCGACTCCCGCAGATAGCAGTGATGTTCCGGCAGATTTTTCGTTTCGTTAACCTACATATGTTAACCAATTAATTACTGAACAAGTGGACTCATAGGTGGATTGTTTGTGGAAGTGTTGTTTCTGACTCTAAGAGTCGTATTAATAAAACTTGCTTCATATTATGGGATATGTTGTTCCGCGTAGGGGCATAGAATGTAAATGCGTCGACTAACATGACGAAGGTCAGTGTCGTGGTGGTCGCCGTGGCTTTGTGTTGTGCGTCGATCGCCACGCAGAAAGTCTAGGTTTGATTTCCGGACGGGACGCCTCGCATTTTTTCACGGCACCACCTCTTTCGAGTTGCTGACACAACTCAAAGAGTATCAATTGTCTATAAAAAAGCTTCTCAAATCTCGCAGTTCGGAGTCGGCAACAAACTGTAGGTCCCTTCTACTCGTGAGAGAACAGTAGCTCACACAACAGGAGTAGTTGTTGTAGAAGCTAGGCCCTGGTCCCATGTGGGTTGTATTGCCACTCAACTATTAATATTATTAACATAACAAAGGTACTAAGTTCGATTGGTGGCTTAAACGTTCATTAACAACTACAGGCACAACAATTAAGAGATCTTACCAAATATCCTCCAGTAAAACAATTTTCCCAAATCTGCTCAACGAACTGATTTTCTTAAGGAAATGTCTTTAAGACATTATTGGGGCCTAGTTAACACTACTACACACGCTAAGATGTTTCCTGGTGTCAAAACAAATGAAAATCACTTACGATTGCCTTCGATTCTCTTCCTGCATTCAATCACCCCATACTCAGCGCAACTCGTTGACTTTGCATAAGAAATGCCCGATTGGTGCCAAATCATTCCATGGCAAACTACCCACTGATCCATTCCACGATAAGTGGAATGTGGAATTTAAATGAGTCACCAGTGAGTCAATAATTTCACGGTCAGTTCAACACGTATCCTCATTCCGAAGTGATCACATATCGTCCGGATCAGTGCCGTCCACAGTTCCGAGGAACCGACTAATGATCTGTTAAAGGCAATGTTGGCTACATGCTAACATGCAAAGTACGACCTGATTTTCGAACAAGCAAAAAATCAGCTATTATGCCGTCAGCGTATGGAAGTGCACTTGCGTGAGTGTAATAAGGTCTCGTGAACATTTTGCGGTTTCGCTTCAGTCTAGAAATGATTATGTATCATTCTTCCACAATTGGGTCTGGCTGATTTATTTTTTCGAATTATGACTCGCAGAAGTTGGTTTTTTGAAAATTTAAATTAATTCTGTATAAAATGAAAGAAATTCTGGGAGTCGATAAAATTCAATGCCAACTATCCATTCACAGCATTGAAGTTCGTTGACATTTGGTAAGAAACTTTGGACTTGACATCACTGTTAGTTAAAGATAAGGTAATGAGTATTGATAATGGAATCATTAAATACCGTGTAAGATAAGGAAACGTTCAGGCATTGACGATGTTTGGTCACAAATTTCTTTTTCGAAATTTTGTGGCGACCCCCCAAATTTTAGGACTAGAATTACAGAGCACAAGCTGATGTAGACGATAGAAAATGTTTACAACACTATAAAAAGTTTAACGTGACTTATGTGATATTAGACTGAGGAACGTCCATTGTGCTCACGCGTGGCATCTTAATAAACAGGCAGTTTTCAAAAGCTTAGTGCAAGTAGTTAAGTAGAGTTATGTAGGCAAGTACATTGCATATATTAACTGTACATTTAAGACAAAATTTAAGTTTTGTTCTACGTAATCTTAAATTAAGAACTTGTTGCCCAAAGTTTTTTAAGTTAACTTGAAAGAAAACTCAAAAATTAATTTAAAAAACGAACAAAAACAATAAAAGAAATCGAAATGCATTAAAAAAACAAACCTTAGGTTAGTTTAGAGCACTTGTTAAGAGTCAGTAAGTTAGAAATAATGTCAATTCTCCTTCCTCTACTGGCGCTACAGTTTGGGGTAAACATGGATCTCAATCAACATGCCTCTCCCACTAGCACAATCTCTCGCTAGCTTCCTCCAATTGCGCACTCCAAGTTGGTTGAGGTCGTTCTCCACTTGTGTATGTCATCTCCATCTAGACTGTCTTCTCTTGGGTTTTCACAATGGCTCGTATTCGAAGACTTTTCGGGCCGGAGGAGTGGTGTCCATATGGCCTAGACATCTGAAGTGCTGTATCCGAAGACGCTTGACATGGCGTATGCCACCTTACAGCCTACAGAGTTCGTCGTTAAATCTTCTCTTCCAGACGCCATCAACGCAAACAGGACCAAAAATTGCTCTCTCCTCATCCGCTTTTAGTACCGTCCAGGTTTCCGCGCCATAGAGAAAGACTGGGATGTTCAAGGTCTTATATAAAGTAAGCTTAGTCCTTCGAGAGAGGGCTTTATTACTCAATTGCCTCTTGAGCCCAATGAAACAGCTATTGGCAGGAGTGATTCTGCGTTTGATTTCGGTACTGGTGTTGATTTCCCTATTTACCTGCTGCCTAGTGTGACGCTCTGTCCGAGACGCCGATGTTGTGTGTCCTTCCTTGATGACAGCATGTACTTGGTTTTGCCCTCATTAACCAACAAACCCATTTTAGCCGCTTCCGCTTCAGTGCCAGCAAACGCCTCATTGATTGCTCTCTGTGTTCGTCCAATCACGTCAATGTCGTCGGCGTAAGGTAGCAATTGAACTGCCTTTTGGAAGATCGTGCTTCTGGTGTTGACTTGTGAGTTACGCACGATCTTCTCAAGGATGATGTTAAAGAAGTCACATGACAGCGCGTCGCCTTGTCTAAAACCATTTTTGACATTGAAGGTCTCGGGGGGTTCGTTCCCGACCTTGACCTACACAATCTGACGAGTTTGGTAGGAATGCCAAAACTAGACATGTCACTGTATGGCTCGGCTCTATGCACAATGCCATATGCGGACTTAAAACCAACGAATAGGTGGTGCGTTTCGATCTTTACTTCTTGGATCTTTTCCAGGATCTGCCGTAGAGTGAAGGTTTCGATGGTGGACTTCACTGGCCTGAAACTACACTGACAAACGATTTCAGGCGTTAATACAATTCGGAAGAGGGCATCTTGTACGCGATGTTAAGGAGACTAATCCCTCGATAGTTGGCGCTGTCGAAGGGGTCTCCTTTCTTGTGAACCGGACAGACGACGCTGAGATTCCACTCATCGGGCATGCTTTCCTCCGACCATATCTTACAGATGAGCTGGTGCATGCGCCCAACCAGGTCATCCCCAGCTGCTTTAAACAGTTCTGCGGACAGTCCATCCGCTCCAGCAGCTTTATTTGACTTCAGTCCCGATATTGCTATCTTGACCTCGTCTAAGTCGGGGGGACGGAATTCTTGTCCATCGTCGTCCAAATTGCGTGGAACATTCTGCCTAACAGCGGGATTTGGGCCGTCATCGCCGTTTGAAATTATCTTTCCAAATTCTCAGCATCGTTTGCTACTCTACTACTAGGTCTCCGTTTTGGTCCCGGCAGGCTTCGGTCCGATCCCTATATCCACCGGATAGCTGTTTCACCTTTTGGTAAAACTTTCGGACTTCATTCCTGCCATTACACCTCTCCATCTCTTCGACCGCGCGCTTCTCATGTTCTCTCTTTTTCCTTCTGAGAAGCCGGTTAATTTTCCTTCGTAGAGTTCAAGAACAGCTCTAGGTGTTCGATTGAGCGTTGCCTTGTAGACTTCCTGTTAAAATGCATGTGACTGCCTGCACCGCCAGGATATTGAAGTGTGGGATACGTGTGCTGGCCACAGAAAGATTCCGCATCGAAGCGAAGTCCACCAGCCTGAGTCCGTTTGTTATACAACAAGATTAATTATTTTCAGTAGCTCAACACAGATCGTTTTTATTATGGTTTGGACTTTACCACCAGCCAGCATAGCCCGTATCACCTTCCACCCTTTAACCAATCAACTAACCAAAACGATTGCTTAATTTACTCAATGCTCCTTCGCTAACCAAAGAGCAGATTAATCATAACCACCTCCATGAGCCCTAGCTAAATGACATAATGCGAGAGACGCTCTGTCATTTAAATGAATCATCGATTATTTATTTCAAATATTTGGGTGAGGAAAGTGAAAGTGATTTTGAAACAATATCAATCACCGGAAGTGTCACTGACACCCCCACGGCTGTGGGTCATTAATGTTTCGACAGCATTCCTAACTACGACTGTTGTGAGTAAACATACACAACGCGTGTTGTGACCAGTTCTTTTTTTTCTTTGCAGAATGCATTCAAAAAAACTGTGTAGGCGAGAACAGTGTACATTACTGGCGGTATTGTGTCATTAATTAACTGAAGCTGTGTTCAAACTGAATTCATAATGAGCCTGTCCGGTGCCGTGGCTGATGAATGGAGCAGAGAATATTTGTATTGCCCATTACCCGTTTGCACTGAGTGAATTGAAGAATGCTAATTTATTCTTTTGAATGATCCTGGCTGAGAATCGAGCTGAAGATGATGTGTACTCATGGCTTCAGTTGTCGATTGCTGAACAAAGATAAGTAATAAGTCGTTTTGATTTTTTTTTTATTTGAATTCAGCTACGTTAGTCATGATCGCGTGACAGACTGCATGATTTTATGAGACTCGTAGAGTCCTGTGCCATGCTTGGCTCATTGAATACCAGTCACGTCTGGATTTTTATTTTTGTTCAGAATACTTCCTGTGATTTATACTTTGAACGACAATAATATACTGGTCTATCTGCTGGAGCTGGTGGACTATCTCCAGAGCTCTTTAAGGTACCTGGGGATGCTCTCGCTGGAAGCTTGTAGCAGCTCATAGTCGACATGGCCCTTCAGTGTAATTTTTTAAAGCAAAGGATACCCCTTCGATAGAGGCCTGAGTTTATCCCTATCATTAAGTGTGAACGGCAGAAACCAGTCATATCACGGTTCCAAAAATGGCTGAAGGCGTGTTCGATTGGCATTGAGGATAGCCGTCAAAAATATTTATTTTCAATGTTAATTGCCACAAACAAGGTGACCACTTTGATTGTGTCACTTAGCGTGGAATCAGTCCCCTTAACGTCGCGTATACATATATACAGCTAGTATGTTTTCTACCCTAGGCCTTGTAGAGCACATGGACGACACTGCTCCGGCACAAAAAGTCTTCGAATCTGAGCCATTGGGACAACGCAACAGAGAACAGCCTGGGGTAAGGTGGCGCACACAAGTGGAGAAGGACCTCAACCAACTTGGAGTGAGCAACTGGCGGCAGTTGGCGAAAGATCATGCTGGCTGGAGAGGCATGTTGGTTGAGGCCCAGGTCCATCCCGGATTGTAGCGCCACAAGAAGAAGAAGATGTTTTCATACCAGGAATGTCTAAGCAAATGATTGTACTTTGTGTGTAATGGGGAGGAAGTATAGAATTGGGAAGAGCATTATCCCCTTAAGTGGGCTTATGGGTGAAGTGATGGGCATTCCGAGCTATGAGTATATTTCGGGCGAATTCTTAAAGCGGGGGAAAGCAGTTGGCTATTTCAATTGAGTGCGTTTTGTTAAAATGGAAATAAGAGTGAAAAAAACATGCCGTCGGTGCTTTAAGGAATCAATAATTTTGTTGTCCTTAATAAGTCTTATCGTTCGCCTTTGAATTTTGTCCAGTAGGTAATTGTTTGTTTCTACCTTTGGGCTGTAGTGCTTAAACTTTTTATAATAAGAGATTTTCACACGTCTGATCATTGAAGTCATTTCCAACCCTTGTACGGATTTCATCAGACTAGTTGCCTTTCTGAAAATGAAAACTCAACTCTCCCGCGCTTCTTTGCACCTCTAGCCATATCATGCTTTTACCTTGGGATTAATATTCTTCACTATGCGAAAACTGAAACTACCAAAATAATATAGTATCAGTGACGCCATCCGTGTGGCAAAACTAGTCGTTTGTACACTAACAATAGCAAAGCAAACGCATACGAATACTACGCGCATTGATATGATTAATTATTGAACTTAAGGACTCCCTACAAATGAGTTCTTAGTACTATCAAGAATGATTTTGGAAGAGCTGATGAGGAGTTATGGAAGTATCTTTTACAATTTCGAAGAGGCGTTCCAGACCTTTTTAAGAAGGTCTCAGCATCATTAAGAAGCAATTTCAAGCTTTCTTCAAAGAAAATAATAGGATTTCGACAATATTAATCCTACAGTACTTCGGGCTTTAAATCTGATCATACCGCGGATTGTAAGCCTCTTCACCTTGGGGCAGCTCCTAAACAAATGTCGATGTGATTTTCATCCCTAAAAAAGGAAACTATACTCACGTAAATTCGAAGAATTTCAGATCGATGAAACTCTTGTCTTATCTCTTTAAGACAATGAAGAAGATTAAAGACGACTACATAAAGTGTGCGATTGAAGCAAACAGACTCTCTACTGCCCAAAATGTTAACATTAAGTTAACATTAGTTAGTAGTTAATATTGATATACAACATAGAAGCAAAAGTTATCCTCTCTGCTAATCTGGTTTATCCACGACGAAAGAACAGTCTATCAAAGAACACAAGAATGACCTAACCACATATCATTGGAACCCTGCGGTCAATGAGCTGCTTAAAATGCTAAAGAAGGCTTATTTCAATGTTATTGGCAGTGCGGATGATGTTTCTTTGGTAGTTTCAAGAAAATTCATCCCTAGACAAAACCATCAAACACTTGGAACTGTCTTCTAGCAGTCAATTCTCTTGTATTCTGACTAGAAAATACAAGATTTCCTCAATCTGGTGTTCTTGGTCTTCACCTGAGAATCACAAATTCCTGAATCTAATCCTTGAAAAGCCTTGAAAAGTCTCTCCTGCTGTATAAGATTTCAACACCTCGTCCAATTTTCCTGTATGAAGTCTCCGTTCTTCATAAAATTGTAAATATTATAAGCTGTCTGACTAGCTCGCCCTACGTATGCGTCAGCGGCTCGTTAAGATGGTGTCCATCACAGAGGAGTTCGACTTAAGTCACATCATATATGAAAGATTTTTTTGGTATAGTAGAAAAGCGTGAGCCAGGAGTTTTCAACCAAGCTACTTGCACAGATTCAAGTATCATCTACCAAAGTGTCGTTCACGAAGTGCTGTAAACTGCTACACTATGTCCGACGTAGTAAAATGAATGATCAAATACAACTCAGTAGAAGATGGCGTCATCTCACGTACAGTGAAGCCAGTTAGTTGATGTATTCGTTAATCGGAATGTATTACATTGTGGCACCCAAATACATGACATAATAAATAATAAAAACAGTCTTGAGAAGCTCGTGCCAGTGATTGTAGCAAAGTTCGCGGAACAATTAAATTAATGGCTTAGGACACTGTAGTTGCAGGTAAATGTTACAAAATGTTATAGTCCTTGTTATAGTTCTTATGATTGAAAGAGAAATGTAAAGTTATTAAGAAATTGATAAAACTGTGTAAGTCTGCTATTTCGGCAGTAAGAAAAAATGAGAATAAAATCTTTGCAGAAGTGGCCTTGCCGTTTAAGAATCTTGTAACAGGGCGATCGGCCTCGAATGGTATGAATGTCATACAAATCCTTTTTGTATGACGTACATATCGTTCCTTTTTAAATAGACCATTCGTAGGTAATAGACTTAAAGAGAAGGCGGAACTATTGCATGAGCAACTGAAAGTTAAAGGAGGGAATCTGTATCCAGTTCTAGCTCTTGTTATATAATTGCGTACGAGCACCGTTCCACCGCCATCGAGGAATCTCACCAGCAGAAGTGACCGAGAACTAACATGGACAGATCAAATCCAAAATCTTAAACATAACAGACAGAAATTGAGGAAAAGCTTGCAGCGAATTAACAGCCATGAATAGATTAAGACAAAAAGTGAATTCCAGATTTGTCTTCACCGAGTTGAACAGCAGGAACCAGCCTTATGATGCGGTTCTACACCATCGCAACACCTTGTTGGAAAATAATTTGCCTTCAATAAGGCCCGGTTGAGACAACTTCAAGAACATCAAGGAGGCATCGGAAAAAGGAAATAACTGAAACAAACGAAAATTCCTTTCAAAGGAAAATTCCGAAAATTCCTTTCAAAGGAGGAAGTTTCCATTCCACTTTGACCAGTTTCAAGCCCAAGCCACCAGAAAATCAGTTCTTCATCGCAGAAGTATCACCCACCCACAACAACACTCATCATTGCGAAAGACAGCACAGCTGATAGACAAAGGTAAAGCCATTGGCGTCAGAAAAAATCAAGGAGTTCATCCATGACAATCGGCCGTCCTTAAGCGAGGCCAGATTGAAAATCGAATCTGTTACACTATAACTCGAGTCAACGGAATCATCAATGGACCTAAGGACCACATGGTGTGATTGCGGCCACTAGACGCAGGTTTTGTTGAGCGAACCTGACTGATAGCGACGGCTTGATCGGAGGCCATGGGAGGTCAGGGCCTCCTAGAACTCTTTTTTGGCCTGATCCTTCGATAGGCCCTCTTGTGAGAGTGGTGTGGTGGCTGTGGCTTAATGCTCCTTCTCCACTTGTGTGCGACATCTCAACCTAGGTCTTCCTCTGTTACGTTCCCCCAATGGCACGAATTCGATGAATTTTCGGGCCGGTGCAATGATGTCCATACGCTTTACATGGCGTACCCATCTTAAGCGCAATATCCGAATAAAGCTCATCAATGAATCTTCCCCTCGAGTCACCATCAATGCAAACAGTACTAAAAATCACATGCAAAACTATTATCTTTCCTCATCCGGCTTCCTCAGCGGAAATCCTCAAACAACGTACGCAAAAAGTGGAACTGGGACTTTTGTAAACAAGTCACTGGAAGCCCTACTATGTATATTAACTTATGGGTCTACTCCAGAGACCTCAACCGTTACCTTTCCATCAACTCACCTTCACAGCGGAGCGTCTCTCAGATAGAGATTATGGCAATCAAGGAGGCACGTAGTGGCTGAGAGAGACTTACCTAATCTAAATCAAAACACTGACAGCACATGATCATTACAGTTTAGCGTTACAATGAAGCACTTAAATGAGAGAGGATCAAGCAAAGTTTTTGAAGTTCTTTAAATGCCTGCTCATACGTAACGCAAACATGAACAAAATATTCAACAATCGGACACTAACGGGCATTCTCGATTTAAGTAGAAAAACCCAAACAACCTACCAAGTGATCTCCTCCTCACAGTGGATAGTGTCAAACGGAGGCTCTTACATAAACCCTCCATTGAATGAAAATCACGTCTCACAGCCTGGGCCACTCTCTTCTTCTTCATCGTGTGGCGCTACAGTCCGGGGTGGACCTGGGCCTCAACCAACATGCCTCACCAGCCAGCACGATCTTTCGCCAGCTACCGCCAGTTGCGCACTTCAAGTTGGTGGAGGTCCTTCTCCACTTGTGTGCGCCACTTTAGCCTAGACCGTCCTGTGTTGCGTTGTCCGAATGTCTCAGATTTTAAGACTTTTCGTGCCGGAGCAGTAGTGTCGATACGCTCTACATGGGCTAGCCATCTTTAGCGTTGTATCCGAAGACGCTTGACTAGGCGAATGCGCTGTGCAGCCCATCGAGTTCGCCGTTAAATCTTTTTCTCCAGATGCCATCAACGCAAAACCAAAGACCAAAAATCGCACGCCTGGGCCACTCACTCCCTTTTAAAGCTTACTCTGGAGAAATTTTTTCACTGTGCGTGATTTATGGTCGGGTGATCTTTATGCCTTCGCAGTCTTCACATGCATAGATGGTGTTTGAAGCTGATTGAACGACGCACTCTACGGGCTGTACAAACAAGTTCGAGGCTCTCGACACATATGTATATAGCTCGGAAAGTTTTTGACTCCAACCCCGAGAGACAACGGGATGAAGGAAGACCATGCCTCCGGTAGCGCACTTAGCTAAAAGGCAGCTCAGTCAGCTGATCTAGTCCAGTCAGCACAAGAACTAGTTGGATAGGCAGGCCCAAGTACACCGCGACTGTAGCCCGAGTCAAAGAAAAATAAGCCTCCATACAAACGAAGGTTAAACATTTACTCTGAGTACCTAAACAACAACCCCTCCCATCGATTTGTCGAATTTCCTCATCGGCTGTAAGTGGCTCCAAATAGTTCATCCCACCGATCACGGGAGTGTCAACACAATTCGTATCTTCCTACGTGCGCATATCTAATACAGCTTTCGTACTCAAAAGTATCTGCACATGGTCAACGGCAACACCCAAAAACGTACTCTCACCGGCAGCATAACAAACACCCCACTGTGCGGCATTCAGAGCAGCAACAGCAACAACATCATGGCATACTTCCACTTACCTTCGCCAACTGTCAGTCCCATCACCTAACAGTGGCAAAATGTCATTCTCCGCATACAAAAAAACCGGATACCGGAATATCTACCAAAACTGACGTCATAACAACTCAGAGCCACTGTGCTGTTGTCAAAGTGCACCCGTGATTCATTCTGTGATAACAAAAATTCATCTGGGGGCCAATGTTCCATTTATTTTCTCTCGAATGGCGAGAAAAAAGAATCCAACACACCACTACAAGCGATCCAACGCTTCGAAGTGTGCGTGACACACACACACACAAACAGCCGCCATAAAGAGTCACTGCGCCAACCAAATTATTTTGCTCGCCATTTAACTAGTGTTCGACGGACAGCGAAACGATGATGAACTTCCAAAATGTACAGTGGAATGTGACGGTGGTTCCGCGCGCGTTCACCACTGCAGCTCTGTGAGAAAAAATTGCGAAGCAAGTGTAAAACAAACAAAGAAGGAATAGAGCAAAGCGAAAACCGAAAAATTATGTGTATACTCTCGTGCTCGTACACAAAGTGAAGAACGAAGAGAGCGAGAGAGCGCGACAGCCGAAGGCGAACAAGTGAATAAGCGAACGGCATACGGGTACACTGTGCTGCTTCACACAATCGGAATAATCAATTACAAGTGTCAAACGCGAACGTACGGCCCGTCGTCGTCGTGAGTACAGGGAGGGAGTGCGAAAAAAAATCAAAAAAAAAAAAAGAAAAGAAAATAAATAGATTTTTCCTTCTCACCGAGGAAAATCAACAGAAAATAAAAGAAAAACACAAGGAATCGAGAAAAGTTATCCGAGAAGGAAACACCTTCCCTGACGACAATTGATTTGTCCCTCGAACGTGGAATTCTCTGACAAGAAGTTCGCCTCGAGAATTAGATGTAGAGAAATTTATTAGAAAAGAAAAGTGTATTTGATGTTAGGTTTTCCACCACCCAGTTTTCCCTTCACACATAAGTTCAGTGGCAAAGTGCAATAGTGTAAGAAAATCAGTTTAATCTGTTTCGGCATTTCTCGTGGCAGCAGTGTGAAAAGAAGTCCCGAGTCCCCGAGGAAAATTCACGAAAAAATTCTGAAAACCCAAGGAAAATATAGTAAATAAATAAAAATTTCTCTATTCGCAGTGCGAGAGCGAGAGAACCGATGAAAAGTGTGCAAGGTGTCAGTGCGACGCATGCTAGTTCGGCCCCTCTAACCAGTGTTGGGGTTATTGCTCGTTGTCCCCCTCTAAAAATCTATTTACCATCGTGGAAAATAAAACCATCATAAAACAGCTGAGTGGAGAGTAGAAAGAGAAGCGCTCCGCTGTGCTGTTGAGTGGTGTGTGCGCGAGTGTGCGTGCGTGCAAGCGATTCAGTGCCACCCTCTCTCTTACCCCAATTGGATTAGTGGAAGAGAGAGTGACAAGTGTCAAAATAAATGCGATTTGTTCGTTAAAAGCGGAACACTCTCCGCCTCCCCGTGCAAAAGAATAATAAGAATTGTGCATAATTCAGCCGCTCGCGATAAAAAAGTACGCCGTGTCAAAACATCCAAGTGTCAAATATTAAACGTCAAAATAAAACGTGAGCGAGTGAGAGCGGCCTCCTCGTCTCCATTTTCCAATCAGAAGAGATCGGAAAGGAAAGAGAATTTGCGCGTGTTCGTGTGTGCGTGTGTGAGAGTGTGTGGAAAAGGAAAATTCGTTCTCTTTGCTCGAGTTACTCCTCACAGCAGAGTATTCTATCGTGTTGTGTGTGCCGTGGAATTTTTAGAAAGTTATCTGTTTTCCCCCCACCCCTTGCCTTTTGTTGTTTTTCTTTCTGATTTGTCGAAGTCACTAGGGAATATCGGGAATGCAATGTGAATTGCATGTTTAACGTGGGAACTGCAGAAAATCTGAATTCAAAAGGAAGTATGAGCATTGAGGTTGTTGGTGTGAACCAATCATGGACACAGCCATCAACATTGCTCCCCACATCGTCAGCATCACCAGCAACATCATCAACACCACCAACATTAGCAACATCATCACCATCAACATCGCCGACATCCGCACCAGCAATAAACATTGCGGTCACAGACGACAGTGGCTCCCCCACCCCACGAGAGGCGTCGTGCACGACAACAATAGGGGAAGCGAGTGCGGAACATCCTAGCGATCCGCCATTGCTTGAATCATCTGACAGTTCAGTGACAACAATAACAACAACTAAAAGCGAAACATCAACAAATGACGAGGTCTGTCAGGGTGGACTGTCAGAAGAGTCGGAACTGTCACCCGACACTGATGTAGCTCAGCAGCTGTCAGTGACACTGCCTCCATTGCCGGATCTGATTCCAATTCGCAAGGCGCAAAATCAGCTGCAAGGTATTGAGACTCACAATCTGACAAGCTGCAGCGGCAATCAACAATCACCACACGCAACATCATCATCTAGTCAAATATTATCACTTAGTAGTAAAGATCCCGTGGAGGAAGAGGCTGAGGGCGGCGACGAGTTAGAAGAGGAGGAGAGGGACGACGAAGAGGACAGAGACGAAGAAGACGCCAACGATCTTCAACATTCCACTTTCGAAGAAGCCACATCAACAAGCATCGCCACATCCGCAGGATTAGACAATCAAACGATCATGTATCATGATGGCAACAGCATGTCCCAGCAGCATTCGACTGCGTCGCAAGATCAACTTCTGACGCCAGTGACAGATGCCTTCGCGACAGCAGCCTCAAAGAAGCGCGGCAAAAAAATTAAGACTGAGATTGAAGATCCCGAACTGTGTCCGATTCCACACCGCAAATCCGATCGGCGGAGAGTGGCTCGCGACATCTTCTTAGTTTTCGAGGAGCATCCGGCGAATCGTCGTCGCGCAAAGGGCGGCAAAACGAAGCAACAAAAGAATCGGCCCAAATCCAAATTCGCTCACCTCATGACCGAAACCAAGAAGCAAAAGAAGGCTGCGCGCTCAGTGCCACCGGTTCGGATAAAATCGGAGCCAAAAACACCGACCACCCCATCAGCGCGGAAGCCGGCACCAGCCGCCACTGTGGCGTCCACCGCAGCAACCGCGACAGCAGCTTCAGCTCCACGGGTGAACCCGATATTTCTGTGGGTCAAGCAGGACGATACGCGGATCGTTGAGGTGCGCTGCGAGGACTACGACAAACGAAATCGTATACGATTGACAAAAACCGCAAACGGTTGGCGGGCGATACCGCGGACAGATCCCTCCTCGTCCCGTGTCGCCAAACTCTTGCCCAACCCCGTTGTCAAGATCAAGCAGGAACACATTGAAGAAGCGATGCGAAATTCTGAAGCTGCATCCATAACATCCCCGCCACCCTCCTCGCCTGCCACATCCCATTCTTCGCCCGCACATGCCGTGGCGGAACCGGAGGTGGCACCACCAATCGAACCTCTCAAGCCACTCAAAATTCTGCAACCCTCCGATGCACTTCAGAGTGACATGGAGAGCGGTAACTCGCACTCGGCAAAAAAGAAAAAGAAAAAGAAGAAGAAGAAGAAACGCAAACATTGCGAAGTTCACGAAGAAGAGCCCAAGAAGCATACAGAGGAGGAAGCCTATCCTCCGGCGATCATTGAGAATCCAATCATATCAACAGAACCAAATCATTTAGTATACGAAAGCACAAATCACGAGCGAGAAGACGCCGAGGAGGAGGAAGAGGACGAAGACGAGGATGATGAGAACGAGGAGGAGGCCGTGGCGACAATGACAGAGGCAGTCACAGAAACAGTGGCAGCGCGCGTTGAGGAAGAGCAGCCGAACATCATGTGCGAAATCAAACAACAGGAAGAGGAAGAAGATGACACCGTCAACGAAGAGGAGAACAGGGGTGATCTTGTGCAACACATGGAACCAAATAACAATGAACCAACCGAGGAGCTGTCAAAGAATCTCACCCAAATCTCTGACGACCTTGAGCTGGAGCATATCCCTCAGTTCATGCAGGACGTGAATCCCAGTGCAATGCAGCTGTGCCCGGAGACTGGTCTCTTCATACAAAAGACATCTCCAGTGGAGATGGAAGAAGAGCAGGAACCGGAGCATGAACCTGAGCTCAACCAGGAGCCCATCCATCACGAAGACCACGTGAACCCAGTGGTGTTGTCGGACAGCTTCGATGGCTCAGATGTAGACACCAAGAACCTCAAGGACCTCCTAGACGACGCCGACCTTTTCCAACACTGCACCGACAACGCGATGAGCGGAGCTGAGCTCTTAGACTCCTTGGTTAAGCAGGGCTGCGAAGACAACCACATATCAGGCGACGAGCCATCGATGAAAGACACAATATGCCTGGATGACTTCGAGAATGAAGAGGACGATGTCCTGATGCAGCCTGAGCCAGTGGCGGATATCATCTCTCGGTTGGGAGGATCACTGACAGCGTCGCCCAAATGTCTGTCGTTCAATGAAGCGGGCGAAATTGAAGGCTTGCACGGTGAACTCTTCCAGTCGACCACCCAGCACGATCCCTTCAATCGGCACACACTTGATGAGCTTTCGATCACAATCAAAGACCTGGGCAAGGCGGCTGAGGAAAGCTACAGTTCGCCTGTGAAGCCGAAAAGCGCAGAGACGGTGACAATCGTCTCCCCAGACTCATGTGTCGACGAAATGCCAAAGGACCTGACGTGCAAAAAGTCTATTGTCGAGAAGGAGAAGCTCCAGCCTACGCCCCTCGAACGACCAAACTCCAGAAGCTCGGACGCCATACAGTCGCCACAGCCTAGCGGCCTCCCAGCAGTGCCGCCTTCGCCAGATTTAGTCCATTCCAAGTCGAAGAACGTCTTCCTTGAGCAACTGCTGAATTCGAGCAACTCCATTAGTCCGAAGATCTGTTCCTCAGTCACAGTGACGCCCATTAAAATCCCAAATGCACCTACAAAGCTGCAAAAGGAGCCCTTAGACTTGGGCAAGCACAGAAAGTCGGCCAGTCCCACGGTCAGTTGTTCCGAAGAGGCGAAGCGCGGTCAGACCGTCACCATCGACGACGATTCTCCCGACGAACCACTGCACAAGCGCATCAAGCGCGAGGAGAACGAGGACGACACCTCGGAAAAAACACATACCGAGAACCTCATAGAGATGCTGTCGTCTGGAAAAGACCCAGATCCCCTCACCCAGCTGCGCTTGCTTATCCGAAATCCCGAGTGGAAAGTACCTGATCCTATTCTTGTGCCAAAGGATCGACTGAGTGCAGTTTTAGCGTCACCAGCGCGTGAAATTCCCCTCCTCCTCACAACCAGACCTGAGCTGAGGCTGCCAGAGGCGTTCGCATACCCAGCCATCCTCCAGGACCCAGATATTCTAGTGATATCCATGGCCCAGTTAGAGACCATCCTTCAGAAGCAGGTCGAGATGACAAGGCCGAAGGCGAAAACACCTCCGATTCCTCAGGTGACGATCGAAGCGATTCCGAATCCCGCCAAGACGCGAATATCCGAGAAACCTGTGTGCACTCCATCGCCAGACATCACTGTTTCGAGTAAGAAATCGGCGCCAACCTCAACGTCCCTGCCGCAGCAGAGCAAAAACTTCATGAACCCCCTCATGGGTGACATCGATGCAGCCACTCTGGCAGCCTTCAATCAAATGCTATGGCTGCCGTACCTTGGCCAAATGGCACCGGAATTCATTAAAGCCATGGCGGGCCTTCAAAATGTGAACAGCATCGCTGATCTATTGCCCTTACTGCAGCAGCAGCAGTCCGCCATTCAGCAGCAGCACCCAACTCAGCAGCAGCAAAATCAAAAAACCGCCTTCCCCGCGCCGCAGTTCAACCCTATGGCTGCTGCCGCGGCAGCTGCAGCCGGCCTTACAAATCCCATGGCCGCAGCAGCAGCTTTCCAAAATCCCCTCGAGCTGGCCATGTGGCAGGAGGCGCTCACCCAAGCTCAAATGCAGCGGATGCTGAAACTCAACGCAGCCGCAGCCCTGGCTGCGCAACAGCAGCAGCGAGAATCCGCCAAAAAGTCAGTCAACACTGACGCCAAGACAGCGTCTCGCAGCCACTACAACATGGCCAACACCTCCGCCAAGCAAACTCCCTCAAATCCACCTCCCCCCTACCACCACTCGCAGCCCTCACAGTCTAACCAGCGCCACCTGACAGCACTGGAAAAGGCAAATTCAGCCTCTACGCGATCGGTACCTAATCCCTTCTACCGGCCACCAGCCGGTAGCACAGAGTCGCAATCCGCACATCGCGCCAAACAAAAAACGCAACAGCAGCAGCCGCTGCAGCAGCATCAAGACCAGAAGCCGCGTGTTACCTGCAAATCGCTATCGAATCTCCTGCAACCTGAACGTCTGTCCGACGCGAAAATGTCAAACCTCATGGCCATGCCGGGCTTCGACTTCGGGTTTAACAGTGGTGCGAGCACCACACCAACCGCCGCCGGTTCAAATCCATTCCAATTCGCCTCGGCCGCTGCTGCAGCGGCGGCAGCAGCATCAGCTGGCAGGTCCAGTGGTGTTGGGCAATTTGGTGGTGTTGGTGGTAGCAACGGAAATCATGCGGCAGCCTTACATCGTAACAATCACACAGCTTCCAATATCAACAGCAATATGACAGCCAGTCAACAACATCAACATCACCAGCAGCACCTGCAGCAACAACAGCAGCAACAGCAGCAGCACCATCAACAGCAGCACCAACAGCAGCAGCAGTCCAAGCTGAAAGTGAAGCCGGGATCTCACCTAATCGATCCCGCTGCGCTTCAGCGGCGCCTGCTCAACTGCGAGGACATGTCCGAGGTTGGCAGCACAACCAACGGACTGGAGGAGATGATGGCGGATCCAAATGCAGCCCTCTGGCATCCGTTATTTGGAAAGTAAGTACTACCCTCTAGGCAGGCTTTCTGCTAGATTTTAGGCGAACTGTACATATGTGTGTGTATGTAGGCTTAAAGGGCTCACGTGATCAGTGGGGTCCGGGTTTAAGGAAAGCATGCATAGACAGGGTTTCATGGAACGGCCACCCGAGGACTGGCCTAATTTCCCTAGGATTAAGTATACGTGCATATCCGTATCAGTTGACTAATCAATGTTGTTACACATTCGACACAGTAACACTCACTTTCGTTTTTGTTTTGTTATGCGGCTTGAAATGACCATTTTAGCGGTTCAACGTTGGGCGCCACTTTTGAAAAATGCCCTGATAGCTTTGCGTTTGAAGGATTACTTGAACGGAAATTTACTTGAGGGAATATTTCTTAAACAATTTTTTAGATATACAACATATTTATTGAAATTTCAACATTTTATAGTTTTTATAGGGGGGGGGGGGGTGTGTTAGTTTGTTTCCACTGATTGGATTCACATTTCATTAGTTCTGTTGCACTCTTAATGATTGGAGACCTTATTGCATTTTGACGCTACGCATCCGTGTTTGATTTTGCACCCGCTGTCGAGATAAGATGCTTCGCTAACACCGCACGCAATGTTGGTCTGATACATTGCTATTGACGACGTCTTCCCGGCCTAGGTTAACTAAAAAGCCTAAGAAAAGAGGGACTGGCAAGAGTGATTATAAAACTTGGTTTAGGTGCCGATTTTGTTGTTGTTGGTACCCACTGTTTAGCAATGTGCGGGATGTTGATGCTGCCCGTCCTTCCTTGTCTTTTACCCGTTTTCACCAGTTCCGTTTAAATGTCAAGCATTCGGAACATGTTATATCATGCGCCAGCATTTAAGAGCCGACTTTTGGAAGATAATTTTTCTGGTGTTGACTTGTGACCTTGGAACAATCTTCTCAGGAATGGCGTTGCCGAAGCGATCTCGATCGTTATTCTACAACAAAACCACACATTCTACTATCCGCGTGGAGGTCATATGTAACCTTGTAAAAGGACGGTGCTTGTGGAAATGTATGTTTATTCACTCCTGTTGGTTAGTGATATGTCACAAAATTAGAGTCGAACATAACCTTGTGAATGGCTTGCGAATAAGTCAAATGTTGACTTAAAGTGTGTTTGAAATTGTCAGCAATACAGCAACGATCCTTATGCGTATTCTCTCTACACGATGAGGAAATCAATGATAGCCGTGGCAAAGTGGTTAAGAGCGGCTACCCACACGCTAAAGGTCCCAGGTTCCACTCCAGAACTGAAAGGACCACCTCTTTCGAATTCCTGTCAGCACTCAAAGAGTACCAATTGAAAAATTTTTGCAAAAGAAGCTGATTTCTTGTGGACAGTTGCAGTATTGACAGTTCACTGTGTAGTCTGACAATTCTACGCATGAGTGAAGTCGAAATAATATCGTCTCCTTTTCCTAATACCAATTTGAAGATGACATGACTTTCAAAGTGTGATGAGTCACCTATTTAAAGTAACAGTCGTAATAACGTCTTTTCGTCAAATTGTTGTGGTTAAGTTGAGATGAACAAACCTATAATCAAGTGTAAGTGTATACAACATTTGCCCTAAAATGGCTGTTTACGCGAAAGTTTTTTTTTTTCCTGAAATCCCTTCGCCACGCCAACCCCACCTCATTTTGATGAAGACAGTCCATGAGCACAGCAAACAGTAAGTTTGCACTCAGAAGGTTACGTTTATATAAAATCGGCCAAATTGAATGTGCGAAACACTTTACAGTAGTCCGTTGCCAATCCCCAAGTGTGCTGACTGATAAATGTATGGCGTACCTCCCACCACCAAAATAGCTCACAAGGTCATCGCAGAGTCGCACGCAGTTTCTTCAGTCTTAGCCGTTCGGGTTGTTAGCAGGAAATGCAAGCCACCAGACACACTCCGAATATGGCCCTGGCATACCAGAATAGAGGAAATTCATCGACATGTCTTCTTTTTTTCATCATCCATAAAGGGGTGCGTTTCGTTTGCCAGGTTCAAGCGAAGAAAAAAAAAAGAAAATTGACTCGCACACTCTAAACCTGTTGCTTGTCTCTCACCACAAGGAAGTCAGTTGCCTACCAATTCTATCAAAAAGGGCAACCACTTGGCAGATCCAAGGTGTGTCATAGAACTCGCCTGCTTACACTCGTGCATATCTTCTTATGAGTTGATTTCGATGGCGAAAGATCGTGTGGCATGGACATCTCGCGTGTGCTAGTCGCTAAAAATGATGATCATAATAAGGCTACATGCCCTCCATGCTAAGAGTATTGGGAGTTTGGCACTCGTGTGTCAGATCTCGCGTATGTAAACATTTCGGATTTTTCCCTGCAACGGTTGAGCCAGGCGTTTTGAACCTCGAAAGCACTCAATCGATAAGTTTCAACCAATTTTCTTTTGAAAACATTCCTTTGCAAATATTTTGTCTTAAAGCAAGGCTGTTTTTACTTTTAGAATCCTAGAGACTGAAACCTATAATGCAATTTGATAACCAGCACTACACAAATGCAAAGTCTTCTGAAGAATCTATCGATCGGTGGATAATGGACATACACATCACTCTTCGTTTCCTTAAGCGCTGAATACACTTTTGCATTTGTTGTAAATTGATATTTGTAAGAAGGTGATAGCCCTCTAGGGAGGTCCAAGGTTAGGGGAGAGCAGTTGGTGGTGCTGGGCCTGGACACCGGATTATGCTCTTAAAAGCAAAACTACCGAAAGCCCTGGCCTACAGTATAATCTGCGATAGCTTTGAAATTAGCTAGAAAAGCGATTTTCTAACAGATCGTTATGGAAAAAAGATTTAATAGTGATCAGAAATTCTGGTACCCTAGAGATGGAAAAAGGGAACCGACTCAGGAGACTTTGCCACGTCCACCCAACAAGGATATCAAAGCAATTAAGGGGCCTGATTTATATCTTTTATTTCGATAGCGAGTACATTTACTGTTCTGTAAATAGAACCAGAAAAATCATCATCATCATCTTCTTTAACCCGCATGTAAAGGGGTCGCGAGGATAATGCACACATGAGAGATCCTTAGGCTGCTCAATTTTCCGCCATCGACTCCTACTCATCAGAAGCTATTTCGAAGCGCAACCATACGGGTTTATGGATATGATGCAACCACCTCGCCCTGGGACTGCCTAGAGGTCGCTTACCTGATGAAATTGGATCTAAGTCTCGCCTTGGAAGTCGGGATGATGGGGCATCCAGTAAAATCAATGCTAGGTTAACTTTGTGGCCTATCTCTTGAGGAGGTAGATGGCGCTTGGATTAAATTTTATTCTTCATCCCCGGACAGCGAAAAAGCCGACTAAGAGGAGAGGTCCGCTACTGAAAAATAATCAGTCTGATTTCAGACGTACTTCCAGATGTACTTCGTAGGCATACCATAAAGTAGTTTCTCTTGGAAGGAGCCAAAGGAAACGTTCTTCACTACCTAGGAGCATGCGAGTCCCTTGTAGCAGTCCATAAGCAAACAACTGGAAATTATTTCTATATCAGTCTAGATTATCTAGCTGAAGATGGAATAGAAAATATCAGAAATTTCCTCAAGGACACCAACTGCTTCCACCAGTAAGACGATAAAATATAGGTATCTCGTTTTATGCCAGCAATCGTATACACTACCAGAAACCGTCAATATTCGAAGGGCGTCTGGCATTGCAATGATCCCATTCCTTAATTAAGTGAACTCCAGCACCTTAGTCTTCCTAACATGGTACCCGGCACAGACCTATTTCAAACAATTTCGTCGTTTCATCGTGACAAGCATGACAGTTGGTGATTCAAAGTGACTTATTGAATATCTGATTTCTGCCCACCCCCCTCGAAACAACTCCAAATACAGAAATTCGTCAAAAGGGGATATTTTAATGTCCCATTACTCAAAAGAGGTTTTTATGGTTCAAACTAAATTACGAGTCACAACCCCTTGTAGCTCATGTGAACACTTCAACTTCAACCCTTCTTTGCAGCATACACTATCGATACATATTTTGTATGTTAAGGTCTCTCTAGAAGACAGTCTAATGAAGCATGAAAACACTCCATCCACCAGCAACCGTTACCACTTATTCAGCATCAATTACCGCCCATTAGCGATGCACTTTTCTGTTTTCGAATGCACTTTGTGGTTTCCCATCACCGACCGATATGCTGTCAATAACACCCTTCAAGAAGGCCAGCGACACCATGGTGGAGCACAAACCGCTTCCCGCCCTTCGCCAGAGTATCGCATTTCACAGTGCATCGCTGTTGCATGGGATACATATTAGTCCCGGATTCATAAGAACCAACATGTTGATTTATCCACGCCAACTGTCGTCTAAAGTGCGATCGTAAATTCATAACTGAAACAAAGCTGAACAGAATCCGATATATTTTTAGTCCAAAGATGCATCCATATAGGGGCGAGTGTGTCGGCGCGGTGTGCGCACTCGTAAATAGTGATTAAGTGAATTCGATTGGGATCATAACTCATGTGGGACTATTCATGCGGACTGCTCGGAGGTGAGCTGCTTTCGCAACGAGAACGCTGCCATTCGGGAGCGATGTGATGAGCAATAGGCAAGCGATTATTATGCGTTTTTCGTGCAGATAGATGCAATTGGACTTATTGCGATGCACGCTGCCATTTCAGATTCAAATGCGCAGTGGAGTGCACACCGTTTCAATGTTGTTCTGCCTTAAAATAGATCTGATTCACTTCCACTCTCGGCTTGGAATTAGTTCTTGAAATTGATTTATGTTTTAATTGAAGGCTGAAACGGGTTATAGGGTGGTCATAATTTGAGTTTTCATGGTTGCAATGTGTTTTGCTCTGAAACGACATTTCCACATTTTCTGAGATTTGAAGGGGAAATTCAAAGGTTTCAGTGATCGTCAGAAAGTACTGTTTTTTTCTTCCTTTATTTTGGACTCTACAGTGAATTATCTACTTCGCCCATCCATCATGTTAGCGCTCAAAGGCTGGATTCCCTTCATTATACTTCGGTTGGGGACAGATTAAAACTTTTTTGAACAAAATTCACTATTGCCTAAAAATCACATTGTGCAACTGAAAAACTGTTCTTTATTACAACTCTAGGAACTTGGTAGCAATTTTGATGTCTTCCTAGCATGACCAGGGGATAACACATCCGATTAGCTTGTGAAATTGGACGCTATGGCAGACCCAGCCACAATCAAGTACTTCCTGTACAGCATTTGAGGCATTGATGATTGAAAAAGTTAAGGCTATTGGGAACACGAGTTCATCCTGTCATTTAATAAAAATCTACTGGCAGAATCACGATTCCCACAAAATGGAACGAAAAATGATATTAATACAATGCTTACAACAGGGCATTGTCTTATAGGATACTATACTCATAAAATAGGGCTGATCTTCGCACTTATTTGCAGGAATAACAGAGAGTCTGCATATAGCCGGCTCCATAGCGAAATACTCAACATTTATCAGACACGTCTTTGGTTCATTTAAAAGTCCCTGTAGTACATCCTGGAACCACCTTAAAGTTACTGTTGCATTTCGGATAGGTACAAAAACTATCTCTATTCCTTACTTCTTTAAACGATCTCCTGTCTGCCACTTCTTATACATTCGCTGATGATAGTTGACTTAGCTTTTCATATTCGTTTCTGGGCCCACGTTCCTCATTTTCGATTGACTTGGAACGGCTGCGTTTGTGAAAAAACAATAGATTAGAATTTAATTCGGTTTCAAACACTTGCATCATTTATCCTCGGTATGTGAATCAACTGAACACTTTTCTGCTTTAGTTAACATGAGCGCTGGTCCTGTGGTTCAAAAACCAAGTAAATGTTAAAGAAACTGAAAGCCAATTGTAGGCCGCCAGGAAAACACAGCATGATCCAAGATCGTCACAATTTTATCCAAAACTGGGTTGCTGCTGTATCTGATAAGAAGGACTTCGATTTCCTTCTCTCCGAGAGGGAATATGTCTTTTATGCACCCGACGAAAAATTTTGGGTGTATAAATAATCAGACAGTGTTTGTTGAATGCAATTCGTCGTTCTCCATCTCCAATGAAACAAAAAAAAAATGGAAAATTAACATACGTCCACTCATTTTCAGTACCTGCCTCTTCTTGAAGGATGTCTCAGATGTTTTCCCACATCCGCCACAGAAGGTTTTCCACTTGTTTTTCTCTCTTGATAAGAGTTTTTTTATTTTTTAAATCCTTAATTTCTCTCTGTTCTATGTTATATGCGAACTAGTCCTGATTCAACTGGGTGATTATAGATCTTACCGTCTGAAAATTAAACTTTTTTTATGTCGGCCCCAGGTTTCAGTACATCCTCACATCCATCCTTTAGTCAACTGTACATTCAAAGGTATTGATATTGCCTCTAAACATCCTTACATTGATATACTCCTGAATTCGTGGCATTAAAGCCGACGCAGTAGTCATAAATAACCAGTTCGAGTCAACGATCAGTCTCACAAATGTGGCGTTTATCATGCACTGAGTGTTCTTTTAACTTTCTAAACCTCTGAATGACAATTGCCGTTATTTGTTTGTTCCTGATTCACTCCCATCCCTGAATTCGAATGCAAATTATTCGAAGCCGCTCATTTGTTGATATTTTTCAGTTCATTTGCGCATCCAAAGTGCTTCTTAAAGCTAGTTTCTCTCAATGGAAGGGCAGTTCCGCTTCGTTGTGCGTGCCACAAGGCATAACATGTAAATATGCCCTAAAGCATTGTTGGATCGATCACATATTCAATCTTTTCAAAAAAAGCCATGAAATTTCTAGGTTTTCTTAAAACGATGCAAGATCTTCTAATTTGGCTACGATCATGCAAGACCCATATAGCACTAGACTTAAGTAGAATGGTCTTGCTTCAAAGACCTTCCTTTATTGGACACAATCCAAAAGCCAGCTCAGAGACAACAATATCGCTAAGTTGATGGGCTATTTAGAACACCGATGTAATGTCTTTTCTTTGAAACTCTTTTATCGGCAAAGACGTTCAATGAGTGAGAATTCGTGTACTTCGTTGGGAATGGCTATCATTTTACCCTTAAATCCACTCTGGGACATACAATTAGGCTTAGAGACCCGTTCTTTAGCCGCGCTACATGAATATGGAATGCTCTTTCTAACTCTTTGTTTCATACTCATTACAGTCTAGGAATTTAGTTTAGGAATTAAGGACCAATAGTTATCTCCTTCTCGTCTGCTCCTCTGTTCTGTGACCTAATTCCGGTCACTTAGGAAGGTTTTCAATTGTGATTATACGAATGTCTAGAGAGAAAGAGGGAGAGAGAGAGAGAAAGACAGAGAGAGAGAGCGAGAGAGAGAGCGCCCATTGTACTGCCATGTATGGGAGGGTTAAAATTTTGAAGGGAAACGGTTAGAATTCTTGAAAAACAAAAAATCAAAAGTTCGAAAATCTCGAAAGTCGATAATCCTGAAATACCCAAAACCAGGAAAGACATATTTCTAGACATCATTAAGCTTGACAAACAGCACCTACTCCTCACAAATGTTTCTTTTGGAGATCATATTCGGGACTGCGTTCTTCGGAATTCTGGTCATTTAAGATTTTTTGACCAATTCGGAATGTCGGCAATTTGGGATCATTACTACCATATTTAGGGATTTTGGTCATTTTTAGATTTTGGCTATTTCTAGATTTTTGTCATTTCATTATTTCGGTAATTTCAGAATTGTAGCATATTTAGATTTAAACCGCTTCGGGATTCCGGACCAATTCAGTTTTAAGGCCGTTTCGGGGATTCCAGAATTTTGGTCACAGCCTGGTAATGCGAAAAATGTTGGGTACTAGCCCGTTTCACCAACAAAGCTTATCAAAGTTTTAGCTTATGAGTCGGATTCAGCTCTAACTGAGAACAAGCCGTCAGACGAGTTGCAGTGTTGATAGCTATTAGCTTACTTAAAGGCAGTTCTGGGAGCCTTGTTGTAGATATATGCCTGTTCTTAGTGTGTTAAAATATATACCTAACCAAATATGAGCGTTTAGTGCTATTTCCCCGTAGAAGAGAATGGGTTCAATGCCGCACAGTCAGTGTGTCCAAGAGGGTTGAAGGCCCCACATGCTTCATATCGGTTTCTGGCTTATGAAGAGGATCGGATTTTTTTCAACTTTCACACAAGAAATTCAGTAGGGAAACGAATAGTCTGCTACAATGTATCAACACCTTAAATTACTGAAAATACATAAAAGGAAATTAACTTTAATTGCATCCCATTTCCAGTAAATAACTCAATTAACTATAATTTTGCCACACAGACACGGGCACAGTCACACACATACACCAGCAGATCCACAGTGCAGCAAAGTCAATTTCGCTTATTGCCTTCGCATTCGTGCAATCAAAAATGTGACGGTATCAATCAAGCACTTATCTCAAATAACAAAACCGCAGCAAAAACCCCACCAGTCGCCTGCCTACACTGGCATTACGTAAGTCGTTAAAGCAGCCCGGAAAGGGAAATAAGTGCCCAGTAAGTTATGAAGATAATTAAAATAACTTGCGTATCGGGAATATCTGTGTATTTCCAGAATTTTTTTTTCATACATTCAATGCTGCAGGAATAAGCTAAATGTTATAACGATGCTGGGCAATAAAGGGCCAGTTGAAAAATTTCAGATGTGGCCAAAAAGGGATTCCGGCAAACTGACTATTTGAAAACAAGAGATGTGTATTAAGGACTTGTTATTTTACTGGATACCTTTTTTTGAGAGCTGCTGAAGCGTGCGTAAGCCTTCGTGATTTCATCAAAACCTGCCTGATAGCTGCTCAGAGTCATCCACGATACTCAGTGTAAATAAGAAAGACCTACGACAAATATTGGTTCATTTGGGTTGGCCTAACAAACCAAGAAAAACGTTTAAGTCAGATGAAAAGCAGTATAAGTTGGAGTCAAATTCTTCATTTCCTTGCCTTAAGTGGTACTGTATCCTTTCAAGGAGAGGCTAATGAGTTAATTTGGCACCCTTAAGTTACAGGCGTGAAGGTATAGAGGAAGATAGAGAGATTCAAAGGTTGTTTCTTCAGAGATTGACAGTCAGTCAATGGAACAGAGTCGATATTTCTGTCCTGAGGTCAATGTAGAATACTTTTATATCCATCCAACTTGATTGTTACTTTAGACAGAGATATTACAAGAGCACACTTAGTTATCAAACGTGGCCATTATGATACTGCGTGACCGTGACGTTCCTGCTTATAAAAAAGTCTTACTCAGTTTCTTATGTGTCCTAAGAATTTGGTGGGTCTTTTCTTCATTGACATTAGGTAGTTCGTTATGGACTTTGCCGAGATCATTATTTTCCTCACTGTTGCAGAAGGTGCTCCTTTCTTATTCTCGTCTTCGTATGTGGGATGCCTTACCCATACTAATCCACCACAAAGTGTCCAGTTAGTACGTTTGTAGATGTATACTTTCAGTTAGTCCTCAGACTTTGTTGGTCTTAAACTGATTTTAGGTCATAACTGTCTTGATTTACTGCATGTATCCGGTTCATTCCATCTTAAATTGAATTGGGGAGAAGGGTGTTTTCTGTCAGTGACAGACCGCCACCATTTTCGTATTTCATGGGCTTCATGCATATGTCTTTATGCCGAAGCACCAAGCATAAGGTGAAATTGAATTAAATCTCCGTCATCTCAAGGGGTATATGACAAAGTCTAACCATCTACGATTCTATTAATGTGCTTTCCAGAATATTTTTCGGCACTTTTACTCTTTATGATCAATCTGTCAGTTTCTTTGTTATTGATCCTCAACAGAAATAATGTTTCTTTAGCTTCTGAGATGAACTGGGACCATACTGAGATTTTTAATTTTTTTCATAGAAACGCCACCATTCCCTCGACTGAGTACCTTTTATCCTTATATTACTGAATAGCAGGCTCAATGCCTCTTGTGGGAGGTTTAGGTTCAAATTCCGTTTCTAGGAAGAGTTCGTCTCTGTCTTCGACTACAGCATCACAAATTTCACCATTCAAAGTCGACATTAAACTATAAGCCTTAAAAATGCGAGGTGTCTGGGAATCGAAGCTAAACCTTCTGCGTGTGGGTCGACGCACTTACCCATTATGCCACGACGACCACGACGGCTTCTATTAAATTTAAATTGACCCAAAAACTGAAAATAAGGGATCCAATTCTGGACTATGCAGGAGTTGCAAAATTATAGTATTTTTTGAAAATATGGTCAACTCAAATGAAAATTGTGTAAACCACTGCTTAGTTTGTCCAATTTCTTGGTCAGTATTTAAAGTCTTGTCGAATATGACGTTGATCACTTTAGTCCCTAGCTGCATAGTTGAGGTTAAAAAAAATTACTTCCTATTGTTTATTTCGAGTCTGATCTTCATTCAGGGTTACGTTTGTAAAAATGCGCGGAAAAGACAATTCAAAATTAGAGGCATCGCGTGAGCATATTTATTTTATGATATCTCATGACACTTCATTACCTTGAGGCAAGGACTTTTCTTTTTTTTTCTGTTTAGTCGCTTTAAAAACTTATACAACCGTTCGTTGAAATTGCTCTAAGATGCGATGGATGATTTGCGGAAGATAAAGTGTTTCATATTTTTGTGAATAATCTACTGTCTTGTTGAGTAGGTCAGGTCGCTGCATTCCCCAATCCGTTACAAGTTTCAAATGGTTCTGAGATAGTTCAACCAATTTAAACATTCCGTGGATCCAGAATTTTTTTTACTATTCTTGCTACTTATGTACCCTATTTTTATTATAATTATTTGTAAAGAAAATTCAATTTTAAATCTTCTAATTGTTTTTAGTTGTCCGTGAAGGACATGTATCCTTACCAACTAGCTAGCCTCCAGTTGCGCACAGGTTCTTATGTTCTTCTCCACTTGTTGCCCTAATTAGAATACTCTGAAAAGCTGAACATAGTACAGACAGCTGCACCCACTATTTAAGCAAGAAACCAATATTGAGAACCACATGCAGAAGTTTTCTTTCGCACTTTTAATGGGTTATGTCTCTACGCTTGAGCTCAATATTGATGTTATCTTCATTAACGGAGGCATCGAGCCTCGAGGTAGACGAACTACGACGAAAATTTGCAACCGATTGCGACTCTCTGACCGAGACTTCAATGTTGTGCGTCATTGTGCTTTGTTTCTGTACCTCCATTTCAATGCAAGCAAACGCTTGTTGCATTCGCTTAATCACACCAATGTTATCCGCGTAAGCTTGCGGTAAATGAACTTTTTGAAGACCCTGCCTCTAGTTTTGACTTGTGAGTTTCGCGCTTTCTTCATGTCATGTAAAGGTCATGTTAAAAACAGCACTTTTTTTTTAATGTCTCATCGTAACGCATTTGACCTACACGCTGCAGGTCTTAGCTCCCGTTCAGAACCGATTTTTTTCTCTACCATCTCTGGTGGCTGACAACCATCAAAGTATATTGTCTTTGAAAAGCATCTCAAATTTCACCGCTCGAAGTCAGGAATATTGCGTAGCTCCTCTTAACTAGTGAGAGAACAAAAGCATGCATAAGGCGAGTAGTTTCTAAAGAAGCAAGGCTCTGGTCCCTTGTGGCGTATTCAACATTGCCAAACTGTATCGCCTTTTCGACACTGTCCTCTTTAATGTGCGAAAGCCCTGGGTCTAGACGAATGCAAATTATTGGTCATGGAAATCATAAAAAACCGATCGTGCTCCATGGTCTGATTGCTATTGGCTTGGTTGTGCGATAGTTTTGAAAGCAATTTTATGATAGAATAAAAATAAAACCCATGCGCAAGCAATCTTAGGATTCGAAATATCAATTCAACTTCAAGCAACAGGGAAATAAACGACTTAGAAGTATTTATAGAGAGTTGGGTTTGAATTAATTGTAAACTTATGTATTGGCTTGTTTTTTTGTGGTTTCTTAATTATAATCAGCGGCCGAATCAGCGTTGTCGCTGTTCTACAAAAGTGTTTTTTTCATTTTCTCTCCTTATTTTGCCAAATTTTAATATATTTCTTATACATGCATTCATTTCTAGAGACCCAAGCTTAGGTTTGCATATGGCGTTATTGGCAGATGAGTTTCGATTGTTGGTAGTTGATTATTCGTACTACAAAAGCACCCCAATTAAGTTGAAAATCCTTTGAAATTTGCAAGACATCATTTCTTTCGTGGAATGATTAGTTGGAAGTATGAGTACTAGAGAGGTGAGAGATGAGAACAGCCCTAGTGTCTGGTTTATTCGCATTTAGAAGCGGTTCTTTCATTTTTAGGAATGACATAAAATTTTATGAAAGCGTTGGCTTTTGACAGATATCGCAGATTTCAACGATTGCCAGATATTGGTTAGAAAAATTCATATATTCAGATCTTCTTAGTTGCATTCTCTTTAAGCGAGACCCTTCTTGTGTACACGAATGCGATTTTTTCACACCTGATTGTCGAATTTTATTGGATATTCTTAAGTTTTTCAACATTTGCTACATTCCCTCAACTTGCCGTGTTACGAAGAATTTTTAAAATCAAGTGGCTCAAAATGCATTTAATCCCTCGCATACAAGGAAGAACACACATTGAAGTGTGATTAATATCCGCGCCCCATCAAATGCACGACAGATGTGTTCAGTGACAGAGGGAATGTTCAAATTTTCCAAAAAATTTCCATAAATTTCAAATAATCACTCAGGAGAACTCTCAACTTGAGTGGTCATAAATGTTATTTTTGCGTTCGTTTTCTATAACAGAATTTTATTTTCATCTCATTTTATGTGGACCCCTTTATTTTGTTTTTCCTCCCCCACCAGCCAATGATACAAATTACCAAAATCCAGAAATTACAATAAATTATACTTGTCCCCCCCCCCCTCCCAAAAATTATACGAAATCCCCACGACAATAAATCACACAAAATACTTTTATTATCCTGCCCGAATTCGAATAAACGAAAACACAAATTATGAAAAAAAAACCAAAAAACGAGTGAAAATGAAAAATATTGGTCTTGTATTAATGCACGTCAACACCCCCATATATACTCTCACCCCCTGTATATCTTTAAATTAACACATGAACAAAATAAGTACAAGAATTTCCATTTTTTTTATTTTTAGCTTATATTCTGTTTGGCAGCACTAATTTCGAAAGCCAAATTCAATTGTCATTGTAAGTAAATTTAGAACGTAGCTATCACATTAGACCGTAAACATGCAAATGCAAAAAAAATTGCCGATAAGTTTTTGTTTTTGTTGCACCAAATTGGAAATAAACAAAAAATTCGTGTTGCCAAATAAAAAAAAAGAAAAAATGTAGGTACTCTCTGCGCGACGACCCTGCCAGGAGTCGAACCTGGAATCTTCTGATCCGTAGTCAGACGCGTTATCCATTGCGCCACAGGGCCAGTTGCGACACCTTTGCACAACTCGCTCTATGCGCCTAGTGGTTCACATTTGCTTTTATGTCCACGCGTTTGTTTGAGATACAGATGTGCTTAATGCCGCCGCCCTATTTTGTGCGATTTGCGAAGGATTGTGGGGGGATGGGAGGAAGGCAGAGCAAATGAACGCTGTTCACATGGAGCAAATATTGATTTTGCATTCATTTCGCCGCTGAAATCAGCTTTGTTTGTTTGTCCTTGTTTATTTTTTTCTTTGCGTTGCTTTTCAAGGTTACACTTTACAACAGGCTACACCTTAGGGTCACACAATATCCGAGTGGGTGGCCTCGGTGTGTGAATAATTATTGAGTGCCCGAGCTCCGCGTACATCTCGCGCGTATGATTGATGTGTATTGAACTGCGAAAAACAAACGACTGCTTGCTGTTGAAGGTCACTAACCTTGTCTCATTTTAGTCGTCCAATATATCAAGTTGTTTGACGTATCCGTCTTGCTGGATTCTCACACTGCCTGGTGACAATCTATCTGTCAAACTTTAAGTGGAACGCTTGACGCTTGTGAGTTTTCTTAAGTGGACAAGACGTACGCAGCCATTTGTTTTAGCCGGGGGTTGTGTATCGCTGATGAACTGTAAGCGCAAAACAAATTCGTTCATCCGCAAACATCATATTTGGGGTTTTTCATCGGGCATGTGAGTCACGTAGACAATTTGAACTAAATGTTCTACATCGTTCGTTTTTCATGTTTTCAAGTTCGTAGGTACCGATCGAAGCGGCTGTTTACAGGGGACGTGCTCTCAATAACTAAATGAACGCGTATTGGGCATTTGCAATCTAATCAGGTTCATGGCTTCTGAGCCGTTGTTTGAATTGCGATTACTCTCGATCTCACGGGAATAATTTTAATTGCTCTGCACCGGAAATGATGGATGGCCACGTTGTGAGACGAGCACGTTTTTCTTTACTTTATTCAAAGGTGTCACTTTTATGACGGACGTATGAAGAATTGTTTGTGTGCAGGCAAGAATAAAGGAGTAAGTGTGAATTCACGCACGGGTGCCTATGCTTGTGCCATCTAATAAGGAATTCATTGCATACCTGATCCAAATGTGACGACGTAGAAGAGAGGACCAAGAAGTAACGACTAAGAACTGTATCCATTTTTAGAGCTTCGCCTGTCAGTTTGAATGACAGCTACTATAATCGGAGGTGTCATAGTAATGCAAAATGGATATTGGTATAGAACTATGCATTTCCTTTAATACAGATGTCAGCGGAATTCAACCGCTGGGACTATTTTCCCTCACGGCTTTTTTTTCAATTTTCTGACTTTATTTTCAATGTGAGTGTATCTAGAACGCACATTATATCTCAAATTGGGTGGGATTACAGCCCCAAACGAATCAAGAGCTAGCTTCTTCAACAACGAATTCTGTTTTTGAAGAAGCTAGGTACTCTGTGCCGTATTGAGGGAAGTTGCTGCTAAAATTTGATTAGTTTCTCCATAACCGATGTAGAAACACCTTCTTCACCTTGGGTTTGTTCATCGAAAACCCACTTGAAACCCAGTAAAAGCCTTTTTTTGACAGTCGCCATACACACCATGGAAACACTTATTGATTTTCCTTTCAAAAACAAGAACCATAAGATCAACGTCACGGACAGGACCGTTTTCAAGTGAACAAAACAAGGCTACAAGAGGTTCTATTAGACAGTGAGGCTAAGTACTTATTTAACCGACATCGCATATCCTGCTTTTTTGACATATAAAGAGTACATTCGAGATGCTTTCGAGATTGTCATTCGTTCTACATATATGCGTCACAAGTCAACCAAAGAGTCTCTATAACACAAGTTCTTACTTCAAGTAGGCACAGTAAGCAGATTCGTCGATTGACAATCGACGGTTCTTGTGTGTAGCTAGAAATTCTCGTACTTGAAGTAATTTTTTAAAAAAATATCGAAAAATATCAAAACTTGAAAACCAAGAAATTAACATCCTTTTAAGCAAAATTAAAAAAAAAATCTTTGAGGGCAGAACTCCGTCAAAATCGCAAAAAATCAATGTTGTGAGAGCCTGTATTATGAGGATACAAAGATTAATATCTTTGAACTTGAGTAAGATTATATGGTCAAATTACAACGACGTGGTTGTGATTTGATCGGCACAAGATCGTTAGGCATTCAAATTGGAGTGCAACTCACACGTTCTATGATTTTGAATTCCTGAAACACTTTCATTCAAGTCTTGTGACCAAATTCGAACGAAAAAGTTAAATCCTTACTCAGGTTTTCGTCGCTGCTCAAGCGATGCAAACTTACGAATAAACAGAAAAACATATTTTTCTACCTTCAATACGCCCAAACCATGGCATGTGTCGAATGTCTTATCGGTATTTCGACTCACAGCTAGATTTATCATACATTCTACTTTAAAGTTCGACTGACTTAAAAATCGTCATTCGAGACGGTTTTGGTGGTAAGTTAAAAAATACCGTTTTCAAGTTTTTAATAAATTTTCGCATTCTTCTCGTATTTCTCACAACAGGCCAAAATCTTTAAGTGAAAGTTAAAAATACAAGCGTTTGCTTGATAAGAACCACCTAAAAAAAATAGTTAACTGTGTTGCTAGACATTTCAGGCATTTTAAAAAATTGGAAACAACGCAATAGACGACGCCCATGGACGTGGAGACGGTCCAAAACTTTGCGTGCGAAATTGGATGTCGCTGGCTTAAGATCGTGTCATCGGGACAGACTTGTTGGTTGAGGCCCAGGTTCACCCCGTACTTTAGCACCTTATGAAGAGCAAGAAGAAGATAACACACTCACATACAGCTCCGCGGGTTTTGCAGTGGCGGGGCCATGCATTAATCGCGTGTTCTTATACTTGACTTGGCGGGGCAGCCTAGTATCTGGTCGCATGCCCAAAGGTCTGGCAATTGAAGCAACTCCTGATCTCAAAACTTTTGAGGGTTACCGATATAATAATACCGCAAAAGCTGCTTTTCGCCCTACATAGGTCGACGCCTCGAGGGTCTAGTGTCAAAAGTTCCATAAGGACTTTATTGATACTTCTGAATTTGAGCTTCTTAAAAAGATTAATTAGCAGTCCAAGCAACCTGTTGTGCTTACCTTTGAAGTTTTTAGAATGTCTACCGCATTCGATGTTGATACTTGTTCGACGAAAATTTGTTTGAAATGAGACGGGACTTGGCTGCATGCTTAGAAGAACTGGGTTTGATTGTTGCTGGTTGACTTTGGCCTTGGTTAGTTTTTAGCCTTCGTATGGGGCGAGTAATCGTAACCTTTGTCATTCATCCTTAGAATGACAAATTTGTCCTTCGCGTCACTGAATGTTTTTTTTACAAACTTGAAAACTTAGAAAGTGTTCATCACTTTGAACGGAATATCCGTTTGTTAATTTTTGCGAGGAGTCTGCAGATGCATGTTTGTGCTTTTCATTTTCTTTCTTGCGAAGTGGGGCATAGCTGGAGCCAATCTCGTTGCCTCTTTCTCCTCCGCATTTTGAGTATTAATAAGCATCGCATTACCATTCAAACCAATTGTTTGTGCCATTCCTTTAGATTTTAAAACATTTGAGCAGCATTGTGGTTAATTTGGTGTTTACCGTGTGGCACAGAGTGTTCGCTAATTAGGTAGTTTTCCTCCATTGAAGAAATTTTCTTCAAATTTCTCTGACTTTTATAAAAATTAAAAATTTACTGGGGTGAAAATCAATAACGAACATTTTAAGATCTTTCACGTTTTACACGTATTTGAAAGATTGAGCATAAGTCTCTCATGTTAAGAGCAGAAATATGCAATAAAATGCCCTCTTATTCCTCCTGAAAGGCATGAAAATGCTCTTTGCCTCTTTTAGCTTATTTTGAGGCCCAAAGATCCTCCAAAATGGGAAATGGTCCACGATATGGCATCAATACAGTCAACTTCCTCGTCTCTTGCAGTTTTGACATTTCATTGTGGATGGAAGAAATGCCTGTCTCTGTTTTCTGTTATTGCGTCCATCATAAATCATCAAAATTCATCAACTGGACAATTGATTTGTATGAAACTCAAAGAAGGAACAGGGATATCAAATTAGACAGTTGATTCCCTCAATGCTGAGTCATATTCAAGCTGTAACAACAGCGTTTAATTCGATTTTACCCAAACAAAATACAATTTTTGACTTCAGGGCATGTTGCGTGACTTTAGCCAAATACGAGTACTGCAAACAAATTCTATTTTAATATAGTCAGCTGTATGTATGTGCTAATCTTTCGAAAATTCATGACAATCATGCAAATGAAACAATTTAAATGTAAATGAGCCAGCCTCTTAGGGGTGTTAAGTTAATTCATAATCGCCAAGCAAAACTGAAACAGAAAACTAATTCAAGGAAGAAATCTGTATTCATTATCCTTGTAATTGATATTTACGGATATCACGTTCCGTATAGAAAAGTTATAATCCTTCTTTCAGCAATTTGTTCTCTGTCGGTCCTTGTTATTAGATTAATTACGACTGGAAGTGAAAAATAAGAACTGAAATAAATAATCGCTTGATTAGTGAAATCAAGAAGGATAAGAATAAGAAAAAAAAATGGATGAATACTTTCGTAATCTGTTCGGTACCCTTTTTAACGATGTACACAGAATGAGGATAATTAAGGATTTGAATGGAAAAATTAAGCGAATTAAGTTTAGAATTAGGGAATGAAAATTTGAAGTGGGTAGTACAAGAAAGTGAGCGTTGTAGGACAAGGATGTTTTTAAATAATACAAAACTCCTTAAAATTGTGGTAAACTGTATCATGATTGTTTCCGGAAATATCCATTCAAAGTAAGTAAATCTATCTTATCATCTGTACACATATGCGGTAGGGACAGTGGAGTACGTTTTCATCGAAAATGCCCGATTTGAAAACGGACAACTTTTATTGCCCGAAGAATTTGGTGAACGGCCAATACAAGAAAACGATGTGATGCGAGATATTGCTAGTTTAAAACTCTAACTTCCTCAACATCCTCAACACAGCAAAAAGCTGGAATAAGTGGTGGTTTGGCGGAAGAGTAAGAGCAAAGCTTACCCCCGAGATTGTTTGAGTCAGTAAGAATACCAATGGAGAAACATTGCTTCATTGGAAACGTTTCCATCTCCACCCACAACGAAAGCAAAACATGAACTGCAATCCCTTCCAAGACACAATAAAATGAAACTTGGCTGGGTACCAAGAAAGAAGGTGTTCCTGGTAATGAATCCAAAACTGGCCCGTTCCAAAGAATCCTAAGTATTCTATTCCTGCAAGGCAATCCTTCATTCAATAAACCTTCGGCCTGAAATACAAACTGGAAGAGTTGAGCAGGAAGACGTACATCTTATTGAATGGTTTAAAAAAACGAAATATTTACTTCGGTGGATTTTAAAAACTCTGCCACAAAGAAAGCAAGTAGAACGTTATGGATGCGACACAGTGGTCAATCTGTAGTTGCAATATACTCGTATATTCTGTTAGAGATATATCCAATTGGTCTTTAAAAAGGAGTATTTGGGCAGCCATAAGCTGTTCAAGGTTAAAAGAAAAAGACAGTCGTCTGACCTAACAGGCTTTCGCTTGATTCAGTTGATAGTATCACAATTTACTCTTAGCGCTGACTCAGGAACATTTTCGAAGTGGCACAGAGAAATGGGAGAAATGACGCCACTGATCCAACCGGCCATCTCTTTGTGAATATATTGCTATCTGATTAAATTGTATTCTTTTCATTGTCAAAATTATCGTTCGGGTAAAATTTGGGTCAAACTATGATAGACTGATTCCAAGGAAACATCACATTCACAAACATGAAAATCCCATTGAAAACCCCTTAAGACTTTAAATGCATAAAGAGTTCAAAACCTTCAGTCAGATCAATATGTCAATGGTGTTCCTTTCGGTAATGGAGTAGAAGTGCTACGGTCCGCATTCGGTAGATATCGGGGGAAAAGTCTCAGATATCGACCTGAACTACTCAAATTCCTGATTATTAAATTATGTTGAATTCCAATTTTTTGTAGCCGCTCCTTGAACAGTTGCAGCAAGTACTGTTAAAAGGGTTGATGCGCATTTCCCTTGGTACTTACTTACTTACTTATCAGGCCGGCGACCCATGAAGTGTCAGAGCCTGAGCAATTGCTGCCTTCCATCGCTGACGGTCCTGGGCACGCTGTTTCCAGTCATCAAGGACAAGCTGTCTAACGTCCGCGATGAGTTGGTCTCTATACCGGAGGTTTGGTCGTCCTCTTCTTATCGAACCAGGAGGCTCAGATTCGATGACCCTCTTCGCTGGAGCGTTGCTGTTCATGCGTTCGATGTGGCCGAGCCAGTGTAGCCGACGGATTTTTGCCTTCCGGACTACATCCACATCCTGGTACAGCTCGTAGAGTTCGCGGTTATGTTTTCTCCTCCATTCACCTTCCTCGCAGACGGGACTATATATCCGACGTAGAATTTTTCTTTCGAAGGCACCAAGAATCAGCTCTGTAGATTTGCTTATCGTCCAGCTTTCAGCTCCTTGTTACTGTTGCTTTTTGTCTTATCTTTGTCAATAGTGTGACTGGTACAGATTACTCTTTTCTAATTCAATTGTACTGCAAAAAGGAAATACGTCTAGTAAGCTCCGTCTAAGTGGACACTCCTTTTAAGTAGACGTTTGCCTTAAATTAAGGTAATGTCAATAATGCTTGGCTAATCTTTCTTATCCTTTTTTGTGGACATTTCTACTACAGTGATCTATAGGTTCAAAGCTTTACCACCCGATGGCGCTAGTGTCGGCACAAACATTTATTATAGAGTAGAACGTTCTTTCACTCCTGGCAGTTGAGGGCACCGTGCTTTAAGTAGTCAAGACCCCCAACGCATCTCTACAGCAGCATTTGTGTTTTGTTTTATTTCTAAAATCCAGATTCGAAAACTTCCTTAAGCGATTCGAAAGTCGATGTAGCTGAGACAGTGCAATCGACAATTAATCGCCATCTTGGCTACATCCACATCTTGGGTACAGCGCGTAAAGTTCGTGGTTGTATTTTCTCATCCATTCACCTTCTTGGTGAACAGGACACATATGTATTCGTGAAGGGACTGGAAGATACCAAGGGTTTGCTCTGCCGTTTTACTCATAATCCAGCATATAAGCGTGCTGGTTCGTCGAGTCTAAGGTTTAGACCGTAGCTGTTTTGAGAGAACGTAAGTTGTGTTCAATCTCCATCAAGTTATCTTTTGTAAAGTTCATATCTGCACTGAGGAAGGCAACACCAGATCATAACCCGCTGGCTACGAAGTTTCCGAATACTATCGAGGACATCGGCTCAGAGGTAATTTTTTTTCTATTTGTGCTCAACCTAAGGGAGTCATTCGTAGTTGGCCAACCATGTTCATGTTCTAATACAATTCCTGCAGATTTCGTAGTCGAACTTAAAAGACATAAAAACTAAACACAAAATGATGGACTTTTAAGAGGAAAATATGTGAAAGATTTTCGTGACCCCCCTGCCCGCACACTCAACTCAAAGTTCACTCCCGTTATGTACCTCCTCACATCTAACATACTCCTCTCTACTTAAGCTGACTCTGATTTATTTCGTTCTTATCTGGACTTATGATTTATGAATTTCTCCACACTGATACACATCTTGCAGTTGCTTTGCTTGTCTCGGGTTTAAGTGAGGTCGAACTCCAGAACAGGGCTTGCCCCTTGAACTTAACTTCGCGTATTCTGCTTTGTCTCCTTTCCGAAATGGTCTTACTTGTGGGAAATTTCCAACCGTTCACCGCTCTAATGATACTCGTTTGTGTGTACGTTTATTTTGTGCCAACGACTGTTTCTTAATGTTTCCGGGTGTATGTGATGCAGTCAGTGAAGTTTTAGGGTCGTAGGGTCACCTCTAGAGTGTTCTATTCCATTTGTGAATGTGACCGGATAGATGATGTTTCACTTCTTATCCTCGTAGAAGATCGTGAAACATTTTTCTGTGGTCGTTTTGTTTTAGTTTTTCTTTTATTCGCCCCCGAATGATCTACTTGCGAGATTAATAATGATCAAGGTTTTTTGAAATCCAGACAGATGAACATACGTTGCTGTGTACACAGTAAGGAAATGAATATAAATGACTCCAAAGGAATCTGTCAAATGGTGCGGCAGATTACTTTGTGTGAGTGAAAGTTCTCCCTCCCCTCCTTGTGGTATATTTGCATATTTATGTGCGAACACATTTTAGTCTTCCTTGAGGGGGAAAAAATTGTACGTCATGGTTGCTGTGCACAACGTTGTAGCCACTAGCAAAATTATATTATTAAAAAATCAACTGGGGTCAAGAAGCGAGCGCATAAAATACGAAGTAATAAATCATAGTACCCTTGTCAGCTACGCACTCTCTCGCTCTGTCTCTTTCTCTCTGCCCTTTCGATTTAATTGTTCATTACCTTTCTGGGAATAATCTACGATTAATTATAAATAATGACTGAAAGATTTTGAGGGGTCACTCTGGCGTTTACGGTGAGGAGAACCACAGATAAATCAAAAATCTTCTTCTATGGCTGGAAATATATTTTTTTTGAGTTAAAGTTATAATTGCTTATTTAAAATTTATTTCGGTGTCGGAAGTTTTGGCTGAAGTGAGGTACACACCGCTACCGACGTACGCAAGTTGATGCAAACGGTTTCTGAGATTGGCGATAAAAAGTGTGCATCAGCGTCTGTTTTAGACAAAAACATTGTTTATTGCATCTTCGAAAATGTCCTTACTCAAAAAAGTATTAGCGGGAAGACTGGATTTCCTTTTTTCTTTTAATTAGAAAAAAAGTGCACTTGACTCGAATGCTTGTCTAGGTTTATGGAAAATCTGCTCCGACCAATAAATCATCGAAGACATAGAGCGTATTGGCCAGCTAAAAAAGTTTGGAAATGAGGAATTGGGGGCTTTATTGGATCAAGATTCGTACCAAAACGCAAAGTGCACTCTTAGAATTGTTGGGAATGCGAAGCTTCATGAAAAATGTCAGAGGGAGTGATTTTTTGTGCCATAATCGTCTACATCGACCTGAAAGAAAAACATCCACGGTGTACAGGTCACACTAGGGATATGGTGGGACCATTCGGTTGTGATTTACTATGAGCTGCTTGAATCAGGAGAAACTTTTGATATCGACTACAAATCATGTGTTTGAGCCGTACATTGCGTGAAAAAACTGCCAGGGATGACAGAAAGGCATGTCAAGGTGACTTTCCAGTATGAAAACGCACGGCCACACTTGGCTGTAGCGTTCAAAAACTACTTGGAAACATTGAAATAAGAGCCGCCGTGTGCTTCAACCCGACTATTGGCTTATGTGATGGATGCAAAACGATTTTAATGGTCACCGGTTCGGGTTTTTTGAAGAAATCGAAGAATGATTGAACTGTTGCCCGAACGGATTCGTTTTTTAAAGATGGTATTTAAAAATTACCAGAAAGATGATTATATTAACACAAAAAACGTACAAATTAATTGTTTCTATTGTTATTTCAGTTTTTCTGTCTGTTACCGTGCGCTGGGAAAAATAATCCTATTGTACAGAATACTGTCTAGGATGGTTTCTTTTAAGAATATGAAAATGAGAGATGGTCCTGGAAGTCGCATTTCCTCATACTTCAAGTGCCCAACCGGTTTCTAAATTGATTCCCAGATTCTCCACAGAACCTATAAAAGCCTTCATCTCGATAACCTCTGTTTCCCCATGTGCTCCCTACGTTTACAGTGACCTGTTAGAAAGCCCATTGGTATAGGAGTACGAAGGCTATTTTTGCTCAATTTAATGTATGCTTCAGGACTCTACGGTTATTGCCCTTGGAGCCTTACATAGAGCAATACTTTAGATTTACGTCCGGATGCTTATTTCCAGTCTCCCGATTTTATCTGTGAGTATGCGATCTCCTACAGCTTTGATGCACGTCTTCTTGCCAGAGTGTCGGCCATCTCGATTGCCAACTACCCCTATGTGACCAGGTATCCAGAAGGTTCAGTTTCACACTGTTGCTCCTGCTTATCTCCTTTAGCTTCTGCAGGCATTCCCACACAAGATTGGATCTAATAAGGTAGGAATTGAGAGCCAGAATGGTTGCGCGCCTATCTGACATTATTCTTACCCCTTACTCCTCACTCACATTAGGTGCTGAGTTTACAGAAGAAGTTGTTCCGGGGGTCAAATTTCCGGGTCTCTTCATCTTTTGGCTATCCCAATATAATGGCATTTTTTGGCAAGTACGTGGAGTTGTTTCCACATTAGGCTCTTGTCTGTACCTATTCCCACTTGGAATAACTCCCGCAACGGAACGGAGAAATGTCATCTCGGCAGCTTGTATTGCGATCTTGTTCTTTCGGTCATTAACCAAATTTCATGACCATAGGTAAGAGTTGGAACAAATACTGAGCTAAAAACCAATAACTTGGCTTTGACACCAAGCTCGCCCTTCATTATTTCTAATCTGCTGCTTCAAAATTGATCCAGCCTGGCCAATTCGCCAAGAGCGCTTTGTTTCGCTTGTCCATACTATTTTCACTTTATTTAAATAAAAGGAACTTCCACAATATGACGAAATAGCGGGCGGCAGTCATAAAAAGTCATAAAAATAATAAATGTGAAACTAAACTTAATATGCCATTTTGTAAAGGTAAATTTCTTTTATAAAAACTTGTGACTTTTCTTCACTGTTAGCCTTAAAGTCAGCAATTAGTTGAACAACGCAAAGAAATGTTTCCCGCAAACTATGCCATAGCTTACCTTTCGTTCGAACCGGTGATGGATGATCATCAATCGACTTGATTTGCCATGGCCGTCAAATTATCGTCGTCGTCTCCAGTTATCGGTCACCGATCATCGATCATCGTTCATGGGTCATTGATCGACAGCGCTTGCTTATGCGTCGTTAGGCTACACAGTTCCGGCATAAGGTACACATAATGTACACGATACGTACATATATCTATCGTGTTCGTCGCACATGGAAGCTTTCAACTATTTATGTTATATTATGTCTGATAGACTGGAGAAAATATTTTGTACCGCCTCAGGACTGGATAGTGTTAAGTTACAAAGTGTTTTCGAATTTTCAAGAGAACAACCTTTTATAACGGATTGTCCGATTCAACAATGCGGACTTAACTCTCAGTTTAGCTTCAGTTAGAGTTCAAGTAACGGGGGAAATAATTATTATTGTCGATTCTATAAAAACCTTCCGCTTTGAAGAAAACCGAATACTCATGTAAATCATTTCTGACAATGAAATTACATTGTTTTTCTTTTTTCAAAGATTGGCTCAATTTTGGGCTATTAGATGAAATCCATGACGAATACAAATCGGTTTGGTTATCGGCTATCCAAAAATCGATCCAATTTTAAACGTCTTCCAATGATAATCGAAAGGCGTAAAATTTGGTCTAGACTTCCGATTTTCGCATTTCAAAGTATAAGATTAAATTCACTAAGACTTGTCTGTTTTCCCGAACAGACCTAGGTTGACGATGAACTAGCTAGGGAAGGATTAAGAAAAGGTATTTGTAGGACCTAATATGGCATAACTCTTTTGGATGCAGGCTGTTATCTCTAAAAAAGAAAGAATGCAGACGATTTGTCGAACAAACGGGACACTTCACCTTCGCTCTGTTCTTGGGCTTAGTGATGTCACCCTATGCGATGCCTGTGGAGAAGGTAAAATCACTGCACACCACTTTCTCTGTCAATGTCCCGCTTTGCTGGGATCAGGTTGCCGCTGCTTGGCGCTCATGTGATGGGAGCTAAAAACCTAGGCGCTTTTTCACAGAAGATCTTGCTGGTTTTCCTTTGGAAGACTAAGAAATAACGTTTAATGTAGGTTACTGCCTGGTACTACAATGGACCAGTTTTCGAGTCTGCGCGTTTTAGTGCAGTGTTTGCCAGTCTCCAAAAACAGGAAAAACAAAAATACAAAAGTATATTTTAACTGACTTAGGAACATGTGGCCAATCATTGACGTGCCGCAATTTTTTCTGCAATGTTTGTCTCAAACGCAACAACCGTCGTCGATAGCCCTCACCTGTGATCGTTTCGATCGTTTGCAGTATATCATAAGGGACCCGCCTTTTGTCATCACCAGTCACCAGTCACCAGTCGATACCAGAACTTTTTTTATAACACTCAAGCAGAATTTCAAAAATCTGAAATAATCTTTCAATTTTTTGGGCTTAATTTATAATGGCCTACCCTTCAGATTATTTCCATTTTTTAAAAACAGTAAATATGGTCGAGAGACTGTTTGCATTGAGCAGCCCCAAATCCATCCGCATTCTGAATAATTGGAGTACGGTCAAGGTATACAAAACCCTCCAGCGTTCAAATATCAATTCATTCTCCGAGATAATGGCACGCTCACTCGAATGCATATCTGAATTTAAGAGCGCTCTGTGCTATCAGTGCTCTTTCGTATAGCCTTGAAGGGTATTTGGACGAAAATATGCTTTGTTTTTTTCATTTGTGGAAAACCACTTTAAGATTTTTCTTTTAACCGACCACTATACCTTTTTTTAACAGCAAATGTTCCGCACTGGAGTATGCTCAAGATAAATTTCAGGGTAAGTGTCTGGTAATCTTAAAATATAGAACCAAAGTGAAACGTCTTATTTTAAGGGCCAGACTATTTCTCTTTAAACAGCGTTATATTCGCGATGGACTGACGCCGCGTATCAACCAACATGCCTCTCTAGTTGACACTGTGGCCAGCTGACACTGTGCTTGCCAGCTGACACTGTCCCTTACCAGCTGACACTGTCCTTGCCAGCTGTCTCTAGTTGTAAACACCAAGTTGACATCTCAGGCAAAGACGTTCCCTGTTGTCTGTTTTCTGCGTCTCGGAATCGAAAGCAGTTTGGTTCGAAACATTGTTGCCTATACGCACTACCTGATTAAGGCCTCTTAAGCAGTATATTTCTAGACGCTTTTCTAGTCGAATGCTGTTACTCAGTCTTGAATCTTGTCCTCCAGATGCCATCAAAGCAAACAGAACCAATAATTGCAAGCAAAATTTTCCTCTGCCAAAGAGTCTGTTAATCTTCTTTCAACAGCGTTCATAAGCTGTATTGGGATGAACAAAGTATTAAACAGCACTAGAATGATCTTTCGGGAGATGGTCTTATTTCATCATTGTCTTTTGAGCGCAAAAAGGCGTTGAATTACAAGAGTGATTGTCTAATACTTAATGTTGATACTAATGTTGTTGTACATATTTAATGCGAAGCCAATTTAGAAGAGGTCCTTGACCGATTCAAAGTTTCAACTGTCCATTAGGACGCTTTGTCCAAGATGTTGCTGTAGTTCGTCTTTTCTAGTCAACATTTACCGCCAGACCGTTTTTGGCCGCTTCAATTTCTATTCTAACGATTTATTGACGACTCGGTGTGTTCGTCCAATCACGTCCGTGATGACTTTGATGACACTAAATACATAGGACAAATATTCACTAGATAAAGAAGTTCAAAAGTAAGTCCTCCACTGCCTCAGAATGTTCAAAATAATGCTAAGACTGACAAAGATAGGCGACATGTGAATTTAGGAGCGTCGTTAAAAATCATCTCATGGCTGCAATGTGAAATGTCTTGCATGTGAAAGGCCATTTGTTCACAACTCAGCTAACTCGGGAGTCAGATTCATCACTACTCTTCTTGTACCTGAGTAGCTGTCCTTTATCATACTAAAGGGCCGTAATGAGATGCTGTAAAGCCATGTTTTACCACAAATCATTTACGAACACACTAACTGGTACTAGGTAGATGTTACAGCGATAGCATCTGTGAACCTTTTGAAAATGACGATTCTGAAGAAGAAGGGACTTCAACTAGACATGCACTTACAGCCTCCAGTTTGTGTTCACATACCATTTAATGTATACGCGGCTTAGTTTCAGTTATACGACTTCAGACAAAATCATATTTACACTTCGCAGTTTACTTTGAAGAACAAGGCAACCCAAAATGCAAAAGTGACAATAGTGAATTATAGAATTACTAATTTTCTTTTTTTACTTCATGAATGTATGTACCCATGTATGAAATACTATTCAGAGTGAGGAAATAAAATCTCTTCAGAAAACAGCCTAATAAACGTCGGATCCAAATCACAGCCTCTCCCACGGAGCAACACTGAAACAAAACCGAAATTCAATTCAATTCTGTTTCTGATTGTCTTGCGGCCACATTCACTCGATAACTTATTCATGAGTGGTCGCTACAAGCGGTAAGAAGTCCTTCTGTTCGCCGTCCTATTCTCAAATATCTCTGATCCTTGCCTGTGTTGTCTCAGTAACATTGACAACCTCACCTCACCTAAGGGCACAATAACAATCATCAGCTCTGCACATTTCCATCTCGCTATGCCCTCATCCATGGGATACACACACACTCTCTCTCTCTCTCCACTATCAACACACACATGTAGCCAAACGCTGTGAAAGAGGAGTGTGACTTGCATATACTTTCAAGGAAAAACTTTTCAGTAAACTACCCACAAAACGCTCCGCCTCGGCATCCACTCAGACGAAAAGCGCATTTATTTCTCAATTTAATTACATATAAAGTGATTAACTTCAATTGCAGCACCAGCAGTGGCCGCACCGGAATCAGCAGCAACAGCAGCCGAGCCGTGGAAGCTCTGGGGCGAATGCTCGCACCCCCCCGCCAACGACGACGAGGAGCTCGCTCGCTGGGAACTTGAAATTTATAGTAGTTATATTTTTTTTATTCTTTTCAAACAAAAGATACTCTCGGATACATATTCCAGTGCGGAGTACATAGCAAGTGAACGACGAGCGCGACGGAGCAGCAACAACGAAAAGCGCGCCAAACCATCAACCTCTTCTCATTGTGTACGCTCTCCTTCGTGAACATTGAACTCTGGACTCGGTTTGGTTCGGCGTCCGTGTGCTGTGCTGTTGTTCTTCTGTGAGAATTAAATTATGAATTTCTCTAGAATAGAATGTTATTTCCCGCCTCCCACCTTCCGACGAAACGGGGAATGAAAAATCTGGTCGCTTGATATGCTGACGTTGCAAGCGCTGCAACAATTCGTGCGCAAGTGTGTCCTCCTAGGACGACGTTTGCAATTGGCGGGCAAGCGTTGGGCGAGAGGTCGGCTGGCAGTGCACGCCATTGGATTTGACTGATCCGATCTCGTGTCATTAGTCGTGGGGAAAAGTAATGAAATTTCAATTCGTACCCATCGCGGCATACGTGGCTGGGTTTTATATGGTGTGCGCTCCTCTCTCCCAGCGACTGTGGGAATTTTGTGTGTCTTTTACAGCTTGAGATACTTTTTTTTTGGTCGCTGTGATTTTATTATCTCGTACTCGGTGGCATGAGATTCCTTCGGCGCTGATGCCGCGGTTTGAACCCAACTGGCTCGCAGAGATTATGAGAACGTGTTTCGGCGGAACACACAGACACACTGGTTCAGTGCGGTGAATGGAAACGCCGCTTTTCAATGGCGTCAGAGCCGTATGTACCGCCGTATTGCGAGTGTATCTGCATTATGTCGTCTGTCTGGGGTGCTTGCATCTTTATTCGACAGAGCTCCTTGTGGGAAAACGGCTTGCATTGCAATGAGATATTTTGATTCGCTCTGGGTAGGGTCGCTGTACAGCACATCATAAATTCACGCTGCGAATGACGACAATGAAAAAATCCTGCTGACATTTGAGATGTCTTCAACAAGGCCAAGAGTCGCATTCTGTGCTGACATGCGTACTTATTTAGGTCCTGTCCGCAGGAATTTCTCTTTTTGGAGAAGTTTGAAACAGTATTCGTTTGAATGTCATGTAACCGGCTCAGTTGCAGATCGCTTTTAGGTCACAATTCATTGGGAGACATTTCAAATAATAATCAGGGAGAAGGAGTTTCTTCTCAAATTACGTATAAGCCATCAGAGACGGTCTTCCCTGTAAGGACTTTGAAATAAGCTTCGAGAGTCCTACTCCACACACAATGCTCTGAGGCAAGAACTTAGTTTTAAACTCTCTTTCCATGGTAACGCGTTCCACAGCATCGCGTGGCAAATTTTTTGAACTATACATAGACAGTTCTTGAAACGCCTTTTATGATCTCAGAGATGGGGAAACTTCGCCGCCTGTCTTTTGAGGAGAGAATACCATCTCACCTTATGCGGGGTTCGCAAACAACGCAAAAGCTAGTGAATTAGTAAGGACGGGACTGCTACTTGCAGGCCGACCTAGAAACAAAAATTGGTAAAAGATGTCATCAAAAGTGCAACCTGAAGATGGAATGAATTGGAAACTTGCAGAGAAGAAATCAGTTATGAGTTTAAATCAGTGTGACATGGACAAAAAACCTCATCAGACTGATTAAAGGGGTACTTGCTGGACAGTGTCTAATGGGTAATCATTCAAGAAAATTAGGCATCCCTTGCAATGACTTCTGTAGATGTTTTCGAGACGAGGAGGCAGGGACCGCTCTTCACTACCAAGGAACTTGCCAGTCTTTGGCAGCAGTTAGAAGGACAACGATCCTAAACTAAATATACGACAGCCTAGTTGAAGAAGGCTCATGAACTTCTCAAGAAAGCCAACTGCCAGACAAAGCAGAAAGGATATTTATTACATTTCGTTGGAGTTTCAGACGGCTTGTAACCCTCAATCTGGGCATGTGTCATCACATGGATCGCATTAAGTGCTGTATACCCATGAGTTATCAAGGAAAGAATAAAATACTCGGAAGGTGCGACACGGTGGATGGGATAGGTCTTGGCATTTCAACGTTTTCATCAACTTTATACAACAGCGTTGCAACATTATATTTCCATTTCTTTGCTCGTCTTGTGGTTCCTTTTCCCACGTTTTCAGTCCAATCGCGTAAACTGAATTCGCTGGCGTTAGGGTGTGTTCAAGTTTGGGCAGCAAGCTATGCGCAATGTGCCCCTCTAAAGCCAAGTCAAGTTCTTTCATCGGAAGTCATAACATGTTACCTCTTGAATGATTTCCTTTATTTCAAATGGAAGGGATACAGGATACAGCTTGTTAGTTATGACCATTACTTCTGGGATTTAATGGGAAATTTTAAGTTTGCCATAAGTTTTTGTCCGAAAAAGAGATACTTCAACTCCGGTCATGCTTCGACCTCCTTGTTAACGGCATTGAAATTTTAAGTCCTGCGTGTACAGAGTACCAGCACTTAGCTGTCGATATAGAAAAAGCATGTTAATTGTAAACTTTGTGCTGTTGTCGATGTTCTTTGGCATTAAACAAACAACCCTCTGCAACTGGGTTTTGGAATTCGACGGCGGCAAATGCATTTTGCCATCTAACCCCAAAGTGGAAACAAATGCTAAATTCTAAGAAAAAACCTCCAAATTTTTCGCCTGATAGCCCAGGCTTTCTTCATGTTAAAAGGTCGCCGTTGAAACTATATATGCAGCTACTACCGACATCTATGTGTCTGTATAGATTGTCTATCGACTCTGTGGACTACTTTCTGTAGCCACCAACACAGTAAATAAATCGTCTATGTGAATCTTCTTCTTCTTCTTGTGGCGCTACAGACCGGGGTGGACTTGGGCCTTCACCAACATGCCTCTCCAGCCAGCACGATCTCGCGCCAGCTAAGGCCACGTTGCGCACTCCAAGTTGGTTGAGGTGATTCTCCACTTGTGTGCGCCACCTTAACCTGGGCCGTCCTCTGTTGCGTTGTTCCAATGGTTCAGATTCGAGGATTTTTGGGGCTGGAGCAATGTTGTCCATACGCTCTACATGGCCTAGCTATCTTAAGACTTGTATCCAAAAACGCTTGACTATACGCATGTCGCTGTACAGCCCATAAAGTTCGTCGTTAAATATTCTCCTCCAGATGCCATCAACGCCAACAGGACCAAACTTCATCCACTTGACTTGTTCTTAATTCCCGCTTTTCAGTCCTTCTCTCCTTTTCGAACCTGGAGGCTGGTAATCGAAGACCCTCTTAGCTGGGGCATTGTCCTGCATTCGCTCCATGTGAAAGAGTCAGTCTTTTCGGCAATACTTTACCTTCGCGACTACATCCACATCATGATATAGCATGCGGAGTTCCCGGTTGTATTGTCCCCTCCATTTTCCTCTCTTAAAGACGGGATTATATATCCGACGCATAACTTTTTCCTTCGATGGATCACACAATCAGCTTCGCAATGGCAAGACCAAGGGAATGATTTTGGTCCTTCGAGTCAGGAGTTTTGAATATAGTTGCTTCTACAACTCTAAGTACATTGGTCCGCTTGCCTAATCTCTACTCTGACGTTAGTTGTGGCTTTAAGTTTGCTCTGACGTAACCAAACTGCCTCAGAATTTTAGTTGCCCATTGTGATATTTATTCTTCGGTGATGTTGAACTCAACATATTTTGGGCTCATTTGACCTTAAAACCAGCTTGATTCTCCTCTTCTTCAACTGTCGTAAATGCACCCACTGGGGCACGATGGGAATGCGCAACGATGTCGATTTCATCTACATATCCCAATAGATGAATTGACGCTTAGACATTAGGGCTGCCCGCTGTCCTATCTTTTCCAGTACCATTTTGAAGAAATCCCATGACAGATGATGCTCCGTCGTTGCCGCAATCCTCTGTGGGTTTCACAAGAATCGTGAGTCCTTGAGCAGCTCTGTATTCGCGTCTTACTAAACGTGGGGGCGATACAGCCGGATCAGTTTTCTCGGGATCTTGAATTCGGGCATGGCATTGAAACGCTCTTCAACTGACTTTGAAGTAAATAACAGGTTGCCACACATCGACTTGAAAAAAGCCAGATTTGCCAGGTCGGGAGCTGCCCTAATACAGAATGATAAGTGCGGTTCAAGTTCACAAAAGTACGGTGGGCAGTATCCTAAAGGACGCCTTGAGCAGGCATATATCGTGTAGGTGTTGCAAGAGGTTGGATCATTTTTTCTGTGAATGGAGCATGGGGATACGATCGATCGGTATAACTTTGAATCGAAAAAAGACTCATTAAAGGACTGGATTACAACATAGTAATATTCACCTTTGGTGACTCAGCCACCAATTTCCGGAACTTCGTTGCGATGTTTTGATACTTTCCCCATATGTCTCTGATCTTGCACTCCTTGATGACTGAAGACTTGCTGAGAATTCGTTTTCGAGTTTTTTTCGCTGATAAACCTGAAAGTGGTGAAGGTATGTCATAGAAGGACCTTCAAACTCAATGAATTCCTTAAATTCCTAAGCCCATCATCTATTCCCACTTTACGCCAATACTGGTCCATTGTCCAAGTCCCTCACGTCCCAATGCAGGAACTTAACAATGCTTGCCTTCAAATCGGATTGGTTTCCCGTTTCAATTGGATTTGTTATTTACCAACGACGCAAAATAAATAGAAAACGAATCAAGAGAATGTTTCCTTTGTGGCTGCTCACCCTAGATACAATCCACCCTGCGCACGTCGCCCAAACCAGACCGTAGACACTAATTAAATAAAATCGTAAAAGATAAATACCTTCCCCATCAATCGACGGACGAAATTTCTTGTGCACTCATTCCAACCCGCATCACATCATTCATCAGCATCAAACACACGGGAAGCACTCGGGGCAGGACAGACACAAAACCTCAACGAAGGAACAAATCTCTTCACAAGCCTTTTGAATTACAAGAATTTTTAATTACCACCAACCACGGTGCCCCCCGCTCCAAATCGCTGAACATCGCCCGCAGCTGTTTCTGTTGATGATTTAGGGCCAACACAGGCAGCACCTTTTCGCCCCGCCACTCAATGGATTCCATGTCATTCGTTCAATTCCCTAACAGCGCACACATGAGGGTTGGGCTTGCTTTGAAGGCAATTTCGAATGCTCGTGCATCTCGACACTTCTGTGCTCGGTAGAACACACAAAATCGCTTCAATTACGAAATTTCCCCGAAACTCATCCGATGGGGTTTCTTGAATTTCGATGTGGCTCACTCTTACGCGTCGCTCGAGCGTTGCAACGATTGCCCCTCAAACTGCGTTTTGGGATCCGCACGAATGTGCATCTGGAGCCATTTCCGCACTCATTGCAATTGATCCTTTGAGATGCAGCCAAGCAGAACGCACAGAGACGTGCCAAAGCGTAAATTGCTTTCCACAGAATTCTACCTCTTGCGCCCGTTCCCATTTCTTGTTATATTGCCTAACAGCTTCAGCGTGCCCCCTCCTTGATCTGTCTGGGCTGTAATTTTGTGGCTTATTGTAACTTTTAGACCATGAAACCCTACCTGTGAGGAGTGGTTCTGTTCAAGTCTGCTGAAGACACGCATTGAACCGCGCGCTTGGACACCTCTCGGTGGGAAACACGATACCCGACCGGCCGGAGTGCCACTCCACTCAAGGGCAGCCATCCGATTTTTATTGCGCCCGCCGCCGCCGCCGTCCGCCCGCTGTGACGGGCAGAATTAGGGCGACAATGAAACAACGAAACTAATTACATTGTAGGTCAGGATTACTGAAACGATTTTCGCTCGCATTACCCTCCTCGGAGCGATGGTGTGGAGGGGGCAGGGGCTGTATCTGGAGCATGAATCGGTCTATTCGGCGGTATTATCTGGTGAGCGTGACTAATAAAGGCTGTAAATCGACTTTTTGCATGCCACGTATCGTGAAATTGCGGTTCAACCTGATTGGAGTCTTTCAAATCGACTTACTAAGTTAAGCCGATAGACCGTGCAGCTAATTTCAAAAGGCTTTTCTTCGGTTTTGATGACATTTGTCATGGCAGACCCTTTGTTGACTGTTGACTTGCAGCGGTAAATTGCATCAGTTCGTGTTTGACAGGGGGGAAACCGACCAGCGCGAGCGTGGAACTCTTACGGGCGCCGATTTAACGTGTGTTACATGACCTTTGCCCGGAATTGCATTTCTGTTGACTTTGGCTTACATTAAATTTTATTAGATTGTATACGTAAGTATGAGTAAACATTATCAGGAAACAAATTGAAAAGCAAAAAACTGCAAAAAATGGCGTGCTCTGTTGTGCTTTGACGGTCAAATAAAACCTTACCAAGGACAATGCGGTATTTTTCAAAAAAAAAACGATGTCAGGTGAGATTTCCATTAGAATGGAAACTGCACCAACTGGCGAGTAACAAGTCCCCTTAACATCGCAATTCAAATCCTCTCTTCCGCTTTGGGCTCAAGCCCGAAACCATTCGGTGTGGTTTCAGGCCTGGAAGCTCCACCAATGATCCATAGATTTTCACACTGCAGCAGGTTCTGTAAGGGGCCCAAGAAGTACAAATCTACATCAACCAACCATTAAGGTCGCATATGCATAAGGGCATTCCTCCCAGGGTGTGTGGGATGACGATGGGAAACTTGCTGCTTCGTCAAGGTCAGTAACTGACTCACCGAGACCTTCAATGTCGACAAAGATTTAGGAAAAGGCGACGCACTGTCATAGACCTTTATCAACACCATCCTTAAAATTGTGTGAAACTCAGAAGTCAACTCCAGAGGCAGGATCTTTCAGAAGTCCATTCAGTGACTGGCTTACGCGGATGACATTGACAGACTGACCTGAGGCGTTTGCTTAAATTGAAACGGAAGCGGGTAAACTGGGAAAAGATGCACAGAATCGACGTCTCAGACAGATCGTCACAATTGGTAGTAAAACCTTTCGGCGTAGTCCGTCCTTCGGTTATCCTTGCTTCGCAGAACCTAGGGTTGAAACAAGGGTGACCCTCTCTTGGTAATCGACGTTTCTATGGGTTCAAGAGGCAATTGAGTTATAGAGCCTCTCTCGAAAAACAAAAATGGATATTCTTTTCTATCCCGTAAGAACCATTCCAGTTCTGTTCTAAGGCGCCGAAGCCTGGACGTCATTTAAAACGTCCTTGTCCTTTCGAAAGAGTTTTTGAATCCGAGGTACTGGGACAACGGAACAGAGAACTAGCCCCGTCTGCGATGATGCACACAAGTGAAGTAACACTTAAACTAACTTATGGAGATACATGTTGGTTAAGGCCCAGGTTCATATCGGATTGTAATTCCAATCAAAGACAACATTTATGCGTGGTCAGAACGAGTAGTCCATGTAGTCTGTCCGTCCATGTGACCAGCTGTATCTATAGAAACTTGCGAGGCACACTTAACATCATGAATTAGCTCTTGAAGGATTGGTTTTCAATTTTCGAGTCGCTTTGGAGAGCTTCTTAATTAGTCAGTATAAATAAAAATAAAGGACCAAGGGGGTGATCGGCTAGTCACAAAAAAAACTGTGGTACACCATGAAAATGGAAAGAGTTTAAGATAGACCCAAACGAATGACGGGAAAATGTGGTAGATCATCGAGGGCTTAAGTTCAAATTTACATCCACCATTTCTTTACAGACGCGCTGGACCATCGTCTTGGATTGCTTCTAGAGCTTTACACTAAAGGGAACTAAAGAGAACTGCGAATTTGAGAATGAATAATAATAAATGAGTGGCACTACGGCCCACAAAGGATCAGGGCCAAGCTTCTACAACAACTAATCGTGTTGTGTGTGCTACTGTTGTTTGACGAGTAGAAGAGACTTACAGTCTTTTACCGACTCCGAACGGCGAGATTTGAGAAGCTTTTTATGGACAATAAGTACTCTTCAAGTGTTGTCAGCAACTCGAAAGCGGTGGAGCCGTAAAAAATGCGAAATGTCTCGTCCAGGCATCGGACCTTGACCTTCTGCATGTGGGTCGATGCACTTACCCACTACGCCACAGGGAATTTGAAAACTTCCTTATTTGGCACTACAGTGAAACCGCGTTTCACCAAACATGCCTCTCCAGCTGTCACAATCTCTTGTCAGCTATCTCTAAGTGGGTTGAGATCCTCCTGTTCTGTACGACATTTCGGCATTTCAAGGAGTTCCTGTAGTACGTTGCCACGCGGGCTCAGATTCGAAGAACTTCAAGCTGGAGCTGTGGTGTTCATCACGACCTAGCCAGAAAATAGGTAAAGGCCTTTTAAGAAATATAGGTTATGTTTACCAATAGGATTCTTGCCACTTTATGGTTCGTATCTAGAAAAGTCTCCCAAACATGTGTGACTGCTCTATAGCGCGGATCGATATTAAAAGCAGACAAGAGAATCTGCAGATGATCTTTGATCACATTTCTCTCTATAGGCCCCGTGATTCAATATCCTACGATAGCAAGTAAAAGCGTTACCAGCAATTTTCAGCACTATTGTCGACTACTTGACATTCTGTTGACACAGTGCTCAAAAGTGGATTACACAAAATTTGGCCATCAGCAGTGGGGGTGAGTAAACATGAGACACTTCAGTTGAGTCACAGTTATTTTTAGGAAAACAAATAACAACCTGAAACCACCCACGGCTTAATTCAGTTGAGTCCGTATCGGTGCTTGTAGAATGCTATTTTTGTACAGCACTTCAAATAATATTCGCACCGTTTGAACACCTCTCACACCTCAAGAAGAGCTAATTCACTAGTAATTGAATGTCTTCATTCTCCGATTGACACATTTGCGTGAGTAGACAGAAGAATTTTCCATTCCCATCAGTCACGTTAAAACGTAGTCATCATATTGTAGCACACAACTTATCGGATATAGCCAAACTTTCGTAGAGTGGGAAGATTTTTCGTGTTACGTTTGTGACAATAATTGCAACTGCCCACGAAGCTTTAATGAATGAAGCACACGCGATGTTACATCTGCTCTTTTCTTGATAATTGAATGAGTCATTTAAAGGTTAACTCTAAAGAAGTTCGTAAAAAAATCGCCGATCACATGATTGATAGCTGGGCGGTGGAATTATCGGCGTTCCGAAAATTATCTAGACCATGGGCAGGTTGCAATGAAGAAGAAGAGATAATTTTGGGATATTTCCTACAAATTAAATTTAAGAAGACACTGAATGGAGAAGCACGTATGATGTGTCCCATCAATGCAGCCATGACAGTAATGAATTTGAAAAGGCATCAACAAATCTCAGGCATGAAGAGACCTGTGATCTTTGTACAAAGACACATGTCACACAGGGAATGATGAGAAGGGGAAGTTATTTGTACTTCAGGCAGATTTTCAGAGACATGATGTTTACTGATCTTCGTGTTATGAAATGTGTCCGGAAAAACTTTGTCTATTCCGTTTTGAACACAAACATCATTTAATCTTTTAAGAGAGTTGCCAATGGACACGCATCAAATTGTACCTTGGCCTATAAATATTAAAATATTATTTTTTTAGGTTTATACGACATAGAAATGTTCTAAAAAAAATTCGACATTAAATTCGTACGAAAAGTTGGACAACACATTTTGGGTTAAAATGGCACTTCCCAATGTTTTTTTTTTATTTTGACAAGACTTGAAAGTGAACATAGTTCCCTTTTTATATGGGCTTTTTCAAGTCTTCAAGAAGGTTTATTTCTTGAATTGGTGTCTGTGCCTTGATTTGGATGGTCCAAGGTACATCATGCACAATATACAAGATTTTAAAGTCGTACTTATTTTTCATTTCAATCACTCAATTCAATTATTTGACTTAAATTGAACGCAGTCATAGCATAGTGGGTAAGTGCGTTAACTCACACGCTAAAGGTCCCGTGTTGACTTTAGGACAGAGATAAAGGAATGGAAGATATATTCATTTTAGACCAGTTTTGACCCCTCATCAACACAATGCCAGGCCCGTGGATTTTGTGATTGTATAATGTTGAAAATCCCTTGCAAATTACTTGAATTTGCATTTACAAAATCAATGGTTTTCGGATCACATTTTCATCTTCATCACAACAGCCATCTTTCATAGGTATATTTACAACAAAAAACGGTGAGAAATTTATGTATTTTTGAAATTGGTATTCAGAAATTAATACAGTAAAAGGAATTAAAGTAAATTATTTTACTATGCTGAATACTACAATTTATTGCAAAATATGGCAAAATGGTCCTGTTCCAAAAGAGCCCCTCAGGAGCATGTGACATGACTAATATGAGTTCTTTTACTATTAATTTTCAATTTTTTCTAAACGCAATTGTACTATACAAGATAAATTCGCTTTATAATATTGTGAATAGCTTGCAGTCAGAATAGTGGTGAATTTTTTTTTAGGTATTTTGAAATCAATCGAAAACAAAGTCGGAAGTCGTTTCAGGAAGAATAAAATCGTTTCAAAACGTTCCAAAAGTCATGCGAAATTAAAGATGTGTTTCGTTTTTTTCTTCTTCTTCTTGTGGCGCTACAGTCCGGGCTGTACCTGTGTCTAAACCAACATGCCTCTCCAGCCAGCACGATCTTTCGCCAACTGCCGCCAGTTGCGAACTCCAAGTTGAGGTCCTTCTCCATTTGTGTGCTCCACCTTAGCTTAGGCCGTCCTCTGTTGCGTTGTCCCAATGGCTCAGATTCGAAGATTTCGTTTTACAAACATTAAAATGTTCACATTGTCTTCATTTTAATCTACGAAGTGATTTTGTTTAAATACCATTTGCTCTATGTTTCGACTTAAAACTAAACATCTATTTGCCAACATCTTATTTTCATATCTTAACATACATATGTGTATTCGCGAACGTGGGCTTATAAGACCCGCTGTCAGTTGAAATCAAGGATCAGATGATGAATATCTCCTGCCTTACCTCGGATTCAGGAACTGAATCGCCGTCATTTGTCTCACAGCTCTAGCTCTTTGCTACCCTCTGCTGACAAAAAGTGTTTATTGTCTGAAGTTGGCTATCAAATTTACGTCTAACGCTTACAACACAACCAGCTACTAAAGGAGTTTGGCAACAAAATGCTTTAGGCGGTGAATAAATAAGGGAGTCTAGTGGCTTTTTCTTGTCATTAAAATGGCTTGGGAATGTGAAGAGACATTTGATCATTGGCAAACTGGAGCGAATGTCCCTCTTTTCGAAAAAGGTGGACAAGAGGGACTACTCCAATTGCAGAGGCATATCTCTTTTAAGTCTCCCCGCCAAGTTTTCGGACGCCCGTCTTAGACCTATGGTTGCGTTATAGATGGGGGATGAACAGTGACCCTTTGGTTCCGGCAGAAGTACATCGAACATATTTTCACTCTAAGAATTATACTTGGGAAAGTTTGCGATTATGCTAAATTGATTTGCAACTGTTTTGTAGATTTGGAAAAGAGATGCGCCCGAATCCATTTGGGAGTAGTTCCCTGTAGAGTGTAACTCAGTCTCCCTAAACCAACTGTAGCAGCTGTGATTGGGTAAACGATAGAAAAATAATACCTTTCACCGAGGGCGTTGGGCTAAGCCAAGGATGCGTCTTGTCACCTCTCCCTTTCATTGGACATATACGTTTCACATCGGATAGTTTGAGGTCATCTTCCTTCACGTCCTCCTAGACGGAACTGCATCATCCTCCTAGACGGAACTGCATCATCACTCGATAGGCTTGTGGTCGCATGTGCTCATGCAAGAATGAAGGTAAACGTGAACAAGTCTAAAGTCGCCATTTTTAAAACGCCAATACACTCTACATGTTAGTGGAGTCCCATTAACACGAGTGGAGAAGTTTAAGTATGTATCTCGGGGCCTTTTTCATGAGTGATGGGAGTAGAAACACTGAGCCTTCTTGTAGAATTGGCCAAGCTGAACCAATTTTGAAACAGTTTGGAAGATCAGTAATAAGGAAGACCGAAGCTTCAAAAACATGTTGTCAGTTCTTAACTCATTCTTTGTTCCAATTCTAACGTAAAAGCATGAAATTTTGATAATGCCCGAAAGAATGAGATCGCAAATCTCGCTACCGAGGCGAGATTTCTCCTTGCTGGAGTTACTCGCCGGAATAGGGCGATCGGGGGGACACTCAATGTTGCTACTACTTCTTCGAACGAAAAGGTCTGAAGTTCAATGGTTTGGCTTCGTAGTACAGGCGTTCTCTTCATAACAACTTTTGAAACGTGCCTTAGATGCGATTCCATTAGCTAGGCAAAGTCTCGTTTTGTCAGCAGAGAGATGGTGACATGAGCAATTGCGAGTCGGCTTAATGCAATTGTTCTCTACGGCACTACAGCTTGCCTCTACTTCTGTCCACCGTCATCTCTCATAAGATTGTCCCAACAGTGCCTCAAAATCGCAGCGATGTAGTACACATCCCTATGTGTTCTATGCCAGGCTTAGCCACCAACCCTTAACAAAGAAATTGAAATAACTCCAAACTGTGAAAGCAAACCGACAAGTGTGTAAATATAATCCCCTTTTTCGATATTTGCCTGTTCTTTCAAAATGGGAAATCAATCAAATGTCACCTTTCAAAATTCGAACCGACCTTAAACCCCTTTCAAACCTGCCTCTTGAAGCCTTTTCTCGCTCAAGTAACACAATCCGCTTTGCATTCACTGAACAATCCCATGCATCGCCGAACAAAGAAGAAAATCAATCCCAAAGCGCATAATCCGATTAAAAGGCATTTATTAATTTGCTTTTCAAAATACCCCTTCGAATCGAATGTTTCTTGACAAACACGGAAAAATGTACACAAAATCCAAAATTTCAATAAATCGCTTTGATTCAAAACTGCCGCCATCCCACCATGTTTAACTACGCTCACGGGCATGTGAAGATGCAGGGATGTGGTGCAAGCCCACTTTGCATCTTCTGCTGGCTGCGTCTGAACCGAGACACGCCGTCGAATAGAACACAATCCCCATTAGTTTGTGCAAATTGCATTTACATATGCAAATGAGCAAGATATCGCGCAGTTGACGTATTTTATTTTTGCACGTCTCCTTAATGCAATCTGCGACGCTGAGAAAACGACTGACAACGCGTGTGTGTGAATCAATGCGACCAAACAAGCTGAAGGCTGTGCGTTGTACAGCACCGCAATGAGCTCTCCTTCACATCGATAGCGAACAAAAAAATCATACTCGGCGATGGGAAATAATAACAAAAATGTTATACAAAAGGCGCGATTCTTCGTTCGTCTCTCAATGACGGACAAACACCCAGCATGCCGCTCCGAGAGTCGAGAGAGTCAATCGCCGAGAAGACGACGCGACGACTGACTGGTCCCTTCGATCCGGCGACCGATTTATTTGTTCAATGAAATTTTTCAGGGTCTTCTTTAGGTGGTGCGGTGAAATGTGAATGTGGCAAGATGCGCGGTCGCTGCCGCTGCTACTGAATGAAGATCGCACACACCATGATCGCGACGGGGATCACGACGAGAGCAGCAGCAGCCGAACACAGCACGCCCAACTAAGCCAAGAAAAAAAAATGCCCACCAAGTGATATGAATGATGACCGATGGGGGGGGGGGGGGGGGGAAACAAGTTCCTCATGATGGAGCGAACATAATGAACTCATAATTGTTTTTGTTGTTGTTGTCGCTGGTCACCACGCAAAGATCATCATGACAGTGTCATGCATGAGCATACGTGGAACCAACACAATCCCAGCGGGAGGGGGAGCAGACAGGGAAATGTTGTCCCTGGCGCTGACGATGACGACAACGCTCAGCAATATGCTATGCGGGGCCGATGTGTGTCGAACTGGGGAGCATCTTTAAATGTGGGCCCTGTGGCGCAATGGATAACGCGTCTGACTACGGATCAGAAGATTCCAGGTTCGACTCCTGGCAGGGTCGACTTTTTTAATGAATCAATTTGTTTTTTTCCTTTTTTGTTTTTTTTACGTTCCCTTTCAATAGCGGTAATTGCTGGCGACTTGCCCGAAACGCAATTCAATGGATACAAAATTTTATGTAAATTTCAATGTACACACTAGTAGGTGGCCGTAATTAAATTTCGCCTTGGTATGGTTTCCAAGAAAGCCCCGATGGCCTTGCGAGTTCAATTAGACTGAAATTGAAACACATACGCACGCAAATGTGGCTGTCAGGGGGTATAGCCCAGCATGATGGAGTGGAGATTATTTTCCATACTGAGCCCTTAATCTAGGTTTTCACACTTGCGACACATTTACGATATAATTATTGAGGTGATTGTTTATTGCTGTCCGGCTTTAGTGATAATGGTGTGATGAAATTGGTCAAGATACAAAGTATGCAATAGAAAGGGGGGGGAGTGTGGTGCTTTTACTATAAGAAAAAATGAAAGGCGTTGCAGATAACTAGGGCCTAGCTCCTTGAAGAACTATTCCTGGCGTGCGTCCTGTTGTTCTCTTTCGAGTAGATTGGACCTACAATTTATTGCCGATTCCAAATGGTTTGATTTGAGAAGATTCTTATTGACGATAAATACATCCTGGGTGTTGCTAAAAACCTGGAAGAAGTGAAAGAAACTTCCATATGTTTAATTTGTGAGATCCGCCCATTGGAATGAAAGAACCAGTCTTAAGGATTTCTAATATCTTTCCTGTCTAAATTGAGGATGAGCCTAGAAGGCCCATGTTTGATCATACTTTTTTCGCAACCGTTAGGATTATTTAAGCTTTCTTGGGGGCAGCTGATGGTTAGCTTAGTGATTTTGTTTTCATGAGTTACTATTGGTATTCAGACGCTTTCAACCTTAAATCCAATAATTGATCGTCTGCTTCACAGTTTTACGTATATATCTATATGTCCAGGAACTCAGCGTTAAGCTTTATTGTCTTGACATCTCCTTATGAGACATATGGCAGATTCTTGCCAATTTTCATTTTAGGAATGATAGCTCAATGACAATTAATGTAAATGGCGATGCTCTCTTTCGATATAACCGCTTAGCAGTTTTACCAATTGGCGTTATTGCGTGTAGAATACGCTATAGTAATCTGAGAATCTAAAAAACTGGCTGATCTGCAGATTTTCAGCGTATATACTAACGGTCTTAGATCTGCTCCGTGCGATAAATCGTGCAGAGATTTGTTTCAACTCTTCAAAAGTGTTAATTTCAGAGTCGAAGAGAAAGTGTGTCTTGGCCACCGAAATTAAGATAAAGAAATGGAGGCTCTACTGCATGAGGATTTGATGTCAAACGCAAAATGAACTCGAAGAGTCGTTGGAAGGAATTCATGTGCCATACAGCCAAGCGCTCTTCTTTAATAGAGTCTGTGTCTCTGAATTGAATTGGTTTCCACAAAAATGGAAATTGGGCTAAGCAACAGTAGCTGGGAACCTTGATTGAAGATGGTTAACTAATTTATCTTTTTAAGACCGCTTATGTTTGGACTTCGTAATATTGAGTAAAAACTAAAAGTTTGAGAAAGATTTTATTCAGCCACCAAAAATTAGTTTCTGTGCATTTTGGTCGAATTTACGGACACACCCTTTCTTTTGGAATCATGCAGCTATTTCTGTTCTTAACGTTTAGTTATTTATTAGTTTCTTTAGTCATTGTTTTGACCTATAATAAGATCTGATTGCAACATTGCCGGTATTGATTGTGAAAAAATAAACTTCAAAATCGAACCATATTCTAAAATCATTTCATCAAAATATGCGGACTCAGCCAACTGTATATTATTCTTGAGTAACTTAGAATTAACGTCGTCTTTTGTAGAAAGTAACATAAAGAGTTAAGTGGACCGAAAAACCTGAAGAAAATGCGTAGACAGGCAGAAAGACCACGCTTTTCAGGTTGTTCCTAACTAAAATTTTGCTTACATTTGCTTATAGCCTCTTTAAAAAATAGAAAAAAAAACATCAATTCGTGCTTAAATTTAAAATCTTGGTATGAAGTGTTGACAGAATGTGGATGGAGAAAATATAGTTAACCCTCAACGTCCAGATTTTGTGTACGTAGGCACTGAGTATCAATGAAATAAGGAGATATTTGGGGTTTATTGGCAGGAATGTAACACAAAGGAATGTTCTTAAAACTCAATTTGAACGCATGAACGTTTGCGGTGTTTGTAGCTGGAACCAAATCGGTGTATAAACATTTTGTTTTGCCAATATTTTTTTGTATTGATGGATAAAAAAATAAAAAAAAATTTATAATCTAGCAGATATTGCAGAAACTCTCACATTTCAATATTATCTGCATATATCAGAATCAGCAGTTTACCAAACGTAATTTAAAGAAGTACAATTAGAACAAACGGAGGCATTTGCGAAGAATGAAAAAAAAAAACAGATTTTGAATGCGGATTAAATCTACCTATTCAGAAGAATGAGCATCCTCATCTTTTAAGAGAAAAATTTAACTCGATTTTGAGAATTTTGGTAGACATACATACATATGGCCAATATGTCGAAGAAGCTGAATCGTTACTACTTAGAAACTATTTCAGGAAACTAAACCATTTTCTAAATGAAAAAAAACATACTTCCCTGACAAAAACGCAGTTGACAAAATAAGCGCCATTTTCAAACTGAGAGGGGAACTCGTTCAGTTAAACTTTATACCCCGTAGAGCTGATTTACCAATATTCTGTTACCTATGCAATATGAAGAAAAGAGAAGATTTCTTACACTTTCTTGGTGTTTGTTCGATTCTAAAAGAATTTCGATTATCAATTTTCGAAAAACATGATTTAGACGAGTGGTCGCCGTGGCGCAGTGGTAAGTGCATCGACTGCGGCGCAGAAAGTATGGGTTCGATTCCCGGACGGGACACCTAACATTTTTTCACGGCACCACCTCTTTCGAGTTGCTGACAACGCTCAAAGAGTACCAACTGTCTATGAAAAGCTTCTCAAATCTCGCCGTTTCGGAATCGGAAAAAAACTGTAGGTCCCTTCTACTCGTGAAGAACAATAGCATGCACAACACGAGTAGTTGTTGTAGAAGCTAGGCCCTGGTCCGTTATGGGCTGTAATGCCACTCAATTATTATTATTATTATTAGACGAAAATGAAGTAATTAGCATTTAGTTTTTTTTTTGTTTCTTTTATAGAAAGCGTAGCATAGAGCGAGATTTTTAATGTAAAACTTATGTATATACTTTGTCAACCTGGTAGATTGTAAATAAAAGTCTTAACTAACTAACTATATCAGACTCATGTCTACTATTTCCAGCACCCTTTGGAAGAAAAAACTTGAATTCATAGTATACTTGCTAAAATACAGCAAATTTTAAATTGGTTACAGGTGTATTCATCATCATTTATTATTCACTTAATGCTTAGTGTATAACCAGTTGATTATTTTTGTTTTTTTTCGACATTATTTAAATGGTTTTTTCAAACTTAGTTCAATTGATTGCACTTTTCGTACATATGTGTGCCATATTTGAAAGTAAGTAAACACCGATTTATGGTTCTACTTTCAGTAAAAATATTGAAATAACTTGCTTCGATATTCGAGATTGAGTAAGGACGAAAAGAACACATTATTACCACAGTTAACTCGAATATACATGTATGTGTCTTTTTCATAAAATTCACGACAGTTTTTTGACTTCTTGCTTATTTCAATACTCGTCCTGGAATGCCGTTCAAAAATTAATTCACAAACTTTGACACTATTTTGATTTTTAGTGAACCCTATCATTGATTGAGATCTGTCCTTTAGTTTTGGCTGTCGTTACGAACCATGACCATGTGGCTCTCGAAATATAATGCTCAGCTCATTTTTTCATTCGAATAAGAATCAGTATACTTTTGATCCGGCAACACATTGGTCCTCAATGTGAATTGTATGTCAGTAGCCTCTTCAAGAACCTATCCAGACTTAAGATATGAACCAAGTAGAATTACATGTGTCTACTGGCTTCTTTTGAATAAAGTGAAACAATTAATTCTATTTTGAAGAAACAGAAGAAACGATCCATTAGAATGGTCATAGTATTCATAAGTAACGAGTCGCTTCTCTTCATAGTACACATAAATTGCGAATTAAAACATTCAACTTGTGGTCAGATGTTTTATGAAAGTACTCCTATGTGCAATTGTCTGATCATTGAAGTGTCTTCCAGACAAAACTTTATGTTTTTCATGAGGCTTTGGACTTACAGTTGACAAACCTAGTGGACAAGAACCCTGATGGAATCTACACACACATTTGGTGGAATTAGTGATTGCAACAAATTGTGATTTAATCAAGTTCCATCTTATGTTTAATGATATTTTGTAATGTAATATTTTCCAACCCGATTGTGGTCACCCGTTACTTAAAAACTTTGCTCTTCGACTGCCCAATCCCGCCTAATGCCCAATCTGCACACCATGGAAACTACAGGTCCTATTAGGAGTCCTGTCATTCTGCAAATTCGACCAATTCCAGGTGTGATTCGTCCTCTGAACCAAGATCCTCTACACGCGCTCTAATTTCGTCTCTCAAATGTCATCAAAATCGAAATAACAATCAGGCAAAATTGAAATCACCCCAACAATCCATCATCAGTCAAAAGCAAATGGAAATTGTTTACTTTTCGCACGCAAATAAAAGCCTTTTTCTTTCCGTCACTACGGCGAGAGTTCAACAATTTCTCCTTTTCCTCTTTGGAAAGTCGGGCATCGATTGCCTTCGGGTAGAAAGGCGCAGCATGCATCACGGACATCGCAGTTGATGTTCGAAGCTTGCGCGATCGTGCGATTTACGCCAGAGTGAATTCCAGCATCGAGTTCTCTCATTTGGGCGTCACATGCGAAGTACACACAGCGTGTCGTTCGTTGAGCGTTTTGAGGAAACATAACTTTTCTCAAACACCATGTGTCAGAGGCATCTGGCCATAACTCCAATCAGCGATGGGGTGCCTCATCTTCGTGTGACTATAGCTGCCAAAAGTCATTAAAAAATTCAAAGTTGATTGGCACTTAGTGCGTCTAATTGACTGACACGACCGGGTTACGATGCATTCGACCAAACCCTTATTTTAGTTAAATTTAGGACACGAACGAGCACGGAGCTCATCAAAGCTTAATTGAACCTGTAATTGGCGGTTGGTCGCATGCCACCTCATTACTTATTAATCTGCGTCCGGCTTAGCTTTTGTGGGCGGAACTGGGTGTCTGATGGCGGGAGGCTTGACGCAAACAATTCGAGGCACCTTTTCAATGGCTTTGTCGCAACAAACCTGCGCCCCCCTTTCCTCACAGTTGCAGTCGGTGTTTTGTCTGCTTGCACGCAACACCGTCGTCAGCCACATCTGTTTTTGGAGCGTATTTCGTGAAAAGAATTGAAACGAACTTTTCCAATAAGCCTTATCCGGCTTCCGCCCGGGGCACGAGAGTGTACAAATATTTGAGAAAACATCTCCTGAGTGTGTTCACAAGTGCACACGTGAAATGAAGAAGGGCGGCACACGGACACAGCGCTTGTAACATGTGCACAAGTGCTGGGCCATCGCACACACTCGTCGTCGCCCAGCATTATCTGTGATATTTATTTTGCCCAGATGCAAGTGCAGATACCCGCGTTGATGAGATACAGTTTGCACAACGTGTATAGGAGTAAAATATTGTTTGCCATTGGATTGTGTGATGCACTGTATTGAAGTTTGAAATGGAAAACTGAGGAGAGAAGACGTAACAACGACGACTTGCACCGCAGTGAAATTACAGCCGGAGATACATATCTTATGCGACGGGATAATGGCTTTGTGCTGTAGATATTTTCTTCGGTAGTTTGCTGAATGTGTGGCATGGCCCATTTGAAGGAAACTCATCGCAACGCAGCAGCAGCAGCAGCGCCCCGGGCATCAGAACTACCACATTGGCCTTATTTGGATTCGAGTTTATCGCTCTCCACCTCGGGGGTAATAAATAAAGATTATTGAAGTACATAATTTATGGGTGCTATTAAAGATCGAAGTCGAGCTCGTTATTACTCCTTTCTGCTTTTGTTGCCGTCTTCATATTGGTTTAACGTCGCTGCTGCCACGAACGTTTTGCTCTTGGTGTCAAGCAGCGGCGAATCAATGGCGACGGCGATGTCGATATTAATGAATATTTTAATTAATATTGATTTTTAGTTCGAGGTTAGAGTGTTATATTTCAAGATAATCGCCTTAGAGTGTGACTGCAGGTTTGTGTGCGTTTGTGGGATGAGTGTGTACCGCGCGCTTGACGTAATACTCCGGGGACTACTTGGGTAAACTGGTCACTTGGAGTCGAATCGATATGACTCTATAAGTTATTGATTCGCTGAATGACATTTAAGGCAATTCGTTGGAGCACTCTAATTCTGGTTTCGATAATGACTGACCTACGGAAACGGGGTCATTCTGAAAATCAATACCCGCGTCAGAGAAGAATCGTCCACGTATGTAGTTAGTTGCTTGAAGATAGGACTGCTCGCGTATCAAGCAGTTTGTATGCTAATTTGGTGCAGACACTGATTATTCAGAATCTTCGCTTCGAAGGTTGAATTTTTAATTACAACACCTGCGCGTCTTAAATCTCAGAGATAGCCGAAACATGGGCAGCCTTGTAAACAACTTATGGTGGTTTTTCCATCGACTAAGGGCACAGGGGGTTTGTATTTTTTTTTTTTTTAGATAATTTGAAAATTTTGGTACATCAAGTTGGAGTGAATCATTGAGATTTGGAGACCTTTGCAAGTTAAGTAGTCGGTTTAAATTTTTAGATTTTTTTAAATCTTCGTATGATACACATAGTGTGGTGCGCGTTTAGGGTTTCGTACACATAAACTTTGTTTCGCTTGATGATGTCCACACACATGCTTGCTTTTAATGGGTGTCCCAACAATAACGCAAGATTTAAATTTGGCGCCATTCGAGTTGTCATTGTTTGACATTTGATCAATTATTATTGTTTGTTAGTAGAAGGTATAAGGTTAATAAAAATATATCGCTACACGAATGAACGAGTCAACTGTAAAGCGATTAATGGAAAAATTTTCTGAAACTGGGTCTGTTTCTGATGTTAAGACAACAACGCGCCTTCGACCAGGTGGATCGACCGAAAATATCGCAGCAGTACGTGATGATGTCGCTCAAACTTCATCCAGACGGCGCCACATTTCAGACAGCCAGAGAAACAATTCAATTGCTGCATCAGTCATTTCCCGGTCGTGTTATTTCGCGTTTTGGAGACCAGAATTGACCGCCTAGATCGTGCGATTTAACACCGTTGTTGGGGGTCTTTGAAGTCGATGGTTTATGCGAATAAGCCGACGACGACTCAAACCTTAAAAAAAGGAATTCGGACGCTGCATTAATGAAATACCGCAGCATGTATGCAAAACCGTCATTGAAAATTTCAATGAAAGATCTCGTATGTGCCAGCAAAGCTGCGGCGGCCATGTGTTAACAACGCATAACCTCATCCTATCTACTCTGCGTTTTATTTAAAATTTAAATCTTGCGTTCTTGTTGGGACACCCTTTAGTTACTTGATGGTCTGCAGGTTGTTGGTGTAGACATTGCTTTTCAAGAAGTTGGTAGACTCCTCCGACTTCTGTCAACTCTTTTTTGAATAAAATCAGCGCTTTGGAGGCAACGCCAACTCTAGATTTTACTTCCCAAAGTCAACTGCTTTGTCAACCATTCAAACGAAGCCTCGGTCACGTTGTAAGCTGCACGTTGGCTATGTGCAATGTTTCAAAAACGCGAAAAATCCTTCAAAGTGGTACTGATATGACACATGGGTCGTACTGATATGGGCAAACGAACAAAACATCGAAACCAGCGGAAGCGGAAGAGTCGAAAAATCCCGAATCTCCAATATTCCGAAAACCCATCATTTCGAAGAATCCCAAATCTCAAAAACTACAAATTCCTTGAATGAAAGAAAACCCTATCATCAATTTTATGAAAACAAAATCACATGATTGTGTCCTCTTCCACCCATGACAAGATGTATTCTTTCCATTTACGAGTACCTCACTCATTATGACTCACCCTTTAATCAGTTTAAATTCAAATTCAAAATAAGATCAAGGGTCATGAGCAGTCGTATATTTTTTCTGATTTTCCAATTCACTCCGAAACCTCGTTAGCTCCAAACAAGCGTGCACTGTAAAAAGAAGATGACGATAAGAGATTCTCAATAAATATAATGTCCATGTACGCTCTGACTTCAAGGTTGACCGACGCACAATGCCAATTATGGTTTGTACATACAATACGGCAGAAATCTAAAAGTATCATTTCTCGGAGATGACGGTTATTACGAAGAGGGGTGAATATTTATGTGAGACACACGTTCGTATGTTGCCAACATGCATGGGATGCAATAAAATCACGAGCTCTCTGGCAGGTTAGATAAGGAGGTTTGGAAGGAAGCATTAAATTTATTTTAGCACGCTACGCATCGAGTTTAGTTTCCTAAAAAAGGGGAATTTGATGGCGGTTTTTAATTTTGTTTTTTTTTCTCTAAGTAGTGCCTTGTGGTCATCTCAAATTACGTCCAGTTATTTTTGGGTGCACAAGGGCTCTCTGTTGTCTTATCTACAGCTGATTTCAATTCAAATTAAGTTCCGAAGAACTATAAAAATATTAAGTGCGCATTACATCTAAGTAATGGCACGATCACTTCTAACTGCGCGTTTGTCGTTAGGGATTAAGACATATTGCAATGGTTCCTTTTTTTCATGCTCATTTGACTTTTCAAAACTGCGTTTTCAGAGTTTCGAAATTCGTTGTCGTTGATGTCTTATAGTTTTTGGTGTGAATCGGAAAGTCTTATGAAATATTTTACGTTTGTTTTTCCGATCTGAAGCTATAGCTATAGGAAAATTTTTTGCATGAAATCTTTATTTGAATCGATAGTACGGTCCATATAGTTTAATGTTTGAAGATTATTTCATGCAAATGTTGACCTTGACTGCGCTTCAAATGGTCCATTCGCTAAGTCCAATTTTGGCATACTCTTTCCAACTTTTCGGCTGGTTTTTCATGAATAAATGCTTCAATGTTGTCTTCCAATGCGTTAATTGAAGCCGGCTTGTCTGTATAGACAAACTGTAGCCAAAGGAGGATTGCCGGTAAGAAAGATCACACAGCTAGTGTGTTTGGTGTAATAGCAGTCAGATAGACAAGTATCGCCCAAGAGACACATACTGTGCCCTAAACACGGGTGGTAAGCTATGAGGCGAGCTTCCTCTTGAGACCCACATGCGACGTATTGTTTGATTTAGAAAGAGGATACCCTTCATTTCTATATTAGCGAAGTCGTCTAGCTCTTCAAAGGAACCGTTTCCTTTGCAGTTGCTGGAAAATTGCGCAAGGTGTCTTATGGATTCCAGTTCCCTCTTCGTCCCTGCAACTTCTAGAGTAGCCGCAATGTGGAGTGTCTAACCAAAGGGAATGTGTTTCAATAAAACAGTGCCCTGTCTGTAGTCTTAGCTCCCCTCGAATTCGGCTAATCAACATGACCAGGTTCTCTTCATATTTAGTGCCATAACATAAGGCTACGTCTAAGTTCTTTGATTATTTCGCATGCCCACTTCTAAAATGTTCCTCCTTTCGAAATATATTCATCTACGGCCCCACTTAAGCCAGACTTCACCTCTTTTATTTTCCAGGACACCGGTAAAGAACGGCACTCAGCTAAGGGGCAATATTATTTTCATTCGTCCTGCACATAATATTGTGTAATATGTTGATGAGCATAAATGAGTTTCTCTCCTCCATCAAAATATTTACTCTTGATCAGTATTGAATGGTTACACTGCGGCAAATCCTGGAAAAGGCACAAGAATTGTAAATCGACACTCACCACCTTTTTGTCGATTTCAAGGCCGCATATGACAGTGTGCATAGAGACGAGCTATGCAGTGCCATGTCTGGTTGTGGCATTCCTACTAAACTCGTCAGATTGCGTAGGATGACGATGGAGAACTCTCGCTGCTCCGTCAAGGTCGGCAACGAACTCACCGAGACCGACAAGGCGACGCACTGTCATGTGACTTCTTTAACATCATCCTTGAGAAGATCGTGCGTAGCTCTCAATTCATTTATCTTAAATGTCAGTAGACTGAAATATTGGAGGGAGGGTCGAAATTAAATTAGGACGGGCATTATGTATTTCCCTGTGGTGCAGATATTGTGTGATTCTCTAAACTGTAGGCTTAAGCGTTAAATTATGGACACTCTGAGGAGGCTTTTATGACAGCTGTATCCACAAAGGATAGAAATGAGGCTGGTTTATTCATTTGAGCAGCTTTTATTAAAATAGAGACAAAAGAGTGACAAAGACGGGACGTTTCGTGGGTGTTCTAAAGTGTCAGTCGACTTAGCAAAGTCATTGCAGCTTGTGAAACAGGACTGTCTTAATTTTTCAACATCAAAATTGCAAACAAAAATTTCAAAAAATGTTTAGTCTCGCAAATACAGGCTTAAATTAGGTGTCTCTCCTTCTACACCCACTATTGTTAATCATGCAGTATTCCTACGGGTGTGTACTTTTTATTTCCTTCAAAAAATCAGCCATCAATGACTACCGGTTGACGTCAGACGTAGAATGCTTTCTGAATTTAAGGGGAACTCATGTCATATATCAATTCTGTGTATCATTCCACCATCCATTTGCTTATTGGAATGCAAACCCAATACGAACTGGATGGTCGTTGAGCACAGATGCGCACTTTCGCCTACACTTTTGACATTCTGAAGAATTATGAAGTTCGCTTTCAGAGGAATTCTCACGTTCCGGTGCTTAATGTTTGCATAATGGAATCGAAATAAATTGAAGTGAGGCTTGTGGATATTTTTAAATTCTCCGAACTCATTTTTGTAACACTCCCGGACTTTAATCAAAAATTCCCCTCTTGGCTACCCCAGTTTTCTTCGAAATTCTATCAAAACAATTGCAGAGGCCACTGAGCAAAGGTTACTTAAGCAAAGATGTTTGTACGCGATGGCGTGGACGTTAAGATGATAAGGTTACGACGCCTTTTCGAGGCACTGCAAACTGATACGTGCTTCATTCAGCTGCGGTTGCTAAGTAATGATTTTCAAGAAAATTTTACTTGGGAGGGGACTACACTTTATTCGGAACCGAGGAATGCACTTGTTCTTTGTTGACGTAGATATGTTTAAGTTGGCTGGTTTTTAAGCTCAGACACTCCATTGATAGCACTCTCTATTCCAAACACCATTTAAAAACACAAACACTTTAACAAAACAGAAACGAAGTAAAACTGAGAAATTTATGATCATATTCCTGTATGACATTGAATCTAGATATGTCTTTCAACATCGGTGTGCGGAGTTCCTCTGTTTCCATTCAAGAGACGGTAGAGATGTGTTTATAACGACAACCGCGATATAAGACGTTAATTGAGTTAATTATGTACACTGCGAAATTATTTCCAAGCGATAAATGTAAAGCTTGGGTTTTATGTGTTGTGAAGAAACATTAAATAATTTAATAACTTAATAGAATTTTCATATATGTGCATAGTGTGTTGTATAAGATAGGTGTAGTATTTAATTGATTTTATGATACATACTAATGACTTGTTTTCTTTTTCTCTTTTCAGGTAAGTGTGCATTAACTCATTCAAACGTACATCCTGGCAAGTAACATAAACATTTTAAATTAATTGCAAGAACTGACGATTTTCATTGCATTGCAGTTTAGTCAATTGTAAATGGCTTTAAATAGGGACGCGAAAACTTTCTTTCGATGAACAGTGACAACGCTTTTTCAAGCTTTCATGACATTCGTACTCATATCATGGAGCAGGATAGACGTGAGCAAATTTTGCATGTCATTCAAACTTGTTACCAAATTTCACGTTCAGTCGCCACAACATAATGTGAGAAAAAGACGTGCCCTGCCGCTAGCGCTTCTGCTCAAGAGGGAGTAAATCAATCACTCACACGACGTTCTTTACATTTGGGCATCTCTGTGATGTCGTTTTCTTCTTCTCTGCATGGCGCTAAAGTCCTTGTTGGAATTGGGCCTCATAAAATATGCCTCTCCAGCTAGCACGATCTCTCGTCAGCTGTCTCCAATTGCGCACTCCAAGTTGGTTGAGGTCCTTCTCCACTTGTGGGCGCCATCTCAACCTAGGCCGTCCTCTGTTGCGTTGTTCTAATTTCTCGGATTCGAAGATTTTTTGGGCGGAGCAGTGGTGTCCATCCGCTTTACATGACCTAGCTATCTTAAGCGTTGCAGCCGAAGACCTTTGAACAGGCACATGCCGCCGTACTAACTATAGAGTTTGTCGTTAAATCTTCTCCTGAAGACGCCATCAACGCAAACAGCACCAAAAATCGCACGCAAAACTTTTCTCTCAAAAAGAATCCGCTTTTAGTAGCGTCCAAGTTACTGCGCCGTAAAGGGAGGCTGGGATAACAAATGTGTTATACAAAGCCAGTTTAGTCCTTCGAGAGACAACTCTATTATTTAATTCCCTCTTGAGACCTCTCTGTGTTGTCATTGCGGTGATTTTTGGGTAATAATCTTGGTCTACATCTGATTGAGGTCAAGCTGACATAAGAACTAAAGCCGTTTGACAATTTAAAGCATCGCCCATTCGTAAATTGAACTTAAGAGAACCTTAAAATTCTTGCTGAAAAATCATCTTCAGCGATGGTGCTCATTTCTGGGTGATTGAACGTGTCAAAAAGCAAAATATGCGTTGGGCAAGCAGCAATACACACGGGCTTCACGAGGCACCCGGGTTACATGGCGTAGGTGTTGTTGTTTCCATTTTTTTACCATAATGCTGATCGACACGTTATTGTGAAAGAAAATCGCTACCGCACCATGGTAAGTGATTATTTGTTGATTCAATTCCAAAGTGTAGACTCGAAAAATATGTGGTTTCAACAGGACTGTTCCACGAGTCACACATAAATCGAGTAGTGCGATTACTGAAGAGTAAGTTTTTCTGACGCGTTATATTCAGAATGGGACCTGTCGCATGGCCGCCTTGGTTCATGTGATTTCACTTCTTTAGACTATTGTCTTTGGGGCTCGGCAAAGTTATGGGCCTATTCCAACAGAGCCAGAATTTCAATAAATTTATGCGAAGAAGTGGTCGAAAATTGGATTTAAAGAATGGAACTCTTCAAACGTGCCCGCGGTAGTCATGCGGAGGAAGTTGAATTTTATACATACTCGTTACCACTGTAGGTTCTTGAGCACATAATATATTTTTTGATTCTTAATCCGTTTAATGTATTTTTGTTCAAAGAAAGCTGAAGTTCCCTTTATGTTTAAATAACCTAATCAAGAGAAGAGAAAAATATTATGTAGTCATATATGTGAAATAACTTCACTCAAGTGGGAAATAACTTCAGTTTTGTAAAATTGCAGTTATTTTCCAAAATTTGACCAGAAATTTATCGACATAATGTGAATAAATTGGACTCTTGCGGCTTTTTCGATACGCTGAGTATAGCACCATACAGAAACCAGAAGAAAGCGAGACAATGATACAAGGAATACCTTTCTTGTGCTAGCATAACATGAAATCCTATACAAATTTAAATCTTATCGTCCATGCAAATGTTGGAAGAATTTTTTTTTGAAATTTGTTGCATTAATAACGTATTTTTTAAACGAGAGAGAGAGAGAGAGAGATGCTTTATTGCTGAAGTTTTTGTTTTTTTGCGCAACAGAATCATTTTTTTTATCTAATAAATACTCTTTTAGACTCTTACTTTTATTGCAGCTATACATCGGCGAGACATTGACTCACATAGGTTATTACTAGCTACTGGAAGCAGCAATGTTATTTCAGGTCCTGAGAAGTAAAGATCTTCACTGGACAGTTCTTCGCAAATTACATTACGAGTATTTGTCAGATATTTTTAATTGAAATGAGATCTTGCTTGTAGAGAGGCAACAGTATTTTCTTCGAAGTACTTTTGAGCCTAACATAAAAACAATAAAACAATGCAAATATTACTTTAATTCAGTTAAAGCTTGTTATTGCTACATATTGTATCAAAGAACAGAACATACTTACAATTTTGACTGTGTTCTGTTAAGCTCCACCAAAATGCGCAGATGGCTCTAATGACGTTTTCAAAACCCAGAGCTTTACCTCTGCTGTGATTCTAAGAAGTGCAGCCATCCTTTCTTCTACTCCGGAGAAGAACACCCAGACCATTTTACACTCAGTTTTGAGAGACATTCGTAAGACGCATTCAGAGCTCATTCATTTTCTTATTTATTTTCGGGCAAGAATCTTCCTGTCTCCAAATTTTTTTGCTTTGCCAATAGCATGCTAATAGTGCAAACTTTGAATCGTTGAAAAAATAAGTTTCACATGTGTTGATGCTTTTAAAAGCAAAGTTGTCAGTGTCCTCTGAGTCTTTTTGGATAATCTAAATTCAGTACTGATTTGAGTGCTCTAAGACCGACGTTAACGAGCATCTTCCTCACTCAGTTTTTTGCCGATTGGTGTACACTCAAATTTTTGCCGATTGGTGTACACTACAAAAACCCGTCTTCTTCGTTCTTCTGACAGTTCCGATTTCACGAGATTTTTTTTTAAATCTTTGAAAATAGGAAATTACTTTTGTAAGCAAACCAAAAAAACACTGGGAAAATTGGTTCACTTGCCTTGCAAGTCTATTGCTAATACTTCGTACTACTCCAAGGAGGATGGTATGGTTTTATAAAGATGTTTTTGAGTTATAAAAATACTGTCCTTATATTGGCTCACAGTAGTAGAATGTATATATAGTAAACGTTATTTACTTTCACTGAATTATCCATTTTGCGCTTTTCACCTCTTGAAGAGATCAGCTACAAATATGAAATACGTAGACTGTATAAGCCTGGTCGTGTCCAATAAATTGCTATATTTACAAAGATGATGGAAAATTAAATTTATTTAAATTTTCCATGTCACCCTAACTTGTAAACACATTTCCCGATGAAGGTCTAGTTACTACAATTCAGAAAATATTTATTTTGGGTAGGAGTTCAGCGGTTTCCCTTAAGAAAGCCACGTGAGTTGTTATGGATTACGTCCCTCGAATAAAATGCCATCGTATGGTCATTGTAGAAGTGTGTTGACTTGATGTTATTTATGTGTAAACAACTTTAAGTGTGTCTAAGAAAAGCGTTTGTAAAGTACTTATGCAGGTGAAACCAAAACTGAGCTTTTGCTGATTCTGTGCTTCAACGAAAATCTCTAAATTATGGAGTAACTAGGAGAATTGATTGAAATCTATTGTTACGAGTATCATCAACTATTTTCAAGCTTACGTTGCTCAGCTTCATCTTTATAATAGCTCGTTTTAAGCAATTACTTTTAAACATACGAAACCTTTTCTGAGTGAGAGTAATTGGCGCTTGTTCTACCGCTTGAATTTTTCTCTTCTGCTTCTTGGGTTGGGTCTTAACATTCCAATGCCAACAATTAATACATCTTAGTGGATTATACATCAATTGCAGTCAGAATTGCTGAAGAATCACGTAACAGCAGGCGTCACATTCTTCTCCAGTGGCCACCTCTCAAAGATCACTGGTCACATATACCTATTATTGTCGTAAGTAAATACAAAATCAATCGAACACAATTCAGTCACTTCAGTTCTGTAAGTCTGGCAGCGAGTCGTATCTCAACAAAAGACCGTATAGATTTACAATAATTGAAATCAATTAGTCCCCTACTAATGGACTTCACGGACAGACACAACTGAGTGAAGAAAACGACTACACTGCCCATGACAAACATTGTGTCATAAATTTATATAAGGAATGCACACACGTAGGCATACACAAAGTTTTCTCGTCTGCTAAGCCACTCTCGACCATCTTGGCCAGTTACCGACGACGACGACGCATTCAAGATGACACATAAACTCATGTATGTACCGGAGAGCATATACCAGAGAGCAGTATTTACGTTGTTCTTTCGGTTGAGTTGTTTTTTGTTTTTTTTTTTTTTTCTTTCGTCCGTGCCCCTTGCAATCTAATGAGAAACGTTCCGAAACACTAATGAGGCCAATTAGAAGATGATATAGAATTACACATAGCAAAGGCAAAAATATATCTCGAGCACACATCCGTACATACTGAGTGCGCGCTATCTGTATCTTAACAAATCACAGTAGAGATACATGTATCTTACAGAGCTCTCCTCATTGATGTTAATTAGCAGCAAACAAACAAAATTAAACGCAAATACACACGCAACGTCGTGTGTGCGTACTCAAGTTTGATGCCAAAGTGTTCTTACGTCTCTTCCCGCCGTCCTGCAGCACCAACGTGTTCTTTCTCGCAAAAAAGTTGATACGTAAAATTTTTCAAATTCGCATGCGAAATTTTAATGAAGCATGTTTTGTTCGTTAGCGTATCTAGCGCACTCTGGATGCATAATGAATTGATGGGGAGCAGACGCTGGACCCCCATATTATGCCTGTAGACTTGATTGTTTTCCATTCAGCTGAGGGGATGGATCTGCAGCGAATTTTTGTTTCTATTGAAACTGTCACGTCTGGCGGAGTGCAGTTCATGTGAAATAAATTGAGGAAAATAAAAGCATAACCGAGTGCATTAATTGCCCGGGGGAAGGCATGATGCAACCTCTTGGGCATTCGTGCGTTTGACAAAAGGTCTGATAGCCAGGAAAGCTTTTGTGGCTTTCTGATTTAGATGATGGCATTTTGACAATTTTATTTTTAAATGAACTCGCGAACTTTGCAGATGCGAGTATTAATTGCAATTGTTGCGTGAAAATTAATTAATTCTGAAACTGGTCAGTTGTGAAATCTCATTGGGAGAGATATCATTTTAGGCCTTTCAAACTGTTCTGCACAAGTTCTCTATCATGCTGGCATGAGAGTTCAGAAATGGTGCACAGATTTGTATAGGACCAGTTTTTAAATGCATTTCGCGCATACTTTCCGTACTGAGGTCGTCAATTTGGGGAACAGTGAACTTTCGTTAACTAAGCAAACGTATCACATTCAATGCGGATACAACCACAGAGTAGTTAATATCGCTTCATTGCAAGGTGCCCACAATCCGCCCTGCTGCTTTGCTTTCGTTCTGTACTTGGTTCCGTAAACTAAAGTTGCTGTCATCTTTCGAGCAAGTGCCATAGGAAAACTATGGCAATCATCATCACTTCCACGTTGATCGACTTTTTCATTGTCGCATTGAAAAGATTTAATACCCACGCCCAGGTTTACGCGAATGTATGATATAGCCGTACTTGTCCCGGACCATGTCTGGCGGCTATATGTTTAAGTAGGCAGGCGGCTCAGGAGGTTATCCATGACTACTGTATCAGGAATGAGCCTTCAGTCAATCCTCTTGTTTTGAGAAGCTTTTCATAGGCAATTGATACTCTTTGAGTGTTGTCAGCATCTCAAAAGAGTTGGCGCCGTGAAAAAATTAGAAAAAAAATTCGAAGTCTCCCGTCCGGGAATCGAACCGAGAATCTCTGCGTGGCGGTCAACGAATTTACCACTACGCCACGGCGACCTGGGTGTTATTTTAGATAAAAAGGAAACTGCATTAGAAAAACCACATTAAGACGAAAACTTGCAAGGCACTATCCGCTTTCTGACACTGTTAAGTCTTGTCTATCACCAAGAAGATCAGTTTGGTTCTACATGGCAAACATAAGACCTATTCTTTTCTATGCATCAGTTGTTTGGTGGAACGAACTTTCGCGCAAGTACGTGACTTCTGTTCTTACCAAGAGTGAAAGAGCGATCTGTCTCGACTGAACAAGGGCCTTCCCTAGCACGCCTAGCTCTGCTCTTGCTGCATATATCTTGATTGCATTGCTGAATTTCCTCCCCTTGATATCCACATTCGCTTAGACTTATCTGTGTTCCGGGACACCACGGGATCATAAGAAACAAAATTCCTGATGAACTCGCTAGGTAAGGCCTAGCGTCCTTGGTCAAGGCCTCAATTGACAATACACCAAGAGATGACATGACTCTCTACGATGCATGCTGACCAAGGGCATGTTCTCAAACGTCAGCAAGAAATTCGCGGCATTTCTGTTATCGCAAGACAGGGAAGTTTGAAGACGACTTGTTGGCGTGCTAAGGGGAAGCTTCACCTTCACTAAACATTTAAGTGTGGCTGGGCTTAGTAATAAAACCATCTGCGAAGCCTGTAGAGAAGGCGAAGACACTACAGATCACGTCCTCTCTCAATGTCCCGCTTGTTTGGTGCTGATGTGGTCGAAGCTGAAAACATGCTTGCCTGTATTCCCCCGAAAGACCAAGAAATCACATTTTATGTGGGTTACTGCTTGGAAGTACAAAGGACGAGTTATCGATTTTAAGCGCTCCAATGTAGTGTCGCGGTTTCCACTTGGCAAATAGATCTCACTCGGTTGGCTTCAGTTTTCCTGGTTTTCTTCGGACTCCCTCTGGCTCTTTTGTCTTGAGTCATATTTATTGTGTCTCCTAATCTGTGGAATTAGCCAGATGGCCATATAGAGCGTATAGACTCCAGTGCTCCGTCCCGAAAAGTCTTCGAATCTGAGCCATTGGGACAGCGCAACAGAGGTGGCGCACACATGCGGAGAAGGACCTCAACCAACTTGGAGTGCGCAACTGGCGGCAGCTGGCGAAAGATCGTGCTGGCTGGAGAGGCATGTTGGTTGAGACCCAGGTACACCCCGGACTGTAGCGCCACAAGAAGAAGAAGAATCTTTGGACATTGTGGATCATAATAACTTCAAATTACCCATTGCTTGAGTGGTATTGCAGTTTGCTGTGGATCTGTAGCTCAACTATGTATAATACCTTTCCAGCTTGTACTGTCTCTCGTCAGCTACCACTAATTTTGCACCTCAATATTATTGAGGTTCTTTTCCATCATCTGAGACGAGGTCGTCGTCTATTGTGTTATCCCAATGGCTTCGATTCAAATTCTCTTTGGACGAGAGAAGTGTTATCTATCCGGTTTATGTGACCTAGCCATCTTAAGCGGTCTATTCGTAGACACTTGACGTAATGGTGCACATCGCCCTACAGCCTGCAAAGTTCATCCTTAAGTCTGTAGGTTTAACTGTTCGATGTTGTCATAAGGCTATTCCCAATTGGAAAGCGAAATGCTTACTTTAAGTTGATTTAATCTACAAACCTTGCTTTCTTATCTCAGTGCACGAAGTATTATTAATAATTTAAAGTCCTCGACTTGCACTTCAGGCCACAAGTAGCTTGTTTATCAACTACTCGTTTTGTGCGTTCTATTATTCGCTCACGAGTAGAGGGGACAGTTTTTCCAAATCCGATCCTGCCCAGCTTTTCTAGCAGGTTGTATCAGAGGAAGGTAGACAAGTGAAGTGAAGAAGTTTCACTAGGACTGCTCGCTCGAAAATTGGAGAACACATCGTACGAAATGAGCACACGGGCTTCAAAGCAGAACGTCATTAGGGAAAATGAATCAAAGAAATCAAGAAATTCTCAGTCCCCTGTGGAACGAAAGGCATTTCCAATAAAAACCGTAGTACAGGTTAACCTTACACGACGTTTCTCAGCAAGGGTATGTTCCAAAAGCAAAATCATAGTTGGCATGTAAGCTGTTATGCAGAGACACACGCAAGTCCACATGCTATAGATCCACAATGGACTTATGATCCACTTGGCTAGACCTTGATTTGTGTACTTATGTACCCTCACCGAAAAGAGATACAGCCCTGTCGAATTTGTCGTGGAATTACCAAAGAAGTGAACCACGGCAAAACTGCAAAAGACATTGGTCAAAAGAGCATATCAAGAACACATTAAATTCCTCAAATCAATAAGAGATGAGGGGGAGGTATGTGACCATTTTCCAGACAGTAGTGGCCAACCCCTGCCTAAGGGATATTATCAGTAAGTTACCATTCAGGACTTCGTATCTCTCAAACTGGTGCACTTAGCTATAAAGGATTTTTCAAAGTCTGATAAATGGTATTTCCCTCAGGGTGGCAGAAAGATTGACTCAGCAAAAAAGGCAATTAATGAGCTTTCATTTAGGAAAACCGTGCCCTTAAGAAATAAAAAGCACACACTTTGAATACCTTCGAAAAGACTCAGTATTGTGCCGCTTGTGTCCAAAATCCACCACAACTGTTAACAACAAAACAGATAGTAGACATGAAAATCATCCCTTTATGAGCGCCCCACCTGCAGTATCTAACATAAGTCTTCAATTTAAAATATCCCTTGCCAGACACTGACTGAACATATCAGCCCACCGTAATGCAAATCCCTGCCCAAAACTCAGGAAAACGACCATCCATCCGTTGAATTAAATGCCTCTCCCTAGACTGCCGCACCAGCAATGAACCCTTGCACACATCCTCTTCCTGACACACCCCGTTTACGTGCACATCACGCATCATACCTATAATAAAGAATTTTAAATGAAAATTTAATTTTTACAACACGACACCTTGTGTTCGGCGTTGCGACGATGACGAGCGTCAGGATGCGGGATAGAATTTCACTGCAGAAGGGTTGACGCGATGAATCGTACAGGTGATATGGCACGTGGATTCCAACCAAAGGCGTAGCCGTAACCTAACACCCTTTTCATGTTCGAATCTGAGCGTGGAACAAATTTCATATTCCCTGCACCTCGTTCCACTGGGAGTGCTCTGCGGCAAGTCATCATCCCCTTTGAGGGAAAATATAAAACGTTTGGCATCACTTTACAACAATGAAACTGCTCGCACTTTGTATTTGATGCGCGTTGGCCGGGCTGTGTGCCGCCGCCATCACAACAACCGGTGACGGGGTGAAATCGACTGAAAGGGCGACAGGCTGAATTTGCATGAAAATCTCCTTGAGAGTGGGTGAGGGTCTGCTTGGCAAGTTCATCAGATTCGTTGAGGGGGGATGGTTGAAGGACTCACTGAGAATACCAACTCGGGACAATTTCACTTTTTTTTCTTTTCTCTCTGTATCCGACTTTGGAATGCAACGAGTCTCCGGTCCGATGCAGCACTTTCGTAACGCTGTCTCTACCACTCCTGACGTTTATTTGAAATCAGAGGACGCCGGTTGCATTCGGAGCCCACCTTTAAGGAGTTCAGTTCAGCGCCATGCACTGCAACCTCAGCATTTGAGGCAGCCAGTGCCTTGTTTAGGGTGAGGGAAGAAGAAGCATTTTTTACCCGGCGTGGAATTTACAATTTCTTTCACTGCAACGTTATTTATGTTCGAATAATTGCCGTTGTCTGCCATTGTCGTCGTATTGATTGGCGAACAGTGATAGCACTACTGCCGCGCGCAAGTGTCTGAAACGAAAAAACTTTGGCAATAAAAACGAAACGACGCGACGCAACGAGACGTGCCGCGAAAACGTGCGGACGGATGGGGGGGGGAGGGGTAAGTTATTGAATTTTTGATTCTCTTATTAAAATTATGAAATTTTCACCAGCGAGGAGGGCTGCGGGGGAGATGGCAAAAGCCTGGCGTGGGATGAGTATTTCTTGTGTACTGAAATTGTTTATGTGAGTTTAAAAATAATGCAGACGTTTCGCTTGGGGAACCACGAAAGTTGTTGGTGAATAAATCTCGCTGCACTGTAGCTGTGTATGGCGCAACGAAAGGAGGAGAAAAGTTGTTAGAAATATGTGATTTCAACAAATCTTTCAAATGTGGTGCGACTTGAATGAATATTGATTAAATTGAGTGTCGATCTGAAAGTGTCAACAACAAAACTGGCAATTAGCAATGCCAAAGGTTAGGAACGTGAAGCAGTAAGAAGTAATTTATGCAAAATGAGTCTGGTGAGGGGGGGTCAAACGTCACATTTTTTTAACGAAGGAATATTTTAATAAAAAGTCACTGTAGTGCGCAGTATTTGAATTGAACTGAATTCCCCGACAGTCTTACCACCGATGTCCTCCGCATTCGAGTCACGATTGGGTGCCCTATAGAATGCGAGTAATTTGCCAGTGAACCCCGCTGAACGTCTGAAAGACAGACAAATAAAAGGAATATCCAAAAATTTCCCTCCAGAGTTTTTAAAATAGAAAATTGAAGCTTCGCATAACAGTAACAATTTAAATTTCCAATTAGAAAGCAATCACCCTCGAAGCAGTTAGAAGCAGAATGCAAATATGTGAAATCAACAAGAGCAGATAACACGTTTATCCAGCTGCGCACCTCAAAGATTTACACAGACGACAATCTAAAATGACTGCAAAACGACAACTAAACGACTCTCAGCTCAGGTGTAATTAAAACACCACATTATGAGGTTTTAGCACTCAGTTTATTGACTAAAACAATCCAAGCTCATTAACCGGCATTTTGCATAAATTATTGCAGGGTGTGTATAATACAAAGATTGGCATAAGTAATAAGCTTTTCTTAATTTATTGAGTGCCATTCAATGTAAAGCACGGTGATTGTTTTAAATTAATCAGAAATGATTTATCAAATCCTTTCTCTGTAAAGACCGATCAGAAGATCATATTTTGAGGGTGAAGAATCTGTACAACAGTAAATATTCTTTAGAAAGCCACTCAAAACTGAGCGTGGAACTAATTTCATATACCCTGCACCTCGTTCCACTGGGAATGTTCTGCGGCAAGTCATCATCCCCTTTGAGGGAAAATATAAAACGTTTGGCATCACTTTACAACAATGAAACTGTTTCACGCTCAGTTTCAGAATCAGTGTCATTTTCGTTGAAGCGTCAGCAATACTTTTTGAATTCACTGAATTTGTCGAGTTTTCTTGCGAAAGAAACAAAACTTTAGTAAATTAAACGCAAAATTATTGGAAACGAAATACTAATTTCCCATTCTTTCCCATTCCAAATTTGGAGATACACTTCATCGCTAATTTACCATACACAATCCACCATTGCAGAGTCTTCAAGGCAGAGATTAAGTCTATTCATGAGGCTGCTCTATTTCTGTCAATTGTGTCAATAGATGGTAGATCTTGCAACCTATAGATAAAGATTCTCATGAAACGCCATCGACAACATTTCTGATGTTCAGACTTTGGTGTTTATCACTTCAGGAAATAACGGTCAAATGCAATCTTATAATGTGTTGAGTTTCTAGGCATAAAAATGTTCTCGGTAATGAAAACGCAGATGAGTTGGCAGGCAGATGAAAGGAAAAGCAGATCCGCTGCTGGTAACTAACTTTCTTCCCCACAAAATTAACGTTAAGAAGCCATCGAAACTGCTGACTGAAGATGGAATAAACTATGTAGATACGTGCAGTATGTTTCATCAGTTATAGCCAAAAATCAGTCTTTCACGAAACAAAGACCTCGTCAGACTGGGCAAAAGCGACTTACCTTTCAGTGCAGGCTTCTATTGGGCACTAGTTTATAATTGAGTGGAACTACACTCCGTAGCTGAGCTCCTACAACAATTAGTTGCGTTGTGCGTGCTACTGTGCTCTGACGAGTAGAAGGGACCAATAGTTTGTGGCCGACTCCAAACGGCGGGACTTGAGAAGCTTTTCATAGACAATGAGTACTCTTTGAGTAACTCGAAAGAGGTGTTGCCGTGAAAAAATGCGAGGTGTCCCGTCCTGGAATCGAACCTAGGGTCGACGCACTTACTCACGACGCCACGGCGACCACTTCTATTGGGCACTGTCTGATCGAAAACCATGCTAGAAGGTTGGTCATCCCACATTCAATGACTTCTGAAGACGATGGTTAGACGACAATGAGGAGAAAACCGTTATGCACTAACTAAGAACCTGACCATCTCTTGCAACATTAAGGAAAACTACGATCGGAAATTACTTCTACAACAGTCAAGCTGAACTAGCCACTGTCAGCGTAGTCAAACCAAGAATTTACTTAGGGAAACTAACTAACTACCGCAGTAGCTGATTACTCTTCTTCTTCTTCTTCTTCTTCTTGTGGCGCTACAGTCCGGGGTGGACCTGGGCCTCAACCAACATGCCTCTCCAGCCAGCACGATCTTTCGCCAGCTGCCGCCAGCTGCCGCCAGCTGCCGCCAGTTGCCGCCAGTTGCGGACTCCAAGTTGGTTGAGGTCCTTCTCCACTTGTGTGCGCCACCTTAGCCTAGGTCGTCCTCTGTTGCGCTGTCCCAATCGCTAAAATGCGAAGACTTTTCGGTGATTACTCACAGTCACCAAAAGAACCAGGATAGGTTAAGAAGCAAGATCACTAGGAATGCATCCACCCTCCGGTCATGCAGCATCACACTGCTCCCACCCGAAGACTAAGTGAGTGTAGGAACTTTGCTTAAGAACCCATCACAATCTAGACAGCAAAACTATAAAAAAACGTGCAAATCTTGATTACCTGAAAAAAAAAATAATCAATGCACTCAATGTCTAAAAGCCGAATTTGCGTGTAAAGTTGCACGCCAGATTGCACAATTTCGACAGTCCGACGCCACACATCTCTGTGGCACACTTAAAGCATCACATCCTCATAAAAATCCAATTAAATACGAAAAACAAGATTTATTACGAAGCGAGCGTGTGTCAGAGAAAAGAAAGAAACACAATCAAATCCTGAAACACGCATCTGCATTTTTGTTCACGCCCCAATTACCAGAACAGACCCAGAACAAAAAATGTTAACTATCCCCTTCCCAGCGGTGTAATTAAAAATGCCAAATGTATGAGCATCTAAAATGCCATCTCTTCTCTTGTCCCGGCTCTCGTGTCCAAATGTGTATTTGCAAGCTAATCCAACTCAAAAAAACGAAAAGAAAAACGCTGACACACTCCAAAAATGAAACGATAAACCAACCAGCACAGCGGCCGAAAGACGAGAAAATAACTAAAAATGTCAATCAAGCGCCTCTTTGGCGAAAAGAAAAAGACGAAAGAATGTTGCTGCTGCTGCCGCTGCCTTTCGGCTCCCAAAACTATTTTCATTAGAAACGACAGATGGTTTTTGTTAGAGAACGACAACGGCCACATGCCAAACGAGGCAGAGTGCGAACAAACAGAACGTGCTGGCGAAGAAGCAAACACATGCCATGGCAACTCGGAGGATACCTTGCGCACCCGAGGCAAAGGAAACTCAGAAAAAACAACCTTGTTCTCCATGATAGGAATGAATTTCGAGGAATAACAACGTTTGACAGACAGCACGAGACCACGCCACCACCACCACACCATCGTCACCGCTCACGGTCGTGTGAGATAATTTTGCTCAAGTGCTCTCCGGGGGATGACCGTGCGTGACATGCATTCCTTATTACCCCGCTCAAATACGACTTAAATGCACAATTGGATGCGTTTTACATAATGTCATCAAGCCACCCACGAAACTACCAGCACTGGGACGGGGTTGCGAATGATGTGTGCTTCGAGTGGAAGGGCGATTGTTTGACTGAACGATTTCAGGAACGATTTGTAAGGGTCTCAGCAAAAGGGGAAATTTAATTTGTAAGGTTTTGCTCCTCATTCTGGGATTGGTTCATCAATTAATCAGGACGCCTTCATACAAAGTTTGAAAACTGAATTTTCTCAGCGTTGTCTGATTCTTTCGCTTAGATTCAAGGACTTAGGCATCTACTTGTGTGAACTGCTAACTTGAAACTGGACCGAACGATACCACAAGGTATAACTTGCAGCTGGTCGAGTCATTTCCCAAGAGAGGGTCATCCAGTTCCCTCTGTAACAGTCCACTTCCTCTGAACGAGTTATGGATTGGGCCCGCTGGCGAAAGTGCTAATATGCATGTTCATTTTGGAGCCGATCAGTTATGGCCGAGATCATAACTAGCACCTTTAAAGTTGTACTTTTCCCATTTCTTTTTATCTTTGTAGAATTTTTGGAGCCCCGGGAGACCCCATTGGGTAGACCCCGTTGGGTAGAAGGCAAAGGTCGATATGATGGGACTTGGCCTACTAACTATTAAGCACTCATTGACCCACACACTTGGTCAAAGATTCTTGCCCAGCTTTTTAGTCCTAATATACCTCAATTTGGCAGAATAAGAGCCAGTCGTGGCAGTCACCCAAAAACCGACTATCTGGTTGGCGCATTCATTTTCCGTCGCGTCGTACCATGAAAGCAATAACTGATTAAGTAGCCGTCACAATAAATGATTGTCTGATTTCAGACATTTCACAGATGTAGTGCAAAAGTGTCTCAACTCATGCAAGAATCGATTAATTACCACCAAAAGAGGGGCTGAAACGAAGGGTCTAGAGTATCCAACCAAAGTCCGTCATTTTGTTCCACATCATTAAAGTTGCGTGTGGCCTGTCGTTGTCAATATGGAACACAATATCCTTTCCGTTGTCCAAACCTGTTCGCTCTTCCTTGATTGCTCCACTCAAATACTAGAGTTGTGCACATGTAGAGGGTCAAATTGATAGTTTTTCTATATTCTAGTAGCTCATTATAGACTTAGAAACCCAGCTCTGTTGGCTGTCAATTAGAGCATATTGTGGAAGATGTATGCCGCCTCTATCGGTAGAAATACTTCCAGGAACGATATCTTTTTGGAACTATTTACAAAACCTCTTGAAGAAATTATGAAAGTATGATTATAAATTATATCAGTCTTTGGAACCATCAAGGGATGAATATGTTGAACGTATTAGCGGGACACATATTAATTTTTCTTCTTTTCACACCACAATCCACTGTATTTGAAGACAAGGGTGTACTATGCGTATCACACTTAGCAGGTAAAGAAATTTGAATGACATGGATACTTAGACACAACATACGTATTCACCCGAAACAACAAAATTTTCAAACGTTGAATGTGTGAAATGTATTGTTTACATGCAGAATGTGTGCATAAATGCTCATTTCACACATTCACAAAATCCTGCTTGAACTACCGAACATGTCAGAACTATGGACATGTTTAGCTGGAATATGTGAAATGATTGGACCTATTGCCAAATGAGGTGAAGAAAGATTGTGTGGACGAGGTTTGTTCAAAAAAGAAGGTGAATTTCCATTTTTCTCAAAAAATATTTATTTATTTATCAATTTATATGAACTTTTTGGTATGTCCTTAAGCTTTCACATCGATTCGGTTTGTATCTTCTCAATCGTCGCAAAACGCCGTCCTTTTATTGGTTATAACCATATACACATGATTTGTCACCAGTTACAACCCTTGTTAGCAAATTTGGATCGCCATTGACATCATTCAATAATTCAATAATTGAGCGGTGCTCATTCAACGTTTTTTTGTCCAAATTCATCAATTTTGGAACGAATTTCGCTGCCACACGCTATATACCCGAAATTCCCGAAAAAATTGCATGCCGATATCTTAAGCAACATCTCTTATAGTGATCCTCCATAACAACTTTTTTCACTTGTTCAACGTTCCCATCGGTTGCTGACGTCCACGACGAGCGTTGTAATCACATCTTTTCGACTTTTTTGAAAAAGCTTGTACTACTTATAAACATAATTTTGCCTCAGAGTTTTTAGCACCTTATTCCATTTTCCATTTTTTTCGAATGTATATTCGTTGATAAATTTTTTTCGACAGCAGCAAATCGCTGAACACGGAAAACAAGTCTAACTTGCATGCCTCCCACAAACAAAATAAATAAGCTGTACAGTTGAAACTGCAAACGTATATTCGTGAAGAGTGTACCAACATAACATGATAAAAAAAATCGATTATCGAATCTACGTAGCCCGCGAAATTTAAAAATCCGCCTTATTTTTCGCAAGATCCGGAATGATTTCCTTTTATTCTTCTTTGAATAATCTGCTCGTTTTAGTTGCCGCAAGCTATTATACCATTGATGGTCATAACCCCCGCTTTCCCCTGGCAGATTTTTTACCGGTCTTAGGCCATTAGTTGCAAATTATCATCGACTTTTTCAGTGACTTGCCGACATTTCTTGAACATCAACATTTTCATTTTGAACTGCAAAAATTTTGTCGGCAAGTTCGGTATGCAACGTGTTTCGATTTATATATTAAAAGTGGTCCTATGAAAACCCACGATAAATGTAAACGAAACAAATTGTTTTCAGTGAATTCGCTCGCTACGGCTTTAGTGGCATACGTCTAAATTTCCCATGACTCTGAAACATGATTTATTCTTTAGCTCTTGCCTTATTCTTGGCTTTTTGGCTTACACACTTTTTTTATAATCCTCAAAGAAAGATCTACACACAACGTTGTCGACGCCACCATGTGAGATAACACGGCCATTGAATTTCTCGCCCAAAGGAGTCATTGTTTCGTTGGCTGTGGCACATGCTGAAAGCACATATCGTGCAGGTCTACATCCCCACTTTCTGCTAACAAGAAGACCGTTTTGGAAGCAAACACCCTGGTATCTTCTTGGCCTACCTCATTTTCGAAGAAGTACCACGCTATGACGCCTCCAGTCCATAAATCATACCAAACAATCATTCTCTGGGAATGCATCGGTTTTCCAACAATCACTCGTGGATTCTAATTTGCTCAAATGCTTCAATTCTGCTTTGTTAGCGAGTCCACTAAGGTGAAAGTGTGTCTCGTCGATGAAGACGATTTCTTTGACACCATTCACTGCTGTCAATTCAACTGAAGCCTAGCCATTGCCAGCGTCAAAATTGACGACGCTGGCAATGGCTAGGCTCCAGTTTTTGAGTCAGTCTTGTTAATTCAGCGTGCTAATTCAAATTTTTTTTAAATTTCTTTCAATGATGTCTTTGAGATGTTGTTGGGTAACACAAAGAGTCGAGATTGACAGCTCTTCTGCCACACTATCGCAAACTACAGCAGTTTTCTGTCAAAATTGGGCAAACGAATTTGACGTCAAGGTGTGACTTACAACTAACACAGCGCATTGTGGATGAACCACCCCTCTAAAAAGCATCACATAGCGTTTTTATTCAAATATTTCACGCACATTTAAATCAGAAGAATTCGCAACAAGAGCACAGACTTACACAACTGTCTTTACAAAACATGTAGTCTGTCGTGTCGGCTTTCAATGTCTCAAACTACTACACAGACTAGTGTTTTCCGAAATATAGACAACAACACCTCCTGATGATAAAAAAAAACCTTTGAGACATTTAAATTGATCCAAAGTTACATCTCAAATCAATGTTGAGCTACTTCTTTGAACGGCAAGAGATTTGTTTCGTTGGTTTTACAACGTGGTGCGTATGTCCTCTTCATTTCGACTTCAGAGGCGTGCCTTAGATGTAATTCCATCACATGGGCGACTTCTCGGCAGACCCAGAACGAGGTGGTTGGATTAAATCCAGAACCTCGCCTGGTTGCGCTTGGGAATAGCTCCTGATGAGTTAGTCGTTCGCGGAGAATCGAGCCGCCTGGAGGGCTCTCTTGCGTGCATTACCCCCGCGATTCCTTAGTGAGATATCTGATGATGATAAAGAACCTGATCATTTTTTAAGAGGTTTTTTGAAATCAAGCTTTTCTGTGCATGCACTGCAAATGTGACGAGTCACAAAAAGTCTCACTAATGAGGGTTTTACGACAAGGGTTTAGAATTACCACCCCTAAAGTTGCGTAACAAAATTTCTAAATATCAAGAGCATGACCTAGTCAAATGTATTCTTTCAAATAAAATCAACTTTAATTGACTTCTAATAATTTACTGCAGACATTCCATTTCGTGACATTTACAAAGGATTGCAGCCAATTCGTGATGCATGTGGCAGGCGGCTGCCCAGCTCAGATCATATTTTCTTAATTTATTCCAATGGTCTTGGCAACATTGTCAATTACTCAAGATTTAAGCAAAACGCTAACATTCACCCAAGTAATTTGCATTTCAAATCGTAGAACATACAGAATGCGAATGAGTTTGCTGTGTATGTATGCGAGTGCACCTGCGAACTAACATTTATGCTGTGTATCCGCAGTGGTTCGTGTTAATCAGCACGTATGGCGATCTGTGTGTAAATATTATGACAACTTTTGAAAGATTTATTTTCGTTCGGCTGAATTAGTGAAGGTTCATTCGATTTGGAGGCGAAAATTCCCAACAACTGTTCAACAGGGACAGACTGCGAAGTGAAATAAGGAGGACACGACTAAAATGCATGACCAGAGTCTTTATGATTGGCTTAATTGATTCACATAAGAATTTATGAGTTTGACCAAGTTGAGAGCTTATCCGGTTGCTCGGTGTAGGCAATGAAACAGGTTACTCTTGGACAGGTATTTGTTGTCCTCCTCAGGGGATCTTTTTTATTGAGAAGAAAGTATATACACTCGTAGAGGAGTCGCTTATCCACTGATAGCTTCACTTGGTGCATCAATGGATATCTCTTCGAATTTTTGATTTAGGAAATCTGGTAAAGGTACAAGAACCCTTCCGGCGGAATTAGAACATATCGGCATGCACTCTCGTGGTAGGCATAGCCTTCACACTCGTTCTTTTAACACATGGGTGGTACAGCGTGCCTTCGAATTTGTGTAATACTGAAATTGTCCACGCTCTTCGCTTTGGCTTCGTTATTCAAAACCACGTCGCGATAGAATTTCTCGTATCGGGGATTCTGTATTTCATGAGACAGGCCCAACCGCTCTCAAACATAATCATCCTCTCTGGGAAAGACTAACGTTGAACCAGTCACTGGGCAGCCATACACCATGACTGACCGGACTATGGTTGTGATCAGCTTCACTTTGGAATCAAGATGACTGGTGTAAAATAAACTACTTGTCATAGGCTTTTGCCATAACTGTAGCTGTATAAATGTTATCATAACCAAACTGGTTCAACACATTGTCAAGTTAAGGGTTGCCATTGTGGGTCCAAGATATCGAACGTATGCCAGGTTTTTCGTATCTCTAGAGACATTGCATAACTGAAGCCGGAAAAGGATGGATTTACATTTTCGGTACTTGATTTTCAGGTTCCAGTCGTCGCAAAATTGCTGGATCTTTTTGAAGTCACGTTGCAGGAGTGTGATAATGACCTCCACCTTTGTCAATGCTCTGTACTCGGCCAAGTCATTAGCGTACGCAACCAGATGCTTGGAGCCAATCTGTTTGCCCGTAAAAACAGTAAACATGATTGTTGAATGCTGGATCTCATATTTAATTTTAAAAATGTAATTAGAAATCTCGCTTTCTGCTTTTTATCATATTTAAGATTGTGTAAAGTAGTGCGTTGCTGACAACATTCCTCGTCAACTTTAGAAAGAGACCTTCTTACTAAACAATGTCAATGGCCTTTTCCAAGTCAACGAGGCAAGCGTCACTGCACTGGGTTTTACACTTGTTCGACTGTAAGTTCATATTAGAATCATGCACTCTCCTAAATCCAAATTGTCGATCCGGTATCATTTTCTTCTTCTCAGTCCACTTGAGCAGAACTCTTTTGTCAGAGTTTTGAGCAAATATGACTATTCGGTTTGAGTGATAGTGCACAATTTTTCAACATTAGTCTTCTTCTCGAATATCCCAAAACACATTCTTCTGTCAAAAACTGAAGCTCCGTCTCAGCGCAGGAAGACATATTGTATGTACAGTTGGTTGCGTGACTCACAGTACACACACACGAAGGTGGTACCTTTCCATCAATTGTAACCCAACACAGCAGTACCCATCTCATTAGCTTCAAGTGATTAAGGCAAACACAAGCGCAAGCGTATATCCACTTACTCACCCTCACCATCATCGCATCCATCGTCTTCCACCCCCTTCAATTGTTCGCTAGTTGTCGTTTTCCTTTTATCCAGTTTTTCAATTTCACTTGTCATCTCATTCCGTCTTTCGTGCTGCTTTTTGCACACTCAAGTAACAGTCGAGTGCAATAGCATCTACAACATCCAGCGCACTCTGTTGGACAAACAATTAAAGTTAATGTTTTGTTTGCCTTTAATTCCGTGTCAACATTCGAAGAGGGGTAGACGTGAACGGCACTGAGGACGGGACTGGGGTATCGATGGACGGGGCGAAACTTTCATTAATCCTTGTGCTTCCACTTGATTCCCCAGGAGATTGGTTTTCGAGAGATGACCTACAGGACGGCCGGGGGGGAGGGGGGAGGTTCCACTTTAATTTTCAAAATGCTATTCGATTGGTGACGCTACCTGACGGTGCATTCATCTCTTTGTTTGTCTAGTTTTTGCAAGTCATTTTGTAAATACAGGTGGAGGAGGATAGCTGCATGTGCAAATCTATAAGTTCGATGACACTCATCAGAGGAGCGATGTTGTCGGTCAATATTGAAACTAGTTTGAATGCAGACGAAACCCGCTGTGCGCCTGCTATTGATTAGACAACATTTAACAGCTTCTATTCAAAGAAGTTGGACAAATACATGGTTTGTTGGCGGGTAGTGGTGTCCTCAGACATGCAATCAATTGAAAACAACAGCAGGGAGACAAAGAAAGTCGATATTTATTTGAGGAAAAATATAAATTGTTTTCTTTGTCATCTGAATAATTCAATTTGTAGACACTTTCTTGAGAACTTAAGCTGTTTGCGTATTAACAAGACGAACGATGTTGTTTGTCGAATTCAACTGAAGCTGGAAAATCTGCAAGGGACAATGATTGGGCGAAGGAACATAAAAATTGTCCAGAGGCACCGCTCATACAAACTACTCAATACAGATGCGTTTGTTACTTTCTCTTAGTGACAGATGCACAACGACTATTCGAGTATAAGTCTGCAAGTTTCCTAATTAAGTCTTGATGCGGATCTTCATAAGGCGTTCGCTTACAAGATTGGGTATTTAAAATTTTTGCCTCGAACAACTAAACCGCGTTTGAATAGGACTCCTTCTGTAGCAATCGCTTTAGTAGATATCGCAGGCTTTCATCCTCCTTTCACTCTGCCTGGTGACGAACTACATGCAAAAATCAAAGACCGTTGTCGTTTTTTCGATTGCACGGTTGATCAAAGGTAGATCCATCCATCCAAGGCATGTGGTTCTTTTTTCACTGTGAGGACGCAAAATCTACAACCTTTCGGTCAGGTCCATTATTTAAACCTTTCGGCAAAGGGTGATTATTCATTGGTTGCCATAAAATGTGGCGTTGATCAGCGTGTGTCTTCAAGCACTTGTCTTTTTCATTCCGTATTCCATAAATTTCTGGACATAAATTGACAAAAAATTTCTTCATTAATACAAAGATTGTTGTCGGGTCCGTCCACCCGACTTAGACGAGGTCAAGATAGCAATATCGAGACTGAAATCGAACAAAGCTGCTGGAGCAGATGGACTGTCCACAGAACTGTTTAAAGCAGCTGGAGATGACGTGGTTGGGCGCATGCTCATCTGTAAGATATAATCGGAGGAAAGCATGCCCGATGAGTGGAATCTTAGCGTCGTCTGTCCGGTTCACAAGAAAGGAGACCCTTTCCATGTCTAGTTTTGGCTTTCCTACCAAACTCGTGATCCGTCAAGGTCGGGAACGAACTCACCCAGGCCTTCAATGTAAAAAAAAGGTTTAAGACAAGGCGACGCACTGTCTGTGACTTCTTTAACATCATCCTTGAGAAGATCGTGCTTAACTCACAAGTCAACACCAGTGGCACGATCTTTCAAAAGCTAACGCCGACAACATTGACGTTATTGGGCGAACACAGCGAACCGTCAATGAGGCGTTTGCCGGCACTGAAGCGGAAGCGGCTAAAATGGGTCTGGTGGTTAATGAGGGCAAAACGAAGTACATGCTGTCTTCAAAGAAGGACGCACAACATCGACGTCTCGGAGAGAGCGTCGCACTAGGCAGCAGACTCTTCGCGGTAGTCAAGGACTACGTCTACCTCGGCTCCGCTGTAAATAGGGACAACAACACCAGTACCGAAATCAAACGCAGAATCACTCTTGCCAATCGGTGCTTTTTTAGACTCAAGAGGCAATTGAGTAATAAAGCCCTTTCTCGAAGAAGTTAGCTTTCTTTATATAACACCTTGATCATCCCAGTCCTACTCTATGGCGCGGAAACCTGGGCGCTACTAAAAGCGGATGAGAAAGCCCTTAGTCTTTTCGAGAGAGAAATTTTTGCGTGCGATTTTTGGTCATAATTGCGTTGATGGCATCTGGAGAAGAAGATTTAACGACGAACTCTATGGGCTGTACAGCGACATGCGGCTAGTCAAATGTCTTCGGATACAATGCTCAAGATGGCTAGGCCATGCGTATGTACACCACTGCTCCGGTCCGAAAAGTCTTCGAATCTGAGCTATTGGGACAACGCAACAGTGGACGGCATAGGCTAAGGTGGCGCACACAAGTGGAGAAGGACCTCAACCAACTTGGAGTGCGCAATTAGAGGAAGCTGAGAAGCTGTTGGTTGAGGCCCAAATCCATCGCAGACTGCCGCACCAGTAAAAGAAGAAGAAGAAGAAGTTGGAGTTAATTCTAGCTTACAGAAGTCAAAATTATACAATTTACCCCTTCACTTTAGCTGATTATTTCTCCCTGTAGAAATTATGTTTAATTAACCATTATTATCACACTAAATGTTTTCTGTTTGGGGTAGTGTTTGACGCTGTTAAAGCGTATTCCAAACGAGCTTCTGCTTTAGTTCGGCGCTCTCAACAAAACGTGGATCCACTGGTACATACCAAAGGTGACCGATGCTTCCAACATTGGCTGCGTCGTTATGGTTGCTTTCCCACACTCTTCTTGTGGAGTTGGTGAAGTTCTAGTTTCTGGTGAGTTTCGTGTTTTTTTGAGAAAAATGACTTGATGCCCAATTTTCTACAGAGATTAAAGGTTGATGAGTGATTTAGGACCCCCAACTGAGTCCTGCGGGATGTAGGGTCTACTGTTACCACCAAGTTTGGCGGGTTGAGCGCCTACGGTTCTGTAAGCCATGCGTTGGCCACCGTTCTCTGGGACTCACAAGGTGTGGTCTTCATCAACTACCTAGAGAAAACCGAAAAGATTACAGAGCTCTAATATTGCGCTGATTGTATATCCTATTGTGAAAGAAAAGATCAAATTTGGCAAAGAAAAACGAGTGCACTATTTTGCCTCGTGCTGCTTATTTTAGTTTCTAAACTGCTTGTGTATAATTTAAGCCGGATAAGGAGGAAATCGCCTGAACCGACGTCTTTTTTCTGAAATGGGTTAAAGAAGTTGGAGCATCACTATCTGAAGTATATCGAGCCAAAAGGAGATTTTCGGAATTTGTAACATTTTGTAGGTACTTGTCAGACCTAACGCCAATGATTGCCGTCGCGTGCAGCACCTTCAAACTTTCAATTTGATTAAAAATATCGGCAACGTCACCCAATGCAACATGAACCACCCCCCTAAACAGCAGCATCCCTTCATTTTGTGTATTCTTTCCCCTTAAATCAAAGTGACAGCTAATTTAATCAATTTATCTATTCAGGGCACCCAATTACCATATCTGTCAAAATGTGTCAAATTATCTCACACACGGATGTAAAAATCATACACTTTGTTTTCATGTTTGTTCGCCGCCAACTAGCGTCTACAAAGTGTGCATGCAGCGCTGCCCCATCCGAACATCAAATTGGATTACCCAATCGAGTGCATAATTCAAAAGTCACCCCTCAGCTGTCACTGTGAATTGAGTAATTAAAAGAAATGCTAAGCTGTCTGTTGCTGCAAATGTCACATGCTGTAACGCTAGTACGGCTAGGTGTTGCGAAACGTCTTGTGTTTACTTTGTGTGTAATCTTCTCTTTTCGCGGTAGAAATGTGGAGGAAATACAATTTAACAAAATTTCATTGTGCAATTGTCTCGGGCAAGCACAGTAACCTTCCCGTTGTGTGTGTTTCCTTGCACAGCAATCCAGGGTCAGGTTAGTTCGTTTTCTCAAAGTGCACAAGCGACCGTTTTGTACTGGCGTCTGTTTGTGGTGCTCTTGTGTGTCTTCTTCCCATATTAGAACACAAAGTGTTAAAATGTGTTGTTCAGGGAAATAGGTCAAGGAAATGCGACATTACGGCACACAAGAGGCATTCTTGATTCAGTCACTCGCGCGGAGGTCATTTAAATCAGTGAGGCGCAGATGGATGTAGATGCCACTGTAAATTGTACGGGTTGTGAAACTCTGTTCGGTGTGGAAATGACGACAGGGTGGTGTAATTTGTTATCTGGGCGATGGGTTTCGTTTTAGATTGACGACATACCGTCCGTCGATTGTTTGGATTTGCTGAACTCTGCCGAAATGGTCACACAAACAATTCGATGTACGAGTGGAAACTTTTTTACATTTTCAATTTGTAATTTTGATTTCATGTGGTGAGGACATACACTGTCCCAATCGTTGTCCAATTGCGGAATGTTGCACCTAATTGCAGTGACTGTAGGTGAATCTTAAGAGTTCCCCACAGCTTGCTGGAGGGATAACTCATATTAGATACAATTGTGAATCCCAAAACCACTCTCCTCCAATCGCATTAACCCAATATCTCACATTATGACACAATGCATACATTTATGAATTCGAATGCAATGAATGCTAATTTGATTGTGCAGTAATGACTTGATTGAATGCGAAATATGAGAACCTGTTGATGACATTAGCATTCGAATCACTTCCGTATATCAAAAAATATGTAATTGATACTGTCCGACATAATAGCTCAGCAAAAACGAGATAAATAAACATCTCATTATGGGGCCGTGTTGCGACGTTTTAATGAGAGGACGTGAAATATGGACGCAAATTGATCTGGAAATTATTCGTTCAGCTAAATTGATTCAGTGGAGAGTGGCAAATATTCATAAGGAAATGTGAGTTTCAGAAATGGTTCATTTTGGAGAACATGGTCTAAAAGCTGACTAATTCAAAGTGAAATCTATGAATTTTTATGATGGGACGATCGTGGGCAGCTATGTGAGTGCCTCTGTATTCTTGATTATTCGAATAAAAATATATATCTACCGAAAATTCGGCACTTTCTAGCTGGACTAACATGATATGTAGAAATATTCATTTTTTGGTTTCAAAGGTAAAACTTAATTTAGTAGACACAACAATTCATTTTTGATGGAAATATAGATGCCTTGTTAAGTGCAGAGTTTGCCAAAAACAATAAATGTCACATCGGGAAGATCAGATTCTTTTTTTTTAACCACTCTTCTCACATTTCGGGCGCCATCTTGAACCTAATTCAAATAATATTGATTTATCTTGGCCTATTCTCGTAAATGTGTTTGGTTTGCATATCAGTGAAAAAAATAATATCGAATGGTGTTAAATCGTATGATTTTGTTGATCAATTGACGTTGCAAAAATTTGAAATTACTCGAAAAAGAACAATTTCAAGCAATAAAAGCATAAAAATCTATGTTAAGTGGCTTGTTGCTTCGCCTTGTTGGAACTACATATCGTCCGAAAAAAACTCGGCCATCATCAATGGACTGTAACCATCCGCTCATAACCATCTTCACGAAAATACAGTCAAACGACTCCTTTCGCCCATATAGCAAAAGAGTCACATTGCCTTTACACACCGGCACCCTTTTTTGAATGCTCTTAGATTTTCTGATCCCCATATGCGAACATTTTTTTTATTTACTCGTATATATTCGTTGAGACAGAAATGTCTCATCACCAAAGAAAATGTCGTTCGAAACATCGGACGTTTATATTTTGACTTAAGCTGCAATTTATAACGGTGGAGATGCAAATACAAACACAAAATGCGTCATAGAATGTGTACGTTTCACTGCATTTGTAGCGAACGCCGGAAAATCAGTAACACTTACAGCTGCAAATCTAATCAGATATTTTTTGATTAAATGTAATAATTTTAACAGGGTGTTCTATCGATCCATTACTATGGCAATTATTTAAGTAATGTTTTCACACTTCAAATGTCAACTGAGTTTGACAGGTGTCAATTGCCAGCACTTCGAACTTGAAACCACTAAATGAATCACAATGAAGATAAAACGAACCAGATACGTACTCTATTTCAGGTCAGTTACGACCGAAATGTAATCTTTTATGGATCAAACACATCATCAGACTGGGCAATGAGGGAAATAGTGCAAGTAGGTTAGGGTCCCTCCTCATTCTTCTGTTGATACAAGAATGAGGAGGATCCGTCATTCACTACCTTGAAAACTGCCCATCTCTTACAACAAAGGAAAGACTGTGTTCGATCGAACATTACTTTTACACCAGCCTAGATGAACTAGCTGATATTTGAACAGAAAAAATCAAGCAACTTACTTGGATATGTGATCGCTGCGGCGTAGTGGGTAAGTGCGTCGCGTCGACTCATTTCGATTCCCGGACTGGGAAGGCACCAGCTCTTTCGAGTTTCTGACAACACTTAAAGACTACTAATGGTCTATGAGAAGCTTCCCAAAAATCGCTGTTCGACTGTAGTTCCCCTCTACTTGTGAACAATACGAATAGCATACACAACACCAGTATTTGCTAAAGAAGAAAGGCCCTGGTCGCTTGTGGGTTGTAGTGGCACTCAAAATTATTATTCACTAGGGAAGGAATCTGTATAAACCAGTAGGACTTTGAGGAACAGGTTTCTTTCATATATACAATATATGAAAGACTAGGAAAATGACAATCCGCCGATCAAGTTGCATCACAATAGTTCACTAGTGAACAAAGTGCACTTTAGCAGTCTTGCCCAGGTGGCCACATACATAGATCTTACCAAATAAGTTAATTAATAGAAAAAATTCAAATAAAACAACAATCCTTTTATTCACTATGTGGTGCTACAGTTCCAGGTGGACTTAGTCGTAAACCTAAGTGACCCCCAATTCAATTTGCTTTTCTACGGCTACTTCAACTTTCTTACAAGAAGTTTATTGAGGGTTTCCTCAAATTGTTTCAACTCAACATTCAATCCACTGTTCCATCAACCTGGTCGCCCAGACTTTCAGACTGAAAGGCTCTTTGGATCGAAGCTGTGTTAACGACACGCTCCAGATTTTTTCTCCCTCTTAAGCCTTCTTGCCGCAGCCACATAATTATCTATATGTAACGGTACAGCACGCTCAATTCTTCGTTAAATCTGCTCCTTCAAATGCCCTTAATGCAAGTAGCAGCAAAAATTCAAACAAAAGTACCATTAGGCAGAATTGGAAAAATATACTGATCTGCCAAATAATGACCATAGGCAGTTCGCCTGAACAGATAGTTTCCTAGAGAACTCAAATCCTCTGAATTCCTATCCCAAAATACCCTGAATTGGTGGTGTTCCGTTAGAAATCATCAAATCAGTATAGGTTTTCTTTTGAGCTGGGCACTAGAACGCACAACTTCTCTTCAGTCAGTAAATTTGTAAGCTTGGGACCCAAATGCTCAATTAGTTTGCTCCTTCTCAAATTTTTTCACTGTACGACAAATTGACCGTCGATTTCCTTTTTTTAATAAATTTTGCACGTTTTGCAATCATTTTAGCTTGATACGAGTATGATTGCTACCTTTGACAGATTCTGAAGTAAAACACTTTAAACACAATTGTGGATCTGTCAGCAAGGTCACAAACCTTTCAAGCCTTCTCCACTTGCGAATTGAATAAAATTCAACATTGTCAGTGTAAGACCAAAGGCGCCATGTCTACTGTATTCAGCTTCGACTTCACATCTAATACCATTAAGCTGTGAATTTAGTGGTGTCTCAAACACGAGATAAGACAATTTCTGCTGAAAATATAATTTATTTGCATTTAAGCGGCTGTCAATTGAATTTTTCCCATTATAATCTTTAGCTCAGTCCGAACGCAATTTGTTCCTTCTCGCAGGATTCTATAAATTAAAGAGATTGTTTAGCGGCGAGTTCGACGCTCAGTTTCACCCCAGGCTATAGCACCACTCTAAGAAGAAGTAGAGGATAAAAGGCTATAAGGATTTAATGAGCACTGTCAGTGGCAGAATGCTCCGCTCACTGAAAGCAGTTTTATCATATGGGCATTCAAAACTGATAAGGTGGTCCGACTGTCAGTTAAATTGTTGAGATGAGGTTAAAGTGGTCTGGTTGGGCACTTGCACCAACTCATCTGTAAAACATAGTCGAGAGACAGCAACCCCGACGATTGATAACTCACTACAGTTCGTCCAACCATATGATTGTGCCAAACATCATTCTCCCTCACATCGCATAGAATATCCTCCCCGCTATTTTAACAGAATGATGGGTCCTTAGCCTTAGTGTGCCCTTATGCCAGATAGGTCTATTCGATTTTAACATTGCGGCAGATCCTTAAAAAAACGCAAGAAGTTCACGTCGACATATATGCCCTTTATATCATCTCCGCTGCATATACTTACAGTACACATAAAGTAGAGCTGTGATATCCCATTCAAACTAGTTAGTTTGTGTAGGATAAAGATGGAGAAGTTCTCACTGCCCACTTCAAGCTAGGTAATGCACTTGTCAAGACTGACTATTTCAAATATGGTTTGGACAAAACGATGATCTTTTTGAACTTCAGTCTGAAGACGATTGTGTGAAAGTTACAGGTCAACTGCCTTGCTTCCAATGGCACAGACAGAGGCGCCATTAGAATCATGGAAAAGTTCTACGTTTTGTTCATGTTTTTGAAGAAAATGTTAATACAACACCTAAGATGATTACACCATTTAGATCGTATAAATAAGACGGCTCTAAATCCAAATATCTTCCATAATGTCATAGAGGAAGTTCTTGTAAAGATAAAGACAACAAACTTGATGTTTCCAAGGCAGAAACCGTGACATTTGGAAAAACTTGTTGGTTGAAGGTGCAAGTCAGAGTCTTATAAAGGGTACATCTGGACATTCAACTTACATAACTCAAGTTGTCCATTATAGCGTTCCCGATTATCTAAAAGTTAGATAATGTTCTTCTTAGTGGTGTTGACACAAGAAAATACAGACCAAGAGACCAGAGATTCTGGTTACAGAATCTTTGCCAGTCGGAACGTATGCTGACTTTAAGCTGACTTGCTTTGCGAAAGATAAAGCCTGTGTCGACCTGCCATCTGCAAACTTTGCAGATAAATTTTGACACAAAATATGCATCCTCTCACTTCAAACATCCACGGAATATTAAATTTTGCATAAAATTTTCATAATTTTTACGTGAACTTTCTTTCTCACGAAAGATTTCCGGATGACAAATATTTGGCCTTTTGCAGTGCTTCCTGAACGCAACATAGCCTCACCTTTTGTAGGAAAGGTCTTTGTTACACAATGTGTTCATTAGATAAATGGTGACATTTTGTCTGGGTGTGGGCATGGGTAGCAATGAATAAACATTGAATCACGATTTCTTGTTGGCTGGTTGTCGTTGGTTGTTTTTCTGGGATATGTTTTATTTGCGTCAGCTTTTCAGAAAACATCTTCTGCTTCGTTTGTTGGTTATTATCTTGGTTGCGTTATCAATTTCTTGGGATAAATCATATAGACAAATAAACTACTAATACATGGCACTTTCTACATATTATAGAACATTGAATTATATGATGGCACATGAGATGTTAAAAGGAAATAGTTGTCCTAAAGCTGTGAGTCGATCTTCTAATGCAAAAAATAATTCTAAACACGAGGTTATGAATCACTTGCAGAATGCATGTTTAGCCAGATGTATGGCACGCGACATTACTCCAGCATCATGGGTTAGCGCGGTTTAACTAATTCCAGAAAGGTCCAATTTACGAGTATTTAGAGGACGACCATCGTATTTTGTATTAACTCTGTCGAACAAATTCCACTGAATGCGACGAATGTCGGCTATGTTCAATTCGATTTTTGGCATATCCCCACGCGGCAAAAGTATCTTCACGCAGGGATTTTTAGGAGCCTTGAAAATGATGAAACTCTGGAAGTGCGACGACTCACACGTCGAATTCTTGGTCTGAACGCTTCGAATTTTTTTACAGCACCACCAAACAATTATTAAAGTGTAATAACTATCAATGAAATTTCAATTGAATTATGTGAAAAATTTCGCCTTTCGGAGTCAGCACTTAACTATAGGTCCCCTCCACTCGTGAGAGAACAATAGCACACACAAATTGCTGAAGAATCTAGTCCCTGGTCTCTGGGGGAATGCACACCTATGGAATTGTGGCGATGATCAATTTACTTCACTTCAGCGCACGGTAACCATTCCTTTCTAATAGTTCATGCAGAACAGTTACTGTGGCCTTTACATTGATTCAGATATTTTTCACGTTCGTGTAGTGCAATTCACTCCCAGTTCAATGTGAAAGTTGAGACCCAAATTAAAGTCTAAGAAGTGCAACTGAAACGAGTTCTTCAGCATCACTCATCTAGGCTTCTATTTTGCAGACTTTCACTGACTGCACCAATGTACTCTCTGAGAGAGAGACCCATCGCCAGGCCAGTACATTAACATTAAAAAGTCGACTTCGACATTGTGTCTACGCGCACAATGTTTGCGTAAATTCAGTGCGGGCACAACTTTTTGATTTGGAAAAGGCCACAAAATAGGTTGGCCGCTACAGAGTGTCAAATTGGACTCGTCCCTATATAAAAAACCAGAACTGTATCCGCGTGAATATGCGAAGCTATTGTTGAATCATGTGAGACATTTCAATTAAATGTGTATAATCTACAAACCTCCGAGCTGAGGGGAGGGATAGATAAATTTTTTCCCATTTTCTGTTTTTATTTGAATCAGCTTAAGAATATTTGGCGAAGCTGTTTGTCCTGTTTGTCGGCAAAACCGCTGGCGTTCACAATCAAATTTGTTGAAATAAACTGTTCGAATTCCGACGAGGTCTATTAATCAGATTAAACCAAGTGGATCTATTAATAGAGTAAAACGCGGCCTTGGAGACAAGTGCTGATATATCGGTCTGTATGTGAGGGCAGTTTGATAAGTCAGTGACCTTTGAATAAAAGATATTTTTTGGCATGACCGCGAAATGATTCTTGATGAACTTATTACGAATATGATTACAAACTCAAATTTCACTGCATCACGGTAATCTACGATGCGGTGCTCGCTTTTGCGCAATTAAAAATAGTAGTTACAGTTCTTTTCTTTTTGCTTGTTCTACTTTTTTATTCCATTGTTTAATTTGTTTTTCTTTCATAGTCTTCTAAATTTGTGTTAGAGGTGACTGTTTCATTTAATCCAAATCCATTTTCGAAGTAGGAAGGAGATACAGAAATGTAGGAGTTTGAAATCTTCTTCTAGTGGCATTACAGTGTGGTGTGGACATGACAATCACCAAGTTCTGCTGCATAGAGCAAGACAAGGATGATCAATGTGTTATAAAAAGACAGTTTAGTCTGAGCCGAAGGAAACAACAAGAGTGATTCCGCCCATGGTTTCGATACTGAAGTTTATGCTTCTATTTACTGCGAAGCGGAGATCCTTCACTACCTCAAAGGTTATACTGCTCATTGTGATACTCTGTCCGATATTTTGCATCCTTTCTTGATGACAGCATTTATCTACTTTTCCCCTGGTCTTGAGTTTCCCTTAAAATCACGTCAACGTCTTTCGCGTTAGCCAGTGGCTAAACGGACTCGTGGAAAATCTGGCCTTTAAGTTTCGAACAATCTTGACAAAGTCTAAAGACAACGGATTTTTTCATTTTCGACCTTGAATGACTCGATGGGTTGGTTATCGGCGAGATTAATCGCCATCCTTTACAATCTGATGGCACCGCACTGAATGGCTAGTTCCTATGTGAGAGTTAAGAAATCTCCCTTAAATTTATGAATTTATAGTGATGACAAAATGTGCATGAACCTTACACCACCTAAATAAAACGTGTATTTAATTTATCCGGAGCGTCAGCTTACACATCACGATAACAGTGGCCACGTCATCGTTATGACAAAGTACTCCTTTCATTGTTGCCTGTTCCATGAATATGTTCTATGAATCAATTAGTAATAAAGCGACGCACTTCCGATCATCTCATTGTTGGACGAGGACAATCGTCGAGAGAATTTCTTTTTTTTTGTGTCTTAGTAACTTGTCATATATCATTTTTATTCAAAATTCATTACCTGCTTACTCCTGATCCTTGACCCTTTAACTAAAAATAATTTTGATGGCGCTCTATAAGGGCCTAGCGGAAGTACTGATTTTGCGCCTGTACTGTTGTTCTCTAACGAGTAGTGGCAGTTAATTGCAGGGCCCCAACAACGAAATCTAAAGAAGCTTTTAATGGCTACTAAGTTTTTTTTTTAGTGCTGTCAGTAGTTTGTTCAGAAAGATCTCAACGAGGCTAATTAAACCTATTGTGAGAGAATAAATTTGTTGCTTCGTTTATGTATATTCTTCGCCTTCTTAGTTCTTCTTCCTCTGGAAATCTTCATCGAAACCTCTCATCGTCTTTTATCATGAACGCTTAACAGGCGGTGTATGGAACTGAGCTTGGAGCTCCGGCTCCGAACTATACTGAAACTAGAAAAGGATCGCTGAGGAAAGAATAAAAGGTTTAAACGCCCTCAACATCAGTAAGCAGCAACAAATTGACCTACAACATCACATCGACCACTGATTGTGCATGACCATTGACCGTTTTCCACCAAATTAAAGACAGGTTTCAAATCCTAAACTTTGGAACTATCCTGGGAAGTTGTTGGCTCTAAGTCCTACCTTAAAAGTCTATGCAATACACAAATGCTAGCTAATATGTACGCACACTTAAATCTGCTGCACAAGGGTGACAGGAAACTCTACTTCACCTTTAACTTTTCCAAAATCATATCAAGAACTCTGCTGTCAAAGGAGTAGATAGCTCTTTCACACCACTCACAAGTCCATCAGACTGCTTAATAGCTTCAAACGTCACAAAATTATCCTTTCCTGAGTCCCTGGCAATGAAAAGGTAACTGAACTGTCACAGACTGGTTCAAGCTCAATTAAAGAATCAGTTGGCAATGTGATCCATCCTTCAATAATTCAATATCGTCAGACGACTTATTTGAAAACAAGGTTCGTTAATGAACTCAGCGAACTGGCGAATGTAGAGATCTCTGACCTCAAGAAACGTATGCCCAGATCGGGGAAGTTGCCTCAGTGATATTCGCTGCTCATGCATCCTTACACGGCATTCACAATTGGCCTTTTTGCGGCCAGTGGGTGTTGGTGGTCGTTTGGACATAAGGCTCCGCTGATCTAACCTAATTTCATCTAAAAAGACAAAAATTGTCTCTGAAGAAGCTGGGCCTTAGTATCTCGTGGACTGTGGTGCTACCCTATATGCATGAAATACTGCCCCCTAATCAAACCCTAAGCGACTAACCATGTGACATGCTAAAATTTAAACTGCCTAAACGTCGTTAATTTTCGATTAAATACAGTCCCTTGCCACAGATGCTCCCCATTGCCTAGTCGTCGATTCTCTTCCAATCTAACTGCTTTTTGAGTTTCACCACATCCAGAAATATCACATCACGTTGCTGTCACCCCCTCGCGACGGCAGCCATAAAATTAATGACTTGCGTCTCCTCAATTCTGCGCGCCAATAGTTTGCTTTTTGTCTTCGATTTTTACGATCAACCGTGACAGATGATTAATAACCGTTCTCGGTCGGTATCTCCTAATTAAACAAGTAAGTCGCACAGAGCTGTGTTTTTTCTTAGATTCCGTTTGTTGAGCAAATTATTGACATTTTCAATTTAAATTAGCTCCATCCTCACATGCCCGTTAAAAGTTGACATAAACATGGCATATGCTCACTAATTAAAGCTTTCGAATCTATTTAGGCTGCGAGTTGTCGAACGCCGCCACAGGTTCAGGCACCACTTACCCAACCCCGATCGGGGTATTTTTAGAAGGAATGCTGATTATAACTAGAGCGAGTATTAGTTTATTTTTTTTCTTTCTTTCTTTCACGACTCCATGGTCGTCATGTCATTCGCGAAGGGGTGATATCATTTTTTTTCAAAATTATTTACGCACTGTCTCGCAGTGCGAATACGTGAACCCGATGCTCATGTATGATTTCATGCACGGCTTATGAGTTAATTTGAGGCAGAACGCAATCGGCCTTGGGTCAGTCAGCGCGATCCTACGGTTGATTTGCGCGATGAACGCATTTTCGAGATTTATTTCGGGTTTAATTATAATTTATTTTCGCTTTGCGCGATTGATCGCATGCCTCGGCTGTCTGCGCGGTGAGTTATGCTGCCGCGAGTGATATGCTCGGCTGCAAGTATTTTTGAAAGACCCACTTGAATGTGTCAGTCAATGAGCTGTCTGTTCGAAGGGAAGTGTGCATTCAATTGAATGAACTTCTTGCATATTTAAGCAGAAGTACTTGAAGTCTCAGAGAGGCAAAGGCGAGAACTTCTTTTGTGATTGAAGAATCCAACAGATGTTTCACAACTTATTCAATTGAGTAATTTTTCATTGTTTTCGCTCTGACAAGTCTTCAATTAGTTTGGAAACTTGACTGGGACGAGTTGTACAATTTCCACGATCAAAAAAACAATTCTCTGATTGCTGAGAGTGAGTCATTTGTTTTCAATAGACGGCAGCACCTGCAAGTTGTGACTGATCGTGGAAGCAATTACCTACTTTATTGGAAAGGTGCGACATTTGTCACCAATATTTTAAAAGTTTATATATCATGCAGAGAGCGGTTTTGACACAAAAGTAGTGACTTTATCTTTAAACACAGAGTAGACGCCCAAAAATATTAGAGATGAAGAGTTGAAGGCCTTACTGGATCAAGATCCGTGCCAAACGTAAACTGAAGTCGCTGAATCGTTGTGAGTAAATCAGTAAACAATTTTAGTTAGGTTTAAGAAATTTGGAAGTATTTAAAAGCAAAGAAGTTGGTTGTCTTGCGAGCTTAAATGAGAAGAAATATAATGTGAACTGGTTCTTGAAAGATATCAAAGGAATTAATTTTCAGATCAGATCGTGACTGGAGATAAAAAGTGGATATACTTCGATAACCCCAAGAAGAGAAAATACTATTCAAAGCCTGGTGAGCTCATTTCATCGTTCACCACATCGACTCCAAAGAAAAAACAACCACAGTACACAGCTCATGCTCTGCATATGGCGGGACCAGACGGATGTACTGCACTATATTCTGCTAAAACCAGGCGAAAACATTGATAAGAAACGTTTTTTCCCACAAAAATGCATTTGAGGCGTGCATTGCTCGAAAAACGGTCAGAAACGAACGAAAGGTATGACATGATGATTTTGTAACATAATAGCGCTCGGCCCAACGTGGCTGTAAAGTTCAAAAACTACCTGGAAACGCTGAAACAGGAGGCCTCACCCCACCCGTCTTATTCTCCAGACATTGCCTCTTCCGACAACTGGCTTTTTCGACAAATGCACATGATGACTGGTCTCCCGTTAAGGTCTTTTGAAGAAATCGAAGAATGTTTCAATGATTGGATCGATGCCAGAGAGGAGTCGTATTTTAAAGATGGTATTCGAAAATTACAAGAAAGATGGGAGAAGGTAGTCGACGGACAAGTAATAATTTTTGTACGTTTTTCAAAACAATACAGCTACTTCTTCAGACGGAAAGGGCTTTAATTCGTGGTACGGATGTCCACTGCATTACGACTTCTGAAGCGTGCCTTACATGCAATTCCATCAGGTAGGCGACCACGCGGACCCTGGTCGAGGTAGGTTGATAAAGTCCATAAGCTCGTCTGGTTGCGCTTAGTAATAGGTCCTGTTGAATTAGAGTCCATGGCGGAGGATCGAATCGCCTAGAGGGCTCTCGTCCTCTCGTCCAAGCGGGCTAAAGAAGATGATGTAGATGAACTGTTTTACCATATAAAAATGTTTGCCCTGATAGTACCACTTCGTTTAACGAAAGTTTCTTCCACTGCCAATTCTAAAAAACAATAAACTTTGATTTCGATGAATTCACAGAAAATTCCCTTCGTTGCAATGGGCCTCAAGATCAAGTTAGTCCTTACCTGGTCTCCGACATCAACACTATATCAGCCGCATCCACCGAGTTTGCCCCTACCTCTCCTCTATCGTTTAAAAATAAAACGAATAGTAATTTGCTTTAGAAGCGTCATTGCTTAACTCCCATTTGTGTTTAAAATTTGTCCAATACAAACTCTTCGTTATACACATACCCCTTTTTATTGTTGTAAATCGCTTTAGGCAGTAGCCCTTTAGTAGATGCATCTTTGGAAAATAAGGAACTTTTCTATTAACCCTATGGCATGAAGAACAGCTTTCAGAATTTACTCCCTGTTCAAAGAAATTGAATTCATTCAGTCCATCAGCAAACCCTCTGGGTGAATCCTTGAATCGAATTGCCAACACTCCACCGACTTACATCACCTTTATCGACCAATCCGTGAATGCACGTACCAATTCACATTCCCCTGTCGTCGTACACAATCAATTGAAATTAAGGCGGTCTACCCTTGGGCTCTCTACCTTGGAATGACACACTCAATCGCTTACCTTACTGTGGCCGATTAAATTAATCAATTATCAAACCGGGGGGGAATATTGCTCCAACACTGCCGCTGTTACACGAGGCTTACGAGACGGGTTTTTTTTCGTTCGTTGATATTTCTTTTCGCAAGTCGACTCACTATTTGGGACTTGTTTCAAACCTTCGGGGTTGTACCTTTTTACATTTTTTAAATGTCTATATTGGCGGCAACCGCATGGAGAAATAAATTATTCTTTAGAATGTAGTCAACATTCTGTTGACGTACACAAGTGGGAGGTGAACCTTGGATGCAGAGTGATTATTGAAAATTAATCGGATGAAGAACTAATCAATCAAGAGCCAATGCGGCTTTAAATCTCGTGATTGATGGCCTTATCATTTCTTTATTGAAAATTACTCATAGTAACCGATTTGAAAATCATTAAACCAGATTACGTTTATTTGGCGGATGTAAGTCGAAAGTGTTGCCAAATAATTCGAGGAGATCAAGGTTGATTCACCGCGATACGGATACCTTTGATTAGGGCGTCGTTTATTTTCTAATTAACAATTTATTTTTTACATATATAGACCAAATATAAATGTGTGTACATACATACATATATGTTTAAAGTTCCTTTTGCGATTGAATATTTTATGTATATTAGTTAGATACAAAAATAGATCAAAAAGCTTACTAAGGTAATTTTAGAGCACAGAGATCCAAACATTTCGAATGTTCTTTGGAAACTCCAAGGACAAGTACAAAGCGACCTAGGGGTGGAAGAAATTTGATGTGATTGCACAGTTATGTCGTTTGAGTTGACTAAATCTCTTCCTTAGGGAGGGGTGGGCTTGAAGTTTGTTCTGAGGAGTCGAAATCACAAGTGTTTTATTCTTTTAAGCGGACTTGCTTCTCAAACGTTAATCAATTTTTCTAAAGCTCAGTAAAACACTCAAAACAAGAAGAATGAACAAGCTCCAGTTGTACTCACTCATACATGGTTTCGTTATTTTTTTTTTTTCAACAACTTTTTATATAGGCAACCTTATTCTCTACAATTTGCATTTTTTCACGGCTCTTCCTTCGAGTTGCCGGCAACATTTAACGAGTATACTCTGTGAAACGATTCTCAATTTGATTCATCAGGAGGCGGAAAAAACTGTAGGGCCTTTCAAATTTTGTGATTTCGCACAAAACGAGTAGTTACAGAAGAAACTAGACTTTGGTCCCTTGTGGGCTGTAGTGCAACCCAATTTAATTTATTGAAGTTAGCACTCCACAAATCCAACGAGAATCAGAAACAAATGAATTTCAAAAAGAAGTCTCAGTTTCAGTCTTGATAAATCATCGCTTAGCAACATTCTTGAAGAAAACACTGAACATGACCCAATAGTTGATAAGAATTTATGATGTTTGCGTTTTGTGATACAACAATCGTGCAATTGCATTAATTGCAAAATATAGATGTGAACACCATGTGGTTTCAACAAGGTTTTGCCACACACCGTACAGCGCACAGTTCAATTCCATGGCTGCATGAGTCACTTTCCAGTTGTGTGCTTTTTCGTTTAGGTGTTCAGAATTGACGGCCGAGATTATGCGATTAAATGCCTAAGCCTACGACCACCCACACTGCGATGGAACAAATTGAACGATGTATCTACGCAATTCATTCATATTTATGCAAAATGGTCATGGAAAGTTTCAACAAAAATTTGCGTGTGTGGAGGCCATTTATTCGACGTATTTATGCCGCGTCTCACTTATGTCCCAATAGACTCACTGTGACATTATGGTTCGTTGTGAAAAACAAAGAATTAATAGGCTTGAGGAGAGGATTGATTTAATCTTGAATTCCTCCTTTCACAGGTAGGTAAAGGAATATTGATTCAAATTTCAAAATTCAGTTAGGTCAATAGCCACATGGGAGCTAGTGATTTAATGGGTATCAGTCAGCCAGAAATTTCGCAAAAAAATAAATGAATTGCAGACGGCAGTTCTGCCAAATCTGTTGCCCAAGGGTTATAAACAAGGTTGCCGCTTTGTGAAAATTTCTGAGAAAGTCAAACCATTTCAGAATTTTTCCAAAAATCCACGTTATTTTTTCCGAGACTATTTGTGAAGTTTTTAAAAAAACGTTTCGTTGAGCGGCTTAAAAATTGAGCGCATGTAAAATTAAGTGGCACTTCAGCTCATAAGTGTTATAGTCTTGTTGTCATCATATCATATCTGGAGTAGAAGGGACTTACAGTTTGCTACCGACTCAGAACGGCGAGATTTAGGAATCAATTATTGCTCTTTGATGGTTGTCAGCAACTCGAAAGGGATACTGCAGTGAGAGAATTCGAGATCTTAAGTCTAAGAATTGGATATGTGACCTTTGGCGTGTAAATCGACGACGCATGGTGGTGCCCTTATATGGGGAACGCGGAAATAAATCTGTAACTTTTGAATGTGTTGACCGATCTTAATGAAATTTGGAATGCAGTATCAGTATAGTAAGACCCTCCTTCTGTCAAAAAATGGAAATAGCATGAAGGATAACGGAGTAATCTTAAGTTAAAAAATTGAAAAAAAAAACGCACTTTTTTGTTTAATTGCATAAAAATATAGTTAGATAAAATTTACGACGATAAATTAAGTATAAAACCAAAACTGGAATTCAGATCTACATATATTAAAAAATTACATTTAAAACTATTCACTGACACATTATATTTTAAAGTCTGGATTTAGTGGAATAAGTCTCGCGCTTCACTACTTAGTAGGAGTGAATCCTTTGTTTTCGCCTCGGGCCTCAAATATGTTATCCAGCGATCAGATGATACAAACATTTGGTGAATTATGTACATCTTCATCTGACAATCATTCGGCAAGCAACGCTGCTGATGGTATTATATCTATATTCCGTGGAATAGAATTTTATGAATCGGTGCCGGAATATAATATCAGGGATATAAATTTATAGCCTTAATCTTTTTACGAGTTGCACATCTATATTTCTATAAATTTTACTGTTGATGGGGTTCTCGAATAATCTTCGAGAAGTGTTACCATCATTAGTTGTGGCAGTTCCTCGCTTTACAATATCTACTTTTACCCCCATTTTTTTCTCGATAAACTTCTGTTGAATCTGGTTTTTCCCCTCTTGATGGATAGGCAGTGTCGTTTTTGTTGATCGCCGTTCCTTAACCTCCAAATTATAAGCTATATGCAGTAAGTATTCCATAAACTTGATGCAGGCATGTAGAGTGCTCAAAATGAAAAAACTGTTGATGCAGTCTGAAGGTTAAATATACGCCCTTTCAAATAAATGCAACCTCATATTCCTAGGCGGCTTATTTAAAAAAATATGCCACATCAAAACAAAATTTCGGCGTTCTAGGTTCTCAAATATGTAAAATCGAAAAACCAATACCATTTGGCTGAGAAAATTATATCATTTTACGTATTTTTTTCCGCTACGGCACCACTGTGCGACGGCGTGTGAACACTCTATGTCACAGTGGTCATGTTCTGTAGTGTTTATTAAAACAAACTATGCAATAGTAATAATAATTGAGTGGCCCTACAGCCCAGAAAAGACCAAGGCCTAGCTTCTACAACAACTCGTGTTGGTCGTGCTACTGTTCGCTCACAAGTAAAAGGGACCTACAGTTTTTTGCCGATTCCGATTTGAGAAGTTTTTCTTTTTCGTTTCACAATTACTACTCTTTGAGTGTTGTCAACAACTCAAAAAAATTTAAGGCATTTCTGGGTTGGGACACATGTTCTCTGTACCTTGATAGATCATTCGTACTTGATTTCCTTTATACTGTAGATGTTTCTGAAAAGGTAAATTTAAGGTATCCCTAGTTTGCTTCTTCTTTATTATGTTTTATATTCTTTTACAAGCCGAATGTTTATACTTCGTCCGTCCTCTTCAGGAAATTATCTGTATGTGATGAAAGCCTTTTAAAACAAGTTTTATTTAGCGACACATTGTAGCTGGTATATTCCCGAAAGCTTAAAACTTACATATCCCCAGATCTAGGCGGCCAATTTTCCGTAGCAAAACCTAAAAATAAGTGCTCATCGAAATGATTTTTCAACAAATTCATTATTTCACGCGCTGCAAGGCTCATAGCGGCGTTTTTTTTTTTTTAAGCCAGTGACAAGGAGAACATGTTCTTGAATTACAAGTAGCACATAGTCTGTTAACAAGGCGTGATAACGTTTTCCATTGACAGCAACATTTTAAATTATTTTAGTCTTCGCTTGCACTCTCAGCTACAGCTGCTTAAGTGTCTTCAGTACCTACTGGATATGGTTACGTATCACTCAGTAATGCAAACTAGACACCGAAAAGGAGGAACATCCCAAAACTGGAAACTTTTTTTTTCTCAATCTTCTTTCAAAAGAAATCGCAAACAGCTTCATAAGTACACACAATGGGTACATAGCGTAAACAAACGGATGAGCCAACTGACCGACCGACAAACCCGCTAGTGCATCACAACAAGCGCAACTAATCAGTGCGTCTTTCCGTTGCAATTGAAGGCACGCCTTTACCTCTCTCAAGAGCTTGTTTACGCTTCACCTTACGAAATTGCTTGAACATGAATTATCACCCGACATTTTTCATTACAAAACATCACGCAATTAAATTGCCTGTCCGTAAGAACGACTGTGCAAAAGTTCACCAGAAATTCTCCTTCACCAGTCGCGCTTTATCGTTAATTTTAACCCCAAACCAGCCAGTGTCGCCCCTTTGTTTCCACATTTCATGTTTCTCTTGTTGTTGTACTCTGTTGCAGGCCAATAATAAATTATGTACATACATGCACATATCTGTGATTATTTGAAGGTCATGTCCTAGTTTACGAAATACATTTGCTCTGCTGCTGCTACTACTCTGTTGTCGTTATTGACGTCTACACTCTCCCCACACTGCATTTGATGTGTTGCCAATGTCATATTATTTAGGTTTCGTTGCTTTGTTGTTGTTCAAAAACAACCGAGTCAACTGAATTACATACAATAGCGCCCCATTGGTGTAAAGTCGAGGCGTTAATTTGTGGCTCTCTTTGCCGACCGGCACGGTGTCGACCTTGACCCACAAAGCTAATCGAAATCGCCACCGGAAGCAACTATCAAAAACGAAAATATCATTGAAAGCATTAAAAAAAACACGGAATTCTCGATTTATTTTTGGGGCAGAACTGTATCGCGGCGCTTCGAAATTCTGAAGGTAAATTTTATCTTATCAGATGAAAATATTCATGGCTACAGTCACAGATAGAGAGTGTCAATGGGGCGCGTTGAAAGCGTGACCTTGTGTGTTTCATAACACTTACTGTTAAAAAAAAACACACTTATTTTTGCGAATTACAGACGCGGAAATACGCAATATTTATTATCGCCTCGTCCTTGGATCGGAGCGATGGCATTGCTAAGAGTTCGTATTTTCTTCGTTTATTTGCTCGTGTATCGCGAGATTTGCTAAACCGAGAAGCTATGCCGTTGGGCAAGGACAATTTTTTTAGAGAGTTCAGATCGGGTTGAATACACAATTGCTCGAGACGATATCACTAAAAATTTTCAGTTGAAGTGTGAAGGTGGAATGGGCAGCTCGGCCATATTTCCATAAGCGTGGCTGGTGTTGGCACAGGAGTAACTTTCTTAACAAATCTTTTAGTTACTAGAAATATTTTACCAGTGCCTCAATGAGCATTATTTTTCCTTCATGTCTATAAACCAATAACAAAATTATGTCATAGACATTTTCTCGTAGTCCTCGCAGCTTATATACGAACCTTGAAACTGACATTCCAGTCATTGAGAATGGTTTCTCTGCCATACTTGCTCGAAGACTTGAAGTATCAAGATGACACGAGAATATTTGAAGTTTTACTGGAAGGACGTAAGAGGCGGGGATTTTGTTGTAAGGCAATAACAAGTTTAGTGTAACAATTTGAGTCTATTTATTGTGAGCGAAAGGGTTGGTCAAAATGTCGAAAATATTGCTGACGATCAAAATCAGTCAATTCCACTGCATTCAAGAAATGGGCATCCCTGAGACCACAATACATATGGCATATTTTATATAGCTTACTAACGAATTGAAGCCGCTATACCATTTAAGCAATGTGTGTTTAGCGAATGGGTTCTGGAGAATGTTCACCAAGCTGATGAATTTCGAAATCATCTTGGGTGACGAAGCTCAGTTTTGGCTTAATGGGTTCGTCAATAAGTAAAATATGAGTTATTTGGGTAGAAATGTACATGCGCTTCGTGAATCAGCGCATCATCCACAAAAAATAACGGTTTGGGGCGGATTGCATGCCGGCGGCGTTCTTTCGACGACGTTATCGGGCAATGATTACCGATAATTTTTTGGCCCGAATGGGAAGATATGGATTCGAAAAACCTTTGGTTTCAATAGGATCGTGCCACAAACCACACATCACATGATACAATCGATTTATTGACGAAGGAGCATGATGAGCGTGTTGTCTCAAGAAATGGGCCAGCCGATTGACTGCCTCGTTCGCACGGTTTAACCTTGATTGACTATATCCTGTAGGGCTACGTTAAGTCATTGGGTTATGCCGACATTGAAGAACATTGAGCTCAGAGCCAACAAGCGACCGCTTCGGCCATTTATCTTGAAGTCTTGTAAAAACCCCGAGGACTTATGCAGTACAGTCTTTCTACTTCAGACATTCGCTATATCTGACACTCCAGATCTGTCCAAACTTTCCAAAGTAGTCTATCTTCCTTAAGCAACGACCGTGTTGTGAGTGCTATTGTTCTACTATTGTTCTCTCGCGAGTAAAGGGAATGCACGGTTTATTTTCTTCGAACACTTTTTATAGATAATTAGTATGCCTTCAGTGTCGTTCGCAAGTCAAAAGAAGAGTGCCGTGAACAAAAATAGGAAGCTTCCGTTTCGGAATCACGGAGACCTCCGTGTGAGTCGACGCTCCGCCGCGGCACACACTGGTCACCCCGTGTGGAGAAGAAGAAAACAAATCAGTAACTCGGGAACGCGTTCACCAATCTCACTTTATTAAAAAAAAATACCAGGAGATCTTATTGTGGTCCAGAAATGATTGATGTAGTTGAAAACCAACAGAAATGAGACCCACTCTATTTGTATAAATATTTAAAATAAATATGTTGTTTATGTTTAAGACTATAGCCCTAGTTAAACCTGCAACCTATTTGGATAAATTTAATTTTCCTAGAACTGTCAAAAATTTTCTGTCCCAAAAAATAATAAACTTGAGACTTGAGCTTCACTACAACAAGTGTAAAAAAAATCGTTTGTTTTTGGTTCGAGCCTTACATAACACATCCACTCCGCCACTTACAAAAATTATTCACTTAGTATTAATTTTGTGTTTGTGGCGCCCCCTATATATCCCGGGAATTATTAAGTGATCTGTTATCCTTATCCTTGAATTCAACATTTGATGGGTAAAATCTTGAGTTGTCGCCGGCGAAGACATTTTTAATTCGATGGTACCTATCAACCTTATTTCGACTTTCCTGAGACTGATTGGAGAAATTATTTTATCTTAAGTTCCACTTTTAGACTGTGTGGTCACTGTGTGGCCCGGCGATCACCAGTCGTATACCCAAATATATCTTTAAATTGTATGCTTGCTTGTGAAGGGTGTAACTTAATTGTGTTTATTCCTTCATTATTGTCAGGACATAGGACATGGTCACCGTCATGTAGTGGGTAAGTGCATCGACTCACACAAGTGACAATGCCAATCAACAGCCACCAGTTACAACAATCACAGTGCACAAGCCAATCTCTGCAATTCCAACCCGGATGTGATGTTAATGTGAATTTATGAAAGTACTTGTCCAGCACCTACTGCACATCTGAAATGCAAGCTCATGAAATCACCTCGGCTAAAGTAGATTTCTTGTAAAAGAAAGAACAATTAAGTCTGTGTTGAAGAGTCATAAAATAAAGATCTGTATTTTTTTTTAAATCGGGTTCACATTAAACATTAATTCAAGCCGAGGTTCCAGGATCAATTCCCGGAGGAAGACACTTTTTTCTTTTTTACAACACCACCTCCTTTGAGTTACTATGAAAAGCTTCTCAAACCTTGCCATCCGGAGTCGTCAAACGACTGTTGGTCCCTTCTACTTGTAAGATAACAGAAGCACACACAACACGAGTAGTTGCTAAGGAAGCTTGGCCCTGGTCTCTTGTGGGCTGTAGTGTCATTCAATTATTGTTATTATAGCCAAGCATTATGTGTCCCATTTACTAAGGCTGTACTCTACTTACTCATAAGTACTCTACTTTGAATATTGCATTCAAATTGAAAATCAATTAATCCAGAAACTTCTTCATTCAATTTAAAAGTCCAGGGATGTCACTGTAATTAATGACAATTCTTCACTGCTGCTCTGCAATGTATTTCAAACATTGCTTTCAATTTTGCAAAACAATGCACGGGTCAGTGACAGGGCAGAACGATGGCAAATAAATATTAAACTGATTTAATTTTTTGATGTGTAATTTCTTTTGACGGACCGATTTTAGGTTGTATAAGTCGTACTTGAAAAAAAGGCATGTTACGGTGAGCAGCAACTAAGGACACTCACTGTTGTAAGAATAAATTACGAGTACGTTAAGCGTTTGCTTTTCAAAATTAGCTTATTCGAAGATTTTACGAAAGCTTTGTCTCTTTATTTACTTTATACAAAACTTAGCTTAAACGCTTTCAAATAGCCTAAGGAAAACTGAAAAATTTATAAAAATGACGACTTATTTTAAGGCAGTGATGATCAAACTTCTTTTCACCGTCTGAAAAGTATATTATTGGACGTCTGCAAATAAGCTCTCCGTGGCGGCGATAGCCTCCTTATACGATTCGAAATCTAGGACAATCTCCTCGGATTCATTAGGCTAAAATCCCTGCCCGGTTAGTTTGAAAACAAAGAAAGGGGGCCATTCTTCTGGAGAATACGATGGCCTGTGCAGCAGTTCGTAGCCTAATTCGACCAATTTTGGCCGTAAACACAACAGAGGCGTGAGATGATGCCTTGTCACAGTGGAAGACCATTCCTTTTGTCTTTAGCAAATGTAGCCGATTTTCTGCAATAAGTTCTCGAATCGGCTCAATAGATTACACAGGAGATCTCTGTGACCGATTTATTGTAGTCCGTTGGGATCAAACCTTATGAATTCCAGATGGCCATCACCTTTTAACTTCTTCGGAGAAAGTTGGCTGAGTGAAGTTCACTATACTCGTACCAGCTCCTACTTGGTCTCCGGTATTTACCAGTCACGAAATGATGCTTAACAAACAAAGCTTCTTGTCCGGAGTGAACAAACATGAAAACCCCTGCGCAAGCGTCTGTCTTATGGCAGTCTTTAAGGAAAACTTCGTTTTTGCTTATTAGCAACTAGTTAGAGCATGCTTTCTCCAAGCACAATGAAAAACTAAGGATTTTTAGGTGGGTAGGTACCCCAGATAGCAACACATCGATGATTCGCTTTTTTAAATTTATTTTCAAAACTTGTGACATTTTGTGTCAATTTTTGATCTCTGATTTCAAGATTCAAAGTAAAGTATTTTGGCACTTTTTCCCTTTTATAGTACATAATAAGACTTGAAAGGGGAATCATATATGGTTTATAGGGAACACAAGTTAGCGTTGTCTGAAGTCTGAAAATGTAGCTCATTTTATCTCTCGAAGGAGTATGTGCGCAGGTGTTTTTGTCTTGCGATTAATATGGGGATGGTCTACGTTTCTCCCTCATCCATGCTATTTCTACTATTGAAGTATTGCTGGCTGCTTGTCTGTTCAATATCGAATCTTCTTAACGCAATCACCATACGAAAGAATTTTTGATCAAAGTTTGAACAGAGTTTCTCTGATAATTCTTCCTCCCCTAAACCCGCATTGAATTCATTTTGAATTAATTTTTCAAAAGTGGATCAAAAATCATCACTTTCAGTACTTATTTGGACAAAATATTCCAGTTAGTTGGTGGTCCTTTGACGTGATAGTTTACTGCACAAACAAACTTGTACGCTGAGTACCTGCTGTTGGGCGCCAGGAGCCAAATTCTTCCTTTCAGCAAAAATTTTTCTTACAGCGAAATTAAAATACGGGTAATATATTTTTAAATTTAATCTGTTGTTATCCAAAATATAAATTCGTAAACAAAATTTGGTTTCAATTCCATTTAAATGCATTCCCTTCATGTGAAAGTATACGAAACAGCATTTTCCAATCAATTCTTACCACCTCCCTTTCCATGTTTATCGAAACTCTTGCTTGATTCTTTTCGTTAAACAGTCTCGTCGCTTCTTGCCTTCGAAGCCTTCCACCGGATGTACAGCTTTGCATATAGTTCGTGCGAATGAGTATCTGGCACAAAAGTTCAAAAGAAATTGGTCAGCATTTCTAATAACCCGCCGCATCGGTCGTCCCCGTACCTTTAAAATCATTTCAGTAAACATAAGCATCCCGATAGAAGACGGAATAAACAAAGCCCAAAGCCAAGCCAAGCCCGTGCCTGCTACTATCTCTCTATAGATACATTTGTCTTACTTTTAAGCGTTCACGCGAAATAAACGTACAAAACCGAAGCAGCAAAAACCAAAACCAAAAAAAAAAGAAGCAGCGACAACGTTGCGCCGCTGAAATTGCAACGATGTATAAATACGTATCTGTTGGATGATTATGACCTAAATTTCTCTCTCAATCTCATCTCTCGCTCTGCCGCTCTGGATGGCTATGCAGTTTTAGCTGTTTACTAGTCTAGCGAATTTTGTTTTTTTTTCCTTGTTTCGTTTTGTTAAGTTGTTGTTGTTGCTGTTGTGTATGTATGTGTGTGTATTTTTTTGTTTAGTTGCTAATTTATTTCGTGCTTTCTACACATAAATGGCCCGAACGAGATGGCGTTGTTGTTCCATAGATACAAAACAAGTATAGAGATACGAGTATACCGCATCATAAACATCGCACTAAATCGAGATACAATCAGCAGTTTTTCTATGTGCAGATGTACATGAATGGGTGTACCGGTGTGTGTGTGTGTGGATGTGTGTCACCTTGAGTGAGTATTGATATTTTATGGCGCAGCCTTTGTGCTGCGTCTTGCCGTTTTGTTGAGTCGTTTGCACTCAATTTAGGTGAAACAAATGCATTAATTATAGTTTAAGTGCGAGATAGCTATCGTGTACGGCAAGACATTTACCTGACGTGCCGCTCTTGCCTAGGCTTACTTTCTAATCGCCTTTCTCCTCGGCTGGATCTATAATTTAAGCCGTTCGTTGCTGCCTAGCGCGCTCACCCGGCGATGGCTGATAGGAATCCGTGTATCCTTCGTTTCGCACCAACAACTCCGTCGATTGTCTCAAACGGCAACATAATGGACGACTCATTAGCAGTAGAGTTTCGAACAATTTATTATGACACAGAAAAGTTAATATTTGCACTGACAAGTCGATAAATGAGCCCCGCCGTCATTTTGTGTGTTTTTGTGGCGTGGCCGAAAATATTTGCCGCAAACAAACACTCAGCACTTGAAAGGGACAACGGACTTGAGAAGTAATTAATGCAACGAACCAAAAGTTAATTAGTATTTTTTCTTCTCCTTCGCATATCATTTTTTTGTGTATTGTTTTGTTTTTCGTCGGCTGAGCGTATTTACATAAACGAACTGCGAAGAAAGTTCGATGCATTCGCGATGCACGAGGCAGACAGATGACCTCATATTTTATTGTTTAGCAATTTGCTGCTGCTGCAGTTGTTGTTGGTTATTGTTGAAAAGTCTTCCAGGCGAGCAGTCAGACGTCACGTCTTAATTGACTTGTAATGCGTCTGTGTAAATTGCATGATGAAAAGTGCTTAAATTTTTAAATAACAATGAGCAACGAATTTTTCTTTGCTAAAATTTCGCAGTTTTAAATTAGTCTCGTATAACGGTGTAATTAGATGTGGCTTGATAACAATAAACGCCAGGCGGTTTATGAAGTAAGATTATCAAGTAATTTATAATCATTCTTGTGTTAATTATACGTTAGTACTTCCCTGCAATTGTTGTGCTATAAATATCCAAAACATGAACAGTTGAGTGTTTGAAAAACATAAAAAACGTCAATGAACGCCCACTCGCCAGTAACAAGACTTATTAGCTGGACACTCTGTGCCCTAATGTGTCTTCACCTGCAAGTGCCTCATGATCATAAATAAGAGGTGAGGTTAGGTTGACCTGACTTCTTAAGCAGAGTTGCTAAAGTACACTTAACTATCTAATGGAACCACTGCACCGAAGTAGAAATAGTCTCCAATCCGTAAAGACGTGCAAGTTCCAAGGCAGTTAAGAACGGTCTCTTTCTCAATAGCAGTCCCTCCGGAAGTCATTATATGGAATGCTTAACCTTCTTGTGGTCCCGCGCCGTGGCGTAGTGGGCAAGTGTGTCGACCCACGCGCAGAAGGTCGAATTTTTTCACGCCACCTCCTCTTTCAAGTTGCTGCCAACACTAAAAAAGTATCAATTGTGTATGAAAAGCTTATCAAATCTCGCCATTCGGAGTCGGCAAAAAACTGTTGGTCCCTTCTACTCGTAAGAGAACAGTAGCACGCACAACACGAGTAGTTGTTGCTAGGCCCTGGTCCCTAGTGGGCTGTAGTGCCACTCAATTATTCCTTTTGAGATTCGCTGCAGTTTGTACTTTTTTCACACAGGCCAACGATTGGTTTCCTTGCTCATTATACATTCATACCGACCTGGAACTCAAGAAAACCTCATAATAAAACTTTAAACTGGGATAATCTAGGAGGCCAGTTCACCTCCAAATTTTTTTCTCATGTAGAATCCCCATGTGTCATGAACTAAGTAGCACCAGATGCCGTCCTTAGAAAAAAAAATTTGGTAATCAGCAATCTACAATGCTCGCCGTTGATAGTGAAGCTCTGAGTAGATCTCATGTGGATTGATTTCATCCCAAATTGGACAATTTTGTGACTTGTCATCATTTTTTCTATAAAAATTAGTTTCGGTTCTCGAATTTCAGGATATACGTCGTTGTCTGTATCAGTGTATCGTATCAGTCAGTGACTGGTTATTACTCCTACTTCCTGGCTATCGTCCGATCCCTTGTACGATAGAAGCAGTCTAGAGTCGGTGGAGGGCAAGATTTCTTAAGAAATGCGACAGACGACATGGTATGGCCACTTGGGGTTAATCAAGGGGATCACTTTCATGTGTAGTTCCTTGGCTTGGATAATTCATCAGCTCTGCAGTTACCTGAATTGCCTCTATGAACTGGCACCCAGCACAGGCTGAGATTGAATTGTTTAACCATCTGATCTAGAGGCGCGCACAATAATTAACCGTCTTTGATTGTTTTGAAATTCCAAGACCTGACTTTATGGATACACTCTTCCACTTTAGCCAGCACAGCGCTTTACGAATAGCCTATACGAGTACTTCAGCTTGGAACACACAAACTTGCAGTGATTGCGGTGACAGACAGACTAAGATACTCAAGGTTGATGCCACATCCTACATCTTTTTTTGTTTTGGAGCTATCAGTACATATGGAGTTTACGAATGTATTAAGGCCGACTGACCAGAAATAACGCCCCGGAAGCATAGTAATGTAAACTTGCTCCAGAGTGAGCTTTGAAATTAAGTGGTCTGAGTTGTAAAGGATTTCTGGGACACCATCCATTGTGAGGAGATAAGTTTTAAGGGAATGCTACCGGCAACTTCTTGGGCATAGGGTGAAAGATTGAGAATGATATTCAGTGCATTTGAGGCGGTAGTACGAAGTGCAACACTTGTGCATACGGATTCCGGTTGTTAGACTTTCCTAAGGGTGTTGTAGAGAGAGGTTGTCACAAGTGCAGCCCACCATACCACCACGCTGTATAATATTGTAGAATAGGATCGATTACAAATTTATCTCTCGTCTCGGCGTTCAATATGCCCTGCGGTGTGATTTAACTTCAGTAGGCTCAAGGTACTCTTTATGGCAAAAATTGCGATTCCTCTTTAAGCCTAAAAATAGTAGTCTCATTAATGCTTAAATAATTTAAAATGTTAAACACAATTCCTGAAGGGGACATGTATTGGAAATTTTAGAAAATGTTGGCACAAGTGCTGCAGCTTTGGAACTACTTTGTGAGAGATGGCCTCCCGGTGGCTTTGCTATTTGCACAATAGAAAGTCAAGAGTCACTTAGTATAAAATCCTGTGGATGACCACAGGGTCTTTGTAAACATTGATAACGTGATGTGATAACATTTTTTTAACATCTCTTAGATTATTTTCTGATAACGTACTAGAAGCCCGTCAATATGATTTTAAGTGTTCCCATTTCATTTGAAGCTAAAATCGGTAATAAGATAAAAAGCAAGGCAAAGTTTGAAATGTTGAAAATGGAGACCTAGTAGATATGAAATTATTCCTTTTGTTCGATATATGCAGCTACCTTAGTAAAAATTATCGATCACTGCAAACATGCTACTGGCGGAAGTATAACGTTCCCATGCAAATCCTTCACTTATTTATTTTATTTAAATTTTTTTTCGAAGATCAAACAGAAAACTTATGCTTTACGCAATTACATAACACTTCACACTATCCTGTGAGAAATGAAAATATATTTTTGTGTACCCGTAAAATGCTTACGTAAGATGTAACGTTATTGAAACGCATTAGAGCCTTCAACTTATGTTTTGCAGACTTAAACAAGACAAAGTGCACCACAGTTCAAACTTATCATCTACATGTAACATAACACGAACAGCAAACAAATTATGTGGAGAAAGTGTCCATCGTAGATGAATTGAATAAAGATACACGCGTATCTATTCATGTTGAGCAGATAGAAAGACCAGACACACAGCCCCATAGAAGCATGTTTTTTGGAAAAAAAAATTCAAATGAGGTGTTGAGTTCGTTACGTGCAGTGCTAATGGAAACCAATGACAACTACCGGAAGCTTACCATTGCGGAAATTCGTGTCGAATAATCAACATGAGCATATATATGAATATTAAAACGGTTTAACTATGTTTTCAAATCGAAATTTCCTGTTGTGCAAGGTGATATAATCTGGTCATTTGATTGCGAGAGACGTCTATAGTCGAAATAGTGAGATAAGAAAACAGGAAAGTGTTGGAAGTGGGTACATTTCTTGAATGTGGTGGATGGCCAATGAGATTGTGCATTTCTCTTTCGTGGTGTCAAAGTACGTTTTCCATTTTTAAGTTTACACATTTGTGTATCTTGTAAACTTAACAATTCCAGGTAGAAGAAGTTCTGACAAGGCGTTTCTCTCATGGATAAAAGGCACAGCGAATCTACCAATGCTACAAATTTATTTACTACCTGTGACTTAGGCACTTAATCACATTTCGCGTATATCCCTACAACAAGCTCCTAAAAAGACCCCTTGACTGTGTTAACGATCTTAAAAAACAACATTGTTGTCATCCAAATCGCAGCCAGCTCATTCTCATCCTCGGGTCAATAACCCGGTTTCTTTAAACTTGATTTGGCAGTAGGCCAGTTCTAACCGAATATTTTTGTTGATTATGGTATTTGGCAACAGTTGGTGCCAATCACAGCTGTCAATTTGTTTCAGTTCAGCCCAGCAAAGTGGAAACTAACAGTCTAATGCAGACACTGATTCTGACTGCAGACAACAGACATTCTCAGACATCACTCTTTTTGGCGATTTTTTATTATTTTCTCAAGAAGACATACATCCCCCACACTGATGCAAATTTTGAAATGAAATTTGGCACAGATGTTGACAATCCTATCGGAACCCCAAATAAGAAAACCAATTCAAATTTCCCGGCCGTTCTTCCGACTTCGAAACTTCGACAATTGATAGCGGCCACATTGTGGCAGTGACAACTGTCAACGTGTATCGTTCGTGCGTTTAGCAATAAATGCAAATTGCATGTGTTCGGTGAATAAGCACTGGAACAGTTGAAAACTGACCTAATTCTTTCTCATGAAATTATTATTACATAAATTAATCAAAACAGACGTTTGATTGGACCCCCCTCCGTTAAGGAATTTTTACGCCATAGACCCGAGCAAACAATCCACAAATAATAGCGGCCCACAAAGCCAGTATTAATCATGCTAGTGGCTACTGGACAAAACTTTACTGATTTATGAGCCAGAGTCACGAACAAGTAAACAAGTTTTGAGTATGCCTTATACAAAGAAATCACTGCGGTGATTTAAAAAACCTAAAGCCAATTTGGGCGCCGGGAAAACTTATTGTCATCTTACACACACTTTGTATATATTTATAAATTTGTAAAGATGTATAAATTTAACGAAGGGAAGAAGAAAATGCCCTTTAAATAAATAGCTTCACTGTGTGCCTTGCTGCCATCAGAATCAGTTCCCTGCTTTCCATGCATAAAATATAACAAATTACCTTCATAACATCAACTAAATCTGTTTTTCCCACTTTAATATAGTTTAACTAATTTCAAATCTCTCTTGTTTCTATTTTCAGTACTCAGAAAGCTGGCTACAACAGCCCGTGGCAATGGACAACAGTAACGGCGAGCGGCGAATGACATATAGGGGCTCGCAAAGAGCCCGCAGTCAATGGTGGTGGTAATCAATCAAGTTCCAATAGCCAAAACACCAATAGCAATACCAATAACGGTCACAGCAATAATTCAACAAGTAGTACTAGTGCCAACAACATGTTAAATAGCAATACGACTTCTAGCACAAATTATCAAAGTAACAATAATTCCTATGCCGATGGCAATCTAATGCAGCAACAGCAGCAGCAGTACGCGGCTGCAGAAGCTGCTCTTGGCTCGTATGCGGCCAATATGATTTTTCCGGGTGGTAAATATCACTCGCAGCATCACCAGAATCACCCGCAACAGCAGCAGCAGCAACACACTCATCAACTCTCGCAGCAACATCAACAACAACAGCAATCATCTGCATACGGGACCCCAACACAGAATCACAGCTCGAACAGTCTGCATCAGCAGCAACATCAACAGCAGCAGCAGCAACAGCAACAACAGCAGCATCAGCAACAACAACAGCAGCAGCAACAGCTTCAGCAACAACAGAGCAACTACAATTTTCACATGGGCGGTATACCGCCCAGCTTTGCAGCGCATTCACAAGCCGCTCTAGTGGCTGCAACAGCTGCCGCTGCAGCTGGCTACATCACACCCACCGCCCATCAAGCACCACCATCCTTGATGCAGTCGGCCGCCGCCCATCATCATCAGCAACAATTGCACCAACACCAGCAACAACACCAGCAGCAGCAGCAGAGTCATCAGCAGTCGCAACACGCTGCCGCTGCTGCCCAGCAGCACCATCAAAACAGTAGCGCCGCACAAAGTGTATTCGCTGCAAGAAATCTCCCGTTTAGTGGGTACGACTACAACTACCGAGCGGGAGGATATCTATAAAAATAAATGTAAAAGAGAAAACTCATCAAAGAAAATAACAAAAAATCATTAGCATAAATTAAAAGGAAAGAAAAAAACACATTTGATATATTTAGTACTGTCTTTAGCTCCTTATTCTAAAAGAAAGAGACATACCACAAAGCGTAGTAAACAGTAAATGACATGGAACGTAGTATACCCCAAAAGAAAATACACAAAACTTAGCCTGTAACTTGTAAAATGTTAAGAGTAAAACAATAACAAACGTGAATTGACTAACAGCTAACAATAACTGAACTAAACTCAAAGAGAGCAACACACAAAAGAATAACAAAAAAATGATCTTTAAGCATAAACAAACAAAAAAATAAAATAAACATACACACAAAAAAACGTATTTCTCGAAGAAGAAAAAAACAAACACGTAAAGCAAACTAATAAATAAATTATATATATTTAAATATATATTATATATGGAAGCAAATTATTATAAATAAATGAAACAAAAGAAAAAAAACTATATCCTAGACTATAGTAATATTATTGTTTGTTTATTTAATTACCACAAATACCGTGTCCCATGTACTGTTCTGTATTATTATTTTATAGTTATCTTACGTTGTAGCCTCTATTATTATTAATTTTTTTCTAATTTTTATTTAATTGTTTATAAATGTATTTAAATTGCAGGCAAGAGAAAAGGCAAACAAAACAAAAGTGAAACAAAACAGAATTTAGTTTTAAGGCAAAGATAAAGCTATTATTATTATTGTATAAAGAAAATTTATTTAAATTAATTATTGATAATTGTTAAAGAAGAGTAAATGAAAACAAATAAAAGAACATATGAGAAGAAAACAAAAAAAAACGAAAAACATTAAAAAAAGAAAACAAGAATCAAATTAAAGCAAAACATTGGATAGTTAGAAAAAAGAACCACACTGGTGTTTTTATTTCTGGTGGGGTGATGTTTGGGTTTTTTGTCTCTGGATGCTCGACGATGGAAAAATATTAGGGGGGCTACTGCGTGTAGATTGATTCTGCTTTTGATGCGATTCGAAAATTTATTTCTTATTCTACAGTTCATTGACCCGATGTATGAATGCTGAATAAAATGTTGTTTTTTTTCAAGTTTTCTTGTGAAACATGCCACTTTATATGGAGAATTTTTTTATATTTGACAGATTCATTCGTAACGTAAAAAACACGTCACTCAAAGTATTGTCGTTCGGAAGTGACTAACTTTTCCCATCTCTCGGGCAATTTTCGAATACTCACCCCTATTCCGGGAGTCATCTCATTTTAGTGACTATTGTCATTTTGAAAGTCATCTCATTTTTTCATCGGTATTCCGAAACTAAAATGACTTGTGGAATATGTTCCACAACAAAAGCCGCCTGTCAAATGTAAAATGTCATATGCTTACACTTTGTTTATATTTTGAATTCTTCAATAAAATAACTTTTAAATAATCTTTAAGTGTTTTATTTGAAAACATGGACAGCATAGCTCTGTTTGTAAATATAGAGAACAAAATTGAAGAAGAAGAAATAAGAAAAAGAACTTTATTAAACTTGTGGAAAGTAGGTATTGTAAACCGTCTTTTAAAGTCATCTCAATATTTCTGGGAGACTTTCTTGGGCGTCTATTTGTTTTTTTAACAACGACTTCATTTCGTCTCTAGCGTTTTGGGATCCGGTAGATCTCACTAATCTCAACAACGTTTCTGTTGGTGTGCGGCAATTTCCCTCCTCCGTAAAAAGCATATCCTCAACTTGGCATGTAGACTTCTTTGGTGTATGAACCAGACCTGATGTAGACGGATTGTCTAAAAAGGCATTGTTGACTCCACGTTGATGAGTTTCTTTAAAGCCGAAAACTCTTCCAGTTGGGTCCACTGTCTCATGCATTGTGTTTGGCCACCGTTTCGTCCAGCTGCATTAAAATGTTTGTTTAAAGGGTCTTCCTCCGGTTGCCTCAGATTCCCTTTTGTTATGCGTTTTTTTAACTTTTGACTTTAAATCGAACCAAACCTATGAAGTATTTCAAAACAAATAATTTAAATGTTCGTATGTATATATGTATAGTCAATTGCATATACCTTGTGCCATTCTTTCTCATTACGCACAGGTGGTCCTAAACTGTTTAATATTGCCGCAACCTCCTTTAAGCCAATTCTTATGTCCTTATTTGAAATTTTTGGCAAGAATCACGTTCTCTTCCATGAGTCCCATCAAGCGAATGATTTGCGAAGATGTTGATACCTTTAACCTCTGGAAACCATAAATAATAAGCAAATATATATCAAGAAACACAAAAATAAGAAAAAAAACAAAAGAAACTTACTCTTTAGACATTTTTAGTTTTATGTCGTGTACTAATTTCAAATCGACTGTTTTTGTCACTTTTCCTGTCGTTTAGTGACTCCGGGAATACCAAAAAATGAGATATGTCGAGTGGTAAATGCGTTCCACAGGAGCTGACAGGAGCAAAATGACTAGCGTCATTTTATGAATTCTTAAATGACTATGGGAATACCGATTTCTCACACTCATAAAGTGACATGCCACTAAACGACTGCCGGAATAGGGGTGACTATCTTCAAAAAATGAGTCCTCCCTGGCATCGATGCAATTATTGGCCCTTTCCTCGATTTTTTAAAATAAGCCCGAACCAGTGATACCCCAAATCGTTTTAATGGTTAAGAGTATAGATCCTTGATACCAGGGTAATGTCTCGGGTACCCGGATACCCGCATTTTCGGGTATTAACCAGGAGCTTTAATATTGGGTATCCATACTTTGGGAACCCGGTAATCAGCGGTTTTCGGCAATATAGATAGTGTGTTTTGGGAATCACAAAAAAGAGAAAAAACTTAACCAAACAGAAGTTTTATTCCATTCCATACATTTCACAAAACTAAAGGATGTCCCAACAAGAACGCAAGATTTAAATTGAGCGCCATTCGAATTGTCAGAAGTAGGTATAAGGTATAAGGTAGAAGGTATAAGGTTCTGTAACTAATGTAAAGACAGCAACGCACTTTCGACCAGGTCGATCGACAGAAAATATCGCAGCAGTACGTGATAATGTCGCTCAAACTCCATCCACCTCAATTGGACACCGAGCTCAGCAAATTGGTGTTTCCAAATTTACTATGCAGCGAATTTTGACGAAAGTTTTCATCTTCGTGCATACCAAGTTCAATTGACTCAGGAACTGAAGCCAGCTGAACGTGCACAGCGAAGGGAGTTCGTTAATTGGGTATTGGAGAGACAACAAAAAATGCTGATTTTGCCGATAAAATCATTTTTAGTGACGAGGCGCATTTCTGATGATGGCTTCGTCAATAGGCAGAATTTGACCTTTTTTATGAAAATAGTCATGTCAAGCGCAAACAGTTAATGGCGTTCGGTATCGTGAAATGATAACCAATTTTTTCGTGCCTAGAGTTGAATAAATCAATGTGAAGGTATGTGGTTTCAACAAGACGGCGCCACATCTCATACAGCCAGAGAAACAATTCAATTGCTGCATTAGTCATTTCCCGGTCGTGTTATGTCAGTTTAAATGACACACTAGATTTCGAATTGCTACTTGAATACAGGTTTCTCACACTTATTAAGTTATATGTTAGTAAACGATAACTGTAATTGGGGATATTGTCAATACTTTTGCGCTGTGTAACGACTGGAACAATGAACTGATTACACAGTGCATTGGAAAATAATTTTAGATACCTCTATCCCAACAAATTGCCGGCCTATAAGTCTTCTTTCGTGCATAAGCAAGCAACGAGATCATCACCCTACTTATTTATTACATCCCTATTGGCACGACTCTTACCTTTGACCTTCTTATTCCATCGGACTTTCGTTTTACCTGCTCTCAGGCGAAGCATCTTCATCTCAGTTGTCCTTAATTCACACTCAAGCTCTTTGTATGCTGTCCAATATTGTGAAGCGTATGTAGGCACCTGACGTAAATCTCCGGTGTAGAGCCTTCCCTTCAGCTTAGGGGCGTAAGTCGGACACAGAAAATGGCTGAGTTTTTCCGCCATCGGTTACGCGATTACATATACGGCCGTCATATGTTTCTTTAATTTAATTTAAAATCTGAAGTAGGCCTGACTGGATCCGAGAATGAACAACATATGTATTCAGTTTTTTTCCGGCTGATACGGTACCCATTGCCCTCTGCAACACTCACCTACACATGAAGTGTTCGTTTCAAGAAAGTTTGATCACTACTTATGATGACTGATGTACATTTGTGTCCGTCACTATTTCATTAAGCAAATAGTTGAGGACTTCAATGAACAGCAATGCACTTAGGCTATTTTAAAAACATAGCTTTTAAAACACACTGCCACTATTTTGTACAAGATTTTTTTTTATTGGATAAGTTGCTAAGACATCATTGAATGTCTTGCATAGTACACAACCTATTCTTCGATTAACGTGTTAAAAAAAGGAATTTGAAAAACTAGGCCCTACCAGACTATTCAACATTTGACGTCAACTGCTCGTCAAATTCGAGCAATCGCATAATAGATACGATCGAAATGATAGAGCTTCTCCAAACAACGCTGTTGCATAGTGCATTTCTCAAAGGCCCAGTGAACTGTAATGCGACACACATTTATGAATATAATAGAATAAAGCGAATTCTTGCTATTTAGGTTGAACAATTATGACTTCACATTTACTTCTACCTCGTTTTATACAGATTCCCTATTGTGAATCTGACTAGAGAAAGACCTATACGGACCTCTTTTACCTATGCTAAAGCTCCAGAATAAGAATATAAACTAAAAAAAAAAATTTTTTTAGCGATAACCGAACTTGCATTTTCAAGGATGATAAAAAATCAGTTTCAGGTAAAAGAATTTTTTTTCGAAAAAAATAAAGATGGGATAATTATCATACGATTTTTTTTTTGTTTTTTGAGAAGATTGTCATGAGATCCATGAAAGAATGGATCAAGGAAAAACAAATAATACCGGACCATTAAGGGCGGTCAGGGAGGAGAGGTGAGAAATCCTTTTCTTCAAGTTTGTCACCTCGGCATTGGTAAAACATTGTTGTATTTGATCTATCTGTTTAATGATTGCACCTAGAAAGTTCGTTGTGAAGAATGGCAACGTAACTTCAAGCACAGTATTTCATATAAGAAATGGGTTGCCACAAGGTACGACAATCCTGTTCGCTATATTCATTAGCGATCATAAATGTTCCATCCCGTAGTTAATAGAATTCGTCGATGATCTGCTGGCCTACTGATCAAGCCCTAAGTAATGCACTAACTTGTTGCATGGTGACTTCAACAAAACTCAGCGATTTGTGACGATGATCCAGCTGGGAAATATCGTGTCCAGTTAAGTAAAGGCGTCAAGCCCTCCACGACTGCTTGTTCTAGCTGATACCTAGATTTTGATCTTAAAAATACTTTTATGAAGGGTTGACTGTTAGTTGAAAGAGTGATATCAGTACTACCCGCAATGCAGACTGTTTTTTTTTGTTTTTAATATTCAGCGATTTTCTAACGATCTTCGATGTCACACGCTTCATGCCTTTTCGTGCAAGTGTAGCAACTCCCTCTCTCTTTCGACTCTAACTTTTTTCTCTTGCGGTCTAAGATCATTGTGCTTTTTTGAACGTCAGTGGCTTGAGTCCAGGCTCATTTCTCTGTGAGTATTGCATACTTTCCAATGATACGTTGAGCCCACCAGCCCGAAGTACATGATGTCATCAAGGAAGGACATACAACATCGGTGTCTCGGACAGAGCGTCACACTAGGCAGCAGAAACCTCGAGTTAGTCAAGGACTTCGTCTACCTTGGCTCCACGGTAAATAGGGACAACAACATCAGTACCGAAATCAAACGCAGAATCACTCTTGCCAATCGCTATTTTTTTGGGCTCAAGAGGCAATTGAGTAATAAAGCCCTCTCTCGAAAGACTTTATATAACACCTTGATCATCCCAGTCCTACTTTATGGCGTGGAAACCTGGACACTACTAAAAGCGGATGAGGATGTCCTTGGTCTTTTCGAGAGAAAAGTTCTGCGTGCGATTTTTGGTCCTGTTTACGTTGATGGCATCTGGAGGAGAAAATTCAACCACGAACTGTATGCGCTGTACAGCGGCATGAGCCTAATCAAGCGTCTATGGATACAACGGTTAAGATAGCTAGGCCATGAGCTTATGGACACCACTGCTCCGGCCCGAAAAGTCTTCGAATCTGAGCCATTGGGATAACGCAACAGCGATTTCAACAAACTTGGAGTTCGCAACTGGCGGCAGCTGGCGAAAGATCGTGCTGGCTGGAGAGGCATGTTGGTTGAGGCCCAGGTCCACCCCGGACTGTAGCGCCACAAGAAGAAGAAGAAGAGTATAGTGTGCCCAAGAGCCACAAGATCTTTAAACAAAATCCAAGCCAATCCATCTGCAAACCAATGATCTTCAACACCTCATCATATGCTGTAATTTCGGTCAGAGTCCCGGTTTCTATCCATCTGTATAAAGACACACTTTTCGAAAGTCACCCCTGAGTCAGTGTACTCAACGAACAATTTGCAAGCTCCACGCCATTGTGGTGTCTCCCACTGTCGCACAGAACACGCCAAACTCACACTTCATCTCCGATCAAGCGCCGGCCGGTTTGCGTTCGAAGGCATCGTGCCACCTGGCACTTATCAATTCATCACGATAACTCCATCATTTCCGAAAAAATAAATGGCATGAACTAACTGATATGCAGACATCTTCAGCAACTTCTCTAATGGTGATTCGATGATCTTCCAAACAATGTTCTTCACTTTTTTAACATTCTTATCGGTTGTTGATGTGCTGGGGCGTCCATGGCGAGTGTCGTCATTCACACCTTCTTTAAAAAGCTTGTACCACCTCTAAATATTCTCTTTTTTGACTGAGAGTACACTTATTGTATACCACTGTCAACATTTCAAGCGTCTCCATTACTTACCATGCGGATATAGCTGTTATTTCTTTGTTATCCTGAGGAAAACCAGAAAGTACTTTTGTGGTAAACAGCTAAACGTTTTTATTTCCAACCACATCAGCACCAAACAGCCATTATCTGTTTCGAGCAAAGGCAGAACACTGACAAAGGAAGGGATCCGCAGTGCTTTTACCTTCTCTACAGACATCGTAGAGGGTCTTATGGCTAAGCCTTAGTACACTAAAGTGCTTGGCGAAGATTCGTCGAAGTCGTCTGCAACCTTTTATCTAGTTGTGCTGTCAAGTGACCCAACTTACGATAGAGGCCTTGAACAAGGATGCGGGCAGTCCCAAGGTGGATTCGAGTACTATAAGTGCCTCTTTTATTCTTGTCTAGCAAGGTCCCCGGCAATCTCGTTTAACATTATCCCGTAGTAATCCAAGGCCCAGACAAGTCTGCTGAACAAATTAAGGGAAGATTTATATTTCTGTACTATCTAAGGCCTTAAACACAGCTTGAATGTCGCTACACACGCAAACATGTTACTTCGCCCCTTTCACTTCTTTTCCGCAATATAATTCATGGCCATAAGGATGCCAAAGGTATACGCTTGAAAGACCGATGACACACCTCTTTAGGTAGGAAATCTATTGTTGTCGATGGGAAGGTAACTCGGATTCAAGGTTAAACCGTGCCTTCAAGAACACAGTCGACAACGCATTCTTTGCAGTAGTTGATACTCAGTTGGAGACCAGCTCTCAACATTTGTACAAATAATGCATTTCCTACGAGTTTATTTTTAACAGCTTTAACTGCACGATTTGAATGGCTGTGGTTAATGATTATTAAAATTCATGAACCGCAATAAAAAAGAAGTATCATCGAAGTCATTGGAAATTCAACCATTAATTCTGTCTCAGCGGTTTCTTTGACATTTCTTTTCATAACATTTTCACACCTTAACCGGTTTTTCATTGATTTCGTCGTTAAATATTTTCTCACTGTTATGATACTTGGTTCAGTAGTTTGTCGACATAAACCTTGGTCTTTAAATATTCCCACAAGAAGATATAATATTAATCGATATAAGCAATGGATGTGGCAACTTGTTTCCATGAAAAATATGTAAATGATAATTCTTACTAATGAATTTTCACATTAAATCATAAAGCTGTCTTGTACCACCAATGATAAAAGGAAACTGATTAAAATGCATTGGTGCATGAAGACGCTAGGAATACAAATTTGCGCAGTGTTCTAAGTGCACATCAGACTGTAGATCGGATATTTCAGTGTCAGCCAACTGTGCCAACTGTATTAGATTTGGTGAATGACTTTAACCCTCCAAACAATTATGTATAAATATTTTGAACTTGAACTGGAGTCAGCGTAGGAATAAACTTGTGAACTTTTTATTTTCTTATATTTTTCTCCTACAGCATTAAACTGTAGGTCCCTCTCCTCTTGAGAGATACAGCACTGTGCAAAATTATACCACCATGTTTGACTTTGTCACTATTTTGCTAATAACTTTTTCCTACGGCCATGCAGGCACATCATATTTACTGCATCCTTATTCTACAACATTCTAATTCCATCAATTATAAGAGCCATAGACAAGATAACAAAAAAGTGCATTCTGAACTTAGAAAAGACCCATTATCCGAAATGACACCGGATTGTGCAAAATAATAGCCCCAAGTGCAAAAACTCATAAATATGAAGTAAAAGTCAATGGAATAGTGAAGTTTTTTGTTTTTATTTTTGTTATTGTGTAGTACTTGGTCTTATAACCCTTATTTTAAAGTACAGCGTCACAACGTCCAGACATGGAGTCGATGAAGGCCTGTTATCGCAGATTTTTCCACGCAATCTGCACAACATCTCATAACTGTTTTGTTTCTCTACATCTGTCCAAAGGTTTTTAATGGGATTCAGGTCCGGAGACTGAGGCGGCTACTCCATAACTTGAACTCCATTGCTTTGGAAAAATTCTTTGACCAGTTTGTTCGTATGTTTGGGGTCATTGTCTTGCTGTAGAATCCATCTAAGCGGAATATTCCATCTGCGTAAGGTAGCATGGTTTCTCTCATCATCTCATCATCGGTTTTATCCAAAAATTGAACCAGTACAATAATAAGAAATTAATTTAATTTTTGCTCCGCTGTGCTTTACAGCCTTGATAGTACACTCCGGTTGAAACTCTTGGTTTTTTGCCTGCGAACACATGTCCTGATACCAAAAGGATACCAAAAAAATATTTTGGATTCGTCCGTCCATAATATATTGCGCCATTAGGAAGGTTCCCAGTTTAGATATTCTTTCACAAATTTGGTTCGTTTTAGTATGTATGTAAGGCACCTTTCTCTGAAGTACAATGCACACCACGAGCCATTTTACTTTGCTAACAAGTCTGGACTTTTAAAATATTAACTGTTAGTGACTGCAGAAACGTGTGTATACACCTATTGCACTGGTGTACACTTCGATAACGCTTTTTAGAATGACATGGTACTATTATTTTGCACAATTTAAATTAGGTTGCATTTCCGGTACCGTCACCGTCTTCAACACTGGAAACTGTGGACTTCTTTATAAATTGCAAAATGCCGGATGGCCATTTCCTAGAGTAAGAGTTTCTAATGTCTATTCTCCTAATGACTCCGATTCGAAGATGTTTCGGGCCGGAGCAGTGGTGTCAATACGCTCTACATGGACTTACTATCCTTGACCAGGCGCATGTCGCTGTATAGAGTTCGTCGTTGAGTCTTCTTCTCCAGACGCCATCAACCAAACAGGACCAACAATCGAACAAGAACTTTTCTTTTAAAATGACTTACGACTTCCTCATCTGCTTTTAGTAGCGTCCAAGTTTCCGCGCCGTAAATAAAGACTGGGAAGAGCAAGCTGTTGTACTAATCCAGTTTAGTCCTTCGAGAGAGGGCTCTTTTACTCAATTGCCTCTTCGGACCAAGAAAGCAGCGATTGGCAAGAGTGATTCTGCTTTTGATTTCGGTATCGATGTTGCCTTCCCTTTTTATAGCGGACGAAGTCCTCGACCAACTCGGTGTTTGTGGAGAATTAAATGAAAGCAATAAAAAAGAGGAAGTTCAGCCCACAAGGGAGCAGGGGTTAGCTTTTTCAAAAACTAATCCTGTTCGGCGTGTTATTGTAGGGAATGTTGACTCCGAGCGGCGCGATTTGGGAAGCTTTTAATTGACAATTATTCCTCCTTGAGTGTTGCCGCGAAAAATGCCATAGAAACCATCCAGATTCCCAGCTAGAATATTAGGCATGTGAGTCGAGGCAAACACTACGGCAGGGCGGCAGCCATAGAATTTGAGAAACATTTGTGGGCGCTCCCGAATGCATTAAGCCCATCTGTCCAAAAGATTGGGATATATTTTGAATTATAAATTTTTACATAGCTCCAAAGCTTTAAGAAAATGCGTTTACCTACCCCGTCTAAAAAATTTAAATTCAAATAAAAAAACATCTAAAAAGGTCTCGATAGGTACGTTCTTCTTGGCCTTGAGTTCATTGAGGACAGAAATATGGGAACACATTACAAATAATGAGTTAACCACAAATTGTTTGCTTGTAAGCAACTGGTTGATAAAACTAGTTTGGAAATACAGTACATAACGAATTCGCAGGACTGTACCTCTTGATCTGGCGCGATAAACTTAACTCGTTTTTATTTCCAGTGTGAGTAAGAATTTTCAGTCGAGAACAAACTGCCTAAATCAGAAAATGTTAAAAATATTGTATACACTTCACTCATTTCAAGTTAACAGTAACTTATCAAAGTAAAATCTTGTACAGGACAGTCGTACTACATTGAACGACCGTTCGCCACAGTGTCTTGTTAGAGGTTTCACTAATATCTAAATATGAATTCATTTAGGAATTCTGAGATATTGCAGATTTATTTCACACATATTTAACAACAGCGGTCGCCGTACACATCACACACATGCCAAGGTCCCAAATTCGATTCCCGGACGGCAGCACCACCTCTTTCGAGTTGCTGACGACACTCAAAAAGTACTAATTGTCTATGAAAAGCTTTTCAAATCTCGACGTTCGAAGTCGGCACTAAACTGTAGGTCCCCTCTATTATTGAGTGAACAACAGTAGCACGCACAACACGAGGAGTTGTTGTAGAAGCTAGGCTCTATTCCCTTGTGGGCAGTCGTACCACTCAAAATTATTATTATATTCAACAACGCACTGTAGATTCAGGATTTACCCCGCTAGAATTGTGCATGTGTAGAGTTCGTATGGATATATAGAGCGTATGGGCACCACTGCTCCGGCTCGAAAAGTCTTCGAATCTGAGACATTGGGAAAACGCAACAGAGGACGGCTTAGGCTAAGTTGGCGCACACAAGTGGAGAAGGACCTTAGCTAACTTGGATTGCGCAACTGGCGGCAGCTGGCGAAAGACCGTGCTGGCTGGAGAGGCATGTTGGTTGAGGCCCGGGTTGACCCCTTACTGTAACGTCACAAGAAGAAGAAGAATAAGAAGTTTTCGGGTTGCAAATACGTGATTGGATTATTGCTGCTTTACCTTTCATAATTTGCATTCACAGTTGAAATGTCTCCAAAAAGGGTAAAAGGTTTTTCTGAACACACAATATACAATGAATTAAAAATTATCTGAAATAGATGTGGAGGAAGTGTTGTTGTCTAATGGTTAAAAAACATTTTCAATGGAGCCTGTTTTGGCCATGGTTTCGCCAAACTTTAATCTGCAATTGTTGTTAATGAGTTTGCTACCAAGACAGCTAAAAATATTGAGGAAAGGTCAGTTGATCAGAAGACTGGTTTGTCTGTGCTAATGCAGTTGCATTCTCTTTTGCGTAGAGTTGACTACATCCAACGCTCCATCTTAAGAATCTTCTGGCCAATCCGTACCTCTAACAAATAAGTGTGTTCCCTTTCGGGGAGTGTGATCTATTCGTTAGGGATGCAAATTGACCAGAATATGCTTAAGATGCACGTTGACAAACGTTTACAACTTCCTCGTGATATCGGTGGTCACCCTCCAAGAACCACATCCATCTACATACCTCTTGTAGCCGTCGATTGGTTCACTTGACACGAATGATGAAGGTATTATAAGTATTTCAAGAGAGGGTCTTGTTACTCTTAAAACTGAGGTTGGTGCCCTTATTTGCTGCATTAGATGAATTCTTTAACTATCTCACAATTTTTGGTGCCAGTTGTGACACTCTGTCCGAGGCATTCTTCCTCCATGGCAGCATATATGTGCCTATGTATGTATTTTGTGTTTTTCTTTGTCAGTCAGGCCCATTTAAGCCGCATCCGTTTCAATCCTAGCAAACATCCCATTGAATGCTTGCTTTGTTCGTCCCATCACGTCAACTTCACTTTTGGGTACCATCTATAAAAGAAGTTAACATTTGTTATCATTTATGTCTCAGGGAATCCTTCTTTCATAATATTCCACAGTTGCTTTTGACGATTTTGAGTTCAATCAAAGGAGACTTTACCTCTACCTGACTGTGAATTTTCCGGGCTAAAAAAGCTGCCCGATAAATTACAAATAAAACAAGAACATCGACAAGCTTCGGAATTCCATCTTTAAACGAAGAAATGCACAAGCTACTATCTCAACATCAGTCTTCGAACTCTTAGCCCTCATTCCAATTCCAACTGTATTTACTAGACCCGAGAGAACATATGAAATATCTATCTTTTAATAATTAAATTGTTTCTTTGCCCTATCCAAAACAAAAGTTCATTGTCCTCCAAGAAAATACTGGAAAGTTCCCCATTCCAACCAATTTACTGCCAATGGTACCATGTGAACTCTCCGAAAACCCCCGAAAAAAGAAGTATAATAAAAAAAAACGATATCGAAACCCAGGAACTATCCGTGAGATATTCGAATCGTGTCATGCAGCCACCATTTGCAGCTGCATCGACTGAAGTCAATACCCAACAAAGAACTCCCAAAACAAAACAAAAATCAACCAACTGAGGGAAGTGAAAATGCCAAACCTCCCACCAATTTACCCACGAAAACTCGAACAAAAAGCAGTCGCTACATCCGTCAGGACACCCGCAGCATTTGAGCGCAGCGAGGGTGGAGAGGAAAAATCCACAAATAAATAGGAACCGCAAATAGTACAACATAATTTGACTGAAGCACATAACATTTGTGCGAACAATGAGCATCTAACTGCGACGGGATTTTCCCATTTCCACCCACACACCGCAAATCACAGCTGCTACCAAGTGCCTCCAGGCGAAGAAAGGAAAACAGAAAAAAAACAGAACCCAAGCGAAAACTGAAGGAAGAAGAAACCCCGAAAGACACTAAAGCAGAAGCACACAAAACTTTGAGGAACTCGCACAGAAACTCCATCATCCCGAAATTTATTGATTTTCCAGTTTTCTCCGTCAGAAACGGCAAAACGGAAATAAAAAGTTTTAATGCGAAACAAGAGCGAAGAAAAATTGAGAAACTGAGAAAGAATGCAGAGAGTTATACGAGGCAATTCTTCATCGCGTTCGACGGAGCCGGAGACGAAGGTTCACCCTTAAAACGTCCTTGCCAAGCTGGGCTGCTTCCCATCGGGCCCCCTGTTTCCTCATTGTGACGTACAATGTGCTGGCTGCCTAGGTGTTGGTGTGTATGGGCGGGAATTGGATTACACAATGCGAACAAACTTTCACACCAAAGCTCTCCTTCGCATTGAATGTGAAGTGAAGTTGAGGCGGCACACGAGACAAATACCCAGATGCTGTTGTAAAGCCCCTTTAGTACGAGACATAGTCATTCATGCGTCAAAGGAAATGCTTTTTGATATTTTTTTTTCTTTGCCCGGGAATTGGGAGGCTTTAACCCTTTACCGGCTGAGTTGTTTTTCCTTTACAATTTTTGGGTACGAAATTTATGTAATTTCTTGGAAAGGGTTTTGAAAAGAAAACCACTCAAGGTTAAAGATTCTACTAAGCTGTTTAAGGAACCACTGAATAGTGGGTACATATTTGGCCAAACTTGTATGCGTGGGCAGTTCATCTTTCTGAATATCGAAAAGCCAAACACAGAAAACTCTAGAACGGGTGTCTTAAACAAATTTCTTGAACATCAGATTTCATCGAAGGCGACAATAATTTCGTTGGCATGTTTTTGTAATTTTCGAATTTCCCAACGTACTGAAACTATGAGTCGATGAAAATCTAAAATCTGAAAGCTCTCAATAAGTAAGTACTTACCCCAACCACCCAATGGTGTTACCATCGCCAGATATATATGCCTAACTACTTCTGTAGAATTTTTTCGTAGACGGCAACTGGCAAAATTTGATCCGAATATGACTCGTATTTAGAAAAAGAGCGCTATGGATATGTGACTTCACTCTTCCTCTTTAGAAGGAAAATCGTGTAGTGAGATCAAAACGCACACAAGAGAACAATAACAATTACCAGTTAAAATAGAGGACATTACCACGAGAAAAAGAAGGTGTGACCTACATTGGATTACCTGAAAAGGGGCAGAACCACCACAAGGCTTCATCTTCTTCTTGTGGTGCTACAGTCCGGGGTGGACCTGGGCCTCAACCAATATGCCTCTCCAGCCAGCACGATCTTTCGCCAGCTGCTGTCAGTTGCGCACTCCAAGTTGACTGATGTCCTTCTCCACTTGTGTACGCCACCTTAGCATGGGCCGTCCTTTGTTGCGTTGCCCCAATGGCTCCGATTCGAAGACTTTGGCAAACAGGCCCAAAAAGGGCTTCCTCATCCGCTTTAAGTGACGTCCAGGTTTCCGCGCCATAGAGGAGGACTGGGATGATTAGGCTTTAATGTGAAACAGACTCAATCCTTCGAGAGAGGGCTTTATTACTCAATCGAAGTTTCTGCTGCCTAATGCGACGCTCTGTCTGAGACGTCGATGTTGTGCGTCCGACTTTGATGACAGCATTTACTTCGTTTTGCTCTCTTTAACCACCAGACCCATTTAAGCCGCTTCTGCTTCAATGCCAGCAAACGCCTCATTGACGGCTTGCTGTGTACGTCCAATCACATCAATGTCACCAGCGTAAGCTAGCAATTGAAGTGACTTTTGGAAGATCGAGCCTCTGATGTTGACTTGGAGTTGCGCACGTTCTTCTCAAGGATAATGTTAAAGAAGCCACAAGACAGTTCGTCGCCTTGTCTCAAACCTTTCTTGACATTGAAGGTCTCGGTGAGTTCGTTGCCGACCTTGACGAAGCAGCGAGAGTTCTCCATCGCCATCCTACACAATCTGACGAGTTTGGTAGGAATGGCGTGTCTATGCACACTGTCATATGCGGCCTTGAAATCGACGAATAGGTGGTAAGTGTCGATTTGCAATTCTTGGGTCTTTTCCAGGATCTGCCGTAGTGTGAAGATTTGGTCGATGGTGGACTTCTCTGGCCTGAAACCACACTGATAAGGACCTATCAGGTTGTCGACGAACGGTTTCAGGCATTCACACAATACGGTCGGTGATGTGATTCTTCTTTTTAAAATAAAAATCGTGTAGCGAGATAAAAGAGCGCTTGGAGGCTGTTTACGAATTTCAATGTGCTCACACGTCGGTTTTTGCCGAGCTGCAACCAGGTACTTCGAAAACGACTACAATGGAGGGATACGTCACCACGCTCTCGTAGTGATTGACGAATGACCGCGTAGGCTCAAAATGCACCCTCATCTTCTTTTGAGAAGCCTTGTTTCTCAGCTAGCTCCTTCAATCAGAGGTCTGGGCATTAGAAAGTTCTTTGCACTATGGTTACCGAACTTACACTCGTATGACCACATCATAACAGAATTAGGCGCTTATTAAGCACAATCTGCAGGAGTTTCTTTGTTATTTTACGGTACACACCAGAAAATAAAAAAAAACAGTCAAAACACAGGACTTCACCTTGAAAAGAAGAAGTTGAAGACTGTCCTATAAGCCGGAGAGGTGATTGTCAACGTTTTCTGCAACCCACAAGGTATTCTTCTTTGTAGGCCTCCTCAAACCTTATTTCTTCAGACGGTGATCCACTCTTTCAAAATGTTTATGTTGTGGGCTCAGTACCTATCGGAGCACCAGAATTCAATTACTTTTAAAACAAAAGGCTCCAAAACAGCTGAGGGAACGGCCTCAGGAGTCCTTGCCATTCCACTTATAACTTCTGTAGTGTCTTCCGGTCAACTCGGCAGTTTGCTTCCTAACAATGGCGCTGATAGGCAGTAAATTCATCGTGCTATGCACGATCAGTCAGCATCCGTGAAAGCTCTGAAAACGCTATCAACAAACTCCCAGATCGTCCCGTAAGAGAGCGGAGGTCACGACATTCTCTGATAACTTGTTATGCAAGAAAGGTGGGCATCCCAATGATTTCTTTGGAAATTGCAATTAAAACGAGGATGAACAGCTCGGCATTAAAAAGGACTAACTATCTCTACAAATAGTTGCAAAAAAACTAATGGCGGATTATTCAGCAATAGTTTAGTTTTCCAGTCCATATTGAAAAACCCTTTATTATTGCGAATTAATGAATTAATTACTTAATTCACGGAAGGCACCATTATTGACAAGGTAAACATTGTTTCTTCTTGTAGCAGTATTGAGGGCGAAATGGAGCGCAATTTTTGCTCGCGCTTGCACCAAGCCCAATGGCAATTGTAGAAGTTCGTTAAGCTCTTAACGCCAAATAATACTTAGGTTGGAGTATGCGGTAAACGAGGCAAGACCAACACCTACGTCTCGGTTAGAACGTCACAGGAGACAGATATAACTTTGAGGTAGTCAAAAAAATTTGTCTACCTAGGCATCGCTATCAATTCAGACAATGACACCAGCGCTGAAATCAAACGAAGAATAACTCTTGGCAATCGTTGCTTCTTTGGGCTAAGAAAGCAATTGGTAAACAAAGTCCTCTCTCGAACAACCAAGGTAACGCTTTACAAGACCTTAATTGTCCCAGTCCTGCTATATAGCGCGGAGGCATGGACTTTGTCAAAAGCCGATGAAACTGCTCTTGGTTGCGTTCGAGAGGAAAATTCTTCGTGTGATTTTCGGTCCCATCTGGTGAGTGGAAGAGGAGATATAATGACGAACCTATACGGGCTGTTCAGCGACATCAACTTAGCCAGAAGACTGAAGATCCAACGATTGAGATGACTAGGTCATGTACAGCGGATGGAAACCAATGTTCCGGCCCGCAAAAGTCTTCGAATCCACCCTCGAGGGACGGCGCAATAAAGGAAGACCGCGACTCAGGTGGCACACGCCAGTGGAAAGGAACCTCAACCAACTATGCGTGCGAAACTGGACACAGCTAGCTAAAGATCGAGTTTCCTGGAGACGCTTGTTGGTTGAACCCGGACTGTAGCGTCACCTTAAGTAAGTAAAGCTTAACTTAAAAAAAGCAAATAAAGTGAATGATTACTAAAAAATACAAAGAGAAAAAAAGTTATAAGCAAAATAATTAACGACAAGATAAGCTGGTATCGTTCACAGAGGGCCTGTCGTTAAGTTATGGGAATAATTAATAAGTACCCATATTGGTTTAAGTATTTTGTCTCGAATTCAAAATTTTTTAAAAACCAAAATATAAAAACAAATGCTTTCTAACTTGGGAGATGGGAAATTAGTTTATGATTTAGAGCTGAGTGATCAAGAAAAGAATGTGTGCAATATTTTAATCTTCAATTAATAATAATAATAATTGAGTGGAACAATAGCCCACGAGAGTCTGGGGCCTAGCTCTTCAGCAACTCATCGTGTTGTGCGTGCTATCGTTTTCTCACGAGTAGAAACGACCCACACTGTTTTACCAACTCCGAACAGCGGGACTTGAAAAGCTATTCAAAGACAATTATTACTCCTTGAGTGAACACAAGAGACGCGGTGCCGTGAAAATGTGCCAGGTATCCTGTTCGGGAATCGAACCTAGACCTTATGCGTGTGCGTCAACACACTCACCCACAACGCCACGGCGACCACGAGGTGGAATTTATGTTTGAAATGTGAAATGTGGATATTATACCGAAATGGCCAGATAAGAAACAATGCGTTTGAGGGCTTATCTATTCGGGGTTTGCCAAAATTAATTTAAACACAGCTTGCACCGGCCCCAGATCTCTCGTCTTGGAGCCGTCCGTGAAATTCGACTACAATCCCTTCCCGGTTCAGTTTCTGGCCAGTGTCAGTCTTGGACGCGGGGAAAGTCGACTTTCTATTAGCGAAGCAGCTGGATCGTAGGTGACTCTGCATCAAACGGCATGTCCATGAGACTTGTGTTATAGGAGATGAGGTGCGCGAGGTCTTTTTTTTTTAGTCGGGAGATAGCCTTGATTGTACAGCCTATGATGTGGATGTCAAGGGGAGAGAGATCTAAGAATGCATTAAGAGCACAGCCAGGCGTGCTGGGGAAGGCCCCTGCACAGCCGAAACAGATCGTTGTTTGAAACTTGGTGAAAGCAGCAGGCACGTATTTCTACGAAAGCTCGTTCCACCAAACAACTGTTGCATAGGAAAGAAAAGATCTCTCCACTGCCGTATAGATCCACACAAATCTTTTTGTTGACAAACCCCAGGTTTTACCAAAAACTCCCTTACACTGCCAGAAAACTGACAGCGCCTTGTAGGTTTTCATCTAAATGTGTCTTTTCCAAAGAAGTTTTTTTTATGTCCAGGAGAATACCTAAGTAGGTACATCGCTTAATTGGAGAATGGAATGCTAATACCTTTTAGTACTGTTCGAGTCAGACCAGACAGGTTCCTCCCTCTCGTGAAGAGAACAACTTCGGTTTTAAGAGGATTGACTGAGAGCCCGTTCCTAGTACACCAGTTATCGATCATGTCAAGGGCCGTCTGTCCATTGGCACAAACGAACGCTATATCATTCGCATAAGCCTGGGCGTAGGTGTTAGATCTATTCAGGGCGGAAAGCAGAGAGTCGACCAGAAATTTTAAATATATGCCAGCGTAAGTATGGCAGTGAAGATTCTTTTCAGAGCCAGGAGTTGTTGGTCTATGCCACTTTGCAACAGGGCTGCGTATATACCATCGGTAACAGGTGACTTGAAGCCATCAAAGAACGCGATGGCGTACTTGATAGCTTCATCAGTTACCACAAGCGATGCCGTATACCAGTTCCGATAGTCGGCCCTGCTTTTAAACCAGTTATGATCTGGTTCCCTGGGAAGTGAGTTTCTATCATTAACCGGAGGGTCTCAGTTTTTGACTCAGTATAGGTACCGTCGGGTTTCCTGAGTGTATCCAGCCTGACTGCTTTGCCTTTCCTAAGGACTTTCACCAGTCTACTGGTTTCACCGAGTGTTTCGATCTTCTTTGTAGAAGGTACTTTTCCAAGCTCGAATTAGCCTCTTATATTCTTTTTATTTCGATCGGTAGAAGTTCCAGTATCTTTCTAGATTGGTCTTGAGTGACTTATTTAGAAGTTTTCTCTTTTTTTTTGCGAAAACTCTGCAGTTCCATGTTCCACCATGGAACAGGGGGTCTGTCAAGGGTGTTTTTGACTGGGCAAGTCAGTTTGAAGCATTTGGTTAGTGTGTCGTTCAGACCTTGAACTACCTTTTCAGCCATACATTTCGTTTAGAGTTTTGGGAGAGATGCGACGTGAGTATTTAACTCTTCCCTAAACCTAACCCAAATTGGTTTTTCTAGGGTTCCTGATCTTTCACAAAATTGTGGTTTCGCATTCGATTCGGGACTCTATTTATCTATGGTCAGACATAAACACTTCCTAAAGAAATTTCTAGTCTGTGATTTCCTTAAGATACGAGTATTTCTTCGATAACGATCACTTCCTGTCTTCTTTTCGTAACGTTCGTTAATGTTCAGGCTGGACGATAGTACGAAGTCGAGAAGATGCGATCCCCTCCTGTTACACTTGCTGCTGTCCTAGAAGATGTTCTGAGCATTACCATCGCAGCAGATGACTAGGCTCTACTTTTTCCTTTCGCAGTACTCTATGAGTTCCGCTACTTCCTTTGCTGTTGGTGGAAGGACGAAATCGTAGGCTAAGTAGGCTGAAGCAGCAACAAAGTTGCGCCACTCTCCATTTGATTTATAATTGATGAAAGCAGCAACCAGGCCTTGTCCACAAAATTGTACGAGTTTGGTTCCTGTGAGAAGGTTCGGCACAATAAGGCAAGTTCTCGGTCTTTCTCATCACTCGTGTGGAGAGAAACCCCGCAGGCCACGAAGACCACAGATGTGCTTTTTCCACACCCATGGTTCTTGGATGAATATTATGTGAGGTTTAGCCCAAAACTGCAGAGGTCCAATCACCGAATGGAGACGTTCATATCATAAGCCTTTCCTTTAATTTTTTGCAAAACTATAGGCAACAAGAGAAAACAGCAAGTTAACAACTGGCAACTTCATAAATTCCTTCAGGCAACTGCCACAGAAGCGGCTTCAATTCACTACTCTTCCTTCGGCTGTCTTTCTCTTAGCACGTCCGGTGGGTGTTTGAGAAGCCGTCCATTCCCACACAATTCTAGCCACCGCCTCACATCTCCATAGATACACGCCGATTTTTATAAATTCATTCTCTTGCATCTCGCCACCCAACACGACAGCCACCACCACCACTACAGTGGCCCAAGCAATAATTTACAACTTCCTCTACCTGTGCAATTTATCTCTCATCTTCGTATCTGCATTCATAAATTTATTCTCAAAAACAAAGAGAAGGACGCGAAGTGAAATGAAAAACTCTATTACGGCTGCCTGAGGCGCATGTCAAGCGAATTTTCAAACGCTCGTTTCACTTATTTCGTATTTGGTGGTGCTCGTATTTATCTCTCGTCTCTTCGGCACTTCCTTCGTCGGTGCTTCTAGTGATTTCCTTCGGTTTTTATTTTGTGTTTTGTTTCGCCTTTAACTGCCGGCAGAGAATGTGTGTATTCACTTACATTTCCACCACTGGCCCCCCACGCCTACCCACTCACTTTCTGACAGCAGCAAAACCGGAAAAAGGGTTCTCCCCATCAGTATCTTATTACGTATCTACTCCCAAACGGATACATGAGCACAATATGTATGTATGTAGGTATGCGGCAGATACAGTCCATACAGGAGCGTGCTATTAACCGAGGCACGCTGTGTCGGGATGTGCATGTGCGTGTGCTGTGCGCTCGCTCATATGAAACTCAAGACATGATGATGAATAGATACCGAAGGAGAAATTGATGACTGAATGGATATCGAATTGACAAGCTGATGGATGCGATTGATATTGGAACGAGCACTGACGACTAGGCACACACAGGCGCACACTGGCCATATATGTACAATCGGTGTCTAATGGCTTTGGGCACGACGAATCGTACACAATGTACGGTGGCAGAGAGGAAGTATGGAATTAGATTGGATTTTTAATGATTTTAATGTTTAACTGTAATTTGCATGCGCATTCAGCATTCAGCTTACTTCGTAATTGCTCTACGGCTCATTAATCTTCCGCCCAAATGCCTCAAAAATGCGCATGTGTGTGTTGAATGGCTCCAAGGTTGCAAAGTCATTGACTTTAATGCGTCGTCTTTAATGGACCTATTGAAAAGATCGTTTATGGGCCAACTTCGACTTCACCAATTCATTTCAATTTTCTACATGATGACACAACTTTCACAACCCTTATACCAATTGGGAGTTCTAGAGATTTCCGTAACAAATTCCAGCCAGATGGCTGTAATAAGCACTGCTTCTGGAAGCATTAATTGCATCTGGCAATGTTATAGCTTGTGTGAAAGCCGACATCTTGAGCTTCATTTTTTATTAACACGTTGTTTTAATCCTAATTTTCCGTTAAAAGCTTTAAAAATGAGTGAACATTCAAAAGATTATCGTTTTTTTTTTTTTTTTTTTTTTGCTTTTTTGTTATAGAAAAGGCAGGAAGCGCCGCGGAAACACATACCACGTATGTGTTGTACGTGCTATGTATCTTTTAACCATCGGCGCAGCATAACGTTGTCTTGTTGTAAACTTATGTAGTTACAAATAACTTCTCTCTGTAGGGCCCTTTCTGAAGAGAACCAAATAGAAGTTGAGCCTTCCATGCATTCAACAATAACAATGGCACTACTGCCCACCAAGGCATAGCGTCTTAGGCAACTGCCGAACTTTAAAGAACATCAGTTCACATTATTATTTGGCTAAAAGACACCTTCAAAACGAGTTTTCCTTAAGGTAAGAGTTGAAGAGTGATGTTTATACTTAAAGTAGAAAGTCATCAATCTGATAGAACTGAATTGAAATCATTAATCGTGTGAGGGAATACAGAATCCGAAAAAGCAGTCATTAAAGGCAGCCAACAAGAATATGTCCTCTCATCACTCCACTCGAACATTGCGTTCAATGAACTGCTCCTTCGCATAGATGATGCCGGTTAAGTTCCTGCATGTGCAAGCCATGTAGAAAGTGTATCTCTCATGAAAGCATTCATGCGTGTCATTCTTAAAATTCCCCCATGACCAAGTGCTGCAATATTCATAATGTGGGCGTTTGCGCAATTTGATAGCTAAGGAAATTGAATTCATGAAGTTCTTGTTAGGAACGCCACCACGCATTTTTTAACCTTTTGATGACATACGCTAGTACCAAACCAAATTTTAGGAACTTACTTAACTATACTTAATAGATCAACGATTAAAACATTAAGTTGTGTTATTCCTGGATACATACTAACGACTTACGCCTTCCTAACAATTTATCTCGTCCATGCAGTGACGAGGACAAAAAAGAAACTGTTGCTTTTCAATGAATGAACTGTGCGACACCTTGCGAATTGAACAAACAATATAAACAAACAAAATAATAAAAATGGATGTGAAGTAGTCGGTGAGTGCTTTGACCAAATCGTCGAAGTTCTCAAGTTCGATTCCTGGACTCTTCATCTTGCATTACACACGACACCACTGAAATTTCACCATTCGTTGTCGGCAAAAACAATAAAAATAAAATACAAATCACGAGAGAAAAATAGAACGTGCAACAAAAATAGTGCTAAAGGGTGGTCCAACTAGATGACATGAAAATTCTTCTTCTTTTTCTAGTGGAGCTACAGTCCGGAGTGGACCTGGGCCTCAACCAACATGCCTGCCAGCACGATCTTTCGCCAGCCGCCGCCAGTTGCGCACTCCATTTAGTTAAGGTCCTTCTCCACTTGTGTGCACCACCTTAGCCTAGGCCACCCTCTGTGCGTTGTCCCAATGGCTCAGATTCGAAGACTTTTCGGACCGGAACAGTGGTGTCCATACGCTCTACATGGCCTAGCCATTTTAAACGTTGTATCCGAAGACGCTTGACTAGGCGCTTGTCGCTGTACAGCCCATAGAGTTCGTCGTTAAATCTTCTCCTCCAGATGCAATCAACGCAAACAGAACCAAAAATCGCACGCAGAACTTTTCTCTCGAAAAAACTGAGGGATTCCTCATCCGCTTTTAGTAACGTCTAGGTTTCCACGCCATAGAGTAGGACTGGGATGACCGAGGTGTTATATAAAGCAAGCATAGTCCTTCGAGAGAGGACTTTATTACTCAATTGCTTCTTGAGCCCAAGGAAACAGCGATTGGCAAAAGTGATTCTTCGTTTGATTTCGGTACTGGTGTTTTTGTCCCTGTTTACCGCGGAGCCGAGATAGACGAAGTTCTTGACTACCCATGGGCATGGATCTGTGCATACGATTCAAAGTCGTTAATCGCGCTTAACATGGCAAACTGCCAACACTATCCGCGTCCCTGCGCAGGTCAAGTTGACATACAGCCTCCTGTGGCGCCCCCTGGATAGCCATCACAACATCCGTTGTGTGGTGAACCTATGTATGCAGCGAACCCCTCTGCCTGAGGGTTAAACGATAGGTCTGGCCTACCAGTCTGTAGGTTGTGCGTGAGGTTAACTCCCTCACCACACAAAAACAAACCCAGTTCAGAGACAACAACATGCTTCGGATATGGACATGATAATTATTGTAAATAAAACGGCCTTCAGAGAATTATTTTCGTTAATGTTTATTATGACAGAGGGATCTATGAACATTTCGAGTCAAGCGCAATTTTGGACAGATGCTACCAATGGCTTCGGTTATATACCTCTATTGAATTTCTCGCACAAGAGATTCATTGTTTTGTTGGCTGTGCGGCAAGTGGCATAATCCTGTTAAAGGCACATATTGTCAACGGCTGTAATCACGTAACTTTTCAAACAACTATCGTGGGAACGATCCACTTAAACGATATCGTCGATAATATGCATCGCGTTACCCAACCACTATTGTCTCGTCTATCGTCTATTTTATACACAGTTTGAGCACTATTGAACTCAACTTTTATCCTGTCATAATTGTTACCTGTACAGAAAAATTAACTATTTACCTATTTAGAAAATGTTTTTATTAATAAAGTATTAAAATATAAGCAACAGTTTTTTCTCGTCTCTTATCCTGTCTGCATTTTTCCTTCATCCGACTGTTTGATATACTGGGGTAATCATCACTAGTTCCTTCACCATAATTTCCAATGTTTTCAGCTTCAACAATGTTATTGGTTATATTGTGATGAATGCAAATATTGTGCAATGCAGCACACACCTATAGTGGGTGGCGGGCGGTGAACCATCAAAAAGAAACAACTTACTTCGACAAGCGGTAGGCTAAGACTATCCGTTTATTTCGCTCGTTCTCATATTTTTAATATGAACATACATATATATTACAACGTAAATTACATGATCATACGATCTCTTGTTTGAGTGCAGGTGATTGGATTACATTCTTGCATAATAAAAGGGTGTGTTCCAAGACAAACATATTTTTTCATTTAAAAGCCTACACACCTTGGCAAAAATAGCAATTTTGTTGGGGTCGTTACTGCTCTTTCTTTTTTCCATTAGAATTATATAATACCTTATATATATGTAATACCTTTATATTACCTCCGGGTATTAACAATTGTCTATAAAACCATTCCTTAGTTTCTTCTCACTTGCCACTTCCCATTTAATCCATAATGGACATACTTTTTTCTCCAGAATGGTTGTTGTTAGAGCTACTATACTTGAAGGTGAGCTTTGGGCTACAGAAACACCGAAATCATTTTCTGTCACCCACTGGCAGCAACCTCCGCCAAGAACTTCCATCGTAGCAGCAAGCCTTAACGCCGGTGGAATATAAGTGGACCCAGAACCAACTTCTAAATTTATTGTATCCAAAACTAAAAAAAATGTCTCTTTGGATAGTCGGAACCGTTGAATGAAACTGAAATTAGCAAAGATTTATGAAAACACCATTTGTATTTAAATTACATTAATACCTGATAAGACTTCCTTCTTGTTCAAAGGATCTGATGCATCCCTAATTGTTCTACGCTTTCTTATGTTTTTTTTTTTTCATCACTTTCATAACAATAGCAAAGCACTGTTTCTAAACATTTTGTAACTAACAAATTTTCACCAATTGTACGAGGGCTGTCTGATAAATAACGTGAAGCTAGCAGCACAAGTGAAAAAAACGTTTCTACTTCGAATTATGCATATTATAATAGCTACTCGCCAAAATTTCAGAAATTTATCTTGCACCATTTTCTGTTGACAGTCGTTTTTGTGAGTGTATTTCGGTGACACGCCTTCACAAATCAAAGATGAGTTGGAGTCTGTGTATGGTGACTCTGCACCATCGTTTACCACCGTAAAATTTTGGTCAGCTGAATTTAAACGTGGTCGCAGGAGCTTGGAAGATGATGAACGTCCTGGGCGTCCAAAAACTGTAACCACTAACGATAACTAATCGCTAAAATTCATCAATTGGTACTAGACGACCGCCGGATTAAAGTTAGAGAAATAGCTGAGATTATGAAGATGTCAAAAGAACGTGTTTGCCATATATTAAACCAAGATTTGGGCATGAGAAAGCTGTCCGCGCGTTGGGTGCCGCGTTTGCTTACGCTAGACCACAAACGTGCGCGCATGAACATTTCCAGCGCTCTGTTGGCTCAGTTTAGAGGCAATAAGACCGAGTTTTGGCGCCGATTGATAACTGTAGACGAAACTTGGATTCATCATTATACGCCCGAAACAAAAATCCAATCTAAATAGTGGATTGAAAAGGGGGAACCGGCCCAAAAAAAACCTAAAGCTGTGTATTCGGCTGGGAAAGTGATGGCGAGTGTTTTTTGGGACAGCCATGGAATTATTTTTATAGACTATCTTGAAAAAGGAAAATCTATAACAGGAGAATACTACGCATCATTATTGGACAAGCTAAAGGAAGAAATTTCGAAAAATCGGCCACATTTGCAAAAAATGAAAGTCTTGTTCCACCAAGACAACGCACCATCTCACACCTCAACAGTCGCCATGGCGAAAATCCACGAATTGCGGTTCGAACTGCTTGACCATCCACCTTATTCACCGGATCTAGCACCAAGCGACTTTTTTTTGTTTCCTCAACTTAAAACTGCGCTCGGCGGCCAGAGATTTTCGTCAAATGAGGAGGCAATCTCTTTCGTGAACTCGTATTTTGCAGACAAAGATGCCAAGTACTATTTGGAAGGGTTGCAGAGATGGGAGCATCGCTGGGAGAAGTGTGTGGAGTTACAAGGAGACTATGTAGAAAAATAAATAAAAAAAATTTGAAAAAGTCGAGTGCATCATTGTTAGGTCGGTTATTTATCAGACAGCCCTTGTACACCAGCGGAATATAAAACGAGCCTGAAATAGCTGTCGCCAAAGACCGATAGTCAGGACGATAACGATTGATCGTTTACAGGGTACATGAAGTAACCAATATGATATTTTTTGTCGATATCGTTGTTTTTTTGCTTGCGTGATGCAATACTCTCGTTTCAACGATATCGACGCACGATAGTCGTCATCCGTGATTAGACCCCAGGCCCATATCCTCAATTTACTTCATCATGAAGTCGCCAGCCCGTGCACCTTACCAAATAGCCACTCCTTGTGGATGCATCGGCTTTTTAACAATCACTCGTGGACTCTCATTTGCCCAATTGCTGCAATTCTCCTTGTTAACTAGGTGAAAGAGTGTCTCGTCGCTTAAGATGAATTCTTTGTAAAGTCACCATTCACTGCTGTTAGATCAACCAACCATTTGGGATATTGACGACGCCTGAAATGGCCAATAGGCTTCAGCTTTTGATTCCGGTTTGAACCTTGTAAGCGTTTAAATTCAAATCTATATTCAAAATGATGTTTTTGAGGTGTTCATTTGTTGGGCACGGCGACGCGTCGATTTTAACGGACTGCAGACCGAACTGCGTGAGCATACATATTTTCTACAGACTCTGTTTTCTGAAATTTGATCTCAATTCTACCGATTGTGGGCACATATGTTGGATTATGATGACAAACAAAAAGAAAAATCACGAAGTGCACGAAGTGCATTTTGATTTGAACTCCCATTTTTGTAAATGACTTCAACAGACTTAACTCATTTGTGTACTTCTCCATGGTTGCATTTGTCAAACACGTAACAAAAAATGTCAAAATAAGTTGAGCGCTAACATCGCGCATGATAGTCGGACCACGGCTTATAAGATAGGCCTTGTTCCCTTTTTTTTATTTATTTCAAATTCATTAACATCTCTGTACATTAAGTTACAACTAACTTTAAGATTGCACAGGCTACGAATACACAATTCTTCAAGAACATATTGTATTTAAAATTTAAGTTATATAACAAATATTTAGAGGATACTAGAGGATACAAAAAAAGGAGAAAGAAATAGATAAAAGATGTAGAGAATAGATAGAAGTAGTAGAAAAGATGTAAAATTAATTTAAAGAAACCATGATCATGCTAGGTACTGCGGCTATAATAATCGATTAACTCATGCTTGAAGCGATTCTCACTGTTTAGGTTTTTAATTCTAGGGGGAAGTTCGTTTTAAAGGTGAATTGCATGAATAAATAGCTGACGACTGGTGACCAAGTATTTATGCCTCGGGGCAATTAGATTATACGTTCTTTGGGATCTTACAAATTTCAATTTTGAGTACAAATATTCTGGGGTTTTAGTTTTTATTATCTTAAACAAAGCAAGAAGAGTGCGAGCCTTGAAAGGCACATTAAGTGAGCAAGCAATGATTTGTTTCACATAAGAGAAGACGTGATCGTACCGTCGTAGGTTGAACACATATCTTGTACAATTGTTAAACGCAACATTTAATTTTCGGTTTGACTCATAGTCCACATTTGAAAAGAGTTCACATCCATACCCATCCACAATGGGTAAAACGAACGCTTTAATTAATTTCAATTTAACTGTTATTGGTAGATACTGTTTAGTCGGGCTTAAGCCTCGAAGGATGCCATATATCTTAGACAAGATATGGTTAATATCGGTGTCCCAGTCTAGAGATTCATTAAACCAGACGCCCAGATTTTTAAACTTTTGTACGGAGCCAATGATAATGTTGTTAAGTAATATACGAGACGCTGAAGGAACTGAGTTTGCTCTATTAAAGTACATAGCTTTAGTCTTTGATGGGCTTAAGTTGAGATAGTTTAGTTGAGACCAGTCATAAATAGATTTAATATAACGATTCAGTTCATCAATAGCTGATAATTCGTCAGATTTACAGAAACATTCTTGGAGCTGTATATCATCTGCATAGATATGGTACTCACACTTTTTAATATACTTTGTTATGTCATTTATAAAAAGTATGAATAAGAGGGGGCCTAGTACAGAGCCCTGTGGTACTCCGGATACAACATTTAACTTAGACGACACTTAACCTTCGTAGTATACAGATAGAGTGCGATTATAGAGATTAGATGTCATTAGCTTGCAAATGGAATTTTCAAAACCAAATTATTTACCTAGTTTATATATTAGTATTTTATGGTTTATGGAGTCAAAAGCCTTTGAGAAGTCCAGAAACACAGCGAATGACATTAAACCTTTATCGAAACCATCACGTATTCCGTCACTAATCTTAAGTAAGGCGGTAATAGAATTATGTTTTTTCCTGAAACCTGACTGCAAGTACGTTAGAACACCGGGTAGTGGGGCCACCAAAAGAAGTTGACGTCTACTGCAGTAGGTGCTTCTGCGAAGAGGAATCTTTACGATTATTCCGCACTCACATCACAAATATAACCAACGAGTTGAATGTGAATGAAGTGCTCATACTTAAGATGCGCTGTATGTTAAACAAGTCGAAATTTTGCTACTTTCTGGAACAATAGGTTATGACCACTAAGATAGAAATGCATCTCGTCAAGTTACTTTAATTTCCGCTTCAACTGTTGATTCAACTGGACCTTATAGTCGAATAATCGAAGATGTGATGAATTCTCCTCTACTTTGAGCTTTCGGGATTGATGGTGATTTGATGTTTGTGGATTGAGTGTCATAGTCTAAGCCACAGCAACCAAATTCTCATCTGTGTGCAGTGAACAACAACGGGAACCACGAGTGTTATCCACTGTTATCCATAGGTATACACCAGTGGCACAAACTTTTTACACAATTTTGGGTTTAATATTCAGCAAGATAACTTGTTGACTCACATGCAGATTCCCAAACTGAACACCTCATATTTGTCACGGCATTATCTATTTCGAGTTGCTGACAACAGTCAAAGAGCACTAATTGTCTATGAGCAGCTTCTCAAATATCGCCGTACGGAGTCAACAAAAAACTGTCCCCTTTACTCGTGACAGAACAATAGTACGCACAACACAAGTAGTTGCTAAAGAAGCTAGGCCCTAATCCCTTATGGCCTGTATTTCCACTTGATTATTAATATCTTGTCAAAGAATGCACTGGGCTACACAGAATTCAGTTTGAAAATAAGATTCAAAAATGATTCGCCTTGGTGCTATAATTCGGGATAAAGCTTAATCTAAAACATTAAACCTGAAGAAGTTAACACGATCTTTTGCCAGCTGTATGAATTAAAAATTATGTTTACTGTTTTATCAAACCGATTCAGACTTGAAGGAGGTGTAGCCTTGGTAGTTAAACCATTGTAACACTATATAGGCTACAGAGGTTTCTTTAAACATCTTTCTCAGATACTCAGTGCTTTGCGATGCCTAGTGTGACTTTCGAGACCTTCAATGTCAAAAAAGGTTTTAGACAAGGCGACGGCAAAACGAAGTACATGCTGTTATCAAGGAAGATGCACAACATTGACGTCCCGGACAGAGCGTCACACTAGGCAGTAGAAATTTCAAGGTAGTCAAGGACTTCGTCTACCTCAGCTCCGCGGTAAATAGGGACAGTAACATCAGTACCGAAATCCAACCCAGAATCACTCTTGTCAATCGCTGTTTCTTTGGGTTCAAGAGCCAATTAGTAATAAAGCCCTCTCTCGAAGCAGTTCTTCTCTATGGCACGGAAACTTGGACATTACTAAAAGCGGATGAGGAAGCCCTTAGTCTTTTCGAGAGAAAAGTCTTGCGTGCGGTTTTTGGTCCTGTTTGCGTTGATGGCATCTGGAGAAGAAGATTCAACGACGAACTCTATGGCTAGGCGTGTGGACACCACTGCTCCGGCCCGAAAAGTCTTCGAATCCGAGCCATTGGGACAACTCAATAGAGGACGAGCTAGTCTAAGGTGACGCACACAAGTGGAAGAAGGAACTCAACCTACTTGGAGTTCGCAACTGGCGGCAGCTGGCGAAAGATCGTGCTGGCTGTATAGGCATGTTGGTTGAGGCTCAGGTCCACCCCGGACTGTAGCGCCACAAAAAGAAGAAGAAGAAGAAGTGTGATTTTCATGCTTTCGCTGTTATGCATTCTTCTGTGATGGCGTCATACATTTTTTGGCGTTGATTACTGCATTTCCGCTTTGCCAGCAAGCTCCTCCTTGATCAGTTCGCAGCACTCGTTTCATTCACGTCAACGTCACCCTTGTATGCCAGCAACTATAAAGACTTTCGGAAGATAGAGGAGCTCTTCTTGACGTATAGAACCTTAAAAGTTTTCCACGGCCTTCTGAAATGTGAAGTTGGAAAAGAAATATGACTCGCTGAGTTCAAAACCGGCCTTGACGGAGCACCGTATATTTCTGGGACTGTATAACTCGTCCTTGTGCACTTTATGACAGCGTCCTTAAGATTGAAAAATACTCGGCATTTATTAGAATGTTGAAAGATGAGAAAATTACCTAACAAAGAACAACGAAACCATTTGTAATTTCCATTGAGTCATGGGAGATCAATCGACAGAGTTATCCCAATTCATGGGAAGAACCATTCCCGTGTCTGTACGTCGAGCCATTAGGGGATTTCTGTTAGTCAACCACATGACTCAAGTGGGAAACCCACTGGCTTCGGACGCAATTCATGATGTTTTATTCTTTCTAGAGGCACAGATGATCATTTCATCAATTTCGTTTTAATTAGTTATATTTGGGAGACGGCTGATAATGAAATTGCGGTGGTTCCACGGTCTGTCACAGAAAAGAAAACTGTTTACGCAATTCATCCTCCAAGCAGAAGCGGCGAATTGCAAAAAAACCCCTCAAACATCGCCAATCTTGACCGACCCGAGTCATCTGACAGTAATTACTCCCGATTCTCGTTACTTCCTACGCTTGCCGAGAGGCAATGCTCACATAATCGCAAAATAAATTACAATAACCTCCATCGCTGCGCTCGCAAAAATGGGATGAATTATTGGCCATTGACCCGGCGGACACGTGTGCGCCATTAAGCTATTACCTAACCTATCTTTTGGGCTGCCCAACAATAGAAAAGAAAGTTTCCTCGGTCGTGGCAGGCAAGAATTACCTCATTCCATCGGTCATTTCATTTCTCACCATCGCTTTCGGGCCGAGAATCGCCGAGAACGATCCGCTAGAGGTATGCTTTTGTGCCTTCTACGCGCAGACCTTCGCAGATAACAATATTTTTTATTTGAATTTTTTTCCTGTCCAAAATTTCATTACCCCCAGGAGGACAGGAAGGGGGTGTTGACCGTATTCACCACACCTAGAGCGGTTGTATCCTTGTCAATTTTAATTCGCGATGTCGGAGGGGAGGAGGGGTAGAGGGGCGACTTTCGTCATTGTGCACCGTAAGCACCTGTCTAATGGCTTTCCATTTCCCATCCTCTGACGTATGTCTTCACTAGGAGTGCTTTTGGCTGATGTCGGCCTGCTTCCTTTTTGTTTTGCGGTGGCGGTGGGAGGATATTGAATTCGAAAGGTGCCCACAACGAAATCAGTCGGTAAGAATGAGCTTTCATGGCAGATTTTCAGATGACATTGACTCTTCGTCCTTGTCGGGGTCAAAAGCTCTTCTCTGGCACTTTGGCGGTTCTCTGCTGTTGCTGTGTTCCAAGGAATTATGTAATGTTTGTTATGCCTCTGACAGGAACGACATGGATTCGTTTTGTACATGCGAGACGCGCGTATTTCATTTGTGGAGCAGTGTGCCTTCATGGGCGTGGGTATCTGTATGGGACAGTCTGCCGGAATCCTTGTAAAAGGGCCGGCATAAAAATATTAAATTCCTCCGGTGGCGCAGGATCGGAGGAGGACGGTGAAGGAAGCCTGAAAGGTTATTTAACTTTTTTTATGATTTTTGTTTGCGGGTCTCTTAGCTGAAATAACCGAGAGTACATTTTTTCTCTGTCTCTGAATGCGAGTTTACGGTTTACTACGAACGAGGTGATTACTTTGACCTTTGTGCGAAGGTTATTTAGGGAATTAGGAGAGGCGGAATGGAATTTATGTGTACCTACTGCGTTTTATACTTTTATTCGTTCTGCTTGCTGGCACTTGAATGAAAGATGCTTGCGTGCCTTGGACATATATATCACGTCCAAATGTATGTACGTGGAGCTAATTGTGTGCAAATGAAGCGGAAGTTTTGTGAATTAGTGCGAATAATTCTATAGTCCATGCACGTACACTATGACAATCGCATACAGTTCTGAAATGGGGGTACGGAACTGTACAGATGTCAAATATGATTTGAAACTTTTGTACATCCGAACTGCACTTAAGTTTGAACCAATTTAAACTTTGCTCCCAAGTTTCCAACAGTATGCGAGAGCCAGACCTGAATGCATACTTTCAAATTTTCGAAGCAAGAGAATTGAGTGTGCATCCGCGTGTCGATGAATATGCATTTTGGTGTGCTATAAGACACGTAGCGCCTTTGTATAGAAACCTTACATAAATTGTGCACATACATTAAATTCAGACCAAAGTAAATTTGTATAGATGACTTGTAGTGACTGCCGTAATGTCGTTATCAACATATTTTTTCGTATCAAAAATATCCCATAAGGGATATTTCTTTCACCGAGACGTCTTCGGCAATTCTTTGGAATTCTTTTAAAGACGCTCGGAAACCTGAACACCGAACAAAGAGTATGATCATTCACTTTGAATGAATTAACGAAGTCATATGAGAACTAAGAAGCCACCATGTTCCATAAGAAGCTAACATGTCCCATATAATCTATTTATACTCAGCTTAGGGCGAATACTCGAAATGTTGGGATTTTGTTTTTGGGCTACTTTGTTTTTGGAACTCCTGTAACTAACCAAGATCGTAAGGGGTGTAGTTAATACGTGTAAGAGTACACAAGTGCAAAAATCCTCAAGAGCGCAAAATTTTGACCATTTTATGAGTGCAAGTTTTTTTAAATCCCGAAATACAAAGTCCCCAAGTCCAAGATCTCTAAACACGTTCGCTGTGAGATCGTTTGGATTAAAATAAAGATGAATGTTCTAAATTTTCATACAAATTTACTTTATTCGAGAGGTAATCTTCTGCCATTATAATTTAAATATTGGAGTTACAAATCAATGCGGTCCGTTTTCACAATGACGCCACCTGAAAGTTGTGGCTAATCTTGGAACATTCTTCAGCAAAATTACAATAAGTGTGAATAAACGTCTGTTTTAGACAACAACATTGATTTTTGCCTCTTGTCCTTTCCTACTGTCCGAACTGTCTTAAATGAACGGCGTTAGCCGGAAGCTTTGATTTTGTTTTTTAATTGAAAGAAAAGTGCAGCTGCAACTGAAGAGAGTGGCTTCGACGCTTCAAGGCGATGACTTTAGCGTCGAAAACAAAGAGCGTCTAACTCAAAAAGTTTGAAGATGTGAATTTGGAGGCTTTACCGGATTAAGATCCGTGCCAAACGAAATCTGAACTCCCAGAATTGTTGGGAATATCTGAGCACACATATTCCGTTCGGTCAAAGAAATTTGGATTTATTCAAATGGAAAGAAATAGGGTGCCATACGAGTTGAAACCGAGAGTAGTCGAAAGGTGATTCTTCACGTCGAAAAAATCTCGAGGAATTCCTGCAGCGGATCGTGACTGGGGAAAAAACGTGGATATACTACGTACGATAACCCAAGAAGAAAAAAATATATGCAAATCCTGATGAACTCGTTCCATTACCATCTTCATCGACGCCAAAGAAAAACATCATCTAATTTTGTTCAATTACGCTTTTGATTTCCTTCAAAATATTAAAAATAAAGATTAAGTTGTAGCGCCGCCTGCACTAACTTTAGAAGATGAATATAGAAGAAGACTGGAAACGTTGTCAAAAAGCCATCAAAGAAGCTGCCACTGATGTTCTGGGTTTCATGTAACCACCCAGAAGGAACCCAGTGTGTGAATCTCAGGGTCGTTTGTCCAGTCCCTAAGAAAGCAGATCCCTTTTACTAACTATCGAGGGATTAGTCTCCTTAACATTGCGTACAAGATCCTCTCATTCCCGTATTGTGTGAACGCCTGAAACCGTACGTCAACAGCCTGATAGGTCCTTATCAGTGTTGTTTGAGGCCAAGTTCACCGTCGACCAAATCTTCACACTACAGCAGATCCAGGAAAGACCCAAGAATTGCAAATCGACACTCACCACCTATTCGTCGATTTTAAGACCGCATATGACAGTGTGCATAGAGACGAGCTATACAGTGCCATGTCTAGTTTTGGCATTCCTACCTAACTCGTCTGATTGTGGAGGGTGACGATGGAGAATTCTCGCTGCTCCATCAATGTCGGGAACGTACTGACCGAGACCTTCAATATCAAAAAAGGTTTTTGGACAAGGCGACGCGCTGTCATGTGATATCTTTAACATCATCATTGAGAAAATCATGTGTAACTCACAAGTCAACATCAGAGGCACGATCTTCAACATATCAGTTCAATTGCTAGACATTAATGTGATTGGACGAACACAGCTAGCTGTCAATAAGGCGTTTGTTGGCATTAAAGCGAAAGCGGCTAAAATGGGTTTGGTAATAAATGAGGGTAAAACGAAGTACATGCTGTCATCAAGGAAGGGCAAGGTACAACATTGACGTCTCGGAGAGAGCGTCACAGTAGGCACCAGAGACTTCGATGTAGTCAAGGACTTCGTCTGTTTCTCTGGGCTCAAGAGGCAATTAAGTAATAAAGCCCTCTCTCGAAGAACTAAGCTTGCTTTATGTAACAGCCAGATCATCCCAGTCCTTTTCTATGGCGCGGAAACCTGGACGTTACTAAAAGCGGATGAGGAAGCCCTTAGTCTTTTCGAGAGAAAAGTCTTGCGTGCGATTTTTGATCCTGTTTGCGGCCCGAAAAGTCTTCGAATCTGAGCCATTGGGACAACGCAACAGAGGATGGCCTAGGCTAAAGTGGCTCACAAAAGTGGAGAGAGCGCAGCCGTTAAATATATTTATATATATTTATATATTGTCATTAGGCGTGAAAACAGTAACATTCAAATGGCCTGTTCGGAAACTTTAGAAACACGTGATTCTTTTGAGGTCATTTTTAGCTACTTTTTTGCACATTTCTGGCGATATCTCGGGTATAACTTGAGTAATATTGGCTTTTAATACGTCTAGAGCTTCGAAATGATGGTCTTTCCGTAGCTCTACAGAAAAAAATCTAACGGTGTCAAATCGAGTGTCTAAACGACGTCGCTAAAATGTGCAATTACGCGTTCAGAAAACTTATTAAGCCGGCCATAATTGGTCGTGTTGTCTACCTTGTTGTCCCGTCTTGTTAGAGTCACAATCTTCAGTGGCCGATCAAAATAATAAATATTATCGTTCGACTTCGAAATTACTTTAACCTTCGACCCATTCCGTTTCGACGATATACGGATCAATGGCAACGGCCAATGCAAGGTGCGGTAAAATCCAACGAGTGAACGCCGGAAAATCGTTAAATTCGGAACAACAGCAACAGTTGCACTTGTAGCAGCAATCAGCATCATCACAATGATGACTTCGCAAGGACGACCATGTATTTTTTTTTTTATTGTTCCTTTTTTCTGATTTCTTATACCTAGATATTAAAATACTTAAACTAGCTATAAATTTCGATGTGATTATAAAAACTACCTTACTGTCCCTATGCGGGCTCTCTAAGATAATCTTAATATTTTATTTTCGTGCCTTTCAGCGTATTTTTTTACTTTATTATTAAGCAATGTACTACTTATAAAAGTTACTAAAACTAAGAAAATTGTTAAAAATAAAAAACTTAGTTATTTAATTAATTATTTAAAAAAAAAAACCAAGTATATCTTAAACTACAACTAATCTAACTATCCTAACACTAACATTAACTTAACCTTTTTCTTTTTTTTTTTTTAATGTTTTTTTTATTTTTTTAAGTTTTTTTTTTATAACAAACTAGCTTATTCTAACTTAATCTAAGTGTAAATTGGCCGTAGGGGACCAACAACTTTAGCATCATGAGCTGACGACAGCTGGGGCTTGATGGGGGCAAGGACGACCATAACCATCGCATAATGCACTAAAGGTGGATACTTTAAAATCACCTCTATCGACTGATGACAAATCGATCTATGACGTGGCAGGCTAAAAGACTGGCGGCAGGAAAAAGTCGAGCCTCTAGCCTTTTTCCATATCAAGGGTATTAAGAAGTCTAAGAACAAACAAAAAACACTAATTTACTTATTAGACCGAAGCAGAGAAGGGTCCGAACCTGATCTCTGATAATCCTTAAGATATTGCAAAAGGACCGATTTTCAGTAGAGGAGAATTCAATAGAAAACATAAGAGGAGGAAAAAGAATAGTAGTGACCTGTTTTTCTAATTTTTTATAACATATTAGGGTGAGCAGTGTCTTTGCAAATACGGTCTTACTGCAAACTGACATAATGACGTAACGTTGTCACCACTCGAAATTACCAAATCACCCTTTCCATACACCAAAGACTCAGATATTTGTCACGTCAGTTCATTTTTGCTGTCAACTATCTAGCAAGATTCAAATTTAAAAGTCTGCATGAAAAATAAATGAATTTGGTTTCAGCCCACAAGGGACCAAGCATAGCTTCTTCAGCAACTACTCGTGTTGTGTGTGCTATTATTCTATCTCAAGTAGAGGGGAACAAAACAAAATGTTAATATTCTCGCTTAAAGAAATTTACAAAAAGTGTTTTTTTGACTATGCCCGTAAATCGTCTGAACGTCGGTCTTGTCTGTAGACGCCGTCAATTTATTCAATTAAATCAGACGTCAAAACGGGATACATTAATATATTCACTCGGAACCAAGCTACCAGACACATAAAACACTGTTTACCAGATGACAGCCGTTGCAGAAATAGAAAACCGAAGATAGAGGAACGGCCCCAAAACTCATGGCAATAGAAAACAAAAATTAATTGAATTCATTTAAGTTTAATTACAGAACGAAATGCTGTCAGCACGACACAAAACTGGCCGACCACTAACAACAGCTATCAGTACTTAGCTCCCCCTAAAGTCGAAGCTCGCCGCTTCCACAGCACAGCAGCGGGCGGCAAACATCAATTTAGGAATTCGTTTAGGGAAGTTGACTAAAGTACACTTACGGATACAAATATCCGCAGAGCGCAGTGCGATATGTATCTACATGCGGTATAGGTACTCATACTTTTTATTCCGTTCGCTGGAGGAAGTTCTCGTCGTTTTTGATAGCCAAACGGACAGCCAAACCGACGACAAACCAACGTAGATTGTAATTTTCTGTCCGCGCTAATTGATTTCAATTAACTTGATGCGGAATATTCCTCTTTTTTTCACGTTTTCTTTTTTTCGTGACATTGGCCATAATGCTGAGTGATTGACGTGAAAGTGGTAAGCTCTACCCTCTGTGCCGGCACACACGAAATGAGTTCTGTGTCGTGCTAGCTGCGGGGAACGTGAATTACATTGTCGGTCGTTGTGGGGGCGTGGGGGATGGCAAAGTTTTCATTTAACAGCGCGCGTTGCGCCTGGGAACGAAGCAATTAAAGGTACCTCGCCGACGTTGTTCACGCAAATGAAAAATTTGTTAAAATGAAACAAAATAAAGAATTAAATCCGACTCGTCACGAATTTAAGATGATAAGGACAGCAGTATAATCATGTCGTCAATCAGCAGGATTGGCGTCGCAGTTAGTGAGCTGTAGAGTGACACCATACGCAGTGGAGGATGAACATACTGCGGCATAAGCAAGAGTGTTTTTTTGCAGCCACGTGCAAGCTGCAATTATTGCATGTTTGTTTCGTGTTTGTTTCAATTTGCGAAACATTGTAACTTATTGCGTAGTTACAGATGATCGATGTGCAGTGAACTTAGGTTCTGATACTTCTGTTTTGGTGTACTGATAAACGTTTTAAATACTTATTACTTTCGTAACATCTGCAGACAGAATTTATACAAATTTCCTTCAGAGACGTCAAAGACCGTTTTGTTGACATTGAAACACAAGCGGCTAAGGGCTGCCAGTGGATGAGCGTAACGCTGTCACCATCGATGTTTTCGACAAAGCTACACAATGGAAAGATGTTGGATTCGGGCTTAGGTGATAACCTGCCGTAGACTTATATCACGGGGACAATTTTCCCAAAAGTCTAAAGTAATGCACGACTAGACGCATTTGTTACCCAAGTTCATGTTCGAGAGGCAGTCACTCCACATTGGCTCGGAGAGAGGCCTGGCCAACACATCGTCCATTCTACATTTACACTTAGCCATGAAAGTCTCTCTCGTCTTGTCTGGTGTAAGTAGTTTGTGTCTAACCACTCAGCACGGTATACCTACCTTAGCTCTGCCCGCGTTATTGGTTATAAAACTGCAATATGCAAAACCATAAAACTAGGATAAGGCGGCCTATAAGATAATCAGGCTTGAGGAAGTTCTGACTTTCGTGGCACCAGAATATAGCATCTTGGGGGGCTGTCACTATTAATCAGATTCCCTTAACACCTGGGTCTGGTAGCCGTCATGACACCGAATTGTCTTTGGGTCCACCAGTGAGGCCTTTGACACTAATTATAGTGTTACGTAGATTGTAGATTTGGAATTCGGATTTAGAATGGAATTGGAAATTTGAGTGCTCTACAGGACTTTGGGATTGATAGTCTACTATTCTGTACTGTACACTGTAGCAGCTGCTTTTTGGTAAACAGTTGTAAGTAAATACATTCCTCTGTGGATGCCAAGGGCGTGTCTTGTCATCTCTTCTTTAAAAAGGGTGATTTTTTAGCTATTATCTTTTCGGCAACACTGGTTTAAACAGCTGACGCACGTTTCGTGTTTTGTGTCACTGTCAAACATCTTCAGTTTGGTCTATAATTTAACCATGAATCGTCTTACAAACGAACAATGCTATTGCAAATTTTTGACTTGTATTATCAAAATGCGTGCTCTGTTTATCGCGCGCATCATTGTGTTCAGCGACGAAGCTCATTTTTGGCTCAATGGGTACGTAAATAAGCGGAATTGTCGATTTTGGAGTGAGTATCAGCCAGAAGCATTGCAAGAGCTACCAATGCATCCAGAAAAAGTGACAGTTTGGTGCCGTTTATGGGCTGGTGGCATCATTGGACCGTGCTTCTTCAAAGATGATGCGTAAAGTAATTGTGAATGGTGAGCGCTACCGTGACATGATATCTAACTTTTTTTTACCCAAAATGCAAGAGCTTGACTTGCATGACATGTGGTTTCAACAAGACGGTGCCACATGCCACACAGCACGTCCAACAATGGACTTATTGCAAGAGTTTGGTGAACATTTTATTTCACGTTCAGGACCGGTCAATTGGCCGCCTAGATCGTGCGATTTAAAGCCTTTAGACTATTTTTTGCGGAGCTATGTCGTATGTATACAGACAAGCTCGCTTCAATTGACGCATTGGAAGACAACATTGAAGCATTTATTCGTGAGAACCGGTTGAAATGTTGGAAAGAGTATGCCAAAATTGGACTAAGCTGATGGATGTTGGAATGAAGGTAAACGTGGATAAGTTTAAGGTGATGAAAATTTTCAAAACTCCAAGTCAATGCACTCTAGACGTTAGCTTAGTCCAATGCAAACAGGTGAAGATGTTTAAGTATCTCGATGTCTTTTTCACACAGAGCTTTCTTTTTCGACTGGTCAACCTGGATCAATTCAGGAGCAACTCGGTAGATCAGTAATAAGGGCCGAGCTTGATGTCAAAGCCAAGTTATCGGTTTTAAACTCAGTGCTTGTTCCAAGTCACCTAACGACAAGAAATTTGGGAAATAACCGAAAGAAGAATAGGATCGCGAATTTCACTGCCGAGATGAAATTTTCTTGTCCTTACTTTAACTTTTTATAAACAAAATCAAAATCTTGTGGCATTTCAAGCTCTTTAACCTCAGTTCTGCGTCTCATTAAATCATAACGATTTTGAGTTGACATCCGAATTAACACTTTCAGACTGTGTCATACTACAAATTCTCAAATATTTACACATTTCCAAGCGAAGCAAAAACAACATGTGAGCAATTGAATGACTCAAAAGTGCGCGCAAAAAAACGAAACTTAAAAAAACAAATTCCGCAATAATTGAAGAACTTTCAAACAAATTTGAAACACCTCAGGAGCACCGTATGTTCACATGCCTGCCACCGACATGCTAATACCTACCGTCCTAAGCTAACAAACAGCAACAATAATGCTCACCGCAATATACACTCTAACGACAACCTCCAAATACCTTAACGGCATGCACATTTCAGCAATTTGGTTGTTTGAAAAATCTCTAGCATCATTTCCGACGCGGCGCAGACAATATGCCGGTCCGACTTGCTAGAGGTACATACTTCACTCTCCTCCTGCTTATTGAATTTGTATGGACGTTTGCGTCTCTCGTAACCTGTATGGATTTCGGTTCAGCGAGTTGTAAAATTTTAACTTGAAAGCTGTGTGTTACATAAGTGCGAGGGACGGTGAGCTGCAGAGGCCGCAGGTAACTCACCCTGTGGATAGGTACTGTTTCAATGTGGACGCACAGATAGGGGGTGTGCGGGTGTGAGTTGTGACATGATATCCAATCGGATGGGAATAAGTTTTGCGGGTTGTTATCCCGAATTTCTATTATGCCCTTGGTCGGATACTTGATTTTGATCAAACATGAATGATGAAATATTGCTTCCTAATTAACGCTGCACGTTTGAGAGAGGAAATGTTGTCTTCTCAGAAATTGTGGCCCCTGGAGGGCTGAAGGGTTGCTTAATTATTATTGAACTGTCAAATGAATATACATATGTATGTGCGGAATACAGATTTCTCAAGAATCGCAGCTGCTGTGCTGTGCGCAAAAGATATTTTTTTTTTCTTCACCAAGGTGCAGATGTGAAGGGTAAAATAAGCACCACAACAGATAAAAATCATTTTAATAGTAATTTTTCGCATGTGGCATCTGCATTCGCATCCACAATAATCAATGTGGATTTTAATGCGAACGTAGTTATCGAGTAGGTCCAGGAAAATTGTCAGTCCGAGTTACAATCACACGAAGATGGTTTCGTTTGTTTCTTTTTTTTTTTGTTTTGATAAGAGCAATATAAATTGCAATACAACTGACAATTCCAACTTACCATTCAACCCGATAGTCAATCAATGAAGTGCACTGAATCTGAAGATTCAATATGCACATACATATGCACATATTTCTGAATATATGCACATTGTTTTGCAAAAATATGCATAATCTTGCTCGCAACTCTAAAGGTCACATCGCACCTATCAATCGTGTTCCATTCTAAGCAAATGAATTGTAAATGTGTGCTTAGGGATTGAATAATTGAGTTAGACTTCCCTCCAATCGACTTTATTTGTTCGATTTCGAATAAAATTTTTGCATATTTTGACCTTTCCTTCCCAGTACCTGAATTCATTGATTTTTAAAATTCACTTTTTAATGTTTAATCGTTTTTGGTTTATAACGGCAAAGTCAAAACAACTTTCGTTGAAAGTCAACATCAAAACCAACTTTATGTAATTCTTGCACATTTTAAGAAGAAATAAGTCAATGCATCCTACTTAAAAGATCTGTAGCGGTAATTCGGATCAAAAAGGCAGGCAAGAGAAATCGATGTATTTTCAAAAGATCTGAAGTCTCATACATGGGTGTTCAATAAAGTATATTTTTAACCCTATTTTATGCACATAGGAGCAACTTCCAAATGCTGTCCAAGCTCAATTTTTTTATACAAACTGCTTGCAAATTGCTTCATAAAGAGATGTTGAACTATGACAGACAAAATAAACAAGCGGACACGTCAATTTTATGATTGATTGCTTCTTCTTTGTTTGGCGACACAGTCAGCTGTGTTTGCTAGCTACTTCCAGTTTCACACAAAAACTTGGTTAAGGTCCGTCTCCATTTGGGTACTCCATTTCGTTCGAGCACCTCCAATGGGTCAGAAGCAAAGAGTCTTCGGCCCGGAGCTGTGGTGCCCAGTTGCTCTATATGACCTAACCATCTTAAAAGTTGGAAAAAACTACACTTCACTACATTCATGCCCTATACTACACTTCACTAGAATCCTCTTCTCCAGATGCCATCAATGCAAATAGGACCAAAAATCGTATGCAGAACTTTTTTCTTAAGACGACCAAGGACTTCTTCACGCAATTTCAATAGAGTCAGTATTTCTGTGTCTGACGGAGATGATCAAAGTATTATATAAAGTCAGCTTGGTGTTTCGAAAGATGGATCTGTAAGTAAATTGGCTGTTAAGCTAAAAAGATTTTTGACATCAAAGGTATCGGTGAGTTCGAGTTCCAGTGTTCCCCATCGTCATCATAGAATGACAAGTTTGGCAGGAATATCAAATTAGACGAGTCATTGTATAACTCTTCTCTATGCAGCCTTCAAATTGTTGAATAGTCGGTGTGTATCGATCTGCATCACTTGGGTCTTTTCCAAGATCTGCCACAGTGTAAAGAGTTGGTCGATGGTGCACTTCCCTGGCCGGAAACCGCACCCACGAAGTTCACACCAAACAACAGAGGGAATCGTGTATGCGATGTTAAGGAGACAAATCCCTCGGTGGTTGGTCCATTCAAAGGGAGCACCTTTCTTGTGGACCGGACAGACGACGCCTAGAAGCCATTCATCGGGCATGTTTTCCTCCAACCACATTTTACAGATGAGCTGAGAATGCGCCCAACTGTATCATCTCCAGCGGACAATCCTTCTGCTCACGGCAGCTTTATTCGACTTTAGTCTAGATAGCGCTACCTTGACCATGTCTAAGTCGGGAGACGGCATTCTAGTCCAATTTCAGTGTAACATTCTGCCTAATGGCGATATTTGGATCATCGTCGGCCTTTAGCAATCTGCAGAAGTGATTTTTCCAGATTCTCAGCAATGACTCTGACTCTAATACCAGTTGTCCGTTCTTATCCGTGGAGGCTTCGGTGTGAAATAGTTTTTTAAATTTTGATAAAACTTTCGAATCTTCTACCTCTCAATTTTCTAGACCGCGTGCTCGTGCTCTCTCTTTTCCCTTCTAAGGAGCGTGTAGAGCACTAGGCTTTCTCACTTACCGGGTCTTATTTTATTTAAATATAATAAGAAATTAAAGTCGTTATAGTTCAATTGATAGCACTTGTTAAAATTTTTTTTGAGTTAGATGTTACTCTCCTCGGTCCTTCGTAAGCATATGATGAATAATCCAACTGCAACTTCTAGATTAACCTTCGGGGTGCAGCTTTAACTTTCATGTGCCCTTTCAATTTCTGTCGATTCCCCAAAGTTCTTTGATTAGAAATGTAAGTTCCGCTAAACAAAATCCCTTTTTTTAAAGAAAGAATCACTACTACCAACGTTTACTATTTCAAGTTTCTTGAGGAATACCTTATGATTCGCATCTGAAATCTTCCCCTCGGAAGTGAACCTTTAAGAATCCACTGAAAAATTGACTTCCGCAACATTCATATTTCCAGGTATCAAAATGTCCACCAAAGTTCTCTGTACGTCAAAAATCTAGCGATGAAAACTCGCTGAAGATTTTGTTCATATTGCACTGTTTCATATTTCATGAGTCACTCATGAATCAAAAGAATTTTATTCCACTCACGTGTGGAATTAAATTGTAAGTTTACATCACACTCCAGGGAGAAATGTGAGTGATTGCTGTATTCCCCGCGGGCTGAAGCTCCAGTGTCAATTTTTTGTTTTTTGCTGTTTGATGTATGTGCTGAATGACCTGTTCAAAATGAGAAACCACAAGTCTTTACCACCATTTACGACAAAAGAAAACAAAATACACCGCACTTTAAAATTGTGATTTTAAAACTTTCGCTGTTTTGTCATACTTTTAACAGATTTGTTATGCATGTCAAAGTTATCTGGAAATGTAATATTTCTTCTTTGAAGGACGCAATCCTCAGACGGTAGAGAACCAGAAAATGGAAGAAAAAGCATAACAGCAAAACTGAAGCTAATATGTTTTTATTCCTCTGACACAGTGTAATTTCTTGCTATAACGGTTAAACAAAATCGCTGATTGTCTGCTTCCTTTTATGATGACAAAATATAAAGCAAACTTGTGGCCACCAAATGGAATTGGTGTGATGGGCGTGACGAGTAACTAGGAAAATACAAATATTAACCTGATACTTGCCTTGTTTCTTGGCCAGATTCTTTGCAGCAATGAGAATCGTGTTTGCGATATTATTGCAAACATTGTTCATTCTGACTGGTTCTTACAGACAAGTTGGTACATGCGACTAACGACATCCTCCACAGCTGCTCAGTCAGAGAACGAAATTATTGGCTCTCGTCATTTAAATTAAGTGAAACGTTCTACCTGGCAGCCCCTTAAAATTCATTTTCTGTTTAAGATTTAGTGCATGAGATTTTTAATCTCGGTATTCACTGAAATTTTACTGAAGAGATCTTAAGCTTCCTATTATTGACCTTAGCAACGTTTGCAACTGCTTACCGGAGTTTCCATTCTGCCTGGAAATGTTAAATTTGTCTTTCCCTGTTCAAGTGATAAAAAATGACAAGCCCAGATAAAGTAAGCCCAGAAATATGTCTAACACGGACAAGGGACCTCAGTGGAGTAGGCATCAGCGAGGTACATCTGAGTTCAAGCATATTTACTAAATTCTGCCCGATGGGCCATACACATTATCCCATATAATGGCTGCCGCAGGGGCTGTTGTTGAAAAAGAGTCTATCCTTTACTACCTCGGAACTTCCACATATATATATCGATCAAAGACTACTTCTATGTCTACAGTGGTCCCATTAGATAGCTATGTAAAAGTACTTCGGCAACACTGCTTAAGAAGTCACCTCAACCTAACCTCGCCTAAACTTAATATTCATCATCAGGTGTGATACTGCAGAGCACTTCCGCTTTAATGTCCCGTCTTAACTCGGATCAGATGGGTTTGTTTGGCGCATATGTGGTGGGAGCTGAAGACCTAGGTTCTTTATCACAGAAGCGGTTGCTGGTTTTCTCCCGAAAGACAAAGAAATTACATTAAATGTTGTTTACTACCTGTCTGAGCACTCCAGTCCAGGGCGTCCCAAAACAACAAAAAAAAGAATTTATTTCTACTTAAGCAGTTCCGAGAGCAACGCCGATTTTCAGGCCGCTCGATCCTCAGCCGATTACTTTTACTTATTGAAAATTATGCGCAAGCAAATCAGGCGTGTTTTTATACTTGGTTCAAGCACCTCTGCGTCTGACAAGCATTCCCATACTTTATGAAATCGTTTTTATGTTCCTTTTGGTTTGAGTAAGCAGCTGCTCCTCATCGAGTTCCTCGTTCACTTCCGTGTTTTTCACTATATTCCAGTGAATTGATCCCACAACCGTACGACGAAATCGGTAGCATGAATTCGCGATTATATTCCTTCAGTTGAATCTTATGCCAATAGGGTGTGAGTTGAAATAATTAATAATTGAATGGCATTACAGCCCACAAGGGACCAGGACCTAGCTTCTACAACAACTACTCGTGTTGTGCATGCTATTGTTCTTCACGAGTAGAAGGGACCTACATTTTTTTGCCGATTCCGAACGGCGAGATTTGAGAAACTTTCCATAGACAGTTAATACTCTTTGAGTGTTGTCAGCAACTCGAAAGAGGTGGTGCCGCGAAAAAATGCTAGGTGTCCCGTCCGGAGATCGAACCCAGACTTTCTGCGCCGCAGTCGATGCACTTTCCACTGCGCCACGGCGACCACGCTGTAGAGTGTATTGAGTGTATTGTATTGAGCTGGCATTTGAGAGGCACTCAACCGCACATACTGGCCTAACCTAGCGACGTGAAGTTTCATTTAAGAGGATGTGAAGAAAGCCTTACTCTGAACAGTCTCAAAGAAAGTAATTGCATTGTCTCCTCGGCTGTATAACAACATCTAGTCTATAAATATTTCAAATTCAATTTTGAAGGCTTAAGCAATTGTTTAGTATCGGTGGATTGGTTAAAAATTCTCTCAAGGATGCAGTTTATACCTAAACAGTCGTATATGAGATTATGCAAAACACATCCTTGAAGAGGTCTAATGCCCACGGTGAAAAGTGTTTATCTATTATCCTTTTCCCGAACACAGTTGCTATAGTTTGTATATATAGACTGAATGAAGCTGAACAGAGTGCTATCAATTCCGTTCTTCTGTAGAAAACTCCCGAGATAACCTCGTTGAACTCGATCTTACGTGTTTTTCAAATCTACAAGACAATTATTCAACAGATTTGACAAACTCCTAAGTTGTCACGAGAATCATTCTAAGAGTGAAAAGCTGGACGTTTGCACTTTTGCTAAAGTCCCCGAGGGCCAGGGCCTAACTTCTTTAACAATTTGTCGTGCTGTGCGCGGTTTAATTGCCTCACTTAAATATCGGTTTCGAAAGTTGAGTTGAAACAGCCTTTTTTTGACAGCATCTCTAATTTTGGCATACTCACTAAAATTCATAGATTGTGTAGGGTGACTACATCAATTTCAAATCTGAAAGCAAAGAGATCTTAAAAGTCAAAAATGCGTTATTGTATGAAGTTTTCAGTGATGAAACTCATAAGCCAACACTAGAGGCACGATCTTCCAAAAGTTCGTTCAGCTGCTGGCTAACGCAGATGACATTGACGTGATTGAAAAAAAAACAACGAAACGTCAATAAGCTTTTGCTGGCATTGAAATGGAAGCGGCAAACAGCGGCAATGAGCTGTCATCAACGGAGGACGGATATTAACTCGACTGCGCAGTCAAAAGGACATGTAAATGTATTGTATGTGTCTATATTTATGCGATCACATTCCATTAAGGCATATACAAATATAGTCTGTTAAAACTCTGCCATAACAATTAAGATTTTGTCTTAAGCCGCAGTCGTTCCTCCTTGGTTAAAAGCGAAGCCCTTTTAACACCTCTTCTGTTCTGTGATTAACAACAGTGAGCAACTCAATATCAGTCTTGAAGTTAATTGTCCATAACCATATGATCCGATTCGGCACAGATGACTGAAACGAATCGGCTTAGATAGCGCCATCAGCACTCCAGAATTGTATAATGAAAATTCTCACAATACGTGCAAACAGTCCTAGGAAATATATTCGCTCGCTTAGGAGTTAATAGAGACAACAACCAATTAGTACCAATCTCAGTAATAACTGTATCCAATTGTTTTTTCCTCAGGCTAATAAGCCAATTGGTCCCCGAGCACATGCTTCCACTCGTTGTTATTAAGAACAAAGTTATTTTTTGGTCCTGCATCCGCGCTAAGCTAAGCACCTATTGTTACGACGTTTACAATGGCTACATCATGTACACACATACTCTAAAAATGTTTGAATCGAACTTGGTACATCGACCACACTAAATTACGCTTAATTTCACGTTCAGCTTTAAACAACAACACAGAAGACAAATTTGCATCAAATCGCGCAATTCTTCTTCATTCCCACCATCAATGTGCAAACACCTAATCAACAAAAGAAAAATGTCAAATTTCTGAGTTGCGTTTAGGTGGAAAATAGCTCAAGGCCAACCCGGCACAAAATTCGACATCAATGTTATTCTTTTGTGTAATCACTTCTGATTTCTTTATTTCACGCCTCAATCAATTTCCACAGAATATCCCTTAGTAACGAGAATAAGAAAAACAACATTCTCCTTTGTTTTGCGTCACCAACAGAATCGAGGACACAATCAAAATCATATTCAAACGAACTTGTTAGAGAATTTTTCATATTCATTGACACACTCACAGCGGGCGGGCTATGTCACACAAATAATCACAAAATAAAACAATAAATGTCATCGGCGGAGGGACTGATTTGCGAGTCCCGAAGGCAGTGGTTGATTGACCAAAGATTTTGGTTAACTTTTCGGTGATTAAACAATCAATTATAATATTCATGGACGTTGTTATAGCGTGCTGGGAACCGGTTTGCAATGTTAATTCGAAAGGATGCGCCATGAAGCACGAAATGGGTTGTAAATTTTTTTGAAGTTTATCGCCCATTTCATATTTCACGGCTTATTGAAATATTACGTCCTGTGCAAGGACAGCCATTTATGTTTGCTGTGCTAACTTAACAGAGACCGTCAAAAGAAAAATGTGTTTTATAGTCTGCGGTCGTTGAAATAACTTCTGTGTGTATACATATATTTTATTTTAAAGACGTTAGCGATTTTTTATAAGGCCAAGAAACCGTGACGTGAACATATTTTTAGAGCAACTACCTCTATGTTAGCTTCTACAGCCTTTTATATTGCTGCAAGAATGAAATTGGATGAAACTACAGTCCCACATGTTACTTTACAATACACTAGTTCGGCCGACGTTCCTTATGTTTCTTTAGATAAAAGTACAAACTACCAACTACACAGCCGGGTGCAAAAGTTAGCCAGCTTATAGTAGTAGTAGTAGAGCGCTGAAAAGTATTCACTCCGAGACACAAGATATACTTTTCTATGTTCTTTCTCTGGATATTCCCGGAAGGAACTGCAATCAGACTCAAATCTATTATGCTATGGTTCTATCTAAGCAACAGCCACTCCAGTGCCCTCACACACTATAACTTCAAGCGGCGAAATACCTATTTCAGCTCCTCTAACTTCTCTTTAAAAATTATTACTCTACCGGCATACCGAAGTCAGATTTGGACTCTGTACCTATATACTTCGCTTCAAAACCCACTCGGTGTATTTGGATGCTTTCGGATGGACCAAAGATGTACGAAACTGACGTCCCCCCCCCCCCCTCCCCCCATTAACCTTTATACTTTAGGCAGAGATTACGGCAATGAAAGATGCACTTTCATGGCTGAGAAACATTTTCTGTTCAAAAGAAACATAATCATCTGTTTCACATCTATTCTAACTCGAAATGAGGAGACTAAGTACACCCAACTCTTTTTTTACACGGTTTCTTTTTACACGGATTTGAATTTACACGGTTGAAAAAAAATAATTAAAATAAAAAAAAACATTTTTTTTTTTGAAAAAAAAATCGAAGGCGCAAGACCTTTCGGAAAGTAGTCCGACAGTTCAAAACTCTATTACCGGACGAAAGTCACTATTGGATAATTTGATGGAAATCTCCAGTGATGATACCGATTTTAGTCCAGTTCGTCGCAAACAATTGCGCTTGTTATCAAGTAGCGACGAATAATTATGTAGCTATGTAAATATTTTTTCTTTATTTCTATTCTAATTTTTTTGTTCTTAATTCTGGATTAACATATTTCTTTTGTTTTTTTTTTTTGCTTTACCAATTTTCCATCTGTATGAATTATATATTTTAAGTTTTAATGTATGTACAATAAAATGCCACATGCGCATACAATTTTTTTACACGGTTTTTCGAAGTAAATATAGTTTTTTATTTCAACTTACACGGTTTTCAGATGACATGGAACGTATCCCCCATTTTACTATAGAAAACGCCTTTTTTTACACGGTTTTTTTTTTACACGGATTTCTGAGGAACGTATCTACCGTGTAAAAAAAGAGTTGGGTGTATTTCATTATCTACATGGCATGGGGCCGAAACAACCGGGGGAATTTTGAGGCAATAACAAATTTTTAATCTCCGCCGAAGGTTACATGCTTCTCTACAATTCAACAACTACTAAGAAACATAACAAAATATGGTCTGAGAGCCACATTTGTCTTATAAAGAAAACAAGATGGTCACAACTCAAATCCAAACGCTATCTCAGCCTCGTCAGCTAAGACAATAGCGCAACAACGGAACGTAATAGGTTTTATTACAGGTCATTGTGCTTTTGGAGTACGGGCACTCAGGCTCGACATCCCTCCCCACGACTGCGACTGATAGCGGCCATGCAAAAATAAGAAAGGAACACCTACGAATGTACTTCTTTGGGAACCTAGGTGACAGCGACATTAGTGTGGGACACCGCAAAAGCTACAAACTAATCTCACACAAATTTTGAAGTTACTGAAAGAGATTATCATTCCAGCATCAAAATGGGCCAAAAGGCGGTTGGCCTTTGACCACAAGCCACTCCAACCTAATGGACCTTTACCTTGAATTTGCATTTATAAAATTATCAATAGAAGATATTTATTTGTGATAGTCGTGACGTAGTTGCCCACACGCAGAAGGTCTAGGTCCGATTCCAGGACGGGGCAACACTAATTTTTTCACGGCACCACCTGTTTCGAGTTGCTGACAACACTGAAAGAGTATCAATTGTCTATAAAAAGCTTCGCAAATACCGCCGTTCAGAGTCGGCAAAAAAGTATAGGCCCCTACTACTTGTGAAAGAACTTATTTTTTATTATTATTATAAGAAGATATTTAAATTGCTTTCGTCACTCCTCTAAAAAGACATTTGGACTGGGGTAGAACATTTCAAAGTTGTCAACGATGCAACAAATGAAAAGAAAACCTGACAGTGTTTTTCGTTAGATATGACGTTATAGGATGATAGATATAACCAAAAAGTGTAGAATAAAAGTAAAAACGGTGTTGTAAAAAAAATCTGTAGTATTGTAAACTATTGCATTCATGGAATCTAGGTTCAAGTTTGTTTATCAATATTTAAGTAATTTCATAAAACATTAATTTACGACGATGTCACCTTAGTGCAACAATAATTTAAGAAAAACAATTCAAAGTGTGCAAAATTATTTAATATTCTATTTTCTTATTTGAATTAAGAAGGAATTGAGTTTTAGAAACTACAGTTTTCCAACTTTTTCAACTAGTTTACCCAATTTAGGTTAATAGGTGCATAACTGTCACTAGGGACGGCTTTCTCCCCAGGTCTTGTACTCTTTAAATATTCACATTTTAGAACTGTGAGTTTGGAAAACATTTTTCTAAATAACTCATATTTTTTTGTGGTCGCCGTGATGCAGTGGGAAAGTGCATCGACCACACGCCGAAAGTCCAGGTTCGAATCTCGGTCTGAACACTTTGCATTTTTCATGACACCACCTCTTTTCATTTGCTGATAACAGAGTACTAATTGTCCATGAAAAGCTTCTCAAATCTCACCGTTCGGAGTCGGTAACAAAACTCTTAAGAGAACAATAGCACGCACAACACGAGTAGTTGAATAAGAAGCTAGTTCTTCGTCCCTTGATGACCATTGTGCTACTCAATTATTCCTTTCTGAACGTTAACAAATATTTCGAGAAAGATTGATATATGAAATGAAATGATGTTGGAATTCAAACCTTTGGGGAAACTGTTATACTTTAAATGTTCACATTTAGTTGTGTGCGAAAGCCATTTCATAGGAGCGGCAAGCTGTCTGCCTCAAAAATAAATTTTCGTTCAGCTTACACTCTAAGTATCAACTGTTATAAAAAAGGGAAATAACTTTATTAAGATATCAATGTATCAACAATCATCATGAAAGGTTGAATACAGTCCATCTAAACAAGTACCGCTTTATTTGTGTCTGTAAACATGTGGATTGCGAGTTCAATGTGGATCATGAATTCAGTCGCGACAAAGATGTTTAATTTTCAGAGAAGAAAAGTGACAACGATTTCTTATTGAAATATTGTAATATTTCTGAAAAAATATGGAAATGCATGAACCAATATTAAATACATATATATAATTTTTTTTTGTTGCAATTTTTGTTTATTTCAGTTTCTTTTCTTACGTGCTAGACAAAATTACTTAAAGCTAGCTTAACTAAGTGAACAATGTTCTTAGCCTAACTTACTGACCCTATGCGGGTACTCTAAGCTAATCTAATCTTAACTTTAATATGCCTTTCTGCGTCCGAATTGATTAATTTTTGGAGTCTAAATCTTAAAGTAAACTTACATTATAGACCAAGAAAATTTTAAAAAACTTGGCTAAAACCAATATTATATGCATCCAAACGCTGCACGTTTTTTAGGTTTCCAGAAACATGAAACCCCTACCGACGCACAGAAATAATAGCAACAGAAGGTAAAATAAAAATTTCTCATATCTAAGTGTGAGCAATATTTTTTCACACCACTGTTAAACGATTTGCAAAATTTAGAAAGTTGTCATAAGAACAAATCAAATAAAAAATAACAATTTAATTAGCATTAATTATGAAGTTTAGTGCTGCTCACCCTCGCGCGCCGCAGATTCGGTCTCATGGGAAACGTAATTTGTCAATGACAACCGGGTCTGACTTCAAAGAGCTAACCTTTTCTTTACGAGATCTCTGTGTGTGCACACATATGGTAGATCTTTGAACCGATCTATGCAAGATCACAGGTGTGTTGTCTTTCATTCACCTGTTCAGCAGTGATGTGTGGATACTATGTAGGCAGCCAATCGTGGGAAGCCTCGTTATATACATGCCATATGTTTGGCGACAGCAATTGTCTACTCAAGAGGCCGTGATGGTGCGAAAACTTGATTTTCCTTGCATACGAGTTGTTTTTGGTGAAGCAAAAGCTTTAACTAATGAATGAAATTTTATGAGGATACATAAGGATCAAAGTTGAGTACTTTGATTTTTGAATTTCAAGTATTCAAGAAAGACGCAGAAACATGTATATAAAGGTTCCGAAAATAGCCCAGTTCGATGGAGGAAAGTTCGTCCAATGAGTGGAATCCCAGTCATCTTTGTCCGGTCCATAAGATAGAAGACTCTTGTGATTCCACCAACATTCGTCAATTTTTCGTTAACAATGCATACTCTATCCAATAAGGTCAAATAAATATGCGATTGACAAAATCATTCTACTGATAGCCTCCTTGTGGATAACCATCACAACCACCTAGCTACGACGTCGCGATCAATCTAGAAGAGTTCAATTTACAGCCGGGAAGTGGAGACGTCATCGGAAATCACAATATCTGATGACGATGAACAGAGCCAGGTTAGTGAATTTCGCCCTAGGTCGGAAAATTTTTGTAGCTAGCTTAAGTTTTCCACATATCACTGAAAGGACCTGGCAGCATTGTGGTTACCTTACCTTTAACCAAAACTATCAAGTTTCGATCGATGTCAGACACTTGTCTAACTTGTCTCTCGCAGAAATCGAGAACAAAAGGTAGAAACATCACGTTAGGGCAACAAACGCCAGTGACCGCTAGGAACTTTGCAAGCCGAGTTTCCCCACAATTCTTTGAACGTTCGGCTCTGCCTGAACTTGCAAATGAAGAAGAATGGCAAGTGCATGTTACCCAACGTAAGACCTAGAAGGCAATGTGGCACCGAAAGACTAAAGTTCTTTGTGAGCTCTAAGCTCTCTTACATCTAAACGGAAAACTATTGAGAAATCACTTTTTCTAACATTGCGCACAAAATTTTCTCTGTTGTTTTGTGTTTGTGTAAAGGCTCATCAGTATGGCTTCAAGCCAAAGAAGTCAACTATATATCAAATTTTCGCGGGAGATACTGGAGAAGTCTCAAGGAATGCAGATCACTACGCACCACCCATTGCTCTGCTCTGCCAAGTTCGGCACTAAGCTTACAGAGGCCTCCAATGTCAAAACAGGTTTTACGCACAGTACATTGTGTCATGTGACTTTTAAGCATCATCACGAAAACTCGTGCCTGTATATACAGAAATGGACGGTAACTCCGAGTTTTGCTGATATCATGCAATAGATGAAGAAGATGACTTTTTAATCAAAGTCTCGACCAAATTTATTTAAGTGACCCCCTGCAGTGACACTTCATCTGATCATTGCGTCATTTTCGACAAGCGTCAATACGACGGCTATATTTTCATCATTTCGAATGTATCTGGTGGTTGCATATCTCTAAAATGTTCAATCTATTTTAGTTCCTGTGCCCCCTTGTGGGATCTAGTGCCTCTTCTACACCTACAGCTCTCCCCATGTCTTCCGCAGCTATCAAGGCTCCTCCTCTACTGTCCTACGCCATGTAATTCTTATGACCAATTCACTGCCATTTGCCCCGTTGAATAATGGTTCCTATGGGTTCCTGACTCATTATTTGATAAAGTTGTTTGTTTGAGATGTGGTTCGGGCAGAAAATCCTAAGTTCAATGCACAAACGTCTTGCAATAGTGGCTGTATATATATATATACATATACATATAACAACACGAACTCAAATTTGGAGGGAAACAGCCTTAGCTTGATGTTTAAGTGATATACGTCTTGCGCAATCTGTTTCGGTCCCTCCAATGGCTGAAACAAGTATCCGACATTCTCTCAACCTATAGTAGGGAACTTGAAAGTCTATGCCTCGCAGGATTATTTATGTAGTCAGCCTTTATTTACGAGTGTCCCTGAAACCTTACTTTGCGTGTTAATCTTGAGCCCGCCGGCCTCCCTCTCCACATTCGTAAGACATTAGACGTCATCTTGTTACCTAAGAAGACAGAGCAGATCTAAGCAAAAATGAAACCAATATTGAAGATAGGATGCAACCCTACCTGACCCCACTTTGAATTGAATTGAATTGTTCTAACAACTCACCTCTGTGCAGAACTTGACAGTTGACCCATCGAAAATCGTCTTGATTATAGCTATTATCTGAGATGTTCCTCCTACGCAAGGCAAACCAAACTCTCTTGACACTGCCAAAAGCTTTTTCGAAATGAATACACAACAAGTAAAGTGACGACCGATATTCTGAGAATTGCACGATAATGATACCCAGGGTATTGTTGTGGTCGACTCAAGGTATTGTTGTGGTCGATCCACTGCGGAAACCTGCTTGCTTTTCATAAAGTGTGCTTACCAGACTATATATAGGATATTATCTTAGCAACGGCAGGAAGCACGCGTATATGTACCTCTCCAGTTTTCGAAATTTATTAGGCACTTTCTTAGGACGCTTGACGATTATTTATATATCTTTCACTCTTCGGGGAAACTTTAGGTTTCCCAGGCTTTTTCATTTAGTGGATGTAATAGTTCAGGCGATGTTGGGGCGGCTTGTAAAAGCTGTGAGGGAATTCCGTCAAATCCTGCCTGAAGGCGGGCATGGTTTCGTCATTACTTGGAGTTGTGGTTCATATTCGGGAATTTTTTAATTCGGGCAATTCAACCGAATTCGGGGCATAACGTCGGCGAATACACGGTTCAATGTCGCAGAGAAATACTCCTTCCAATAATTGAGCTTGTTCTCATCCGGAAAATGTAGGGGAACGTCTAGACTTTTCTCCGGGTATTGAATCGACCAGTGCTTGTCTGATAGCTCGATGGTGATTCTATAGACGGTGCGGCTGTCCCCGCTACTGGATGTGTCTTGCGCCTCTGTAGTCAACGCATTGATATAATTACACTCAATGTGACGCACGCTGCGTTGTACTTTACTGCTTTCATTTTTCTGGGTTGAACCTGCAATGTAAACTTTAAGCTGTAAACATTCGTCAGCGAGCCTCCAGGTTTCTTCCGTAAGTCAGGGCCGATGAGTTGCCTGCGCTCAATCGGCAATGCTTTTTGCTACGGAGAGTTTTTCAGAGCACACCAATGATCCTACACGCTCGCAGGCACCTTGCTGCTGCTTGTTTCTACCCCTTGTACAAGGTGATTCCGTAGCCTGAAAGTGCTAAATCTGGAAGCTGTACAATCTCTAATTGTTCCTGTCATAACGTAGTGCCCTCGAGCTTTTCTGTTATCTGCACTCCGTCTGTTTCCGACGACCCCAAAGCGACTTATGGCCATTTTTGATTGATTGATTTGATTGGACGATGCCTGCCTATCACTTCATTCCCAGCTGACTTTGTGGTAGAACTTGTACTCGAGCCTGATTCCACATATGACGCGATTGACATTGCTGAAATCTACCTAAAACCGTTCACCATTGTCATTTCGATTGCCAATGCAGGTTTGAGCCCTTCTTTGTTGTTGCCTAACTTTCAGTCCACCATCAATACCACTATGTGCCGGTTTGGCACTTCATTGGCGTTAAGGTGGCTGTTCAGATAGTCTTTTTCATCCTTCGATAATTCCACCGTCATGGCGTAATTTTTATTTCTTAATAATAGTAATTGAGTGGCATTACGGCCCACAAGGGATCAGGGCCTAGCTACTGGATCTACTACTCTTGTTGTGCGCGCTATTGTTCGCTCCAGAGTGCCAGACACTTAGAGTTTTTTGCCGACTTCAAACGGCGAGATTTGAGAAAGCTTTTCAAAGTCAATGAGTACTCTTTGGGTGTTGTCAACAACTCGCAAGAGGTGGTGGCGTAGAAGAGTGCTAGATGTTCGATTCGGGAATCGAACCTGGAGCTACGCCACGGTGACTAAAAAATGTAATTTGCAAAAGAGCCTTAGATCCCCTTTGGTTGGTTATTCAAAGCATTAATTATTCATTACTTAAACCTCGAAATGCCATGAACTTGGAATACAGTTTGAATGCAGCACCACACCCGGGAATATGCAGTTCACTCAGTTTTAATTTTATCGCCTTTTAGTTCGATAAACAACCAACCCGAACATGATGAACGCGTGATTTATTGGTCACGTTGCAAAGCCACAAGGTGAGCGCTCGTAAAACCGATTTGCATGTAGAGCCGACTATTTAATCCCAAGCCCACAACGATCTCTGTGCACACTTCCCACGATATTCAAAAGGCAATTCCAGCCAATTAGCTAAAAAGTTCTCTAATCAAGAACACAAACACAACGACCCAAAGTAAATATCGGTATCAGAACTGAATTTAATTAACAATGCCGTAAATGTATTCCGAATCTAAACCAGGTCAACACATTCGACCTCTGCCGCAGTCGCCTGCCCGCTCTCCAGAGTTTTGGTATGCAAATACTCTGCACGGGAACGTACTCGTACACTGTGCCCGTTTGGCGTGTGCATCTGTCTATTGTTTCTGCTTGTTTTTCGCTTCTTTTTGTTAATGAAGAAACCTCATATTTTGCACAATCATTCTCATAACCAATTAAAAACTGTGCACTTACGTGTATTTTGTTGTTGGCCAAAGTGCAACAGCGGCAATTGTGTTTGCAGCTTGCACGCACACACAGACTTATCGAATACTCGTAGATGTGTTTTTGCGTCGAGAATGGTGCAGTTTATCTTTTAAACACCTTGTGGTGCAAGGCCCGCAATCAACCGAGCCCGCTGTGGTTCGCTTCTACTGCCTTCACCGCGCCTCTGCAAAACAGCGACGATACTCGGATACGACTCCATTTGCTAGTTTACAAAAATGTTCGCAAGTATATGTGTGAATTTCTAGATAAAAGTGGTGAGAGCGTTACGAGGCAATTATATATCTGTGCGACGTGCCAGCGGTCGCTGACCCCTATGCGAGTTAAAATCACTAAAAATATTTATTCCATTGCCATTAGTTGACTTCAGGCACCCCGTACACACTTGCGTAACAATCTTAATTGACGAAGCGGTTGGATTATAGGAAAAATTAAAAAAGGTGAAATATCAAGCGAATGCATTAAATAGATGAATTAATCATTTAGCTAATGAACGCTTTTAATTATTCAGCGAGGGGGGGGGGGGGTGTAAGGTTTTTAAATAACAGCCATTTTGTGATTGGATTCGGATGGAAAATTCCTTGCCGCAACTGAGACTGAAGCCTAACAGGTTTTGAATGTGCGCTCTGAGGGGTGAAGGCGGCATTCATCAATCTTAGTTTTGTTCAACGTTGCATTCAAACTGTCGGCATGCCACTGTGGTCTTATACAATGCAATAGATGCAGCTTTTATGGCCCTTTCACTGCCTCTAAGTACTCGCCATGATTGAAAGTGTGTATGCATTAAGAGTCCAGTTGTGGTTATCTGTACATACTTATATAGTTTGATAGACTTTATTGTTAAATTCTTCTTTTAAAATAAACAGTAACAATGAAATGATCCACTGACTGAGATTTTGTTTTGGTTAAGATTTGTCAATTTTCAACGATTTTTCAATACACTGCGTTAAAAACTGCATTGAGTCGGAAACAACTTTTGTAGCCCTTTACTTGATGCATTTAAATTGCACTACTCAACATACATATGTCCACATATGTATGTATGGCTTAACGATAAAATCGATCTTGCGCATACCACAGGATAGCATTATTCATCCGATTGACAGTTAGGTGGCCATGAAACTCAATCCCCTAGCCCGGATGACACACCCCCTATTCTTCTAATGATGTGTTTTTCTATGCTGGCAAGACCGAACAGTTGGAAAACAGCATTTTTCCAGCCCATCCATAAAAGGATTCAATCTTCGTGTCCACTCATTCCGACCCACAGAACTAACTTCCATTTTTTCTAAGGCTGATAAACAGTCAGTTTATGAAGTGTCTTCAATCGCAAAACCTTTATAATGCCAGCATCCGTAACAAAAGTGTCACTGGTCATCTGATTACACTGAAAAGTGGAACCACAGTAGAGGAGAAAGCAACATCACTTAATATTTCAAAGTCGTTATCGTTTGACTGCGACTGTCATCAGCGTCTCTCATCGATAATGCGTCCTTGTGACATCAATGATCAATTTTATAAATGACCACCATTGAGCCTTCCTTAGAGGACATGGGCCTGTGCACCCAAGGCAATGTCGTTGATCGCGCTCAATATGGCGAGCAGCCAACACTATCCTCGTTAAGCACAAGTTAAGTTAACATAGAGCCTCCTCGTGGCGCCCCCTGCCTCGGATACGGCCGGATGTACTATTGACGACCACAGCAAATGATTAAAGGACAACGATTTTCGGTTCTGCACGTGGAATGCTAGGTCCCTCAATAGACCACGTTTAGCCGACGAACTTACGGAGGACCTGGTTTGCTACAAATCATGCATCACCGCCATCTAGGATGTTTGGTGGGATGAGTCGGATGAAGGATGAAAAATTGCGTCATATGTTATAGCAATTGTCGCCGAGAGAGGAAGCAGCCCCTATTCGGATGCGGATTTGTTGTTCGAGCTAGACATAGGCAAACAGTTTTAAGCTACGATTCCGTAAGCGAAAACCTAATGATAATCCTAATCAAGGCTAAATCAGGCCTCGCCCCGACGTAGAAGATGAATGACAATAGCAAGGATGACGATCGATGCCCCAGCTACACCAAGGTCGGCCTTTCTTATTACTGATCTTCCAAACTGCTGCAAAATTAATCAAGCTTTGCCAATCCTACAAGAAAGCTCAGTGTTACACGTGTTCGTGAAAAAGATCCCGAAATATTTAAACTTATCCACCTGTTTCAGCGCGAGCTGGAGTTCCGTCACGAGATGTGAGGATAACTAAGTCATATACGACATTCTTCGCTTCGGATGCTCAGCAACATCAAGCGAAAAAGAGAGGTGTCAAAACGCACCCTTGGCGAAGCCCAACGCCCACGGTTAAAGGTATTGACTTACTACCGTTTACCCGAACAAAGCTGCTTCAGTTGATGTAAAGAGATTGAATGGCACTCCACAGAGAACCATCAATCCCATACTCTTGTAGAGCACACTAGAGTTTACCTCGAGGGACTCGGTCATAGGCCTTTTCTAAATCTACAAAAAATTAGTCGGCTTAGCATATTTTGAAGCCTGAAAAGCTGATCGTTTGCTCTTCTGCCGGGACGAAAGCCGCACTGTTCATCACCCAACCTGGATTCAACTACACCCCTAGAACGGGCCTCCATACCTTAGCGCAGTCCTTACCATGAAGATTAAAATGAGATATGCCCCCGTAGTTGGAGCAGTCTCTTGTCACCGTTTCTAAAAGAGGAACAATCATTCCAGTCGCCAATCGCCAGGTGTTTCGCCACATTCCCAGGCCACCTTAATGACAATAGAGAGCCCCTTACCCATGGTCTTAAGCATTGCTGGCCGGATTTCGTCCACACCGGCGAACTTGCCAACTTCTATCGACTCAACCAACAAAATGCCTTCCCCCACCGTAGGACTTTTCTCCGCCGCTAAAGACAATACGTCTGTCACCTTCCTTCCTGTTTGAGATTAAGCAGCTCCGAAAAATGCTCGCTCCATCTGCGCAAGTCCACCTCGTTGGGAAGAAGCTGACCATCTTTGGATTTGACTGCTTTAACGATATTGAACTTCCTTCCTTGAACACAACCCACAGCCATTTTAAGCTAATGTGTATCGGTACCCATTCTTCCTCTATAACACACCTTCGCACCGTGCTGTAACTTGATTGAGGACAATATCAAACCCTTTAGCACGCGCCTATTAAAAAAGAACAAATGGACAGCAAGATTCAAGTGAACATTTAAATTCTTTATAAAAATTTTATTTTACCATTAAATGCGAAAAACAAAATCATTCATGGTCGCTTCGGGAAGATTCGCAAGGGCCTAGCTTCTGCAACTACTACTGGCGTGCTATTGTTCTATTGTTGAATAGAAGGGACCTGCAGTTTTGTGCCGACTCCGAACGGTGAGATTTGAGAAACTATTCATAGACAAATGATACTATTTGAGTATTGTCAGCAACTCGAAAGAGGTGGTGCTGCAAAAAAAGCGGAGTGTTCAGACCAGAAATGGCACCTGGACCTTTGGCGTGTTGACCAGGCCCCTCTACGCCACGGCGGCCGTCTTCAGACTTCCTTAGGAAGACAAAATAGCAGAACAGTTAGAGAAATCATTGCGACAAAGATTACGCTAACTTTTGACTTCTAGAGCGTCATTAACATCTGCGTACTATTTCAGTTGTCATTTGAAGTGTCACAAAATAAGTTCAATGTTTACCAATTACGATAATGTATCGCTGAAGTAGTGGCTTAAACTGGCTTTTCGCGCATTATTATGGTCGTCACAATCAGCTGGCTACGTAAGCAATCGCTAAAATTGTGAAGAGTTTTTTAGTGAGTGAATATGTTACCGATGAAGTTACTAGTTTTTGTTTAGTTTAAAAATGTATTTTTTTATTTTGAGTTTCATTTGCATTAAATCTAGATATAAAATACTTAAACTAGCTATAATAACTTTTATTTTAATTAAAACTATCTTACTGGCTCCATGCGAGCACTCTAAGTTAATCTATGAATTTTTTATAATTGCCTTTCAGCTTCTGTGTTTGGTTTTGTATGTATATTCAAGTAAAGAACTAAACTATATGAAGTTACTAGTCTGCAATATTGTAATGCGCGGTTAGTTGAAAAGTGCAGCTGTTGTCTCATCACTGAGGTTATGTAACAAACGTATTTGTCACATACGGGGCTCAGAAAACTCACAAGTGATCGAAAAGGTGTAATTATCGTACTCTTTGATTGAAAGGCGCCATTGGGACTTATTTCTTCAAAGATACGGCGGATGGCTACCGTCAATATAAAGGAATATGGATGTAACAAGACGGAGCATCAAACAATACAACACGAACAATTATAACATGATTGCTTGAGCCACGTCCATTGGTCACCAAGACTACATGATTTGACAGTCAGATTTTGAGAGCTTGAACTTGTGAGCTTTTGTGGAATCGTGCCAAACGGGGCACGAACGTATTTGAATCCTACAGTGGAACAGCTAGACCCGAATCCAGGTTCGCGGTAACTACTAGGCAACAATTGCATTACATTATTGTACTTTCCTTTGTCTTCAGGTGTTTGGAAAAGTGGCTTCGAACGTTTGATAAAATGGTCCGCATTATCTTCTGTCGAGATGTAAGCAGACGGGAGTTAGAAGGTAAACTATCGGTGGGAAGGTAGTTAATAAGGATGTGGAGACCTGTAAGAAAAATATTGTCTAAAAAGTTATTTCTAAGTGCCGGCCAAGTGTAGAGAAGATGTAGGACTGTATCTCATTGCTTTTCGTCAATGAAGCTTCTGTAGAAATCATTCGAGGGAACAACTACTCTATTAAACCTGGTCCCACAACTTCATGTCCGCTAGAAACAGTCTAGAGCTTTAAGGGTCAAGGGAAGGCCAGATCTCTTTCACGGCAGAAGGAATGGTAAAACTATTTTTGGTTAATCAAGTGAATCGCGTCCATGTTTACTTTCAGCTTACGTGTGACAAGAGGTATATCTAGGTGTCCATCATCCTGAAAAAAGGGTAGTCTTGTCCCAATGTACGAGTATCTTACAGTGGGAAGAATTGTTAGGGAAAAATCAACAAACAAAAAATTCGGTGCCTGAACCCTTTTTGCTAGAAACTAAAACATTGTTGAGCACAGAAAAAAAGATGCATACTAGCTGATATGCATGCCCGTGTAAACCTTTGAAGGCGTTCCAAATAGTGTGAACGTCTGCTATATATAACCCTATATTAATGTCAGTACAACGAGAAATTTTCCTTTAAGAGGAGTGCCCGTTTTTGAATGGTGTCCGCCTTAGAGTGTGTTCATCTTAGAAGTTTGCCCGTTTAAGAAGAGTGTCCACGAAGAGAACTTTCATTCTTCTTGACCGTGGATGGTCAATGGCTTATTAAATGATTTTGTTGTTGTTACGGAAAGTTCTTCAAATATTATCTATCAGTGCATAAATTCCCGGAGACCGTTTGTGATAAGAATTATTAGGATATGTCAGTGATTAAAACACGTGGGTAAAACCAGGTTTATTGATAGGCAGATTTCCAAAGCACCCATATCCGTTGCCTCATTGAGTAAAGTAGACTTTTGACTCGAAAAACCCCCATTCTTATGTGCGTAGAAGTAAAATAATAAAACCAATTGGTAATTTCGTGAAAGCAATTAAAATGAAAGGCACGAGCTACTTATCATCGCAACGAACATTTCTCTAGACAACAACAGCTGTGGTGTGATAAGGTTTCATTTGGTTTGTTTTGTTTTCTTTTCTTATCTTGTACGAAGAGGGATTTTTAAGAAATTTCTGTAAAGCCAATTGCCAGGTCGAGAAGAGCATTCTCAACTAGGGGACTTATTGTCGATATTTTTTCTATAATTTATGTGGAACAAGAGTTAATGACGAATTGAATATGTATCTCATGGGGCACGAGATAAAAGCAATAATGGATCGAATAAATCATTTATAATGATCAATCCAACAACGAGATGAAAGGAATTATCTGTAGATAATTGGTATTTTCTTCTATTATTTTAACATTTTCAATTGCGCTCATTTAGCTCTGGAATTCATATGAAGAAAATGGAAGTTGCATATCAATAAAAACATTTTTGCGAAATGTTAACTATTTGTGTGAAATAGCTAATAGCTTTTGATTTTTCTCATTAGGACTTCAAATTGGTTTGTTTTTCGAGTTAAAAACTGTTATGTATTGATAAAACGTAAATAACGTTAAAAGCGAACTTCACTCAAAGTATTGTCCGTCGGAAGTGACTATTTTTTTCCATCTCTCTGGTAAAATGAGTGCTTTCTAGCATTGATCCAATTATTGAGCCATTCTTCGATTTATTCAAAAGACCCGAACCGGTGACCCATCAAATCGCTTAGCATCCATCAAAAAATCCAGTAGTCGGAAGGAGCAAGGTGTAGAGAAAACGGCGGGTGGAGAAAGCCCTCCCACTTTAGCGTTTTTAGGAAGTTCTTGAAAGTGCAGCTACGTGAGGTCCTGCCTAATCATGTTGCACGTGGCGTAGTGGTAAGTGCATCGACCGCCACGCAGAAAGTCTGGGTTCGATTCCCGGACGGGACACCTAGCATTTCTTCACGGCACCACCTCTTTCGAGTTGCTGACAACACTCAAAGAGTATTAATTGTCTATGGAAAGCTTCTCAAGTCTCGCCGTTCGGAGTCGGCAAAAAACTGTAGGTCCCTTCTACTAGTGAAGAACAGTAGCATGCACAACACGAGTAGTTGTTGTAAAAGCTAAGCCCTTTTCCGTTGTGGGCTGTAGTGCCACTCAATTATTAACTACGCCATCTGGTGCAAAAATCCCTTCCTTTGATGTCTTTCAAGAAAAAGTTTCGAGGTGAAAAATCTTTTTTTAATAAATCCAAACCGAACAGAAGTCATTTCCAACGGATTAGCTTCAAACTTTTTGGGCTGGCCAAGACGTTGCTTGTCTTCGACGCTTATATCACCACTCTCTGCACAAGTGGAATTGGAGCAGATTCAGCATAAACTTCTAAAAGCATTCGATGGACACACAAACAAACCTTCTTGTATATTTGGCACGACTATATCATACGCAAATAATAATTAATAATTGAGTGGCACTACAGCTCACAAGCGACCAGGGCCCTGCTTCTACAAAAACTACTCGTATTCTACGTGCTACTGTTCACTCACGAGTTGAAGGGACCTACAGATTTTTTAAGAACTACTCGTGTTGGTAGTGCACTAGTCTTCTTTCACAAGAAGAGTGAATCTAAAGTTTTTTGCCGATACCGTATGGCGAGATTTGAGAAAATCTTCAGTGATAGCTGTTTTTTTTAGTTTTTCTTTCAGAGGTGTTACCGTGAAAAATGTGAAATGTTCCGTTCGGGAATTGAACATATGTAAGAACATCGGCGCACTTACCTAACTACACACACATTTTGCTTCCAAACTTCTTTCTGGTTGTTATCTAGTTTTAATTTGCTCGCTCTTTCACCATAACTGGTGATTTCTAATTGATGTATGCCATTTTGTTAGAATTCTGTGTTTTGAGATGAATGTCCACATTTTTTAAAAAAGTATGCAGGAAATACGAACCGCCTGCTCTTATGCAATGAAATATTGAATGTAATACAACTAAAACTACACTATGCATTTGCTGATTTCATAAACTCACACAGTAACGGGCAAAGCAATAGAACTTTTGAATAGCAGCATTGCTCGTAAAACGATAGTCAAGCCAGACAAAAGATCAGTACCGATAATTTTATCATTTTCCATTCAGTTAATCCCACCCATTTTAAATGGTGTCACAAGCATTTATTAAGGGCTTCTTTTTAAATTAGGATAACATTTTCTGTGCAATGTGACTTCCATTGTGACTTATCGAGAAATTCATAAATCTAGAATCTGAAGGGAGAAATAACCAGAATTTGTGGGACTTACGAATGTTATGCCTCTGCAATGATAATCCGAACCAAATGCTTAAAATTAATCGCAAAGATAAGAATTTGTTGGACATGTTGCTTCAATCGGTACAAAGGGGGATACCGAAACCAGTTAAGGTTACAATACGAACGGACATGATCACATGATCGCCGAGATGTGAACTGTGAAAATTGTAAAAATCGCTAAATTAATAGGTATCTACTTTAAGCTGGTAAAATCCCTTGACTGGTCCTTACTTAAGGATTCTAATTAGCCATTTATGTGCTTACACACTTACGGACTGACTCCGTTAAAAATTAATTTGACATCTTGTATTAAAATTGCTCCAAAATCGTATTCGTAAGACGACAGTGGGAAGAGCGGTATGCAAAGCTTATATGGTATGATTCAATACTAAGTAAATGTTTTTGACTGCCCGACTGTGATTAGTTACACAATCTTTCATCGCTACATTGTGGTTATTTGCAAAAGATAGATCCATTGATGATATTTTAACTTCTATTGGTAACCCAAATCCAACGAAAATAATAGAAGATAAAAAATATTTTTCGACATCAAATCGTTTTTAATGAAATTCAGGTCTAAATTTCGTCTTGACTACGCGTAGAAGTCGTCCGTCTTTTATTTCAGGGAAATCCTTTAATTTACATTTCTTTCATCTATTTCATCATTTTAGTTCTTTTTCTTTTTTACGCATATATTGCTACAAAAGTTGATCCGCATAGAAAATAAAATTATATTGCACAATTAAAAACAAGAAAGAGCTTATAATCAGTGAACGCATCCCAATTCTAACCAACAAATTTCCCAAGACGCCATTTGCTTCGTTCCATTTGATCCCATTCCAATTGCAAATTGCCTTTACAAAATCAAATATGGCTGTCAAAAGTTCGCCGCAGTAAGTTCCTTGGTGAACCTGTGCTGATTTTTTCTTCATAATTTTCTCATAAATATCACACTCATATCCTAAGTAAATGTCATTTAAACTGCCAAAAACTCCTGCATCCATAAAGGCAAAGTGAATTCCCGCCCGTTTATTGCACACGCAACAAAATGTGTTGATCGCCGGCGTCCTCTGTGTTTTTGTTTTTTCCACACGTCGAGGGAAAATTTTCTCTGCATTTCATGTAAATTGTCTGACAAGCAAAAAAGAAAACATACACGGGAGGCCCATCTCCTTTCCCGTCTCGCTCCAACAAGTGCGTCCAGTGTAAGTGGATAATTATATGTGTCCTCCTCTCTGATTGCATTTTCTTTGTTTTTTTTTCGCTTGAATTGCAGTTCGTTGATATTTGCGTGTAAATTATGCAAATATAGTGGGCTCTGTTGCACAATCAATTGGATAGCGTGCCGCTGGAAGTTACAAGAAGAGACGAAGACGGTAGAAAATTTCCTTCCGCTGGAAAGGCTGTAGATCTTTGACACTTGGAGTTGAATTTGACAGCTGCATCGAGGAGGAGTTGGTTGGAGTTTCCTTCCACTGGACAACCGCGCGGTTGTTTGTTTGATATTTGTGCCTATTTTGTGTGAAATAAGTTGGAAAAGTGTTGCTAGCAATATGGAAGAAGAAAGTTTAAAGGTTGAAGAGGAAAATGTTCCAGTAGCAGAGGAGAAAGGCACAGAGCCAGATGAAAGTGAGCAACAGGAAAAGCAAGTAAGCGAAGAAGTTGTGACGGTGGTGTGTACCGACAGTGATGCTGTGGGGGTGGAAGAGGTGGAGGTTGACGCGATACCAGAATCTAATGTGAGTGATGAGGTTAGTGAAGTAGCAGAGGATCCACCGAAGCTCATAGATGTTGAGGCGAAAACTGAAACGGGGACAGTTACAGCTGCAGTGGAAGAAAAGCATGTTGAATTGCAAAATATAGAAGAATGTGACACTGGTGGTGATGAAGTTCCGAATGTTGGCGAGACGGCCCCTGTTTGCCCAAATAATGAGACAGTAGAAGTACCGATCATTCAAGCAGTGGAAGAAAAACCAGCGGCAGAAACAGAAAGTACAACGAAAGCTATGGAGGATGTTCCCCAGGAAAGCGCAGAAGGGATCAAATCTCAGCAGCAGACAGAAATTGTCGCTATTGACGACGACGACGACGATGACGATGAGGATGTGATGGACGATGAAGACGACGACGAGGATGACGACGAAGAAGATGACGACGACGAAGACGAAGGTGTCAGCAATGAGGCAATGAATGACGAAGAAGATCGTGAGCAGGACTCGTACAAGGTCAAGGACAAATCAGAGCCAGCAGCCGTTCACCTACCGCACCCGTTAGATGACTTTGACGACGACTACGAGGAAATGGATGACGACGATGATGCAGTGGACGACAGCAACGCAGCCGTTGTTATCGGTTCGTCAGATGATGAGGATCATGTGCCACCAAAACAGCAGAAAGCCCCCCAAAAGTACGAAGACGTCGATGAGGAGTTGGACTATGACGATGACGAGGTCGATGATGAGGAAGACGATGAATACGATGATGACGACTTGATGAACGCCGTTGTTACATCGGCTACAAAGACGGCGCCCTCTTCGTCGTCATCGTCGCCGGTGAAGAAAACCCACGCACTCGACGCGCAACGTACAGCTCGTGAAAGAGAGGCCGATCAGATCAGCCTGCTGAAGCGAGGAATAAACTACGGCCGTATCGCGAAAAAGAAGTCCTTAAACTGGTAAGTTTTAAACAATAATTTACACGCATTATTGCGTCTTATGCAATGTCAGCCCATGCTGACACAAGTAGCTGCTAGTTAGCTGACTTTGAGCGACCTTACGTTATGATCTACTATCAAGTATTAATAATAACAACAATTAAGAGAAATATCTCTCAGCCTGATCAATTCGACGGCGAACTCTCAGCATTCAAATTTGTATTTTGCGGAAAACAATCATTAAAATTATGTAAATAATTCGACGGCATGTTCGAAAACACTAAGTTGGTCGCAAGATTTCCTATAATTTTCTAAACTTTTTATTGTATAACATTTTCGTGTATCATGTAATGACTGCAAGTAGACGTAATAGACAAGAGCGGAGACGACTAGTTTCCGGGGATTAAATCTTGACAAACACATTGAATGTTTAGCGTAACTACTAAAGGTAACTAATGAGCTTTATTGGTTACACATGGGCATGGGTATGATTCACCATTAGGGGCGGATTGTAGACTGTGAGTCCCACTACTTTAGCAACTGACGCACAATGCGAGCTTCATAAAAAGTAATAAATTTTTTCGTTTTTCAACCTAAGTTAAATTGATATTAATTTACTCTCCATCTGGCGATCTTCTAAAATCTGTCAAATCAAACTGAATCTTTTCGCCAAGTAACTTGCGATAAAAGATTTGTCAGGTATACATTTTGTTCGTAACGATGTGAAAAACAGTCAAGACAATCTTGAGACGGTCGTATCGAATGACTTGTGTAACCTTGGTTTTACAATGTTTCCAATCCTAATTGGAAAATTATTTTCGCCATTAAACCGAACGCTTGAGGTGCAAGATAATAGTGATATGCGTGCCCAACCACTTGTGGCGATAATATTCGACCTACAGGTCGTTTTTCTGAGTAATTAACAAGTTCAGCAGTTATTTGCCCACGAAATTGTGGAACCTGCGGAATGTGTTCGTAGCAATCATGCCCAGAATAATAGAGGAGTTAAATATTCAAATTCAACATCTGTTAGTCTGAATGTCCATAAGAACATTTCCATGAGAACCTTTTATTCTATTCTATTGGAATGAATCTGCATTGCCCCCTATCATAAAGAGGTGCCTTCTTCTTCTTCTTCTTGTGGCGCTACAATCCAGGGTGGACCTGGGCCTCAACCAACATGCCTCTCCAGCCAGCACGGTCTTTCGCCAGCCGCCAGTTGCGCACTCCAAGTAGGTTGAGGTCCTGCTCTCTCTGTTACGTTGTCCCAATGGCTCAGATTTGAAGACTTTTCGGGCCGGAGCAGTGATGTCCATCCCCTCTACATGGCCTAGCCATCTTAAGCGTTCTGCGGACAGTCCATCCGCGCCAGCAGCTTTGCTCCAGAGGTGCCTTCGCTGTTTGTTAATCACGGTTTGTCCTCGCGAAAGCCTTATTGCCAAAGTGTGTAGATGCCAGGCACATATACCAGTTGGCGTATGTTGGTTTTAATCGTAGTTTATGTTTATGGTTCTTGTACACTTCCGCCCACGGCAATAACAAGGGCAGATGTTAAAGAATCAGTTGAATTTCCGATTTCACTAATTTCTCCAAACCAATTAATAGCTTGTAGAAATGCGTCTGTTTTCTCAACTTCATTCATTTTGTTCAATGTTCTTTGGCAGGTTATATATTCTACCAGTGTCAATGTTGATAGCTGGCTTGTTCGTCAATGTCATCCGCTTTAGCCAGTAGCTGTACGAACTTCTCTTATGTCGGATTAGTGGTGTTGACTTGACGGAGCAGCGCTAGTTTTCCATCCATCCTTAAGTCTTCTTCTTCTTCTTCTTGTGGCGCTCCAGTCCGAGGTGGACCTGGGCCTCAACAAACATGCCTCTCCAGCCAGCATGATCTTTCGCTAGCTGCATTTAGCTGCGCTCTCTCCACTTGGCCGTCCGGCGTTGCGTTGTCCCAATGGCTCGAACTCGAAGACTTTTCGGGCCGAAGCAGTGTTGTCCATACGCTCTACATAGCCTAGCGATCTTAAGCGTTGTATCTGAAGACGTTTGACTAGGCTCATGCCACTGTACAGCCCATACAGTTCGTGGTTGAATCTTCTCCTCCAGATGCCATCAACGCAAACACGACCAAAAATCGCACGCAAAACTCATTCACTTTTAGTAGCGTCCAGGTTTCCACGCCATAGAGTAAGACTGGGATAATCAAGTCCATCCTCAAGTAGGAATGTCAATATAAGACATGGCACATTATGGCTTGTCCCATTGACAAATATGTATGTGGTGGATGTTGAACTGTGGTGGACTTCCGTGATCTGCCCACTAATGGTTTCAGGTGTTCAAACAAAATTGCGATTAAAGAGACTGATTCCTCGGTAATTAGCTAACTTGTAGGGGTCTCCTTTCTTGTGCACTGGACAGATGACATTGAGATTCCATTCATTGGACAGGCCGTATCTTAAAGATGAGCTCGTGCATGTGTCCAACCAGGTCATCTCCAGCTGCCTTAAAGAGTTCTGTAGATCGTACGTCAGGTACAGTAGCCTTTGTCGACTTTAGTCTCTCTTGAATTCTTGCCCATCGTCGACAAGATTGAGCGAAACATTATTTCTGATAGCTGTATTTATTTTGTCTTCGCTGTTTGATACTCTGCAGAAGTAATTTTTCTAAATTCTCAGCATCAAATGCAAATCCAGTTTCAGTTCAGTTTCGTACCACGTAATGATGAGTATGTTGGTATGCTTTTGATAAGTTGTATGATTAACATAATAAGCAGGCTCTAACAGCAAAGTTTGATAAGTTTTACAAAGAACACAAGATAAAGAGACAAGTGACATTACATTTACACTAAACAAAATATGATGTCCGTTGTTTTATTCCTTTGATGAGTATGGTGATTATTATGTGAAATCGTCTTCTACTGTCAAGAGCAGATTGTCTGTATTCTCCATGTCACGTCGTTTCAATACTTTCGTTTCTTTTGCTTATATCGTTTCCGTCTCGGTCCTTCGTTCTTCTTTAATTATTTTTAGTTCTGTCATTATTAAGGGAAAAGCGAAATACAGAGACGAACGAAACAATACGAAGGATTGTGGCAAACGAAAAATTGATTGAAAGCACCGAATTATTTTTAATTTCAGTACTGGAACAATTTGGTCGTCGAAAATGAACAATCGACACAGCTCTATTACATACACATTTAGTACAATTTGAGTACTGTTAGCGACTCGAAAGTGCCGTGAAAAATGATTCAGCGTGTGAGTCGAGGACTTAACTGCTACGCCACAGCGGTTACGATTCGTCTAAAGGTTGGACGGTATTCAAATCGAATGAAAAATCCCAAAGGTAATGCCTAAACCCCAGTGTCTACGTCTATACCTTGCGGCCCGCGTGGAAAAAGCAGCTAGAATATTTGTGCCATAACAAAATCGTATTCTCAATTGTCTGAATTCAGCATCTGTCTGAAGCAATTTGTGTTAACAGTTCGAACTTATTTATGGGCTTTAAAGTCAGAAATTGAAATCATATACCTGTGAAGACGTTCTGTTATAACATTAATTTATTGTCAGCATATTGACGGAATTTAGCGAACGTTTCATTTATTGAAAATCCCGATCATTTTTTCTTTCTCCGTTTGAATAAGTCACTTACTAGAACAGCTTTAATAACTGCTTAGTCATTGTAAGGAAAATTTCTTTGTCAAAACTATTGTTGCGTTTTGATTTGCAAGAACGAAATCTTATTTTGGAAATAATTTATGTTTTTCCTTCTATGTTTGGGGCTTTAGTCCTTGATGCCAATGGTCTTTTGCCAGCTGCCTCCAGTTGTACACACGAAGTTGGTTAAAGTTCCACTTTACTTATGAACGAGTATGTCATCTCAATTAGGAACTTCGTCTAATGCGTTTGTCCTGATGGCTTATATTCGAAGACTTCGCTGGCAGGAGAAGTAATGTAGTCGTGCTTTACATAAGTTTGCCAAGTTAAGCATTGTATTCAAGAATCTTGAATAGGCACATATCGATGTACTTTCTGTACAATTCGTGGTTAAATCTTGCAAGGTGGACCTACAACTACAACAACGCATGCGTCCATGTTTCTGCGTTATAGAGCAGAAATGGGATGATCAAAGTGTTGGAAAAAAATATGCTGGTCTTTTGAGAGAGGATTTCATTGCTCAATTATCACCAGAGCCCAAGGAAACCGCGATTTGCAAGAGCAACTATGCGCTGGATCTCAGTCCTAGACGAAGCCTTTTTGCCGACTCCGAACGTCGAGATTCCAAATGACTTTCATAAACAAAAAATCCTTTGCGCGTGTTGTAATCACTTTTAAAGAGGTGGTGCCGTGAAAAAATGCGAGGCACTCAGTCCGGGAATCGAACCTGGGACCTTCGCCACTAACAAACCATGGCGACCGCATTTGTTAGCCAATAGATGTACTATAGACCCTCACAAAAATTGTATCAAATATCTAACCTCCTCTGAATAATATACAGCAAAGGAATTGACAAAAACTTTTGGATTTCATGCCAAGGAGGAATCAAGAAGTGAAAATAATGAAATGAAAAATTAAAATCATGGTTTTGATACTAAATAATCTTTTAAAACACGCAAGTGATGGCGATATTTGAATGAATACAAAAATTGAGATATTAGTACTCAATACTCGATATACAGGTTGACTGACTCGAACTTCAACTTTATAGAATGCTATAATTTTTATTTTTTGGTACATTGTATAAATATTTAATAATATGTCCACATTTGGCACAAAAAATACCTTTGAAATGGCCGCTGTGTGACGGCTTGTTTAAGATGGTCAAAATTTTGTATTTTCTGTGCCAACCTTCGCCTTTAATATACCCCAGACAAAGATCTCCAACGAATTTTCATCATGAGAATTTTAATTTTATTGTGACTAAGGAATGAAGAGTGGAACATTGTTTTTCTTTTAAAAACAATAACGGTTGTGAAACAGCGACGAGTTTTGTTGAAAAGTCCACGGACTCCGACCGAAAGTTTTCCCTGCCCAAGCCTTCAGTACTGCCGCTACAACAATTTCACTGTATACGGTCACATTAATTTTGACGCGAGAGACCTTCGTCGGTATGGCGACCATTATCTTTTGCTTTCTTTGCCTTCAAGTGCCCGTCCGAATATGTTTGTTGACATATTGCTCGCTAACAATTGTCGATTCATCGGAAAAAAGTAATTTCGGCAACTCTTTACTTTCCTGCAAGCTTAGCAACTTCCTCTAATTTCTTTTTATTGCGGTGTAACATCGTGTGCTTTTTAGAACTTCAGTGGCTTGAGCCCAAGCTAATTTTTCAGTATGTGTTGCATCCGTTCCAACGATATGTTGAGCTCAAGAGCCTTAACTTTCCGAACCATTTCTGCCGATGTTGTTGTTTTTTTTATGACCACCTTCACGGCGTTTTGCAACGGTGCCAGTATTACGGTACTGAGCTGTGGTTCAAGACAAAATTGCTTTGTTCGCGATGAGGTGCTGGAGGGCTCTAACGCTGGCTGCTTGTGGTTTTCCAGCCGAATGTAAAGCAATGACATTATCACGTTTCAATTGCAGCGGGCATAAAAAAACCTCCAATATAATTGAGACGTAAATTAACGTTTAAAAGGATTGTAGACATAAAAAATGATCTGTCATGTGTCAAAATTTAAGCTCACCATCATAAACGGTTTGAAAATTATAGCAATTTGAAGTTGTTTGTAGTTGGAGTCAGTCAGGTAGCAACATAGTATTTTATTACAAATACAAAAAAACTCAATGCAACAAAAATATCAATCAGACTCAAACACAAGCCTTAAAAAAGTTAACGAGTGGCGATTGAAAAAGAGAATTCACTACTTTGGGTGTTTCGTGCGTTACTTTTATTCGAACAATAACTTATAAGAAAACGTTGAACAGATCGTGCGTCTGTGTTACTGCAAAAAAAAAAAAAAACAGTGAAAAGCATTCCTTTGACTTTTCGAATACTGAACTTCATTTACCGAAAACAAGATAAAATTACAGTCGATTTGAAAATCTATAAAAAATATATCAACGTTTTATAGGAACGACATCAAATGAATTTTTATTGTGACCGTAGATACAGTTGTGTTCATAAAAATAGCAGTGCTCCTCAAAAGAGCAAATAATTTTCTATTAATTCAAATTGTTTTATTATTTTTTCAAAAAATGTATACAAAAGTAAAATATTTCAGTCTTAACAGGTATATCATAACTTTTAACTATTTTTTTGGTCGTAGTAATATTTCGCAGTTATTCATAAAAATAGCAGTGTTGAGAATTATGCTGTGCCTAGACAACAGAAATCAATGAATCATTATTATATACAGCTTATTAGTACTTTGTAGCAAAGCCTTTATTTTTTATCACTGCGCTGAATCTTCGTGGCATTGAGTCCACCAGACACCGGCTTCAACTGGTATAGCTTCCTATGAGTCTCGCACTACCTCCCACAATTCCTTGGCGTTTTTTCGTTTGGCCTCATGGACAGAATTTTTAACATCGCCCCACAAGTTCTCAATGGGGTTTAGATCAGGGGATTGTGCTGGCCACTCCATAACCGTTATTCTTTTTTCACCAAACCAAGATTTTTTCCGGTTTTACGTATGTTTTGGGTCATTATCTTGTTGATATACACAAACTAGTGGCATTTCCTCCTCGGCATTTGGCAGTGTAACCTCTTTTAAAATTTTAACGCACTCAGCACCGTCGATTATACCCTTGTATACCCAACTGTATAACGGGGATTATTTTCTTCATTCTTTGGTCTTTTTACATATTCCCGACGACCTTTGGGCCCAAATAAGACTATTTTGCTTTCATCGCTCCGCAGAATATTCCTCCATTTCACCTTAGGTCAATCTTTGTGAAACTTTGCGAATGCCAATCTTTTTTGCACATGCTTTTTTGTCAAAAGCGGTACTTTTCGCGGGCTTCGAACTGGTAGTTTAACCTCTAGAAGACGTCTTCTAACCGTCACATCACTCACCGGAAGTTGGAATTCATCCCTTATCTGCCTGGAGCTTATTGAAGGGTTCTCCTTTGCAATGTTGATAATTTTTCGGTCAGTTCGCTTAGCCGTCACTCTTTTTGGACCCCGTGTTTCGGGCCTAGCTTTCCAGTTTAGCGCATTGCTGACCATTTTCGCTGAACATCCTATGATTTCCTGGATTGAAGCATATGTTTTTCCCTCCGAACGCAATTGTTTGATCAAATTTCGCATATCTTCGGTACAATGTTTTGATCGACTCATATTTCTAACTTTAAAGTATGTATGTTAATAAAAGACAACATATACAAAAACATTCTCTTACCAAACAACAATTTCTGCAACACTTTATGGTAAAACCAAAAAACACTGCTATTTTTATGAATAGGCTTCAATCAACAGATTTTAATGAATGAGTGAAAAAAGGAGAAAGTAAAGTAAGCCTTAATTTTTTATTTTTTATTTCCGGTATGGTATCTTAGTTACCGGAAAATACAATAAAACCGGATATACATTTGGAAAAAGGATCTTGGAAATATGTTGCTAATTATCTAAGTCGTATAACTACTTCTATTTTTATGAACACAACTGTATTACAGAATCATTCATCATATAATCATTGCTTGAACGCAATTTACCCAGGAGAATATATTTATTCTCCATGAATACGAAACTCATTCTCTATGTGTCTATGATTAGGAACTTTTGGTTATGTCTTGTCTTTCGAGTTCTCTTCTGTTTTTCTACTGACATAATCACGCGGCTGACTTAAAATACCCATTCGGATAATCCTTCACCATCACTATACTCGTATACAACTAAAAATCATTCGAATGATATTGAAAATGTTTCCTCAATCGATTATCGCTCGAATGATAATTGGACTATGCCCATCAATAATGCACACACTGTATGCATCCATGTGGCACTGGTTTCAATAAACTGATGAACAGGCACCAGAATGAAACCTGGTGCGCACATATGAGAACAGCTTTAAAAGTAGCAGAAAACGTTGTTATTTATCCAAAACGACCCGCCCTATATCGAGCACAAGTTTGTTGGAGCAGTTATGCATTTTTTTTTTCTACGAAATTTGAACTACTCGAAACATTGCGAATGTCTCCACCATGGATCCATGCTAGAAAAAATACATTTTTTCTTAACATTCCAACTGAGTGCTCTTTGATTCCCTTATTTTAATTATTCTTAATCACATATGTATTTACGTCAGGTTTTAATCGTAATTGCCGTCATGATTTAGAAAAACAATGTTTTGTTCTTCAAGGTGAAAGCCTGATTGCTTGACGCAGGAACTTGAGTGCATCTGTTATATCATATGCTTTTGACATGTGATGCCAACAAACAGCCGTAGGAGAAGATTCAATATTCATTGCTACGACTGGACCACTAATTCTGACAAACAAACAGCTCTGCCTTCTTAAGTGCAGGACACGCAATAATATGCAATATCACATTGCTTGAAATGATTTCAATGAAAGTTTGCAGTGTGATGTCTCAGTGCAGTCATAACGAAAAGATTAAATATTGTGCGCACCTTATTACGCATGAGCTCCTCCTCCTCCTCCTTATTGCGAAGTTAACCACGCTGCCACACCAACAACTGCCTGCCGGTGACCATCATCGAGATCACCCGAAGGTGAGCGTGAAGCATCATATAAACCGAACCAGTCTCAATGTAATCCCCATGTGCATACACTCGACAAATATGTGCGAAGCGACCTCGTTTTAATGATTAGTGTATAGAAGGTACCAACGACCTGTCCCTGACCCATTTAACGCGACAAGGCTGCAACTCCGTAACAAAAGCCCACGTTTAAGCTCAGACTGCGCACTACACACCCTATGACTGTGGCAGCAGTGATCTCGAATGAAAAGTGTCGCTTGTTGCGATGGTGGTCAGTTGGCAAAGTGCATAACTGTGAGTCTCGCAGAGCGCCACTCAGACATGGGGACGGGAGAAATTATTTGATTTATTGAGATGGAAATAAAATATAGGCATAAAGCTTCAAGGTTAAAAATGCGTTACGCGATGACTGCGCTGCAGCGGCGTCAGTAGCGGAGAAGAGTGCTCGGCGCTTGAGCTTTTGCCGTTGCTTCCCCCGGTTTTTTTTTTCATTTGCCTCTTTCTTCGTTTTTTTCCTTTTTATTGGAAAGACCCTGAGCATTGTTTCTTTTGGAATTCACTTTTGGTTTACACATTTTTTTGCAGTCTTTTGTTCCTCTTTTTTTCTTCGTTTTCTTTTTATTTTTCGTTGTGCAAATTTCGTAATGCAAAAGGGCATGGCAAGTGGTTGACACAATTCGCGAGCGTAAATTGCACTTTATTTCTGGTTCATAAAGATACTACACCACCACTTTGACGGGTTATGAGTGTGTCTGTGGCGATTAACTTTCAGTCAAGGTTTTTCGGTTTCGATTCTCGTCTGTTTGAATTGTTAGCTGTGTGGATAGGAAATGGTAGAATTCGGTGTCCTTGTAAGAAAACTTTTGTTTTGTGTTTTTATATCAGCAAGTGAATACCGAATGGTGTATTCAGAGAAGAATTTTTTTTTTGGTGTTGGTGATAAGAACAACACAGTAATTTTGAGAAATGTTCAGGATTTATTCTGCTAAAAATTCTTATCTGGCCTTAAGCGCAGACATTGTTAGTTCAGATCTAAGTCGGTTTCCACAATTTTGGAGATTAATTTATATTATATTAATTTATTTCAATGAGTTAATTAAACATGAATCAATCTGGTTTGAGTCAGTGACCGCAGCATTGCAATGGGTAAGTGTATCGACTTCTTGCGCGTAGAGTCACACACAATTGAGACCTTGGCGGGATTCACATTCACGAGTCTACTTCTCTCGGTTTACTAATCATCAGTGAGTATGTGTGTCCAGAAAGTTTTGAGCATACAATTGTGTTTTAGGGATCTCATGTGGATTCCTTAGTCATTACTCGTGCGTCCAAGTTTTCCTTGTCAAGGGTGCCGAAAAATGTAAAATATGCCTCAACGGTGATTAAGAGTAACTTCAGGTTTAGTTGACGGCTTCCGATTGTCTGAATTATATACAAAAATATTCTTCATGAGGATTTATTTGCTGATATCGGAAAACGATTTAATTAAGCAATGAATCTTTTAATGCTCTGCACAAAGCTTTACAATTTGGGTGATCTTTCAGGGTGTGTGTCAAGAAATGTTATACGAAGCGTGCAATGCCTAGACTATACGGCGGGTAGGATATAACTTCTTTAAGCGTTTTTTGCACAATCAAAACGAATGTGCAACATATAGAGTAGATATTGTGTTTATATTACATTTACCTTTCAATGTGTATCCCAAATGGGAAAGCATTGTAGAACCTCAGAAAGAGAGAAAGCCCCAAAACGATCGAGACTTACCACTGAAATGATAGAATATAAGGCTAGTTGTGGGAGCAACTAGCCTTATATTCTACCATGTCTGATAGGCAGGCATCTAAGTAGACAAGCCATTCCCTTGAATTTTTTCTACAGAGTCTGTATGGATAAGGAGAAACCTTGTCCAGCTATATGCACAAGGACAAACCTTGTTGAGAGCTGCACCTGCTGGGCACTTACATATTTACGTGCCTTCGAAAAAAATATCCAGGCAACTATTTTTTTAGTGGCTGTAACGAATTCAATGACTTCGTAATATGCTTTTTTATCGCTGTATCTTAGAGTGGTACCGCAATGGTTCTGTGTAAGTGTATATCCCAAGCCCTGGCTTCTTTTTCTTACCTACGTAGATGACTGTTAAAATGCTTTCTCAACTAGGATACCTGATAGCATTTATTTAACAATTTATATATTTAACAGAATAACCAAAAGTGCAAACAAACGAGGAGAAGTTTCTCTCCGCAGAAAAGCGAAAATACCAGATGGTGGTGAGAAAGCTTTATCAACTTCTAGTATAAAGAATTGACTGAGGTCCAACGATGTTAGTTGGCCAAAAAAAAGTCGGCATCAGAATTTTTGAGTACATCTTCGCACGATTCAAACCCCGACAAATGTGAATATAATATGTACATTCTCTAATCAAAAAGAGAATGCAAAAAAATGGGAAAACTATACTCATTTGAAAGCATTTTTTCCGATGCAATTTTATTTCGCGTGCTTCACCCCAGACACTTGCATACACAGATCTACGTACAGCCTTTGCTGTTGCTTTTCCAAGGTTATTACATCAATATTAATTCCAATGACCTCGCGCTGCTGCTATGTGCCAGTGGATATCGTATGTAGATACTATCGCTGCATATAGTTTGCCCCAGTGCACTGGCAGTCGTTGTTTTTTTTCTCTTTCTCCTAATGCAGCACAAGCGAACCGCAGCAGCCGCCGCTGCTAGTGGCGTCAAACAATAATGTAACCTTGACAAAATGAGAAATCACAGCAAATGGCAGAAATTACGAAACTATTTGGGATTCAGCAGCCTCCTTAGCACGGTCCAGACACTCAATCATCATCGTGTAGGGCAAAGGCAATGTTTTAATTTTTCTCTCAATTTGTACGTCCCTAGCTTTTAAAAAACAGAGTAATAGAACAAAAAATAATTACGAACTGCAAAGCGCACAGACACTTTCATAGATAATTGTGGCTGAAGCTGACCTTCTACTCAGGGGATGTTGCTGTTAACTCGACCAGTGAGGAGGAGGGTTTTTAATTGGGAGAAATGTCTACCCTTGGGTGATTTCAATTAATGTGTTTGTGGTATCTGAGGCGTCGACGTACAAATTGGCGCTGCTTTCAATTAATTTCGAATTGATGACAGGTGGCAATTTGACGCTCACGGTTTTATTTCCCCAAGGTTCCACTCATACCCTGTGTGGTGGCTGCTTCATATGATATTAGAAAACCTTACTTTTCTTTTGCATTGCTACCATTTGGAGTATGGAAAACGGAGTCTAGCCTGACATGCATATGTATCCAATACTTAAGACAACTTCTTGCGGTTAACTTACACCAGCCCAAATCGAACAAACTGCTTCATCTCTCAATTAAGCTTTCATCAATGCCATTAAAAAGGAAGTAACGATCAATTCGTTGTAACTATAGATGCGTCTTGGTTGTCTTACTTAATAGCTTCTTGAATCGGAGAACAACAACGGGCACCATTTACTTTGTACATTCAACTGAGGTATACGAGACCATTGACCACTTGGAATCATTTGTTGATGCTTTTCGGTGTTTGAATGTCCTGTTTGAGATCCCAAAAATGTCTTTCCTTGAAGACACATAGCGTTTATGTGCATTTCTTTTTGGCCTTGTGTCATGGTCATTAAACAGTGTTTCCTATCTGGCCATTTAGGTATGATATCCACAATCCACATTTTAAACAAATATTTATTACACCTCGTTGGGTCTGTCACATTCCCATATCTTCTACATTTATGAAGCGATTTGCATGAAATTTTGCAATGAGAGGCAAATGCACCAAGCAAGTTATATTTGGGTAAGAAAATTTGAGATTGGTAAACATATCGGGTCGGCTTCCATATGCACAAAGTGCAGTAAAAAATAAATCCCGTCGTAAATATTACATATCAATCGATAGATCTTTTGAAAATTGTTACGCTTTTTAATCCCAAAATCTGACAAAATGACATAATGTTGTGTATGATAGGATCATTCAATGGGAATTGTTTTAGACATTCTAGTTTAAATAGCTTTGATGTTGTAGACCAAAAACTGTTAAACATAAATATGCTAATTTTGAATAATTAATTCTTATTAAAGAATTAAGATATCTCAGATTATTAAATTTTAATCGAGGCCGAACAAATTCAATTTCAACCCCTAAAAGCTTTTAAAGGATACGATATCGGCACATTACTCGAACTCTAACTTTTGAAAATGCAATCATTTTTTATATATTGATGAATTATATTGGCCCAAAGCTAAATATGTTGGAAAATATGTATATGCCTACAGTTGGCGCAAATTCTAGCCTTGAGAAGGGTGAAGGAAACATCGCCCGTTGCACGCAAGTGGCTCTGCGTTATTTTGGCCCATTCCCTGAGAAGTGCTTGTTTAACAAACTGTATCCGTTTAATCGGAGGCAAATCTGGCCAGTGGAATCTCAGCGTCTGTTGTCCCGACTTGACGTACATATGTGTGTATCTTTTTTCAATTTTGGCAAACAAATTAAGCAGATATTCAATGTTAAAAAACGTGCTGTCCTGTGACTTTTATCACGCGGTACCTGAGAAGATCACGCAAAACGCTCAGGTCAGCACCAGAGAAACGACCTTGCAAAAAACTTTTGCAACTAAAAACTACCACGTATAACATTGACAACGTGAACAGCCCAACACGAAAAGGTTTCAATAAAGCGTTTCATAGACCTGAAATTAATTAATTACCTATCTGGAATTAATGTCTTTACCTATCTGGAGTTTGCACTAAACATTATACAAGATACAGTTGAGTCCAAAACTGTCCCAATAAAGTTCCCGAGTACATGTCTTTGTTATGTTTAAAAAAGCATTCTCCGAAAAGCTAAAATTATTTAATTTTATACAGACTTCATGTTATCGATTACAAGAAAAAGATTTGACATTTTAAATATAGCTGTATGTTATTGAGACTACTTTCCACCACAGACCGCTAATTTAATAAAGCCTATGTAAGTATTTTTATGCGGTGAGGTAAGCGATATGATACTCGTAGTTTTTCACAGTAGGGTATGGGTATTCTTGTATTTTTCTCCATTGCTTCTGTGTCCTTTCTCATAAAACATCTAACGGAGAAGGTGGAGCCTTAAGGCGATCCACACATTTTCGATTGGATTGAGGTTGTGCTCTCCGGACACCAATTCCCACAAAAAACACTCTGAACCAATGCTGTACACGTTTGGGTTTCTATCATCTTGGGAAAATATTTCTTTTGAGTCTTAATCTGTAAAATTAAAAGTTTGCATTGATTAAATTAACGGTCTTGCACCCGAAAAGCAGTAAAACAGTCCCACAGAATGTATTTTTTTTAAATTTGTTTATTGCAAAAACGTTAGAACATCACTCAACGCCCACTACTTTTCCATCTTTCTAGTAATTCGGAATAAAAATAATAATAATTGAGTGGCACTACAGCCCACAAGGGACCAGGGACTAGCTTCTACAACAAATACTCGTGTTATGCTCGCTACTGTTCTCTCACAAATATGAGGGATCTACGGTTTTTTGCCAACTCCGACCGGCGAGATTTGATAAACTTTTCATAGACAATTGATACTCTTGAGTGTTGTCAGCAACTCGAAAGAGGTGGAGCCGTGAAAAAATGTGGGAATCGAACCTAGACCTTCTGCGTGTGGGTCGACGCACTTACCCACTACGCCATGGCGACCACGTAATACTATCAATAAAAATAAGTCCTTTCTGACATCAATCCAATCATTGATTTCTTCAAAAGATCCGAATCGGTGTCCCCCCCAGTCGTTTGGCCTCTGTTGAAAAAGCGTGTAGTCAGAGGAATACAGAATACGGCGGTTCGGGTAAGACCTCCCATTTCAGCGTTTCCATGTAGTTTTTGCACACCACAGCCACCGTTGGGCCCAGTGTTATCGTATTGCAAATTCACCTTGTCATGACTTTCGGCCATTTCTAGTCGTTTCTCGCGCAATGCACGGCTCAAACGCATTAGTTGCAGTCGATAACGTTTCCCATCAATGGTTTCGCCTTTAGCAGTTTATAGTACACCACATACGTCAGGTTTCCCATTTGCAGAGCGTTACTTTTGAACCGTGGATGTTTTTCTTTGGTGTGGATGTAGACTACATAAAAACGCGTTCGGCAGGCTTTGAATAGTATTTTTTCGCTTTGGGCTTGTCGTAGTACATCCACTTTTCATTTTCAGTCAAGATCCGGTGCTTCAGGACGCAGTAGCAGCACTGCCAGCGGATCTGCGGGTGGACTTTGCGTTTGGCATGGATTTTGATCTAGTAACGCCTCCCTATCTTTAATGTTGTTGGGCTGGCCAAAACGCTCTTTGTCTTCGACGCTTAAACCACCACTTTTGAAGGGTCAAAATCACTCTGCATGATTTATCGTTCGGAGCAGATTCACAATAAACTTCCAAAAGATGTACTATTCTTCCAACAAAGAAAAATAAATCAAAACTTCCCGCAAATGTTGTTTATTTAGCAATTTCGGACATTTTCTAAGAGGGAATACACAATGTTGTTGTTTGACACTGACGCTGATGCACACTGGTTAATGCTGACAAATACCATACCTTTCCAATGAATTAAGTAATTGCTTCCAACACCAGTCACAACTTGCAGGTGGCGCCATCTTTTGAAAACGGACCGAATTATTTGCAATACAATAAACGGAAGCAATCAATTGATATACATAAATCATACACTTTAGGAAATGGTTTAATTTCGCGATCACCGAAATGGGAATCGCCAAAGGAATCATTTTTCCCCTGTCCGAACGAAGCAGGATGCAGGGCATATGTTGATCAAAAGCAAATTTTAAAAATTGCTTATCGTTTTGGCCTTGACATATGTAATAATTTTTCGAAAATGTGTGAAGCCGTCGTTGAAAGTATCTATTCTAGTTAAAATATTCCAACCGAATCACTTTATCATTCTGTGAATCTTTAATCACACTCGTTAGTTTAAGGAGCAATCATAAATCTGCTTAAAATTTCCCATCAAATAATAAATTGAACCGCACAAAGATTTAGCAATGACATGTGTGATTGCTTGCATACGTGAAAATAAATGCTACTCCCGTCCATTAACCACATCAGCCACGCTTGCTAACTATTCGTACGCTTTTATAGCACCATGCAGTACTTCCACTACAAATGTAGATCACCGAATACAGAAGCTTTTACGCGACACATCCACAGCGATTGCAGTCGCTTATTCGGCATGTATTAGTGGAGGTTTGTCCAAAGTCATTGAACGATAGACGCAGAGCCACAAGCGACGCAATTGCATGAATGCACGTTCTATTTATTTTGCACGATGAACTCTCGTCGTCTTCTTTTATGTGCGCTCTTTACTTACAGAAGACTCATGCTGCTCTTCGGCACAACGTACAGCCAGCTAGTCAATCCGCAATCCGCGGCATCGTTGCCGTCATCGCCGTCCAATCGTTTTGCCGTCTCCGGGTCACTGAACTCGAAATAGCAAGCAATAGCAGCAGTTTTGCCTTTTATGCTGCCTATCGTGGGTTTTTTTCACATTTTTGTGTTTCCTGCGTTAGGTTGATGTGCCCTGCAAGTTTTGTAATTTATTTAAATACGTATAAACATATATTTTTGCAGTTTTGTATTTAACTCCTTTGAAGGCATTTCATTCGCCTAGCGTGCATTTGACTTTCAAAGAAGCTTTGACAAAAATATGCAATTATATTCCTATGTCCTACTTACTCGTAATAAGGACAAAAAAGGACATTACGTGGAGAATAGAATTCATCGGAGCGTTCTTCTGAGGGGGCAGAAGAAGGATAACAGACCTGGCAGTGATATAACCCGCCAACCTTTGGGGAAAATTGTAAGCGGTGTATTGTTGAATTATTATTTTTTTTAATTTGTTTGAAATTGGTGCAAAATTTCACTAATGGTTTTTGGTGGACAATAGGGAGCTTGTGTGAATTTAACAGTAAAAATAATTGCGTACAGCTACAACCCACAAGGAATCAGAGCTTAGCTACTTTCACAACCACTCGTGTTGTGCGTGCTATTGTTTTCTCACGAGTAGAGGGACTAACAGTTTAACGACTGCGAACGACTTAATTTGATAAACCTTTTGTTAGACGATAAATATTTTTGGTATTGTCAGCAACTAGAGAGGAATATTACCGTTACAAAAATGCGAGAATATTAGTCAGCTTAGCTCCGCGAACAACCTTCCGGCCTTGTTTCGTGGTAAGGACATATGCCTACGACAACACTTCTTTTCCTTTCCTACGTCCGCTGTCAGGTTAGGGTATTAGGCTTTCTTATTCTTCACAACATTTTCTTCTTCTTTCCTTCTATGTCCCTTAAGCTAGCTTAGACACGATTTTTTTGTGTGCAGTAGGTGATGTGCGTGTGAGAGGGACAAGAACCACTCCGTCCGACGTGCCGAGTAACCACAAACATGCCGCCGTCCTCCTCCACCTTATCGAAGCTGCCCCCGTGGCTAACCTACATGCAACAAAATGGCACCTTCGGTCGGATCTGCTATATTAGACACAGCACATATTTAGTTTTTTTTTTATATGGCCATGATTCAGGGGACTCTTATTGTAAATATGAGACCGATGTCCTTGGAAACATAACCTTTAGACCCACATTGGGAATACTTACTTAAAACTTATGATGTCAAAACGAGGTGTTGTAATCCCATCTTGGTTGCCAATTAAGGCCTTTGAAGTTTCTTTGAGAAACGTGCTGTTTCTGGACGATTCTTCGTGGATTGCCGATACAATCCGGCGAGAACCAGACCCTCAACCATCAAGCCTCTCCCACTGGCACCATCCCTCGCAACTCTCTTCCGTTTCGTACAAAAGAGATTTGAGTTTTTTTTCTTATTTGTTAATCTGTTACGTTGTCCCAATTATTCAAGCTGGAGTTTTGCTTTCATACGTTATACATTGTCTAGCAATCCGAAGCATTGTAGACGCGTATTACGTTACAACCGATTCAGTTCAACTTTGTATCTTCTGCTCCAATTGACAACAACGGTAACTGGACTTAGACAAGCAAGCAGAACTTTCCTTTTAAAAATGCTCTCTAATCCCTTTTTTCTAATATCCAGGTTTCGGCGTCACTGAGCACGACCGAAATGAGCAAAGTGTTATACAAAACGAGATTGATTTTTAGAGAGGGTGTTTTGTTAACCAATTGCCTCTTGAGCCCAACCCCTGTTAGGAAGATAGATTGTACTGACGTCGTTGTCCAAATTTACTGTGGGGCCGAGTCCTTTTTTATAGTGGGCGAAGTCTTTTCTTGTAGCATTGGCCAAGGTTGGATCAATTTTGGAGCATTTTGCAATACCAGTAATAAAGAAAGTCAAGGAAGGGTGGTTTCCGATGCCCCAACTGTGGTATACTCTAAATCGTTTATAAAGGACTCATATTTTTCAGAAACTATTGATGAAAATATTTTTTTCAATATGCTAAACCAATGCAAGATTGAACTCACATCAAAAGTCCTAGGTTGGGTTCTTGTATTCGAAACATGCTGCAAAGTCCTCTTCTGGAATTACGTTTTTAAACAGTTTCGGACATTATAAAAAACAATAATTCAGTTTTAGCTTTTTACAAAAGAATGTGTATCTGAAATTTTAATGAATGTTTTGACGCCACAGTTGTAGCGGCAATTTAAATAAAATAATAGACGCTTTCGGAGTCCCAATAAATAAAATTCAAATTTCTCTATAAAATTTATCAAAAAAAAACAATTTTTTGATCGATATCTGAATGTTGGTCGCACAAGGATCAGTAGGAAACGAGGAAAAGTAGAACGAAATGATGTCCAATTCGATTTGAACTTAAGGTGAATTTTCAAGTTTCTCAACCTAACTCAAAAATGAATTTTTGGAATGTCATGGAATTAACCACAATCATTTTGATATTTTTATCAGTCCATATCCTTGTTGACAAAATATAAGCTCTGCAATTTGCCCCCTCCCCCACTTGTAATTCAGCAAAACACAGCAAAAGCACTTCACTTAATTTAAACTGTCTGGCCTGAGCATATTCTCATTTACCGCAACCTCTCCCCGGACATCGATTGAATCTCACGACGACACCAATGATTCGCTAAATTAAGATGCTGTGAATAGGAGGAGAGCATCCATGTTGTTTCAAATCGACTCTCTCCCCTGCGCAGCGAGGAGGAACTCAAAAACAAAGCTTTGCAGATGAGTTTCTTGACACACACTGTCATCAGCGAGGGCTGAGGTGGGCGCCCCCTTAGATTACACACTGAACATGGATCTTTGAACTTTTCACTTCCTACATTCTTCTTCCTGTGTACCCTGTGGGCTGGTGTTTAGTGGTGACAAGCGACGAGAGAAAAGAGTTTGCCGTTTTTTCTTCTCCTTTAAGTGTGTGCGCTCTGGAATGTGTGTGTACTTGGGGGAAATTCAAGGATTCCACTTGCCAAGCTCATCCTTGCTGCTGTATGTGTTTATTGAACTCCTCACCTATGCGGAGGAAGGACACAACATTGGGTTGGGTGAGAGCGAACAAAGATGTGCTTATAGTCGGAAAGTCAGCAAGGATTCCGCTCTGACTCAATTACTTTATTCAGCTAATAATTCAATTTCCCGACAGTGGGGCACGATTGTGCTGACTAGGTTTGTCCTTGAAATATCCTTCGTCCATAAGTGCATATAACAGTGTTCCGCTGGATTTTTTTAATTGCCTTCTCAAAAGGACATGTTACTGAATAATGTTGCGTAGAGCTCGACTCACTTCGTTAGTGCCGAATCCGCATTTACGCGTCAAGAGATCCTGTCGTCATTATGTCAGGCATCCATCAGAGCCACTTGCCAGCATCAGTGGCTCTGCTGCAGCTTCTATGATTGCCATCTGAATGTGGCAATGGTTTGACTTCCACACTTTGCATTGCACATGCCAATTGCATCCGCTGCTCGTTTGCTCGTTAGATTGGTGTTCGCCTGTACGGTCTCTCTTTTTTTTATACACCTCCCTTCGCTCGCTCCGCCGCATGCTCGTGGGGTGTTTCTCGGTGTGTATCTCTGTACACAGTGCACAGTGTTGCATTAAAATAAATGACCTTCATAATGCACCCGAATCGTGCATGCCGAGTCATCCAGAGGGTAAAAGTCCATTAACCTCGAATCTTGAGTTGAACAAATGCGCGTTGCTTCATTCGCCGCGTTCGTCAGTCGCTTCTACTGTGTGCAGCTATACTACAACACTTCTCTTACACTCTTCATGCTTATGCCGAACAACAACAACAAAGACAACAACAATTTTTTTCTTAGCACAGCACAGTCCGGTGTACTGCGCTTAGACTGTTGGACCCAAACGAAGGTGGTGGTCAGTCATAGTAGTTTTGTATCTATAGTCGCATTCCGTGTTTGCGATTGCTGATGCCTTTGGATTTTTACTTCGCTAGAAGCGCGCGTGCTTTTGTATTCGTATTGAAGAAAAAAAAAAGGTAAAACCTATAGATTTGCATTAGATAACTGATGCAACGGCGGGTATGTGATTGTGGTCGAACGGTGTTGTGATAGTGAGTGAGTTTGAAATGTTTGATCAGCTTTAAATCGTTTATCATCGTTACTCTGTTCCTTGGCATTTGTAATCGGTTCGGTTCTCTTGTGGATTACCACTGGCTGGCGGGTGAGTAATTGTGTTGTCGCAGAGAGAGAGAGTTTGCCCTTTGATAGAAGATTTCATATGTGATGTATGTTTTGAGAAAGTTCATACGGCAGTTTTTGGGAATTTATTTGTTTTTTGTTGTATATTTTGGATTTGGAATACAAGATTAAAAGTTCAATCTTGTTTTTATTTAGTTTTACCACCGCTAGCCATTTTTATTTTGTATCTTTTTATTTATTTCTTGGTGCCACAAAGAAAACTCGTTGTAGTTGATGCCATCAATAAGTTCGTTCAATTTCAAACTTTTCATACAGGATGGGAATGCTGATTCTTCAAGACATTCGATGTAAACAAATAGTAGCTGGAAGGCGCTCTGGCTGAGTTGTATGGAGGGTGGTGTAGGTCTTTCAATTTCAGTGTTTCAAAGCATATTTTTCCCCGATACGCAATATGAGACTGAGTCTGTCATTTTTCGTATTTTTTTCGCAGTGCTCACCTTAAACGCATCCATTGCATGCCGAATTTAGGTCGGTTTTAGGTCAGTTCTACTTATTTTTAGAAGGTGATAAAAGACACTCCTCTTGGTCTCACTAAATGTAAAACCTGACCTTGCTAACGTGTAGATTCAGCTTTATTGATTAACTTAGGGTCTGTCCATGTATGTGCCACAATACAACTCACGTCTTTCTTATATGAAATGGAGAAGCGGCGTTCGACTTCTGCAGCCTTAGATTCATATAAAATCCCTAACCATATTATTTGTTTCATACATATCATTCTTCAAAACCTTGTTTGCATTTGACACGGATTTCCACACAAAAAGGCCTTGAATTTGGCATCATCGAACTTTTCTAATCGATTCAACCTTCGCGCTCCTTGTTATCTGCACTCACTTGTTCAATTAATTTTCCACGATGTGAAGAGGTGCGCTTCGTAAAATTCTCAGAATATGGCCTCTAGATACAGAAAAATAAACTCCCGAAAATCGCGTGTAGGTGCAGAAGTTAAAATGATTATGAGGATTTTATCACCAATAAGCCTTTTTTTGAGTCCAAAATCATGTTTGGTTCTTTTAATTTTTTTTCTTTCCGTAATCGGCGATCTGTCTTGTCGAAACTACTTGTCATTGGTGTCATTATTATCCAATTTAAACCAAAAACAAGTCTAAAGTCTAATACTAAAGTGTTTGCTGTTAACGATAATCCTTTAGACTGAGCCAAACAATAGTTTATTGTCCGAATGACTTAAACTGCGGGAATGTTTTCAGCAAATCTGGCTCTTGCTTACCTACACACAAATGAGTCTTGGTAGAGTGAATCAGTGGACGCAAATTCCAACATACAGCTATCAATCCTCATTTGACACTTGTGGTAATGTGTCAACTGCCTAGCAGTCGCATCGAATTAGCACAAAGGCTTTACCACCGTTCGCGACAATGTAAGTAAACTTAGGGTATGACTGATTAAATACAGTAGCTCGAAGCATTAAGATCTTTTTTGTTGCAATGAACCAACACTGGTGTAAACAAATTCCCAATAACAAAGCTGGAATGTCAAAGACTGCCTATCACTCTCTCTATCTTGGGCCCGTGGAGTTACGGGCCATCATCTAAGGAAATGTGCTTCACCTCCTCAAACTCTTCCGCACTGATCGCACTGATTTCTCCTTGATTGTTTTGTGTCATGTGTTTCATGGTCGTCCAGTTCGTCTACCATCTTGTGTGAATGGTTCCCACTGCACTGATTGACTTCCAACAGAGTCGTTACATTTTTAAAGCGCGTGCCCAGCGCACTTCGAATTATAGAAACAATAGGTTAATGACCCATTTCTCTGTAATTCTTTATTGGATATACGATTATCTCAGAAAACCTTCAATATGTGTTGAAAACATCTTTTCACGACAGTTTGCAGCTTCTTACCTGTTATAGATTTTGACTTCCAGTTGCTGCAACCGCATAGCAGTACAGATTCTGCATTTCACTATGAAATTTTCACCTGAGTAGTCGTAGCTTTTTTCACGACACCACCTCTTTCGAGTTGCTGACTACACTCAAAGAGTATCAACTGTCTATGAAAAGCTTCTCAAATCCCGCCGTTCGGAGTCGGCAAAAAAACTGTAGGTCCCTCCTACTCGAGAGAGAACAGTAGCACGCACAACACGAGTAGTTGTTGTAGAAGCTAGGACCTGGTCCCTTGTGGGCCGTAGGGGCACTCAATTATTATTATTATTAGTCGTAGCTTAGCCTTTAAGCTTAAAGAATTATTCTCAAATTTATACTACTTCCCGATTGTTAATTCGGAAGAAGTTATGATTGCCAGAGCAGAAATCACAATATTCTCTGTTATTTCCTTCTGCTAACATGAATACAAACTTGTGTCCACACAAGACCCAAGGCTTGTACTCATGGTGTAGATAGGATGCGCTTTCGGTTTGCTTACATCCTAATCTCAAATCTAGTTCTACAAATATTCAAATACAAAATCATGTTTTCAAATTAATTTAAACATTATCATTCACATAGCAATTTCCTACGTTTATCTATTTGATGGCAGACAGACATTCACCCACCTAATCTAATAAGTTAGAATTTTTTGTACGAAGTAACCTTATACGTCGCTTTTAATTTATTAAATGAAGGACACACATTAGACCTCTCCAAGCAGAGTGCATTAGCAGCAAACAACAAAGAATGCAATTCAATGCAACCAATAGTCGCCCCACTCTATAAAACTCATGCCCCAGCGTTACGTTCCTCCACTCCTATGACTCAAATACGGATTTTCGAAACGAAGCAAAAAAATCTATTATGCGAGAGCGACTTCTTTCACAAAATGAAAACATATAAAAAAAAAAAAACTAACCTCACCTCACATCATCAGTGACGGCGCGGTAGTGGTGGTGGTGCTGCTGCTAGTAAGCGAGGTCATTGCGTTGACTCTTTTTTAGGTTATGTTCATCTGTTCAATGCCATTCGTACGAAAAAAGATACAATTGCGAAGGTTTATCATTTTCTTCACTCATATACTTTATATTTATTTTTAACATGACGTCTTACCTTCGAATCGATGTTTTCATTTTTAATTGTACGCATCTTCATGTGTCTATATGCGTTGTCTTTGCAAGTAATTTGTAAATTGACACATTTTGCCATACAATTTGATACATCTGGTTCAAATTCAGATTCTCGGTGAATCATTTCTGTCTGAATCGACTTCAGCCGCTGCGGCTGCTGATTCCTTTCTCTTTTCATTGATAACGCCAAAGCAGCAAACAAACTGAAGGAAAAAAAATAAAATAAAATAAATGCAAATTTTCCCAAAAAGGTTGCATTTCGGAATCGATTACTCAACACACGACCACGGTGGTTCGCCTTTCATTTTGGTTCGTTTTCTTTACAGTCGTTTTCTTGATTGCAAAGCTTTCTTTATCTATGCGAAAGAGTTCATCGAACTGCGCTCTAGGTTTGCCTTCAGTTTTGCTGAATACCACACACAAAAGATTAAACAAAAAAAATCGGTTAGTTTCGCGTTTCTTTCCTCCACTCAATCCACTCACACATTATACTTTATGGTTCCTTTTTGTAAAGAGTATCTAGTTTGGGTATCTGCGATGCAGACAGCTTTTGCACAATTCACCTACTAAATTGTTTTGCAATAGTAAACAAAAACAACAATGCGTCCAAAAAAACTTTAAGAAATCGGAGAGGAAAGTAAATACAGAAATGAATTAGGAAACGACGACACAAAGCCAAACCGTTTACGCCGAACACAAATTTAATCCACAGCACTCGCAAACACAGATACAAGCAGACACAGATGTGATGACGGTCGGAAAAGTCCATTGAACTTTTTGCATTCTATTTTTCTTTGCTTTTTTTTTGTAATCTGTTTACTATTTTCTCTCTATCATTTTCTATAGTTTTTCCCTTTGCTCTCTTGACTGGTTCGTTCTCCCGCATTTGGTGTCTTATCTGAAAGTTTAGTCAGTGGATGAGAGTGTGGCACAAGCTTTTTTCGCTTTGCGAGAACGTGAAATGATGCATTTTTATCTCTCGTTAGATTTTCCTCTTGCTACTTTGCATATCACATTATTAATGGTTAAACGGGTGAATGGCTTCTTACTAAACGTAGCAAATGAAACCAAATAAGGACCTCTTTAGAAATGTTAAGAATAATGAATGCGGTAGCAATAGGGTGTCCTATTTTCAAATATATCGAGTTCATTTCAATGTAAGCACGCTGATTGCATAAATGTGTGTAAATAGGTACTCGAAATCCCTAAACACAATCACTCTAGAAGAATTATTGTTTTTATGAACATTTATATAAAATGACATTGATGCGAATTTCAAGAAATGAATGTATCGAATAGAAGAAAATATTGAGTGACTATTGCTTTTAAAAGTGTCTGATCATTCCGACTTTGAGGAACAACAAGCGCAACGTTGAAAGCGACGCTTATCACCGAAAGGTAAATAAGACAAACAAAATTTGAGGAAGTGTGACAATATCTTATGTTAAGATGACAAATTCGAATATATTACATACAAGGAGATTATTTTCATATAAAGTTACAATTTAACTTGATAAAAAATAATACTTTAACAAAACTGTTTTACAAACAAAGTATAGCAAATTGAAAAATAAATGTTATTTAACTTGAAACTTCGGATCTGAAAAGCTTAAATATTCTTCAATTTGGTGTTGTTATTGTTGAATTCTAAAAAATGTGTGCAATGCTATTTATGGTGGTTTAATAAATTTTACGAATGAATACCAAATATTTTTTGGGTTCGACCTCCACGCAGAAAGTCAAGGTTCGATTGACGGACGAGACACCTTGAATTTTTTCACGGCACCACCTCTTTCGATTTGGTGACAACACTCAAAGAGTATCAATTGTCTATGAAAAGCTTCTCAAATCCATCCGTTAGGAGTCGGCAAAAAACTGTAGGTCCCTACTACTCGTGAGAGAATAGTCCTGGTCCCTTGTGGCTGTAGTACCACTCAATTATTATTAGTATTATTGGGTGGCGCTAGAGTTTCACAAAAGGAAGGGGTTTTGTGTCTGCTGCAACCAATCATTTTGATTTTGCCAACCTTGAACGGCATAAAAGTTTTTTGATGGACAGTTAGTATCCTGCGTGTGCTTCTTGTAACTCAAAATAGGTAGTGTCATAGAAAAAAATTACACATATTCAAAGTTAAAATATGTGTTGCTTTGGTTTTTTGTGTTTTTTTTATTTCTAAATCAAATTCACATTGCCCCGCGGGAACCGTCCACCAAAATCTAAAATTTCCTATTTCGAAATTCATTCCATGTGAAGCATCCGGTAATATAAAGCCAGAGGGGCTTTTACACTCTTAAATCCGATCGAATAAAATCTCCCCATAAAAACGCATAATACCAAAAAGAAATCATTCGACTTCTTACACGTATACAATTTATTTTTAAATTTTTTCTTATTAATTTGAGATTCAAAATAAATTTTATTCAAACCTACAACATTATTAACAATAATTAAATGACACTACAGCACACAGGAGACCAAGGCCCAGCTTCTTCAGCATCTACTGGTGTTGTGCGTGCTGTTGGTCTCTCATGAGTAGAGGAGTTGTGTTGTCATCAACTCGAAAGAGGCGCCGTGAAAAATTAGAGGTGTTCAGTTAGGGAATCGAACCTGAATTTTCGGCGTGTGAGTATTAACCCACTACGCCACGGAATCCACCTACAACATTATCCCATATTTATTCTTAAAATAATCTAAAATAAGGATTCTGCGATTGTTTTGCAATTAAAGCCGAATAGCATGAAGACATTCACTGAAAAGGGCACTAAATTTAAATATTATAAGCTTTTTTGCTTAATGTTTATTTGGTTTTAAAAACAAATCAAAACAGTACCAACAAACCTTGCTCTTGTACTCAAAAATATGTAGTACACAGGAATGTTTTTGTAATTTTCAGTTTAGCCAGTTTAAGAACACATCCATTTAATGACAAATCAGATATGTTCAGCGGATTCGTGAACTTGATTCAAAGGAGTGAAGGCAATCTGCGATCCGTCGGATTTAGGAATGAAGAAGATCTCAAAAGAACTATTTATATAATATATAAAATCGAATCGAAAATGTTCATGCTAAACGAAAGATTCGCTCTTAGATTTAAATACATTTACTCGTAAATACACCTACAACAACATAGTTAAACAGACAGTTAAAAGTGGAATTTTGAAAATGTTTTTATTGGGTTGAAGTACAAATCAATTATTGTTTTGTCGAATGGACACAGTTTATTATGCGATTAGTTGCCTATAGCCTATTTTGCGATCAATATTTGCTTGGAGCTCTTCTTGCTAAGTTGTAAGGATACCCCTTTGTTTTAAAATATTTCAGTTTAAATTAAAATTCGCAAAAGATTCCTTAGTGAGCTTTAATTCTTATTATTTTTTTTAACATACGCTTGGACAGATGCGAAATTTTCAAGATTACGATTAGACCTCTGTCTCAATTACATCTTAAATATTGACTCAAATTTTTATAATTATATACATATATATTATGAATTCTGTTTCTATTGGGTTATGTTTTAATCGACGAGCCAAATTATCCTCCTAAATTTATTATAATTTTTCTGAAGATACTGTTTGTAAATGATGCTTACAATGATGGAAATATTCGTTCACTTAAAAATAGATAATTTTATGAAAATGTTGGTTCACAGCTAACACAGATCATACCTTGCATATTTCTTGAATCTTATAATCGCTATTGTACCTCTTGGAAAGTTATGAATGCTTATCTTATCAAGATTTTATTGTACACGAAGAAAAAAGAACAATTTTGGAGCTGGCAGCTGATTAAAAACAATCTGTACAACGGTGGCTTCTCTTTGAAACCAACACTCCAGTTAAATTTTTTAAAGGGTCATTTCATAAAATGTTCTACTGTTGTAAATAGAAGAAACGCTCGAATTATCGGAATGAGCAACTGTGAAATAAATCCAAAATCATTTGTTAGAAATTAAATTACACAGATGATTTGCATCTGCCCTAAATTTTATATGCGTAGATTAGGGATATAACTGTTTTAAAGTCTCCTATTTTACTAGCGCTCGATCGCCATCTATGTACGGATAATACTTTGTTGATGTCATTTGATAGAAACAGTTCTTTGAATTTTTTTTTTTCGAGTCCGAACGGCGAGATTTGGGAAGCACTCGTAGACAATTAATATTTTTTGAGTGTTGTCAGGTTTTGCCTGGACATAATTGAAAATGTTCAGACCGGGAATCGAACCTCACACTTCGGCGTGTGGGTCGACGCACTTACCCAAAAGAACCGTTACATCCGCAAATACTGACTGTTTGGTGTGCTTTATGGGTTGGTGGAATAATTGGTCCGTACTTCTTTCAAAACAATGTTGCCAATGGTGACAGCTATAGAGCCATGATTATTTTTTCGTCCAGCAATTAAGTAATTAAGATGTGCACAGCTCATGCCACATTTGATTTATTAAAGGAAATATTTGGTAACTGCATGGTTTCACGTTATAATAATAATTGAATGGCACTACAGCCCACCAGGGACCAGGACCTATTTTCTACAACAACTACTTTCGTGTTGTGCGTGCTACTGTTCTACTCAGTAAAAGGGACCGACTTCGAACGGCGAAATTTGAGAAGCTTTTCATAGACAATTGATGCTCTTTGAGTGTTGTCAACAACTCGAAAGAGGATGTGGCGTGAAAAAATGCGAGGTGTCCCGTCCGGGAATCAAACCTAGACTTTCTGCGTGGCGGCGACGCACTTACCACAACGCCACGGCGTAGTATATTTTATTCTATATAAATAAAATATTTGCATTGATTTTTTTAAGTTCCCTGCACACTTCTAATTATACCCGCAAATATGTGTGAGCTAGATTTCCTGAATGATGTTACATACAAACATACATGAATGTAATGTCGCATAAATTTGATTCTGCAACCTTAATTTGTATTGCATGGTAGGCATTAATTGAAACATAAAAGAACTCGCACACTGAAGCAGATTATTGCGTTGACTTAGAAAGGAACATGTAAATGTTTTCAGAAATCAAAGTAAATGGAGCAGCAAAGTACGTTTATTAAACTTCCCTGCCCTGGCAATTCTAAAAATGTATTGGTATGATGTGGTTTTCTGCCAAAAGCAATTCCTGCACTAAATTTCTTGAAAGTAGATATGGGACTTATGAAACCAATGATTTTATATTTCTTTTCCAATTAAAGCTGAATAACATTCACAAGAGTCACGAAGTTTAAATACGGTTTAGGTGAAAAGGAATTTGTTAATTAGATTCTACATTTAGATAGGGGATGCTGCCATCATCAACGGATCCTTCCTAAATATACAATAGAATAAAGCATCGATACAATATGGAAAAATCAATTGCCGAAGCGTCAAAACAATCAGAAAAAAACAAAAAATCAGGAATATCTTTCAAATCTTTCGATGCACTGTTGAATAATTCCGCAATTTAAAGTGCAAGCATTCAAAAGCATAGGTAATGAAAAATAATAAAAGGAACACCTCAACAAATGCACTTGTCAATGATAACAAATATGCCATCGACTCCGAACGTAGATTGCATTTGTGCACACACATACCGCGTCTACATGCTGTTTGTTAAACAAAAAAAAGAAAACAAAAAAAACAATCAACCACCCCACCAAATGGTCGCCGTTTAGTCGGTCTACCATATCCCAAATCAATGCACTCATGAAAGCTCTTCATCCTCCAAGTCAGTAGTTATTACCTGCTACACTCGAGACGCATGTGTTCAAAAGTTTGCACGTACAATTTTCCGCCGAGTACTGAGTAATTTCAGAGTTTTTCTTTCGCTTGCTCTCTCTCTCTCGTTTTCTCTCCCTTAACCGACTGGATGACAAGCACTCTACTACTCCGTTGAAGCACATATACTTACTTATGTCCAATTCGCAACAGATCGCTGGGCGGGCAGAGAGTTCACCTTCATTCAGTGCTGCCAGTCTGCACTGGAGCGGCATTGAAGGCGTAGTGCGGCTTGCGAGTTGTTGGCATCAAATGTGTTACCTTCATGAGCATCTGCCCAAAAAGTGAATTAAAAGAAAAAGAAAAGAAGTGAGGTGCGTTTTTTGTTTTGGTTTTGAAAGAAAGCGAAAGTGCGGGTCCGAAAATCCATATATCATATAACCGTTCATTGTGCTCTTCGCCTTGTTTGTTGACATGTTTTGCATTTTGTCGACTGTCCGACTTTCGTTAAAAAATCGAAGCTCATAGATACACAAACGTGCGGCGAAATTTGTGCCGGTAGGCGTTTGGTAACAACACTCAACGAGGAGTGCCTGTGAAAAAAGTGTCTGTTAATACGACGTTTGGCCATCAGTGTTCATCATCAGTTCCTCCTCAAAAGGCCTGCATACTCCCGAATCACAAACACAGATTCATCTCTTATTATGCAACGTATCTGGTAACAGCAGTAGCGGCAGCAGGTTTTAAACAAAAAATTTACATTGACGTCTGTACATATATGCAAATGGGGGAGACTCCAAAAGTGAAGCGAAGTGTAGTGAAGTGACCATAGAGACAATACCAAAAGCACCAGCCATACGCCGTCTACTATTTGAAAAGGGGGATAGAGCGCTGTTTGCAGAACATAACCGAATGCCGCATATATAGACCACCAATCAGCCAGTAAAGCATATGCTTACTAAGAGAGGATGAGGTGCTGTTTTTAAATGCAAGCGCACCTTCGTCTATTCATCTGTATCATCGCGTATAAATAAAAGAGTGAGTTAAATTGAGCACGGGCTTTTTGCTGTACACAGACGCAGATATTGCAAAATTCCCTACCCCTACTACTTTATTTACGGTTTTGTTGTGATGGCTGTGTTATTCAATGGCAGCAGTATGTACACAATTATTTGTGTAGACGCTGCTTGCCATCCATTGAACGTGGAAGAGATCTGCGATTTTTTTTCTGTTCTTTTTCCGAATTTTCATATCAATGTTTTTTTTTATTAAGGAAGAAAGCATTTTTTTTTTGTTTTTTAATGTGCATCTGCATAAATTGAAGAAATGTCGTAAATTTTTCATTATGAAGTTTGGATATGAGTATATTTAGACGTCAATTCGCATTAAGATGACCAAAGAAAATGAGCTTTCACGCCGCTCAATTTATTATCCTTCGTAGTTGCTTGCATATTATTTCATTACATTTTTACATAATAAATAGATGTATCAAGGGTATATTATGTATTAATATAATATACAAATTAATAGAACTGATAAAATGTTTGTTTCACCTTTCCTTGCCTTGCTTATTTTTTGTGTGATTATGAGAAGAAATTCAAAAACATTCAACCCTCAAATATGTTTCCATAAATATGGGACACTTGTGTGTGTGTATGAATCACGTACAGAAAGCTTGGGAAAAGGAAGTGTTCATTACTACGTCGCAGCAAGAATGTCAAATAGGATATTCCATTATTATGATGTATCCATACTAGTTAAGGGAAAGAAAAAAATGTGTGAGCAACACTCGCGCATCGAAGGTTTCGTGCTTTTCAGAATGGAAAATTAATTTAAATATGTTTTGATTTCTATATAAATCCCTTTGCTCCGTTTCGTATTTAATTTAACGGAAAGCAAGCACATTAATAAAAAATAATTTAAATAGTATTTCTAAAGTTTTATCAAGGCCAGTTTAAGTGAAATTTTTCTTTAATTTGTTACTTCCCATACAAACTTACATATACAAAAGTCTTTGAGTATTCTGAGGATCTTTTGATTTGAAAATGAACCAGGTACACAAAAGTGAAATCTATAGAACTTCTCGCACTAATGTAGGACGGAACCCTTACAAAAAAGTTAAAATGGTGAAATTAATGGTATAATAATATGCGAAACACTGCAATCGCTTTGGTTCATTAGTCTAGGCGAAGAGTACCATAATGTAAACCACAACTTTACGTCTGAATGAACCAAGGCCTATGTTCTTCTTCGGATGAATGAGTGCTATGTGTTCTGAGGGGACATACAGTGTTTTGTAGACTATGAACGACATGATTTAAGAAGCTTTTCATACACAATCAACACTTTAGGAGTGCTGTCAGCAAATTGAAAAAGGTAGTTCCGTGAAAATGGCGAAATATGTGAGCGGGCGTGTGAGTCGACGCACTATGCCACAGCTGCGACTATATTTAAAAGGGTAGCAGAATCAAAAATTGGCAACTAAGACCAAACCACAAAGAATATGGAATCCTTGTTTATTAGAGTTTGCTATAAAGGTAAAGAAATGCGAATTACTTACCGAATGGATTAACATTTCTGAAATGTAATTATTGGGAAACGAGATTGCCGATAAACTTTCAAAGCAAGGATAAAAAGAGGCATTCGTAGGGTCCGAACCCACCCTGGGACAAGGACGAGGGATCCTTGATGAGGACTTTTGTCGACGATTGGGTCTCCCGACAGCACAACCAGGGATGGCATTACTCTCTAAGTTGCAGGCTAAACAGGTGCATGCTCCCAAACGTCAGCAAGAAATCCGCGGCTTTTCTGTTATCTCTAGATAGAAAAGACTGTAGACGAATGATTGGTGTACAAACGGGACACTTCGCCTTCGCTAAGCAATAAAGCATGCTTGGGCCTTGTAATGGCACCCTATGCGACGCCTGTGGAGAAAGTGAAGACACTTCAGAGCACTTTCTCTGTCAATGTTCCGCCTTTGCTCGGATCAGGTGGCGGCTGTTTGACGGTGACATGATGCGAGCGCTTACTGGTTTTTCTCGGAAGACCAAGAAATTAAACGTAGGTTACTGTCTGGTAGTACATTGAACCAGTTTTCGAGTCTGAGCGCTATAGTGAAATGTTTCCCAACCATCACAAAAAAAATGACAATAATGTGATGCCGATGTTTTACCACAAGATTTGCTAGTTTTCACCAAATATTATTTTTATTTTGGATGATAACTAACTGCCTTCAAAGATTTTTGTAAGCTTACATTTTTCTAAATATTGATTCTTTAAATTTTACAAGTCGGTTTAGATTAATTTTATGGATAATTCTGCATTAAGAAAACAAGGACGTATTAAACGTATTTTTTGTAACAAGTGATTTTTGATATTTCCCGGATAAATTTATCTGTACAAATATGAAAATATGCGTAAAAGAATTCTATTCTTATCTTATTATTAAGTTTTAGAACGGAAACGGCCGTGGTTGAAAGCGCAGTGCCAAAGTGAGGTAGTGTTTACGCACGTGAAAGATCTAGGTTCGAATTCTTTCTTTCGTTTTTTTGGACCGATCATTAAATTAAGAGTCAGCTAAAAATTATTTTCTCTTGTGGAAAACAAATAGTACACTAGTTTAAAATTTGATTTGTTGTCCTGTTTGCGTTGATGGCATCTGGAGGAGAAGATTTAACGATGAACTCTATGGGCTGTACGGCGACATGCGCCTAGTTAAGCGTCTTCAGATACAACACTTAAGATGGCTAGGCCATGTAGAGCGTATGGACACCACTGCTCCGGCCCAAAAAATCTTCGAATCTGAGCCATTTGGGACAACGCAACAGAGGAGGGCCACCTTAGCCTAGGTGGCGCACACGAGTGGGGAAGGACATCAACCAACTTGGAGTTTGCAACTGACGGCAGCTTTCGAAAGATCGTGTTGGCTGGAGAGGGAAGAAGACATTTTAAACTTAAAAAACAACAGCTAATTTCAATGCGACAATAGACCCCATGATCCTCTGAAGTAAGATGCTTTCAAGTAGGAAAGTGGTAGTTAATAATATAAAGAGTTAACTAGTCAGAAATACTCAGTTATTCTGTTAGTGCAAACGTTTGGGGCGAAAAACTGATAATGATAGTACTTAGCGTGTGTTTGCCTGAACCGCGGTAAATGAGACCTCTTTGACAACGTCAGCTATAATGGATATAGACATGATTAAATTGACACCATTGATGGCAGTAAAAATCTCTTGTTACCCTCTCAAGATCGGTAAAGATAACTCTTTCACCTGCAGACACATGACTTCTGGAATATGTCAATTGTAAAGATACTTGTACAAAAATGTATTGTACTCACAAGTCAGCACTCGGGGCAAGTTGAATAGCATATACAATCGTTTACTGGGACGATGTTGGCAGGGTTGGTTAAACATAACTATGAGACATTTGCAGGTATTGAAATTAAAGTCGCCAAAGTACGTCGAGCGGGTAACAAAATGAAGTTTATGCTCTCATTAGGGAAGGATGCATAAGATTGATATATCGTATGTAACAAACAAAAACGTTTTAAGATCTAACTCTGGTCCGAAATTAAGTAGACATGGTAAACCTTCCCATTTGCTGTATTCGAGTAAAAGAATTAGTATTGTCACGAGAATGTAGAACGTAGTCTTTCAAATTACAAAAAAAAAGTTCTAATTTTCATGCCATTATATCAATCAACTCAAGAGAGGACACAACATCCAAAGGTCAGCTCCAATTGTCAATTTTTTATTGAAGATTTTTGAGAACTTGCTCATTAAAATATCCTTTGCGTATTTATTAAGCAAAATTTAAGCCAACACACTTTTATAGTCATTAAGCATGTAAAATATTTATTTTATAAAACCCTACAAATGTTCTTTCTTTCAGGTTGTACAACAAGAAAAAACGGGAAGCCTATAAATTGATTCTGCCAAGAAACAGGCAAACCTCAACAACTGCAGCAATGCGAAGTGATCAATCGGGTGGACTCTTGCATTTAAAAATCACCCCACCATCGGTCACATCAATTGCACAGAAGCATATAATCAAACAAACTCCACCGACGCCAATAATATCCACGACAGAGTCACGAGTGCCGATTTCAGGAACTCCGCAAAAATCAACAAATGATGAATATGTCATAGACTTAGATTCGTCACCGGAGAAGAGCAATCAAGAACAATCAACACCTCGCAGACAAAGTGATGATCAACAGAACTCAGAATCAAATGTAAAAAAACCACCTGATAATAAGGAAGAAGACCAGCAACACAGCACAATGCAGCAAACGGACAAAGTACGTGATAGTATACAGAAGTCTACGGAGGAAGTGCAAGAGGATAAATCAGTATCTCGCCTAAACTCTGAACAGAATAAAGAAAATCTCCAAAGCAACGAGGCACTAAAGAAGGAGAGAGATGAAGTGTCGTCCAAGCAAGAAATTGAACCCAAGGATGCAATTACATCGGAAGAAATTATGGATACGACAGAAGAAATTAGTGAGAGTACATTAAAAGCTGAAGGGCTTAGCACTTCGACGGCAGCATCGTTAAAAGCAGATATTAAGGAAGAAAAAATATGCACACCTCCGCCGGCGGTTGAAGTGAGCACAGCGTCGAAAGTAGTAATTGAGGATGTCCCAGAAAACGAAACTACTCGACCGACATCGGCTCCACAGGTAACAGGGACTGCAACGACCAAACGTCGACGATCTTCCTCTGGCACCCATGAAAGGAATAAAGTCTCAAAATCAAACTCTGCCGTTACAACTGGCGTTGAGAATGATGAGGACGAAGAGTACATTCACCCAACAAAGAAGCTTCGTGAAGAACTTCAATCCAATTACCCCGCGCATGATCGCATCCTCAATGAATACATAGAGAAGACGTCCAACGATTCCATTGATAGCATACAGCGACACATTGAGCAGATGCTGTCCGAAATACAAACGCTCAACGACATGATCAAGGCCAAAGAAATCGAGTGGAATAATATGCTGCATCTGAAAAAGGTCAAGGAGGAAATCTGCTTTCGGCTCACACGACGAAAGCAATGCATGGAAATTATGGCCACAAAAGTTGGTGAAGCAATCAACCCAAGTGTGCTGGACGAAGAGTATTTGAACAATGAATCGACTCTGGCGCTCGGCAAAACACCACCTTCTCAAAAGAATCCTCAACTATCGTCTACACCCATAGCAGGTGCAATAAATTCAATAAGCAGCAACATATGCAACTTTACAGCAGTTAGTAGTTCGTCTTCTGTTGCACCAACAACCGCCCAACTAATAATACAAAACCGGGCGAATATGAAGAGCTCGGATTTAGTCAAAGAGAAGGCTAATACACAGAGACTGCATCGGTAAGTTCATCTTTGCTTGCTTGAGATTTGATTGCTTGGTTGCTTTAAGTAATGCATGTGATACTCTATTAAAAAGATCTATTCTCTAACGCTTTTCCTTTGATTTCTTAAATGACAAATTACTAAGTGGCGATAATTCCACCCGTGTCCTTCATTTATCCACTTTTTGTTATTATTTTTATTTTTTTATTTTTCAATTTATTTTATTTTTTTGTTTTTAAATTTATTTTGTTAATTCCCTTTGATCACAGACTCGAAAATTTGGTGGACAGTTTCCAACCATAGTCGTGTTGGTATTTTCTACAATAATAAATGACACGGCTGTTTAATACATCGGCCGAATCGCCGATGAATATAAACTGCGCTGGGAGATATTTCAATGGATAACTATGCACTACAATCTTTATTTCTATTTTTTTAGAATTTAAGTGCAAAAGTCGCAGTGTCAGTGAAAGTTTGCAACAAACACAATAGAATATATATATATAAGTTTTTGGGTTCTACAGGATCCTCCATTAAACACTCCAATTTCTAAAAGTAAATTAGACAAGGAGTGGTGTATAAGTTTAAAGGACCTATCAATATCATTCTCTGCAATAAGAGCATAATCAATTTTCTGACTCATATTTCGGGCTAAATTTGACCGAGGCGTGGATTATGTTCACATTTAAGGCAGCTTTTGCTTATAACGTATTCCCATAGTTCGGTTTGTAGCCGATTTCTAACATGAGCTGGTTGTCAGCTGGTAACATGAATTAAGTAGTCAGCGACTCATAACGCTCGCTGTTGACGAAAGCCTGGTCAAGGTCGGAAATGTGGACCGACTCTGCCCACCGGTACAAACTCTATACAAAAGAGTGAAGAAGGTATTAAGAAGAGTTATCAACACAAATTCGACAACGTTGTTTCGTCATCTATTTTACAAATGTATATATGTTTTCGATGATAATAAGAGCCAGTTTTCAAGTGCTCATGGATTTCCCTGATCAGTTAAACTCAGGTGTTATAGTTCCAAGCCTAAGTCACGTCAAAAAATGCATCGTTTTGTGGTCTGTGAAAGGACATAGCGAAGCAATACGTCGCTGACGTATGAGAGTAAACCAAGCATTCAAATACATCCATACATGTCTTCCTGGGATGCTTGTATGAGAGTAAACCAAGCATTCAAATATATCCATACATGTCTTCCTGGGATGCTTGTGGCGACAGCAAAATGTTTACAAATCTCTTCACCTGTAAATGCTATATATGTATATTAGAATAAACTGAAGAAATGACATACATTTTGAAAAAATGTCTTTATATAGTTCATAAGGAGTAACCGTTTTTCTTACTATTGTAACTACAAAAACACCCAAATTGTACTTGTACTCCAACTTGTTTCTTGGAATAGAGGCAGGGGAGTAAGCGACTTTCGCTCACTTCTATTTTTTGCAGGGATGCTTAATTCCAGCAATCTGTAGCAAAACTGCTCACCTTGAACGATTGGTTCCATCCAGCAGTCTCTTTTTATGATATATGTCTAAATTTAGACTTGCTCTTACATATACTACCATTCTATGTGTTGCTAAAATGCGAAAGCGTCCCAGAACCTTTTCCATCTGAATGGTTACTGAGTGGGAGACAAAAAGATATCCACAAATACAGGTAAGAGTCTTCGGTCGGAAGAATAAAAAGTTTCTTCAATTGCCATTGAAACGGACTCCATTTAATATTTCTTTAAATTCTTTGTTTTCTTTTCAAAACATGTTTTTTTTTTAAAGCCCACTATTTTCTTTTTGTCCTTTTCCTAACCACACTTAACGACTTACGAACATTCAATCTTTCGCCCATTATTATCCCACTCATAATTTAACATCGCCACATTAATTTTTTGTCTTGTTAAAATTAACCTGCACTTCCTCCTGTTTTTCTGAAAAAACAGCCTTCTTGTTTCTAGAAATATTTTACCGAAGCCCACCACATCACCGACGGGTGCTAACGCCAATCAGCAGGGCAGCACAACAAACGGTCCATGTGCATCAAGTTCCAGTAATCAGCCAATTCTAAATAGCTATTTAACATCAGCGGACAGTGTTCATCAGTTGTTCGACATGATGAATGGTCATCACAGTAATCATGGTGGTCTACAAAACGGTGGCTCGTCTGGCAATAACAATTCACAAGGGGCAATGGTTGGAAGGCAAGGACCATTTAAGGATGTGCGCAGCATTATTGCGGACTTTAGACAACAGCACCCGGAAGTGGTGCCCCGCCGTGGCCGAAGAGTAAAGAACAGTAACAATTCCAACTTATCGGATTCCAATACGATTCTGGGGAACGCTTTGAAATCTGATACGGTGGGAATGGGAGTAAAATTCAGAGCGAGGCATATTAAGAATGTTTTTTTTGTTTCTTTTCACAGAATTCCCGGCCGTCAAGCAACGATTCCTCGTCACACAGTTTGAGCACTCCAAATCCGCCAACAACAAACAACAGCACAGTAAATTCATTTAAGGACGTTCTGGCACCTTTTGCGAAATCACAGGGAGCAGCTTCATTACGATCAGCAGGAGGGCAGCAGCAGAACCCCCCGTATCCGGAAGTAACACTCCATCCTGTTTCAGCACCGATGGCTGCGTCTGGTGGCGACCAGCCTACGGGCTCTCTCCTCCATGGATATTTGACAAAAGTAAGAGTCCAAACTTTGTGTAGCTTGCTTCAATTGAACATTTGCCTTTTTTTTGCAGTTCCCACGTCCAAATGATTCCTCCAATACCAAAACCGTTGGCAATCAAACGTCAGCTACATACATAAGTAATTTCTCGCCTACTCTCGCCAGGCTGTTGACAGCCCCTGAACGTATTTCCGCTGGCGCCGGAGCATCCGGCCATCACAGTGCAAACAGTGGAGGCGGAGAGAATGTTAACAATGTGAATGCTCATCACTCTATTTCTGGCTTTGGAGTTAACCTGTCTAAGGTTGTCGGACACAACAGCGAAATCACGATCACACCGGTTATGAATTCCATGCACCAGCAATCGATTTTGCAGCAACAACTGCAGCAACAGCAGCTGAAGGAGGTGCTTTCGCGAGCCGCGAGCGGCAACAGCGTCAAGGATGAACATTTTCTGAAGCTTGTAAGATTCATTCACATATTTCACTTGTATTTTTTCCAAGTGCCTTTCACAATCTTTTGCTTTTGCTTTTCTCTATCGCTTTTTTATTTTCTTTTATTTCTTCCCCCGTTTTTTTATTTCTTTTGGCAATTTTTTGGTACGATCAGTCGTCTTTTGCCTCTGCACCCGCTGGCAATGATGATGATGCCGAAGACAGTGTCGATCGGCTAGTTATCGATGAAGGTGTTGATGCGATGGTCGGGGGCGACGAACATCAGCGCATTGCACCGCACGCAATTGGCCAAGAATTCAATGAGAACGAAGTTCCTGTTTGCCAAGGATGCAAGAAGCATGAAGCGCAGTTTGTGTGCGCCGGCTGTGGTAATCAATGGTATTGCAGTCGAGAGTGTCAGGTAAGCTTTAAATGCTATTGTATTTTACAAAATATAAAAACGATCAGATGTACAAAATTTTATGTAAACCGTTCTAAATTTATTTCGAATTGAATTTGACTCCATTGCAGTTATAAGTTGAGAAGAGAAATTTAACAAAATTTGAGTAAAAGTACTCCGGACCTGAAACCTGACTTTCCTGAATTCTGTATAATATCCTATCCTCTCACTGATTACTGCGTTTACCAGTTTGTGCCCTTTGGGATTTTTTTTTTATCATCTTGGCATGTCGCTGATATTATTCAGCTCATGATGATTACAGTAAAAGTGTTCAATCCTTAAGTGAAGCAGAGGGTCATTTAAGCTGAGTTTTACTTTCAACTTAACCTTGCACCGCCCTTAAAACTTTCACTCACAAACGGGTTGTACGAAAGCACTCGATTTTGCAAAGGTAAAGTGATTGCCCAAATTACCCCCCATTTCTGGGTAAAACACAAGCCGTTAGTCGACGTTTTTCAGATCTGGGGTGTTAAACCTTGACCGTAGTTGATCACGGAAAAAGCAACTGTAACATGTTTTTAATTTTTGAAGGGCCGTAAAGCTGCTTTTCCATTACTATAGATAATAAAGTCATTAAGATCTTTAATCTTTAAGAAGATCGTACGAAAGTCACTGGTCAATGTCGGTGAATTGGTCAAAAACCGCTAGCATACTTTTGACAAATTCAAAAATATTCTGAATCCTTCCTCAATTTTTTGTTTTTATTTGGAGTAACGTTCGAAAAGGGTTCCTATACTGTTCTACAAAACCTCACACGTTTTGAGCTTTTAGTGCGGCATGTAAGATATTAGTTTTTAATTACAGAAGGGTAAGAATAGCATAAAGTTTGCAAATTACAGCTTAAGATCGAATCAAATATCTAAATTGTATATGTTCGAACGCAAACTTGTGGGAAATTTGATGATATCCTTCTAATATCATCTTTTGTTGACTTGACGAGATCTTAAAAAAGTTGTTTCGAACTTTGGAAGTCATTGGCACAAAATGACCATCAATTCATACTCGTTGAGTGTTGTCAACAACTCGAGAGAGGTAGTGCCGTTAAAAATGCGAGGTGTTCCGTTCCGGAATCAAACCACTTACTCACTTCGCCAAGACGACCACTACATGATATAGACAAATTGTTTTTTACAAATTGTTTTTTAGTTTATTGAATATACGAGTATATATAAAGCGCTTATTAAAAGCCTTTCTAAAAATGCGTGCCAGCAAATGTTTTAAATATAGTTGCTTGCACTGAACTTAGATTTCCGAGTAGATACGAGATGCTTGTCCAGTACAAACAGTAATGCGCCGTATAGTCACATTGACAGTGGATGCTATATATTATTATATTATGTGCCCGACGTGCCGGGGATACCAAGACATCTCTTACATCTTTTCCACGGCACCACCTCTTCCAAGTTGCTTCTATTCATCCATTAATTCATTTTCGCTAACCCACGTGATTCACTAAAGAGGTCCCGGGGACAATGCACGCACGAAAGACCTCCAGGCTGCTCGATCCTCCGCCATTAACTCTAACTTATCAGAAGATATTCTCAAGCGCAACCAGGCGAGTTTGTGGACTTGATATACCGAGCGGTCGCCTACCTGATGGAATTGCACCTAAGGCACGCCTTAGAAGTCCAGATAAACGTTACAGAGGTATCTCATCAACGTTACAGAGGTATCTCATCAACGTTACAGAGGTATCTCATCAACGTTACAGAGGTATCTCATCAACGTTACAGAGGTATCTCATCTTGGCAGCCTGTATTCACGATATTGTTCTTCGCGGTCATTAATCAAATTTCGTGTCTATAGGTGAGGATTAGAACACTGAGTTAAAGACTGTTTATTTGGTCTTTACTCTGAGCTGCTTCAAAATTGATCCAGTTTGGCCAATGCTACAAGAAAGGTCAGTTTTGCTCCTCCCATCAGTCGTAAAAGAGTCCCCTGGTTACTTTAACTTCTTCACCTGTCTCATTGGGACTCCACTGACATGTAGAGGGGGCATTAATTTTGGAAATAACCAGAACTTCAGACTTGTCCACGTTTACCTTCATTCCAGCAACTGAACATACGGCCACAACCCTATGAAGGTTACGCTATAAAAAGCTTCTCAAAATTTTGTATAGGTAAAGCTGACTGGTTGCCGAATAGAGAATCACACGAAGTATGCATCTCTTAAAAACGCTATATACCACGAATGAAAAATAGTTTTGTTTGTTTATTTGAGTTTTTGCAAAACTGGCTCCTTGCTCACACAAGAGCAGTCATTAAATAGAAGTACTGTAAGCTATACTTGATACAAAATTCTGAAACATTGATACTTTTACATCATTCTGATTGTTAATTATAATTATTATTTCTTAATTATATTCCACTTTGAAACAAAGTTCATCACATGCTTTCTTTCAGGTCACGGCGTGGGATGATCACTCGGAAGTTTGTACAGGTTAATTAAATATATAATTTATAGTTTTTAATTTTAAGTTATCATAAATATATATATACATTTATATAGGTTTAGATTTGAATGAGAGAAGGCATACAAAGTATAATTTATATTTCTATAGGTTTTTCTTATCTTTACTATATCGATTATTGATTCATTCGGAAAGAATAGAAACCCGAAGACATTTTTTTGCAATCATTCTTATTATCTATTATTCATAGAAATCTAGTTTTACAAAGCAAAGCAAACAAAAGTAAACGTGTTTTAGTTTCTTTTTGAGTGAACAACAAAAGAACAGAATCCCAAATCCAAACAAAAGAAAAAAGTTGAATGAAAGCCAACTGTTAGATTCTAAAGTAGACAAATTAGATCTTAAAACTACACAAAGCAAAATTATTAATTAATTTCCACACAACTATAATTAAATTGTTACTCCTTGCCCCCTTATTCGGTGCACATTAAAAAAAAGAATTGTTGTCCGTTTATTTTTGTCAAAAAAGAATTCAAATTCAATCAATTCTACTCAACTTTAATCTCAAACAAAACAATCAAAAAATTTATGATTATTATTTTTTTTATAAATTTTCTCTTTTTCCCCACAGCTACCAAACAGATCAGAAATAATTTTAATGTATTGAAATCTAGAGATTTAGTGAGAGGAGATCAGTTTTATATTGTCAGGCGAAGAAAGAGAAATAAATTCTATCCACAGTTTTAATAGATGATGGGTAGATGAAACAAAGTACTACTAATCGTAATGATATATCTTAACAAACAAACAAACAAATGAAAGGAAATACAAGCTTCATATAAATATATGTTATGTGTGAAAAGAAAATAAAGAAAAATGCTACAGAAATATATAATATTAAAAAAGAAACGTTAACACAAAGAATTAAAGATTTATTAAGAAAGTACGATGCAAGTTAGAATCGGCTTAATGAACAAACTCCATACGATTTAATTGTGTTTATATATACCTATTGTGACAGCAAACGAAGCCGTAAATAATAATATTATTTGTATGCGGAAATTTTTATAGTACTTGTGTTTAGTGTTTATTTCCAATTATTCATACTAATTATTTTTTCTACCATGAGCTGTACGTTTTTTGTGAATCAGTCGTAAACTACATATTTTCAACCTTAAAGTAGCACATATAATATGAGTACATGTATCGAAGTGATGTGAAAATAAATGAAAGAACAACAAGAAAAACATAAATGATTAAGAACAATAGGACCAACTATGAATTAATGTAAACGCATTGTATGGTAATTTGTTTTGTTTGATGTTCAAGAAAAAAAAAGTAAAGTTGATGAAAATACAGTTAAAGTAAATACAGATATACAAAGAATAAGTTGATTTTTTTTTACTCGGGTACCGATTTTTAATTCTTTTCTTTTCCAAGGGACATCCTATTTTTTCACTCTATTCTTTCATCAATAGATTACATTGAATTACTATGTAAAGTTATCTCAATGCTTGCTTGTCACTCTATATATGATGCCGCGTATATTATTAGTTGGTTATTCTCTTGATCACTTATTGTCACCTTCTTAGAAATATACTTTGGTTCGTTTGCACAATATTTTAAAATACGGATACATGTTTTATTATTTATGAAAAAGTCAAAGATATTTGATGTCAACTTATGAACCTGACTGACTTTTTAACGCCAATGAAAAACAGAAAACATGCTTTTTAACGAAACTTGAAAAAAAACTAGGAAACTTTTCGGCATCTTTGTGAACATTGACAAACCACAAATATACGTATCTTAAGTATTATTCAAACAATACTGACCGACCGTCATCTACATTGCTTGGACACGTAAAAAGCTGACATGAGCAAGCGGGCGTGGTGCGATTGCTGAAAGAATCCATTTACGAATTATATTAAAAATTGTAAATGAAACATTTAATTGAAGCAAATGCGGTAGATGTCATTCGTAGAAAATTTAAGTAGACGGAGATGTACTGTATAAGCATATTTATAAAAACGCATTTAATGGCAACGCCCTTTATAAGGAAACTGATTAAACGGCCCAAATAAATTATGTTTGACATGCTTTGAACTTTCATAGTTTGTCTACCATTTTTCACAGCTTCATCGCCCTCTTTCACACTAACGTTACTGATAATAAGAATACTAATCGTCTGGAAAGACTTTTCCAAACATTAGCATGCAGGGTCTGTATTAAACTATCCCCCGCACTCTTCCGTGTATGCTATAACCACACTCTTTGCTGTATGCTTTGTGGACTGCAAATGAATTTAATTAATTTATATAAATGGCCATAAATACGAGAAAGAAATTACCGCCTATTTGTCGATGATGTACACAGAAAATGTTTTTTTCTTTTTAAATACGTAGATTATCACCCCTGCCGCACGTTCTTCATGATTTCCGTCGCAGTAAAAGAAAATGCTAATGTATGTATAACAAGCTCCGAACGAACCGGAAATCGACTGTTTTTCCTACGAACAATTATTTTCAAGTTTGAATTCGAGAGAAAAGTCGAACGGAAAAAAAAAATAATTCTATTGTAATGTTGTAACGTCTTCGAGAGAAAAATCGAAAGGAAAAAAATAAATTCTATTGTAATGTTGTAACTTCTTAACTAGCTCGTTTCATTGAAACTGCTACTATCTTTGTTGTCGATGTGATTGATGAATATACACAGGAACATAGTTTCTCCTCATTTAATAAATATTTGAATGATGACCATTTCTTTTAATTCTCCAATCCAAATAATCATAAACATTTGTGATAATTTTCAACAAAATTTCAGACTTTGTCGCTGAGTTTGAATGAAATAAATGAGTCTCACTATTATCATTTTTAATTACCAATGTCGTGATGAATACTCTCCAAATGATGGTCTTTACTTATAATCTGTCCAAAAAATATAAGGTTTTCATTAATTCTTTTAGCTTACAAAATTCTGGCCGAATGTTTTTGTCATTTTATTGTCGTCTAGTGAGCTGTTATTGCCAATTCTTTGACTTTCCCCACATGAGACTTATCACTAAACGACAGGAGTTATAAAGGCGAATAAATAGGTATCCGAATTGTAAATCTTTTTTCTCTTGTTCCATTTGCATGCTTTAACCACGCATGATTTTCGATGAACCGCAAGTGAAATGCAATAACAATACGTGCATAAGCATTCAGTGTACAAAGGACACGATTTTTGTCTTCGAGGACAAATTATATCCGGAAGATGATATTACTTCTGCAACGATCAGTAGTAAATGAGGAAATGCGGAACAAAGTGAGATAAGACCCCGATAAACCATTTCGATTTGGACTTCGTTGATTCTCGTTGTAGGCTCGCCCTCTCTCTTTATCACCTAAAAAAGCTGTCGCCGTAAAATACGCCCGTTCTGGAGCAAACTTTTCCCCCTCATAAAATAAGGAAACACGAACAGATCTAATATTTAATACTTGAATAGAGATTTAAATATAAATGCTACTGATTGGTTATGTGTTTTAGTTATTTTCTACTGGGAATCAATAACTCTTTCAACAGACGTCCACATACGTTCAATACGTTAATATTCGACTGTTTCACCAATTCAGCTGAATTTTTGTACCTGTTTTATGAGAAAAAAAAACTATATTCTACTCGTAGGTCGCTGAATAATCCAAATTTGTTCTTGTCACACTGACAAATGTGGATCCTGCAAAATCTGATTTAAGAACAACGTTTGCATTTTTTAGAAGTTGTCTTTACTAGAGAACATGTAGTTTTTAAAGAATTACATATTGGCTATGTGCATTATTTTTTTATTTTATAGAAAAGCTTATGAAGAAACAATCGAGTATAGCCCATGTTCCTACTACTTTGCTTAGAATGAACTATGACCAAAAACAGAAGTTTCATTGTTAAAAATACTGTCGTCTTTTTTATATTATCTTTTTGCTTTTAAATTAAGTTTAAACGTAAATTTTAATAAATGTATTACAAATAAAAAGTAGGACTCCAAGTGTCCAAGTTGTTCATTGATTCACTGTACAAAATCTGCATTATCTTATATCAATTCAATAAATATATTTGAAACACGTAAATCCCTTGAAAATAAATTAAAAAAAAAAACTGAAATAGAACATAGTTTAAAGAAACTCAGTTTTCAATGAGCGAAAGTTTATTTTTGTTTCCAATCCTTGACATCTGATGGGGGTACGGGTTTCGCATAATTTCCAATAAAGACTTGCTTTGCTGACCAGGGATTTTTTCAAGATACACATTCTTCCTTTACACAGTGGTACACAAATCACTGTACGGAGGATACAGACTGCAATATAAAATCAGAGATTTTAATGTGCAACTTTTATTTTTGTAAGCAAAAGTCAAGTGCGGAAAATTTAAACATTTTCTTATCAACGCAATTGAGTACATATTTATTTTTACAAACAAGCTATTTACACACATATTCTGAAGCCAACCAGCAGAATCTGAAAACGAACAATAATAATATACAACCATAGATATATATATGTAATTGTAATAAATAAAAAATACAAATGTAACATTGTAACTGGAGCTGAACGTTACGTTTTAACTCATGTAGATGCCAAAAGAAAGGAAATATTTTATTTCTAAACCGAAAACAAGTTGTGCAAGAAATATCTATGGAGTGAACACTTTACAGAATATCAGATATAAGAATTTAATGAAAGGAAGTTTAGACTTTCTAGATGTTAAGTGATTGATACCATACAACAGTAAGATATGATTTTATATTCACAAAACAACAGAGACCGAAAATAAGGAGCAACATTATACTTATAATTGATATACATACCTATACAAATATTTATGTGGTATATGTTTAAATATATTCATGAAATACTTGTGTGCAAGAAAACATTTTTGATTTAAAGTAAAATAAACATGATATAAAATAAAACAAATACAAGTCCTTTTTTTCGAACCCGATAAAGAGGGAAAGGGGGTAAAGCTGTAGACCCGACCTACAGCTCAGTTTATTGCCCACTCCGAACGCTGTAATTTGAGAAACTTTTATTGAACAATTAGTACCCAATGAGTAATATTAGCAACTCGAAAGAGGTTGGATTTGGATTCGCGGACACTAATCCACAGTGGAGACTATTTCGACGCTATTTCAAGTTATTCCATGTGCCACCTTCGCTTTTAAACTACACGAGGGAAATATTTGTCGCAGGAAGAAACAGAGGACATGCAATGCGACGAGGGAACAAAATCTTATGCTTAACAGAATTACTTAACAATACGCGGACTGGGTTTTTTCGTTTTAAAAGACAGACAAGGATGGTTAAGTAAAATAGATTTGATGATGTGACTATCAAATGGAAATTATACAAGTCGTTGCTGTTACGAATTTAGCATCCAGAAAAATATAATTTATTAGGGATGATAGATCAAATATCGGGTTTTTGAAAGATCGAACCTCTGGGGTTGACTTGTGGTTTTAGCGGGAAGTTGCCAAGAATGATGTTAAATAAGTCAAATGCAACTTCCCCGAAACCACTCAGATTAGGGCTTGTCTTGCACCGGATATGCTTTCGTTTAAATATATTATGCAAGTGAGCTGGTGCATGGGCCTAACTATATCGTCTGCAACTGATTTGAAGATCCTTGCTTCTCAGTTTGAATGGTGTTATCTTGATAGTGGTATTTAGTTCGTCATCTTTGTTTAACAATCTGCAGAAGTGATTTTCCAAACTGTCAGTTCCGACTCTATTACGTTCAATATATTCTCGGTATCGGGGTGAAGCTGTGGTTGTATATATAAACGCCACATCCTACGCTTCCACTTTGCATAATTTGCGGGAGGAAATTAAAAAGAAAAGACGGGGTAAACTCGCAGCGGGTTTGATGCTTCTTTATGACAACGACCGAGTTTCCAAGGCTGCTGCGCGAGATTGTGGTTTCGAAGAAATCCAACACCCACCCTATAGTCCAGACCTTGCCCCTAGTGATTATTTCCTCTTTCCGGATTTGAAAAAATGCCTTCGTGAAAAAAGATTTTCGGATGATGAAGAACTCAAGTCGGCAATAAATGGGTATTTTGCAGAGAAAGAGGAAATTTATTTTTTTGAGGGTTTAAGAAAGCATATCTCAAGATGTAACAAATGCATTGATGTTACGGGAGATTATATTGAATTTTTTAAATTTAATTCACATTTTCCTTCATATCGATACCAAGAATATATTGAACGCCCCTTGTAGACGTCTTCCGCTTTCGCACCGAAATTCGGTAAAATGTTCGAACTATCTTACTGGTTGATGAGACCTTCAAGTCCCCTTATGAAACCGCTTGCTTCCTACAGAGAGATTCCACTTAGAAGTAAGGTCCGAAGACTTGAGTCCGTTTCTGGATGTGCTATCGAGAAGGGCTGTGTTTCCCGAAGACTCTAGCAAGGACGTGAATCTGTGTGCATCTCCCGAAATTATATTGTTGTCGTTAGTCAAACATTCATTTAACGTTCTTTTTAGGATATCGCACGAGTAGATGTACGCGAATGTGTCTTGGTGCGTTTGTCTGCAGGACTGTAGCTCAACACTTTTTACTAACGTCTATTTGCAACAACAAATCCACGTCCGAATGATCGCTGCCTTACCTCTCTGTAGCAATCACTTTTATATTATTTGTGTTACAATACTTTAAGGTTTCACTGAACATATTTATTAGTTTAGGCCCTCTCTAGGATCTGATTAAGATTGTACCAAATATAAAAATAAATACCCCCGAGCTCAATGTTATAAGTAGTTTATTTCATATGTACTTTGGGTCGGCGCGTGGGTGATTGCCATTGCCAAAGATCATAAGCTGGCCTCACACGAAAGTCCCGCTTTGCAGCAAAACACGTGTAGATTCCTATAGAACATCAAAGTGTGCTGTGTTAACTGGGCATCGCAACAAGTGCGTTACAATTAAATTGGGTCAACATATGATTATTGATAAATTAGATTAAATCATACAATGTTAGACTGGGACTGGGCTTAAATTAAATGTTTACATCATTCCTTAATTTAATTTTAAGTCAAATTCAATTGGTTTAGATTAAATTCATTTAACAATAGGATCAAGCCTGCAAAAAAACTGAGCAAAGACAGACAGCAGTTCATCTTCGCTGCGGTGGTTGAAATAATTTATCTTTTTATGACTTGTATAGAGGGAAGGTTCAGCCATTGTTACAGATAAAATAATGATAATAATATTCCATTATTCCATTCCATATTCCGCAGGATCCAGGACAAGCACAAAGTTCGTTGAAGCACCTCCACACTGTTAACTCAGGAAGTCAATGCAAGAAATGCTTCGGAATATCCACATTTTGAATGCTTCTATTATATTTTTGGAAGTGCTTCTGTTTTTTTGAACCGAAGTTCGTTTTTCTTAGGTTGTTAGTGCGGATTCCGTTTACTTTTAAATCACCATCAGTCTATTTAGTTGCTTCTTTAAAGATTTCTTCGAAGTCTCTTGATGTGGCTCATCTTTTCTACATCTTTCTTCCCTTTGGCGCGAACTTCACCAATTTGAGCACTTCTACAGATGTGTTGATGACACTACGAATATACTTCGTAAGCGAGTCATCTTTGGTATAGCCGTCATCTCTATTTTCTCCAGGCATATGAACACTCAACGGCTGAACCTAATATGTTATGGTACCTCACTTTTCGCACGCAGACTCAATTTTAATTGCGTGCAACTTTGCCAAAGCCAAAGCAGTTGGGTATCTGAATAAAAATGCAGATGTCAGGAAGTAACATTCTCAAAATAAAGGCATGTTTTATAATCTCGCTGAGAGTGACCTTCCGACGGAAAGAAGTACTCATTGATAGAGGTTAGATTCTGGCGACATAAAATTGTCGATAGACACCGCTGTACCGTTGTGGTAATGTAAACACTGTTCTGAATAGTTTAGAAATCATTTAATTACTACTTCTACTGTTTTTAAATACGAGTTCACACATAATATTTACACTTAACTTAAGTTACGCTGATCACTTAATCCGTTGTCTTTTCGAACCAATTAAAACTAAGGGCGGGGGTTCGGAGAGAATTGGAAGGCGCCTCTTATCCTTCAATTTCTTCACATGCGGCAGGAAAACTAGAGGCGGTGGACTTGACAAATCTCTGGGGTTGAAAGCGCCTTCCGGAGGCAACGCGGACTGATTTTCGCATTCAGTTGGAGAAGGTTTCATTGACGATGTGGGTTGATGATGCAAAACAGACTCATTTGCATTTACCTCCCCCGGACAACTAATCATACTCGAACACTGAGCAAAGCAGCTGGGATAATTGTTCTCAAGACCATCATCGCTTATAACTATATCTCCGCAATTGTACGAGTCTTGGGCAATATGAGCTGTTGGTATAAACTCGGACGCTGGAGAATTTGCTTGAGCTTGCGAATTAGCGACAAGCTTTTCAGCATTTGAGGTAGACAGCTCGAAAGTAGCAGTATCTATCATTACCCACGTTTTGAGACCAGTTGAAGGGACGTTTGAGGTTTGGTTAGTCTTCGGGTAGACCGCCGTCGTATACGTGCGGTCTTTGATGCTGGAGAGATTCGCCAAGTACATTGAGTCGGTAATGCAATGGCTGCTCAGTTGGAGAAATTGAAGCGGATTCCTTAAATGAACTGGTGTTTTAATCCACAGCTGTGTTGCGCTCTCCACAATCTTCTCAGCTACAATTTCATTTCTCTTTTGTCGCACCACCACCTTTGAGTTTTTTGAGGTTATAGTCTTTCCATATTTCCGCTTAAGGTTAACGTACATTTTTGTCGCTAATTGTCTAATGGAGTCTAGGATTGTCCAGATAACTGGAGATTGTCCTATTCGGTCAGTCAGGTCTTTGTTAAAGACTTTGATGTGATTAGATGCAATGCGGTTTGTACCAAATATTGACATCTTTTCAGTGCCCACCGCTCGCAGCCACGTGTGCTCCACATAATCGCAGAGATTTGATAGGCCGTTTGAAAATATGTTCTTTTCTCGCATCCATTTGCGAAGGGATTCCAGCCCGGGAACCATGTACTCTGGAGGTAACAATGGAAGAACAAGCACCATCCGCAGGGCACTTGCGCCAACCCCTTTCGAAGTTTCTCTTTGCAAACCCAGGCTCTTCATTTTTATGAGTACAGCATCTGTGTACTGGTACCAAGAACCCTTGATAATTGCTTCAGGAAACACGTAAGCTAACTCGGACTGTACTACGTGGTCAAAATCAGATACTATTATGTTCGGAGTAACTTTAAGCTCTTGTCGGATATAGCCGAAGATTGCTGCGTAAGCTGATTTTGTTCTGGCTGTAATGATGGAGTAGATTATCGGAGCCGTCTAAAAATAAATGAGAGGTGTCAAGATGTTGATGAAATCGCTCATTCCGGTCTCACCATATGTCCATGCACTGCATGAAATGTTAATAGATAATAATCCGGTTGGCTTGGACAAACAAACTCCAAGGAACCATCCATGTGTATCTCATCGATCCTTGGCATTAAGTCAAAGGTCTTGCGGTGCATGAATATCATACACGTAGCGTCGGGTAAATTAATTGTCTTTTGATAGATTCGGTCTTTCTGTGATCCGCTATTGACTTGGAGAAAATCTTTTCCCCCATCCAAAATACTCACAATATCGGCGACCTTTGTAGCTGATTCCTTTGGAAGTTGTTTCCGGCGGGCTTTCCGCATCGCACTCTCCGCCGATGTAAATGGATATAAAAGCGCCGCATCTGCATGACGGTTAGTTGCCTCGTCGCAGTATATTACATTTAAGTCTGTGGTTTCATCTGCCGCCCGTTGGGTGAGCACTTTACGAAAGGCATCAACAAGCAATTGATTCGGTGCAGGTGCGTGATCGTGCTCAACAATGAGCTTAGTCTTCCCATTTTCATTCGTTAAACGTCCTGGACATTTTGTGCTCTTATGGCGATGGCATCGATAATAGCTTTGAGAAGGGATGTAAAAAGAACACTTAGATTAAGTTTCTTGAGTTACGTGAATAATTGAGCAAATGAAGAACAAACAATCGTAGCTTCTTTGGAATTATTATTATTTTCCGAAGAAACAACAATTTTGTATGAACACTGGAAATGTTTCAATGCTTGTGCAGATTTCATGACATATATTCACCTACCTTACGGAACCCGTTTTATATGCGAGCCAATATTTATGTCCATCTACGTACATTATTTGCACTTTTTGTGAATCCTCGCTTTAAAATTTAAAATAAATACGTCCATTTAATATAATATCTCGACAACAAAATATAATCTCCTCCAAATTTGTTATGACAAGCTGAACCAGAAACGTCATTTTTGTTCTCATTTCGTTCCAGAGGCGACGTAGTGAAATGTCATGTAAAGTTACACTTAACAGATAACAGGTTATGTCGTTAAGGTGAATGCAACCCAGTCTGTTGGCCAACAGTCGCGATAGTTGTGTTAAAAGTTCCATTCAGGACTTGATTTTCTCATCCTGTTAATTTAGAGATGATATCTGCTACAAGCACCAATGAAACTTATGCAATTGACTGTAAATCAATATTGTTTTCCCTGAAATGGTTACTTATTTAACATTTGACGGAAAGGTATTGAATAAGCACTCCCTTTATGAGTTCTGTCAATTCCCTTACATTGGAATGTAAACAAACTTACGATAAATAACTGATGCACAATTGGTTGCATGAATTTAAAACAAAAAATCTTTTATTTAGTCTCATACAATAGTACTAAAATCCAATCCAAATTTCAACAGCACATCTAAAATTCAATTCAATAAACTACGCTTCACTAGGAGCACTACTTGTACTTGGCATGGACTTATGATGTTTAGCAACAGCCTGTTGGGCTTTACTCAAATTAAGAGCACCTTCCACAGCGCGACTCCTCAACTCATCTTCCACGGATTTATTAACTTTCTTCGTAACAACGTGCTTAATTTTCTGATTTTCTGTAAACTTGTGCTTCTTTGGTTGAATTGGAGCATCTGAAAGGAAAACGAACATATTTGTAGTACCTTTGGTAAAGCCTAGGAGTAATGTTCTTACTTGAGCGTCTGGTAAATGCCACCGAATTCTTTTGCTTTTGCTTCTTTTGAACATTAGCTGGAAGCTTAGCCTTCTTGAATTTACCCTGTGCCATATTTTGACGAAGTTAAACGCGATACGACGGCGTAAATAACGAACCACGTTTGTTTTCGTTTCTGAAAAATATTTCACTTTGACAGATCATGGCATTTAACTGCGGCATTGCCATAATGTTATTATTGTTGCAAAATGATTGGATCATTGATTCATAATCAAAATTATGAAATGAAGAGATTCAATCCTTTGATTTAAATCATATACGTATGAAAATCAGAACTATCATGCTCTGAACACAAACCGTTCTCCTCTTAAGCACTTAATGCTTTCGAATTGATTATATATATAAGGAAATTATCTCTCGATAAAAAGTGATATTATTTCTTAAAAAAAAAACAATTACAAAAAAGCAAAAATGATATGTAAGTATATAATTTTAATGAGGAATCAGCTCCAAACTAATGCTACAATGTTATACATCAGTGCCGTGCAACGTTCTATCCAAACCAAATGGCAACGCTGCTTAGTTAATGAGCCTGGGAACTGCAGTTTGCAAGTTTTTGTAATACGTTACTGTAATGATCAATAGGCGATAAGGAAGCAACGGTTTGTCACTTTTCGTAGCTGAATAATACACGTCGCAAGAGATGGTCTTATGTACGCAACCTTACGCAACATATAACTACAAGAAACGTGTATGATTCCTGGTCTGAAAAATTAATGCCTATAAAAAGCTTCTCAACATTACTGGTAAGAAGGCAATGGCCCGCTCAAAAGGAGTAGATGCTGAAGACGCTAGGTCATGTTTCTCTGTGGACTGTAGTTCCACTCAATTTTTTTATTAATTTTTTTGCGCGGGGTACAGACATAGGATGCAATAATCGAAAAAAGACAATATGGATCGTTGATATCGTATCTTCGAAAATTGAGTGGCACTACAGCCCACGAGTGACCAGCGCCCCACCTTTTTTTTGTTGGAGGTTGGGAAACGCTGCACTGGAGCGCTCACCTTCGTTTACTGAAGTTTTCTGTTTTTCTGAAGATAGACCAGAAGGCGCTTCTGTGGTAAGGAGTTTGAATTTTCAGCTCCCACCACATCAGCGCCAAACAGCCGCCACCTGATACGAGCAAAGGGGGGATATTGACAGAGAAAGTGCACTAAAGTGTCTTCACCTTCTCCACAGGCAACGCATAGGGTTCCATTACAAGGCCCAAGCATACTTAGCGAAGGCAAAGGGTACCGTTTGTACACCAAAATTTCGTCTGCAGTCTTTTCTATCTAGAGACAACAGAAAACCCGCGAATTTCTTGCTGACGTTTGGGAGCATGCACTTAATCAGCCTGCATCCTGGAGAGTCATGTCAAATCTGGTTGTACCCAGAGACCCAACCGTCGACGGAAGTCCTCCCAAGGACGCGAGAAATCTCAAGGTGGGTTCGGGCCCAACGAATGCCTCTTTAGACCCTTGTCTGGCTAGTCCATCTTTCCCGTGATCCCGTAATGTCCCGGGACCCAGACAAATCTTAGTGAATTTAGTCTACCGACCGAATTAAGGGAGGACTTGCATTCCAGAACTATCTTGGAAGTAGTTAAAGGGTTTAGTAAGACCTTAAGCACAGCTTGGCTGTCGTTGTGTCTGTTCTTCACAATATAATTGGTGGCCATTAGGATCGCAAAATTTTCCGCCTGGAAGACCGATGCGAATTTGCTAAAGAGGTGTATATTGTTGTCGTTTTCCGCGAAAACACTGGCAACAGATCCCTCCATCGTCTTGGAGCCATCCGTAAAAATACACCGACTACATTCCCCTCCCGATTCAGTTTCTGACTTTATATAAACGACGCAGGTCGTTGGTGGCCCTCCATCAGACGGCATGTCTATAAGACTTGTGTCATAGGAGATGCTGTGAGCTAGGTAATCAAAACTCCAGTGCGAGTTGAACCAAAGACTACTCCTTTTTTGTCGGGAGATGGCCTCGATTGTACAACCCATTATGTAGATGTCAAGGGGTGGGGGATTTAAGAATGCATCAAGAGCAGAGCCAGGCGTACTGGGAAAGGCCGCTGCACAGCCGAGACAGGCCGCTCTATGAAACTTTGTGAAAGCAGCAGTCACGTATTTTCGCGAAAGGTTGTTCCACCAAACGAGTGATGCATAGGAGAGAAGAGGTCTTACCACAGCCGTATAGATCCACACAGATCTTTTTGTTGATAGGCCCCAGGTTTTACCAAAAACTCCCTTATACTGCCAGAAAACTGCATTGGAGGTTTTCATCTCAAGGTGTTTTTTCCAAAGAATTTTTTTTTTTATCCAGTATAGCACCTAGGTATTTCGCTTCTTTGGAAAATGGAATTAGAATTCCAGAACACCTTTAAGTACTGGTCGAGTCAGACCAGTCACGTTCCTCCTTTTCGTGAAGAGAACAACTTCAGCCTTAACAGGATTGACTGAGAGCCCGCTCCTAGTATACTAGTCATCGAACATGTCATGGGCCGTCTGTCCACTTGCACCAACGGCTGCAAGGCATTAGCTAGTGAGCAGTACGCGTAAGCCTGTGCGTAGGTGGCCCTCTTTGGCGTGTTAGTCGATGCAGTTATGTACCTACAACGCCACGGCGACCACATATGGATCATCTGGTTACATAAAGAGACGAATATAAGGGCCTTTCACTCACTCACACAACGAATTGTCTATTCCATGGGGAAATACTGCAGCATTATTTGCTCTGTTTGAATTTGACCCAAACAAGGATAGAAATTATCGATTTCCGGCTTAAATACATTATTTTTGATAGGACGCCCATCTATGATCTTACGACTTTTCCTCCTGCAAATTTTGCAAAGCTGGGAATTTGTTGTCCATTGAAATGGAAACCGGGCCGGAAAGAGTTCATAACTTGTCTTCGAGTTTTGTTTTGAAATTAATATCACGCGGATATATTATGTACCAGAGAACTTACATCATTTGATTAAGGGCCATGAGTAGATACAAAAGAACTTTCCATTTTTATGGCGGCTTGATTACACATAGTTCTACAAGAATTAAAGGAAACCAAGGGAATTACAATAAAAAAAACAACAATTATTGTATAGAAATTTCTTTTCATATATTTTTCACTTACAAATCTCGCCGACCAGATCATAATATCTTTTTAGCAACTTTTTGTCTCCTGTGATTTTTCGTAGTAATATAGATTGTTTTTTACAATTTGTCTTTCGTTTTTTCATTCTTCATAATTACGTTTCCTCCTTTGTTTTTTTTCCTTTAATTTGTGATCATTCATAGTATGCATTTAACATGATTAACTTTTTGTATGTTCTAAAGATAAGTTTTAATACGCATTCACAGTCACACTGACTGTTTGGTTTGGTAAATTTAGTGAATTTTTCTTTTTTTTCTCATTGTTTCATATATGTATATAATTTTTAATTTTATAATATCTTGTATTACCTTTTTCCTGAAACAAACAAATATTTACTATATTAAGTTATATTTAATGTTTTATTTACTTTTATCACATGCCATGTTTGTTTGAATTGATTTTGTTTTCGTGTAATTTATGAATTAACTTCCTTTAAGAATTTCGCGGTATATGTTATGCATTTTGTTTGATTTTAAAAATAATTTCATTTCCAAAACTTATTTCGCTCTTCGTTCGTTACATAAAATTTGTTTTTATTTTATACTTGATGGCTATATAATATATGCAGTAGATTTTAGTGTTTTTTATTGGTTGTTTCTATTACTCTGAATGAATATTGATGAGATAGATAAATTAGCTTGTCGTTGAGGAAGGTGTTGTAGGAATGACAGAGGCAAAGTTAAGCTCTTGATTTTGTTAAATGTAGTTCTCAGGGGCGTTACGCCTCAAGAAAGCACTACGAATCAGATAATTGAGCAAGCTATTTTCAAAACTGAAACAGGTCACTCACTTTAATTGCTGTAAACGTTCGACACCTGACTTCAATTCAACAATTTGAATTTCAACGAAAGAGTGAACGTATCTATTTTTTTGACTATGCACGTATCTATTTTTTTGACGGGCATTTGGGTTTGTCCAACACACTGCGTATTATTTGTTCTTACTGTTGAATTCTTTGGTAAATTTTATTGGTGTATCGGTCCGAACGACCCTCTTAAAAAATCTTAGAAACAGCCGAAAATTTTAAATTGTGATCTCGAAGAAAAAAGTTTTATCCTCTCATAAGGGCGTCCCAAAGCCTTATTTTCAGAAAACATCGGATAAACTGCTGAATTTCTCTGCTCCTAAGGGAGTCATTATTTTGTTTAGAACCTTCTGTACTACAATCCTACATTTATATATATTCAATACATTTCTCTTCCATCACAAGTCTCGGAACATATAAAGGGCGCCACTAACAAAAACAAATAATATTGAATGAATAATTTTTGTTAGTGGCGCCCACTATATGTCCCGGAACTTGTTGAGTTATCCGTTATAATAAATGTAATTTGGAAGCAGGAATTACTTCCGGATTGCAATTACAACCGTGAAATTCACTAAAATGAAGGCTTTACGGAAGAAACTCACAGACTTGAGAAGAAAACATTCCTTGAACCAAGCATTGGGCGCCAGAGAAGTCTAGATAACTGGAAGTATATCTCATGTGACCGCAGTGCATAGAAAACTGTTTTGGATTCGGGGGTCGTTGTTAATACTTAGCGCAAATTTTTTATCAGTGAACCAGTACGTTTTTAGTAAATATTTCTTGTGTAAGTTTCTTCTAAACATGGAAAAACTATTTTTAAAATTTACTATTTACTGTGGGACTGACAGATGTTTCCTGTTCCTTCCTAAAAAGATTCGGTTTACGCTTAAACCACTTTAGGAATTATTAAAAACTTAGTCTAAAGTGCGTTTTTTTGAAAAGAAGTTGTGGCCGAAAGAAGCGCCCTCCGAAAAGTTTGTTCAAAAAGTTCGTGAGACTAGAAAATTAATGCAAGATATTGAGTCACGGACTTGAACCTTGCATCTCGAACCGACGCACTTACCCACCACTCAACGGTGACCGCCGTGATGTGATTGTTGAAAAGTGATGTGATATTGAGGGAATTTTTCTATTTTAGTAATGTTGTGTACTTAGAAAAAAAATGGATTTTCCAGTACATATAAGAAATAACACAAATCTACGAAAAACTTCGGACATTTGCTTTTAAGTTTTGTTTCAGAAGATATGGCTGTTACGGGTAAAAATTTCCTCACACTCTCCGACTTAACCCAAACACTTTAATGTGCAATGTGATGTCTACCAATGGCTTGTGAGAAAAACTAAAACTGAATGAAAAAAACATATTGAATATTTACTGAGAAGGTGTTTAGCACATTTTTGAATGTTCCCATTTTCTTGATATTCATTTTTGCTATTTTCTGGATTTAAACAGCTTAAACTAAATTATATGCGTTCAACATTGGAAAAGTGTGCAAGTTTTGTTATAAAATCGATTCCCACACTTTTTCTTAATCCTACTCAGTTGTGAGAGAATTTCCTCCTCCCTCCTCAAATAAGTCGGACCTTTGGAAATGGAAATGAAATGCCTCTTATAAACTTTCATAATTTACATATTCTTGATACATTATTTAATAGTTTTCAAATTGCAGGTAGTGTAGCAATGGCGGTTATAGGGACAATAATGTAAGTGTTAGAGATCTGGGTGTATCATTCCCAACAAATCCCTTTTCTGCAATTGTTTGGTTTTGGATAAAGTTTTTTTGCTTTTGATTGGTTTGGTTTTATTTATTTATGCAATAATTTGATGGTCTGTTTTTGTATCGTAAATTATTATTAATATATGAGAATTTAATGAAAATTAAACAATTGAAACGGTAATCCTCAATTGGTTTACGAAACTACATTTTCTAGCTAAATGTTCATTTTTCAGTTCTTACGTAAAAAAATAGGGAACGAAAATTTAAATATGAGTTTACCTACACACAAACAAATGTTAATACATTTATATTATTTTAATATGGATTTTCATTATTTCATAATTGCCTTCGTAAACTATAAAAACAAGCCAAAAAATAATACAAAAAGTGGGCATGCAAAAACAAATGTACTCTTACGCAACCGTAGGGAATGGATGTTTAAGTTAAGTAAAAAAAACATAATTCGGACACAGGAGCACACTTCCAAATGCAAGTGCTTGCGATATTTATGATACAGCCAATGGCCCATAATGCTGTTTGGTTGTTCTACAATAGATGAAAGAGATGAGGGTATTCGAAAGGATCTTTGGGCCTGCTTCCATTTGTATCGCACACCTTAAACCGAGTACCCGTGTATAAAAAAACCGATCAGGATGGATTATTTTCTTACAAAGAACTTTCCACTTCACTTTGCTTGTGCTCTGATGGCAACCGGTCATTTTAAATTAATATTTCGGGGTATTACCCTTACCCTTGATACCAAGAGTACTTCTTTAATTGGACGCGAAAAGCCTAATAAAGGACAGGAAAGGATGTCCTATCATCTTTTATGTCGAACGCAAAAAAAATGGAAGGGCGACTCCACTAGGGGTAGGACGTTACTCGTAGCCACAAAAATCTCCTTCAGTTTAAACCTGCAATCTCCACCTGAGAAAGGGAACATTCTGCCGAAAGTGATTAAAGTATATCCATGCCACATCCACCATATCGTCCTAACCTTCCAGCATTTAATTACTTTTTATTTCTATCTTTGCAAAACTCCTTGAATGGTAAAAATTTCAATGATGATGATGTCAAATCGTACCTGGTTCAGTTTTTTGCTGAAAAGCCCAGTTTTATGAACGTGGATTTTTGATGCTGCCCGAAAGATGACAAAAGGTCATTGCTCAAAATGCGCAATACATTACAGAATAAAGTTATTTCATTCCATGAAGGAGGTATCCACCCTATAGATACCTCCATCCATCTTCTCAGCCTGGAGCAACAAAAATCGAAGATATTATCTTTTGATTAATATATGCGATCTAAACAACAGTTCTATTGCCAAATTTGTTTATGTTTCCTTTATTTCTCTAAACGGTTTGCAGTGATGACTTGTCCGAGGACTTTTGGTGTATCCGTCAAGCCTGACCTTACATACATTAGTTCGTTTCGCGTACCCAAAGACCAGTCCGTGTTCAATACAATTTGTACAAATATTGTTTGTGGACACGAAAAATTTGTAGGTTCTCATAAAATAGATTCTCTCAGGAGGGAATCAGAAATTATCCGGGTTTGGTTGGAGAAGTGTATCTTTACAATACCCTGACAGCCTTTAAAAATGATTGTATCTTTCAAAAGTAATTGCTTTCTGTATTATTTTACTATTATTTATATTTTTTCGTTTTCACAATTTTGAATAGCACTTCATCCCTGCTACCACAAACTAGAGAAGAAGTCAGTCCTTGAAAACGAAACGATATCACCGCCCGTTAATGGTAATGATTACCAGCAACTCAACGTTATAATGGGCCACTTACAAATATTACTAATTTTCTTCGAATTTCTAATTCCCACATAATATCTATATGGAGTAAATGTTAACAACAGATGCGATTACATCAGATAGGCGACCGTTCAGCGGAATCAGGATGTGCTTGGATCAAGTCCATAAACTTGCCTGATTACGCTTGGGAACGAGTAAGAGTCGATGGCGCAGGATCGATCGGCGTGGAGGTCTCTCGTGCATTACCCCGCAATTCTTTTAATGGAGCATGTGGGTCAACGAAAACGATGATGATTCAATATCTTCTTATAAAAAATTTATATATTCTCTAAAGTGAGGAGAAAAGCAAAGTAAAACTTAGTGCAACCATTTATTTTTATTTTAATATTTTAACGGCCTTTAAGCAACAAAGCATTGATTCAAGCAGTTTCTGGCGAAATTCGTCCACTCTCACCCGACAGGGTTGCAAACAGATGGTTTTTATTGTCTATTTTGTGGTTTCTTAGCTTTAATCTCAAACATGAATTACTTGTTCAGTTGCGAATATTCCACTTCATGTCATACTAATTCCAAATAGTGGCTGACTTGCATTTGCTCCATGAATGTCTATCACACCGAAAAACGTTGCATTTGGTTTCGTCTAATAAATTATTTCACAGCATTAATTTATGAATACACTCTTTGTCTTCTTCCTTGCATCTCATTTCTTATAAATGCGGTTTTAAAGGCATCGCTTGTAGATTATCGAGGTTTAGTTCACAATGTTTTTTTTAAGGACCGTTACAGAGCAGGTAGACACATAAGTCGAAACATTTTTGTCCCCTAAATCCTCTTCTCACTTTTACACCAATGCATCTTAAAATTTGAAAAAAACGCCTAATATTGAATTCGATGGGAACTTTGAATTGAAATTGATTCGAACATTGAGAAAGTTTAGTCATAATTGGTCGAAATGCGTAAAACATATACGATGGCAAATTTCCATATTCTGGAAAACCAGTTTTGAAAATTGGTTAATTGAAAAATTTCAAGGCTTCCGGCATCGCAGAACACTCATTTCTTTTTCAGCCAGCACACACCACTTCGGGATCGTGATCTTGGTGATGGTCGTTCCATGACCAAGAGTATGGTACGTGTAGGTATGACTCGGTAAATATTGACTTTTATGCAAGGGTTTAGTATATAATCTACACTACTAAAAGCGGATGTGGAAGCCCTTAGTCTTTTCGAGAGAAACGTTTTTCTTGCGATTTTTGGTCCTGTTTGCGTTGTTGGCATCTGGAGAAGAAGATTCAACGACGAACTCTATGGGCTGTACGGCGACATGTGACTAGTCAAGCGTCTTCGGATACAATTTTTAAAATGGCTAGGCCATGTAGATCGTGTGGACACCACTGCTCCGGCCTGAAAAGTCTCCGAATCTGAGCCAGACAGACAACGCAACAGAAGAGGCCTAGGCTAAGGTGGCGCACACAAGTGGAGAAAGACCTCAATCAACTTGGAGTGCGCAATTGGTGACAGCTGGCGAAAGATCGTGGGGCATGTTGGTTGAGGTTGGTGAGGGTTATAATCTATGAACCAAAGTGAATGCATATTCTCATAAATATATGAAAATTCAGATTCGAAGGGCGCAGCAGCATAAGTGATGATGGCTTGGATTCAAAAACGTATCATTTTTTGTTTTGTGCAAATCGGAGCTGTGCTGATTATCCTGGTTACATGTTAAGGCCCTAATTTAAATGAATTGCCTAATTTTTCAAAGAAAAGCTTTATTGGGCTTTAATGACGACTTAGTCTGGCGCGGTTGAACAACTAAATTTAGCAAGGTTATTTTGCTGGTTCATTCCCTGGAGGGCAGCTCCAAGGAAATCATAGAATGCCTAATAGAAGAAAGCTGTCGTTATAGAATGAAAAGGCTTAGTAATGGTGCGCAAAAACAGATCAAAGCACTCATCCCATATGTAAAGTGGGCCGGTGTATTCACATATATAAATGACTCCTTAATATTGGGAAAAGCAAAACTTAAAGCAGAAATAAAACGGGGGACACTGAAGTGATTAAAAAAAACGTCTTTCTGTAAAATAAACTTGGTTTAAATGTATTTTATATTATCAATGCGATCATCAATATCTTTAAATGTTTTTTTTTAAGAAAAACGTTGTTCATCACAATAAACAAAAGGTATGTAATAAGAGTTACAGAGGCAACTAAAAAAACATTCTTGCTAATTTTTATTATGAAAATTTAGCAAAATCACTTTTAACGAAACAATCGTTTTTCTCTTCTTCACTTTACCGTTTTGTCATCATTACATATGTGTTTGTTTGTGTTTTGTGAGTGTGAGTTGTGTATGCATATAAAAAAGAAACGTGTTCACAACGAAACACTTAACAATGTTAAAATTTGTTCAAAATCAAAATAAGATATATTGATAATAATTATAATAATAACTAACTCTTCCTACAGCAATGTTTACAAGACCTCTTCCTCCCCAATTTCCACATCAAGAATCTCTTTTCCACTCTTTAGAGCGTTTTCACATGCAGAAACGAAGGTGAAAAGATGAACAGCTAAAAGAGGTGAAAACGAAGAGGAGACTATTTCTCTTTTCTATTATAATGAACAAGTAATAATCAGAGTTATGTATATATGCATTGTATATGTATAAAGACTTATTAAGAATGTGTGTAATAATATTAATAATAATTAATTAAGAAAGAAAGAAAAAAAAACATTTGTTTTTTTTTTTGTTTTTGTTAATTTAACTGCTTAACTTTCCTACTATAATTCCAGTCACAATTAAACCTATTATCACAGCGATCGCTAGTATTATTAAAATTTTTCGACGATAACGTGTTCTATACTCGGCGGCTTTTATTAGCTCAGCAGCGCCAGCTTCAACTTCGACACAGGTGTTATCAATACTGTTCTCAATAGTATCTGCAAATATGCATTTATTTTAAGTTCCTTTTCAAATGCTTCAAATAAATGTAAACACTTACTAAGTTGTTCCGCTTGTTGTTCAACTAAGTTACTTAATATTCGCATAATTGCATTGACATCTAACACATCAGCCTCTATTACTTTAATTCTCTTCTCACGGTCCACCAGCAAATCTTTGTCAAACTGTAAGTTAGCATTTACCATCGCTTGTCGTTGAATAAGCTCTTCACGATCTTCCGTGCTCATATTCCCCGATTCTTCGTCCTGTATTTGGGCGTGCAGGATAGCTTGCTTCAGAGCGTTTGCCACCAATTGCTGACTGGTTGAGTACTTCTCCACAACTTGCCGAAAGTCGTTTGTCAGTTTTTCTAATTGTAGTTTTTGCTGCTTATCAGCACGGCTCACTACAGCCGTCAGCCGCTGAAGGTCTGCGCTTGTGGTCTGAATTGTTATATTAGTTTGCGCCTGAAGTTTGTGAACTTTGTCATGTGTTGCCTGTGTGTCCCTTGGTGTTCCAATTACTTTAAGGGCTTTTTCTAATTGCTTCCAACTAGAGCTCACCGCATTAATGTTCAATGCAATGTTTTCACTTAATGACATGAACTCTGTTGGGCTGAAGCCGGAGAAATTGACATCCGGCATACTAGTGATTGCTGATGCGCTCGTTGATGATGTTGCTCCGTAATCCCTGTGTAGGGCAGGATTGTTTAAATTACGTGCCATACTTGTCCGCCCCTGCAGTCCTTTAATTTGATTCAGTAATTTGAGCCTGTCTTACGTATTGAATGGTTTCTGTGTGTTAACTTACAGATGACTTAGTCTGGAAGAATAGAAACGACAAGAAGAAATATTAGAAAAAATTACACCTTGGACTTTGTAGTTGTTGTTTGGAAACAGTATGTTAGAAGAATGTAAGCAAAATTGTACTCTAATGCAATTTGATCTTTGAGGTGTTCTGTAACAACCTACAACATATTTTCTCAAGTTTGTCAGGAGTAATGTTTCGATGTTTCAAGAGATATCATTTTTAACAATTTCAATATACACTATTGTGGTGGCCAGACCACCGGAAGGAAACCTTTGATTCGTAAATAATCTGACGCAGCTCGCAAGTGAATAACATTTCATTACATTATATCATTCAGTCAATGCCTTGGTTGAAAGGTGCACCCAAATGGCATGAACAAACAAAAGCTGTTATTTTAAATTACGGATAAATAATAATTTGATAATTCCTAGAAAGCAACATATTCTTAGAATCGAAAAATTGGTTCCAATATAATGGTTTGGCTTAAGGTTATATCAATCGTTATACTGAACGTTCACTGACTATACTGGAAGGGAAGTGCGAGTCGATTTCACAACTGGTTATAAATTAAGATTTATTTTTCCGACAGCAGCCTTCATGGCTCTCAAAATAATATCAAAAAATCAAAAGCTTAAGCGCGGTGTATCTTGATCTAGGTTTGTGAATTTATGAAGTTAATCCATGAATTAAATGATTCGTCAAATGCAAATTGAAAATATTGAAAAACCAGGGATCATTTACACTTTATTACTTGCGGATACATATTTCGTACGCGAACAGTATGACATTATTCGAGTGAAGTTCGTGCTTTAGTAAATTGGTACACTTTCGGCTCCTGTTAGAGTAAGAATTTTGAGCGAGTGCGATTTATTTACAAAAACTGACTGTTTGGTACGGTTTGTGAATTGTCGGCATGATCGAAGAAAGCAGGCACAATAATCTTAAATCGTCTGTGAAATTGAATGGTGAAAGTAGACTTTCAGTTCTCAGAGTTCAGATATACATTTTTATATCCGAGCTTACTTCGAATAAGACTCCGCTAGATGGCATCGAAGCAAACAAAGACTGCATTTAGTCATCTTCCGACAAACATCCATCAATCGGACTGCTAATTTACAGCATTCGGTTATTTTCTTCTTGACTACGTCGAGTTCTTAGACCACACCGATTTTGGGTTAGATGCGATTTAGGTTAAATGCGTGTATGCGATTTTTTCGAACCTCTATTCAGTCGCGCAAAGTGGAAAACATTTAAACTTAGCATTCTCCTTTTCGTGACAGACAGAAAGACAGAATTTAGTGAAAAATTCGAGGGGCTATTGACGCGGTAAAGATATAAATTTTAAACCGCCGAAGAGGCAGCAACAGGCAAGCAATTGAACGATTGGAAGTCTTTCACGTATAATGACATACATCATGCCTCACTACACGGAACGCTGCTTTAATTAATTTTTATATTTCACTCTCATCTGCTTGTCGTGCAATACGAAATATATTAAAATTTTAATAATTAAAATGAGAGTTTGCTCAAATAATTTTTAGGCAAATGAATAGACGTCTTAATTCGAAATACAACACCGCTTGCAAATGTTTTCCATAGCCCTCCACAACAGAACACTTCAACAAACAAAGCTCCAATCTAACCCTGATTCATTTTCTTTTCCTGATAAAACTAAAGAATCCGTTTATCACGGTGTTCGAGTTCCCCAACTGCTGTGCTTCTCCTCATCGCAACAGCAACTGTTTTCTAATGCATTGTTGTTTTGCTCTCTGTGCTGTTAGTTCGAGTCAAGATAAAAAGTAGAAATACAATTATCTGGATATGTATTTTTTACAGTACTCAAACCCATACTTTCATTTGTTTGCTTTTTTAAATCCTCCCATCAGTTGGGGAATGTGTACAAGCCAAACAAAAATCGTAGCAGGCGCAAGATTTACGACACAAAATTGGGATGATACGAAAAAGATCAAATGATAACAAAGACCGCCCTGCAGCTACCTTGAGTGAAGACCAAGTAACTTACTTGTCGTCTTTTAATAAATGCGTATGTATGACAACTTTGGTCGAACAATCAATTCTGACGGCTTAAACTAGCGCATATATCAAAAGTTATTAAGTGCCACGAAAATTCATACACACAAACCCATATACGCCTGCAGTCCAATCATGAGAATTGTTTTGACGGCTTTTGTTTTTGTTTATGAACACAACAAATGATTCATCGAATCAAATTAATCGACGCACCACATCGAACGCGTTAGTATAGAAAAATATACAGCGCAACAATCACAGATGCAGATAGTGAGAGCGTTTTATAATGAAAGATGTAATTGCAGCTAAGATGTCGTCATCACAACACAAGCAGTTTACTTAAATTCAAATCTATTTGAAATCAAGGCAAAGTGTGTGATGTGTGTTGCTTGAATGAATGAATTGCTGATAGAGAAACACTTTCGACTATTTTTCGCCGACAATGAGTTACAGCTTATCGCTTGTGCTGTTCTTTTCGGTTGTTTTCTCCCAACAACCAGAAAGAAATATTTAAGTACAGCGATTCACATTTTAATCTATGTGAAGAAGTGGAAACAGTCGATTTTATTTTGTTCCTTTTAGATCCACTATTTCTGTTTCCCATGAATTGAGACTTTATCAATTCATAATGTATGTAATGATGTGGCTAATGTCCTGAGATGAAAAACTCAGTTGCAGCTTGGCAATCAATCTGACTACGCCCTCGATGTGTTATTTTATATTTTCGGCCAGGAGTTCTGATTTCTGGTCGAAATTTTCCAAACAGGTGTGTGAGTCAGCAGACAGATAAGATTGCTTATTTGGCTCGACAACAATTTGTATGACACCAGTTGTGATTAGGCCACAACAAAGCCTACAAATACAACTAATTGCCACATTTATCATACATTTCTGTAGTGACTCAATTGCATGCATATAATGTACTTCTGTACAAATTTTGTTCCACTCGAAGATTACTTTTATATCGGAACTAGCTATCCATTAAAACGACTGAATCGGTAATTGTCGTGGTTAGGTTTTGAGATGAATGGCTCCTACAGATGCGGGCTTTTTATTGATTTTATTTAGTTGGACTTTAACGATCAGACTTGTACTTCAAAGAACCTAGAAAATGCTCTGGAAGTGGAGCCAAAAAGCTTTTTAAATATCGCCTTTGAATACTGTAGGTCAGATCTTCTTGTGGACATGAGCACGCACAACACGAGTAGTTGATGCAAAACCTACGCCGTGGTTCATTGTCCACTCAATTATTATTATTATTACATAGCCTTGCCTATGAAAAAGACCCAATCAAAATTCTACGAGCTTTGTAAGGTACATGTAGTCCGAAACCTATTAAATAGACTGATTCGATCACATTCAAGGGCATAAGGACAAAGTAATGCCAAGCCGAACAGATTTGGCAGCTTGGTTTTTCATATTAAGGATGAGATAGAAACATATGACTGTGTGGACTACAGTACACTAGACTGAATGCTCAGTTTCCTCAACAACACATGTTTTTCTTCTGATATTCTCTGAGGACTATAGGGAACTTACAGTCAAAACTGAATACGTCCAACGTGATTTGAAATTTTTCTAGACAACGGGTCACTGAGCAACATCAATAATTCAATATGAAAGCATGAATGAATACTAGCCTAGACCTCCACTAGACGCAGAAGTCGACACGTTATACTTATAATGCTACCACTCCAAGCAATAAAAGCTTTGTTGTTCCTTCATTTCGATTTTTAGCGTTTGCCGTGTTCCTGTTGGACACCCTAAGCGATCTTATACACAGCAACCATGAGTACCTTGCATACATAAAAACAGCAAAAGTTCTGTGAAAGAAAATGTCTCAGAAAATGGAACATAAGTAAACCCAGAGAGGACCATATTGTCAGTCCAAATAGAAATCATTTAAAATATCATCGTTGAATTTTGTATTAAATGAAGGCGTCTAACAGCAATTGATACTCTTTATTGATATCAATCCTACTGAATAAATGGTAACATAAAAACCCTATTGTTTTAAAGGCATCTTCTTTTTTGAAAAGATCTATTTCAAAGGTGGCTTACTCTTTAGTAATACTATCTTTTCAGGGTCAATGCAAATCAACAATTCAAAGCTAATTACCCCACTTGTGATACTATTTCTTTGAAACAAATCAAACAAATCGAAGAACATTCTTTTAACATACAGCGATGTGGAGAGTAAATAAGAACCCAATCTTTTTTATAATATATGCGATTTCATCACACACGATCTTGCATAAATTCTATTGACCTATAGTCTGTTCTTGTTATCAGAAAGCTATCATTGAAGCCAGTGAGAAGGAGAGGGCAATCAAATAAATCAAAACAAACAATTCATTAAATTCACTGAGTCACTGTATCTTCAACATGCGACAGTTTCAATTGTGGGGCTTCTCTGCTCTATCCCATTCTAAGACGAGTGCAATCGGGCGGTGGCGAACACAGGCAGGTTGGCAACAATACATTTTCGTACATTAGTCCCGCTGTTTCCAACTGCATTTTAGACCGAAAAGACAATCCACGAAATGCAATTCACTTTGTGACAACGCAGTCTCGGCAGTGAAAAAAATCGAAACAAAATTATGTTCCTGCTTTTTGCCTCTCCTCTCTCAAGAGACGTGTCAGAAAACTTTTCTTTGTCTGGAACATCATCTTTTTTAGATAAATTGATTTTTTTCTCTCTTCACATGATGTTTACTCTGATATGTATTATCCCCCTACGCACCATTTCGTCTACAAAACTTACATTTAATGGATTTACAGCAAAATTTCCTTTACACAAGATTTTTAATTTGATTTTCACGGACACACACTTTCATACGATGAGAAAAAAAAACACGAAAAAGTTCGAAAACCTTTTTTCTTAATTGCGAGACAAAAAGAAGACTTATTCCTGAGAGATGTGAGAAGTGGTCGTTGTTGGTGTGTCGCTAAGGGAATTATTAACCCTGTTAACAGCAGTAAAATCACGATACTTTTAAATTTAACAAGAATGGAATAAATTGGTACTTTTGCAACACAAAAATTGACAAAACTTATGAGCTGAAAAACGTCGCCTCTATGTACGAAAACCAACAAAAAATATCCAATTCTCTGACAGATCGTTTCTGTGAAGTTCGCTCCTAGTCGCGGGTTGCAAAAACAACTGTCAAGCAAAGGGAGCTTTTTCGAAAATATGGGTGGAAGAGAAGCTTTTTTTCTTTTGAGGTGCTTCACAGAGTTAATAAAACAATTCCCAGCAATGATTTGGAATAAACTTACCTTTAATCGTTAAAACACATCTAATTCTTACCGAAGGGAATTTGTTTAAAAATTACGTGCACAGTGTTGAATACAAGAGACAGTGTCTATTCGCCGGTAATTTTATGCGGATGAAGGAGAAACGAGCTTTCCGTAACCCAGCTGGTTGGACGTCCGGAGAACAGCTGAGAAGAATTCAACAATCAGCTGAGTTGTCTGCTCTCTTGAAATGTAATTTTCGAAAAGATAGAGAGAGCGAAAGTGTGAGAGAGAGGGAGAGGAAAGATGATTGAGTGTTGCTTGTCGTTGTCATTTACTGTGGGTATGTTCGGAAAGCAAGACGCGAATAAGACAAAAAAGTAAGGAATAAATAAAATACAGGAACAAGAAAATGTTGATATATTAGTAATAGTTGGCTTCAGATAAACATAAATTTACTAAGAAGAAGAATTTCGAGTCTCGCATGTTTTGTAACATTGTTGATCTATGAATTGCGTTTAACAACGTCCAATATTTACGGAATGGTTTTTGGTTTTTGCTACCTATTTTACGCTTCTTTGCTTTAAATACCACAAAATCATTCAAAATCAGTAAATCGTAACATTCTTTACATTACATCAGAATCGGTTATACGGGCGGAGGATTAAGGAGTGAAATATTAATGTACATGATTAACAAATTTGTATTTTGCCTAAGGTATTATTTCCCATTTATTTTGGTACCACTGTATATAAATGATCAGTTCTAGAACTACTATTGTCTACTTGAAAGGTTTACAAAATTGTGTAATCATGTGACATATAACAAAAATACCGGACACAAGACTTACGGACACATTTATTCCTATACACTCAAAATAAAGGAGTTTCGCGGACAGAAGAGCGCTCATGAGAGACTGAGGCTGTCATAGCAAATATTGCTATGGAAAATTCACAGAACAACATATCTTGAAAAAACGTAATGGCAATTGCTAAAGAAGGTTCGGTTGCTCCTCTTGCCATTGTCGCTAGTCCTTAAAACTATGAGTTCTGTCAGAACTGTCTGCCGCTTGTTTCGTGTTTCAAATTTGTTGTCATTAACGCGAGCATTATCCAGGCAGAAAGCCGAAACCAATTTGAAGTAAAAGCAAATAACTTGGCTCTTAAGACTGTGTGGGGGTAGGGCCTTTTTTTAGACAGATCAAACTTTTATTGTGCCCCTCGCTTGGGTTGAATACCGATAATTTAAAGAAACAGTTTTACAGTGAAGAGTAATTTAATATTCCATGTATTTTTCCAAACTGTCCAGAAGATTAAACAAATGTAATTTAAATGTTCACTATAATTTCAAAAAGATATCGTGAATAGTAATGCTAAGTAATTTCTTTTACTAATTTTCCCACTAATAAAATACGGTCCAAACATGTTAATTGTAGGTCACACCTCAACGTCAACTAAAGCCCAACTAAATTTGAGATTTCTTTGTTTCACTACTTGACAAATTCAACCATGGAGATATAAACAATTGCGCAGAGCGTTAAGATTGTTGAAGGCTTTAACCAAAATGGGCGTTTAAATTAAAATTAATTTCATCGTCATCAGCGATGAGCCACACTTTCACCTCAGTGGATTCGTTTAATAGCAGATTTGCCAATGTTTTCACAAAGACTGACTGTTTGATACTGTTAATGGACGTGACGTCATCGAGCCGTACTTCGAAAATGAGGCAGGGCAAATAGTTACCGTGGATTGTGCTTGCTATTGCGAGATGATAACAAACTTCATGTGACCGTGGCCAGAAATTGAAAATATGAACCAGGACGATATGTGCTTCCAACAGGTGCCAGTTGCCACATACCCAATGAAACAATGATTCCTTTGCGAGAAAAATTCAATAGCCATGTTTTCTCACGTCTTGGCGATGTTAATAAATTTGACGCCGTTGTACTTCTTTCTTTCTGGATATTTAAAAGAAAAAGTTAATAAGTCAAGAACAACTCAAGAACAATTCAAGAACTAAAGGATGAGATAGGAGATAGGATAGGAACATTAACTACATTGAATAATAATTAAGTGTCAGATATTTTCTTTCACAAACAAATTTAATAGATCCTTCTATCATAATCAAATATAAAAACATTATTCTCACAAAAATTTTTGTTTTATTTAAAATAAACAGTTTACGTTATTGTTAAGTAACTCTTCATTTAAAAACAAAAACATAATTTTGTTCCATTTTTCTTATTTTTCAAGATAATTAATGATGACAAGGTTTTTTACTATATTAGCACATGTACGTCCTATTAATGAATTTATTGAAGTCATAGTTATATCCGGTAAGCGGTCCATATCCAAAGCAGATTCTTCAACATATTTACGTATATTCCCACGCTCTTACTTACACCACGAACACAGACTAATCATTTCTTTGCCCGTTGCTAGAGTCTAAGGAAAGCAACTGAGATTATACACTGCTACGTCAAGGCATCTTCACACCTCTGACACAAATCCTATGGCATTAGCAAAGAAAGATGCAGCACACGTGATATGCGAAAAAATAAATATCTACGCCGGCTCATGTACTATACACTACACTCGTATGTACATCAAAGAGTGTGTTGATACTATACAGGAAATGTGATGTTCTTACAAGAAAACAAGGACCTCGTAGCAGGCTTAAAGAGTGGCACCCAGGGTCTTTGAGGGTAACCTAGATACCGAAACGCAGGGAATTGTGAATGTTTAGAGAACTTCAGCAGTTGATGAAGCTTCGAAGGAGTCTTGAAAGGATCATGCACCACATCATCAGTGCGAGTCAACGAGTGAAATACTACCTTTATATGTTACATCCACTAAGAGGCGATCCCAGTTCATATCTGCGTTTACTAGATCATGTGTAAACGTCTAAAGCCGTTTTGTGCCACAATAATCGGTACATGTCAGTGAGGCTACCGATCAAATCGTCTTTAAATTAAATTTTATAAAAAACAGCGAGTTTTAAATGGATTCCACGACCTTTTTATAGATCTTTAAGCCGCAAACAACAGAAATCATCGCAAAGAACTTTTTGGCGCGTTAAATTCGAGATCCCAGAAAAACTGATCCGATTGTACCATAACGTAATGCATTATCTTGTAACGGACACTACAACTGCTGGGCTACATAAATAACATCGACATCACGTTTGTTGTATGAGTAGAAAGTTTTAGCAACCTATTTTTAATGGAAACGTGAACACAACAAAATGTATGCTACATATACATATGCAACTTAAAATCGATCTGTCGCACAACTGACAGCTGTCTCTGGGCAAACGTAAGCCCCGCCAACGGCTAATTGATTGAGAGTCGAAAATGGCAACCGATTTTACTTCCGTCTGTTGAAACAGTCAAGATCAAAGCTCTTGACTTGAAGGAACAACATTTTTCTATTCAAAACGATTGGCTTTCCAGTTTTCCTATACGCCCCAGGGCCGGGCTATATGAAAATGGGCAGAGCAATTGTTGTGTCGGATACACATATTTAGCCTGCGTGGAAAGTGAAAGGCAAGAAGTAACGAAGATATGGAAGTAGGGATCCGCCTACTACAATGGCCGAATGGACAACAAAACTCACACTAAAAGGGTCTTCGATTTCCAGCCTCCAGGTTCGAAAAGAACACATAACCAAACCTTCCGGATAATTTGTCGCGCATGCAGGACTTGGTGGTCTTGGCCTTGAAGACTATAAACAGCATTTCTCGTGAAGAATGGAAGATTGCCTTAGACCAAGTTGAGACTCTCTACAGCTCGATGGCCTAAATAGGTAAGTTAGTCAGTTATCTTACAAAAATGCAGGCCCGCAAATAAATCAGTAATGCCAAATTCGTAAGAACGGTGCTAAATTATTTTCAATTTTTAAACGTTCTTCTTTCGTAAACATCTCCGAGCTGAGAACTTTGAAGCTTTTATTGAATGTTATCGAATGGTGTACACAGAAAAAACATAAAAGTTGTCAAGATCTTACTGAGGAGAAAAACATTTGCTAAGATACACTTGCAGTTAGAAGCCAAAACTAAGAACGGGAGCAATAATCCAGCGCTGTGTTTTATTTCTTAATTGTAGGCATACACACACATATTTCTTTTGCTAGGAGCTGTTACTTTCATCCGTTAGCCGTCTTTAGTTCAAAAGATATGATGGGTTGAAGTTGAAGCGGCCGTTCATTGTTACTTCATCCTACAAAATTGCCTTGAGATCAATATGTTATCGAGTGGGCCTTTTTCTTCTTATAAGCTGAATGACAATACCACGTTAAAAATTGGTTACGTCCATTATGCAGCCCTAAAGCATGGTTAGTTTCTTGCCTTTCGGATACAGTCCTACATATCTAGATCAAATTTCAAAATGCAACTGGTGAAATTATTTGTTTTACTTGTTCAAAGATTCGTTTATCATGCATCTAGCACCTGTGCATTTTATTCGTCATTTACTTCGATCCTTCTTATTTCTCTGCATTCATTTATACAATCTAAGCACCTGTGATTGTAGTAGTGGGAAAAAAACAAACCTTGTGTATTTGATATCAAATTTCTTTTCACCTGAACAGTTGACTTCATTTTCGGAGCATCTGCAAAGACTGTCGTATAGAATATCCTGCATATCCATTGAATACTAATAAGCTGACCTCAGTCAATCATAGATAGAAGGCATAACTATGTCTGTCTGTATACACATGTGAATGTATCCTGTTTTAAAGCAATGCTAACCACTGTGTCATAAACATATGTGCGTCCACCTCTGCATGCTCAACCTTGACGACAAACCACGTCATTTCCCCAGTGTCTGCTCTCCATTTCATTCACTGGACCTCTTTTCAGCCAGTTTCCGTAAATTCATGCCCAAACTGTATGACCTGGTTAGCATCGAGCGAACCCATTCCCCACTAGTTTTGGCAATTGGCCAAAAAACCAGAAGAATAACCCAGATGACCGGGCGACTGTGTGCGTGTCTTTGAATTTGCGCATCTTCAATACCAATACTTTTGAGGGGGTGTGGTAAGTGAGTGTGCATGCCTGAAACTGAAAGTTCTTGCATTTTGTCAACTTTAGTTGTGAAATTTACCCACACAAATGAATGTCTGAAGTACTATCACTGTAGCAGAAGTGCACATGTTTGTTCAACTCCAGCAAGTAAAACTGTTTATCTTATCGCCAAGAAGACTGTGGGGTCCCGAAGGGTTTGAAGGAAGTTAATTATTTGATAGTATATTTAACAAAAATGTTAATCCACGTTCATGAAAAATGATATGTAAAAAAAAATGTTATTTGTGTGAAATTGAAAGATTTATAATATAATGCCCCCCTAATTGAAAAAAATCCTATTTTTTCAGCGAACAATAATCGTTTGCCTTCAGCTCCTGTACTAATTAAATTAGAACTGCACGCTGCAACGGGAAGCGGCAATGTTTTCGTCTGAACCACTCGGCCGTTCAGTACCCCGTTCGATCGCTTAGATAGATCACGTGCCTTTATTCTATTCGTAACCAAAACCTTATTGTAAAAGCATTCAACATAAAGTTATTGTGTTATTTTTAACAGTTGGGAACAAAAGTATAAAGATTCTGTCTTATTTCACTTGTGCATATGGTTCTTGCCAACAAATAGAAATGTAGTTGCATGTGTCTTATGATTCTACTGGAATTCGACTTTATTTCACTATTAAAGGCAAAATAGGGCCGCACACTTTCTGACTAAAAAAGTCGAATTTCAATCAGAATGCAAAATCTAAAACAACGCAAATTTGAATATTGTACGTTTGTTTAATTGCGATAAAATATATGAAATCTAAGATAATAAGTTACATAGTATCTCTTTTACGATAAAAAAGATTTGGGTGCGAATTTTTATACATCTAGCTGTTTAGAATCCTGGCAATATGCCATACTTCAAGTCAGTTACAGTTTTGCGTGTGCAACCAAATTTGCTGTTCCACACACAGGGGTCTTAATCCATTTAACCTTCTGAGTTGCAGAACACAATCTTAGTTTACGTTTGTTATAAGAATAACGGATCACATCGGCATCGTCACGCGCTCAAAACGTGTCATAGTGGAAGCATAAACGGGAATTGAAGAAGAGACAAAGCGAGGTAGCCGTAAGGTGAAGAAAAAAAGACCAAATTTAATCTCTCGACCAAAATACGTTACATCACACACCATCTCGGACAAAATATCATGTAAAAAGAGTTTGTATACAGGGGCTCAAACGAATGCTCCACAAACAACATCAAAGTGTAGATCTGAGGTAGTACTGCCCGTGACAATAGTTGATACCTCAATTTGTTGAGGCAATTGGTCTCAAAACTACTGTCTTGACGGACAAAAATCTTATTTTATACTCTTGGCATCACCAAAAGGTTAGACGAACCATGAAACAGTAACACGGCAGTCTAGTGGCGTGGGGTCTACATTGTGAAATGTAGGTCCAACGGTAAGAATCGTGGGCCTTATGAAAAAAGAAGATTATCTTTATATCAAACGAACAAATCTAATGAAATTTTTAGATGTAGCATCGTCTCCAAGAAATAATGCGTCAGCAAGAAAAAGCTTTGTGTTTTGCCAAAACTCTTAAGAAATGGTATGAGGATCAGCATCTTCAAACGATGCCTCGATTTGAACCCCATCGAACGTTTGTGGACGTTTATGAAATAAAGATTTTCGCTGTTTGAAGAAGAACCTCAATGAATTGTGGTCTAGAGTACAGGCTGAATAGTGTTATTGAAAACAAGGGGCCCTAGACAAAATACTAAAAACTATATAAGAGCAACCCAAAACGTGCAAAAGTGGCGAGAGAATATAGTAGACTTTTATAGGTTAAATAAATCAATAGAGATCCTGGTAGAGGTCTTGATTGCTTGCCATTTTATAAGCATAGATATCACGCATTCATATACCCTATTCTATTTATGTAGTTTGTAAATAGCCTATCTCTATTCACTATAAACTTCAAAAAACTAAATTTTTAGTAAAAGATGTGACAAGCCATCACATCTTTTAGGAGATGGTGTCTTAAAGGGTTAACTTTGAAAGGTTTGAAATATTAGGATACAGCAGCATATATTCAGCATATTTCGGGTCAAATGTTTTACTCGTAAAGGAAATAGAAACCCCCGCAGAAAACTTTAAATGTTATTCTTTTTTAAACCAAATTTCGTTTAACATTATTGTAAAATTTAAAAAGACAAACAAATGGCAATAAAACTTCGCGTTTTTACGAAAAAGACTGAATAAAATTCGCTGCTAATATTGAGGATGTGGTCGCCGTGGCGTAGTGGTAAGTGCATCGACCGCGGCGCAGAAAGTCTGGGTTCGATTCCCGGACGGAACGCCTAGCATTTTTTCACGGCACTACCTCTTTCGAGTTGCTGACAACACTCAAAGAGTATTAATTGTCTATGGAAAGCTTCTCAAATCTCGCCGTTCGGAATCGGCAAAAAACTGTAGGTCCCTTCTACTCGTGAAGAACAGTAGCATGCACAACACGAGGAGTTGTTGTAGAAGCTAGGCCCTGGTCCGTAATGGGCTGTAGTGCCACTCAATTATTATTATTATTATTAATATTGAAGAAACCATTTTACCCTCTATTCTTTCAATTGATGAGTTTCGTCAAATTTTCCAGCATGAAACAACAAAACACCTCAATACGATATCGTATTGGTATATTTTTACCTTTTCTCGCATGCACTCTTTTAAAGAAAAATTCTTCTGCTGGGGCTGCTTGAGAGACAAGATATATCTGTTGTCACGCTTGACTGGAGTAATATCGTTATACAAATCTTATTGTATGCTTGCATTTTTGCTTTACGATGATTTTAGGACAAAAAAAACTAAATTAAAAAATACACTTATATATCATGCACTAGTCTACGTTTGGTGATAGAATCTTAGCTAATTTAACTAACAAAAGCTTAAAATTATTTCAAAAGTTAAGCTACATCTACGGGTTCAGATTAATGTTCGTCTATCCGGAAGGCAACGAGATGAAACCATCGCTCGAAAAAAGCCATGGGTTACAGCACCATCGATTTCCTCTTTAGATCATATTGTATCGCCAGCAATGACTACACATATATAGGTGTTCCAATTGACAAAACTGATATTCTTGTTGGAGTCTCTTTAGTAGGGACTTTCGAAACTTGACAGTTGCAAGCATATGTATGTATATTGTAATCTTGAAAAACTTAATCCCACAGCCCCTTGCTTGGAGTAGCTGTAGGATTTAGAGAAGCTACGGAATTTTGGCCTTTTTGTAATTTTGAGCATTTGGGAATTTTGGATGTAAAGTGGTTTAAGTTTTGGGGATTTTATTTATCTCCTAAATGGTTTTTCAGTTTGGTCAACATCACACTCTCACTTTCACCTTCACTTATTGATAATATTTGAGTGACACTGTAGTCCACAAGGGCCAAGATTATTGTGTTCTTACGAGTACCCATTTTACGTTCGTTTAAAACATGCATTAGTTAAGCAATTTAACAAATCATATCCGCAAGTTGACTAAACGCAAGGTATCCCAAAAACATCTCCGTTATATGTAAGAGTGAACAAGGAAATCTATGGCAGTTGATTTCGCGACGCTAACAAGACCTCTGTATTTTGCAGATCATAATTAGGTCGTTGGAATCAATGCGGCACCATTAAGTTGCAGGCCTTCGAAAAAAATATCCTTCTGTAACCTAATTACAATTCTAGATGCATAAAATTGCAAATCAATACAATTATGCCATAAAAGGAAATCTAAGGCAACCGATTTCGCGTGACTCACAAGACCTCCATACTTGGCAGATCATAATTGGGCCGTTAGACTTTTTTTAAGTGAGTTGCAGGCCTTTTGGTTCATGCGATACTTTAATTTTAGAGATAGAAACATTTTTATAAATTATCCTATATAATCTAATTCCGAAATACGCTAAATGACAATTCATAGCAATTATGCCTTGAAAGACAAAACTGTCATCTTACAGAACACAACAACGCGCACAAATGATTTGCCAAGCCACAGCCACAGCCACAAAACCCCCTACCAGCCCCACTGTCGTCAATTCATACAACAAACACTGCTGCTGCCGCTGTACGCCAATATGCAAGTCGATTCGATTTTATGTGTCGGCAGTCGGCAATCCTCCTCCTCTGTTACGCTAGCAGACTTTTCGTTCGTGAATTTTCGTTTAGCCAGCCAGTCACCGTTTGCCTTTCGTATTGAGTGTATTCGCTGTGTGAGTTGCCTTCGAATTTCTCCACGATACATTCGCGCAGCGCTAAGTTGAATTATCGCACCGGCAACATCGTCAATCACCAGGTAAAGGATAAGGTGAATTCTACGTGTTCGCACATTTAATTCCAACTAAATTCCTACATTGGATCCGACGCCCGACGATAATTAATCTGCTCTCGCAGTGATCCTTCAATTTCCAAGCGATTCATGATCATCGAAAACTGCTCGGCATTTATAAATCTCCGTGTGTTTATCGGCTTTTCCTTTTTTCAACTCCGAAAGGAGTACCTGGCACATATGCAAACATAGAGCCAGTTTGCCTGTCAGGCCGGTTTTGTTTATATTGCTTTTATTGTTATATTCAGTTGGTCGTGCCGCGTGTTCTCTTACTTTTGTTCACCGTGTCGGCTTCAGTGTGTGCTTCTTTATTTTGTATTCGGTTCGGTTCTTTAAAGAGAGCCTTCCATCTTCGATCTTTTTGTGTAGCGGGTCAGGTTTGTGAATTCGAATTTTGTTGTTGTATCTGTAATACATCAACGCTACTTGTACAGACCAGACACTCGTACCTTGATGGATTTCAGGTTTTCTTCGTCGGCTTCAACTTCGGCTTCACTGTCACCGTCACGAGATGATGATGGCTTTCGCGCGAAAATCGTGAATCGCTTGGCTTAATGATTGATTGAATTGGAATTAAATGAGACGTGGTACGTTGCTAACGATGTGAAATGGATTCTCGCTAAGAAACTCTTGTTGTGACATTCAGAAAGATTTGAGTTTCAATTTGATAATTAATGTGAACGCGTCGTGGCGGCTTTTAATTTTTCTCGTGCGTGTGTATTGTGTATTTTTATTTTTGCCGGCATTCTAAGAATAGTGGGCAATTTCTTTATTTTAATTCTACATATGCATATATGTAATTTATTTTTAATTAAACAATTTATTTGCAGAAAGTGTTGATAAAGTGCTTCTTGAATTAAAAAAGTTCAGATCGAAAATTTTTGAAGTTACAATAACTACAAAAAAGTATTTTGTGTGTAACCAAGAATAATTACGGATTATTACAGGGCTTATCAAGTAAGTTCTTTCATTGTTTTTATAAATATAAATACGAATTCAGTATGAAAACTACAGGCGTACAAATACATTTTTATTAAATGAATAAGTCATTGTTGGGAAGTAAACTTTCTGCCCTAAAGGGCTCAAGCATGTTCAAAGGCAATTGACACAAATCCGATTTTGGAATTGAATACATGACAGTATGAACATGAATCGCAGCTCATAGAAATGTATCTAACTCGGGTCATTGCACTCAACGAAGACATTTTCAGCAAGCAAGAACTGGGAACTCATTGTATTTAATTTGCAAATAAGAAACTTGTTAGATACAATCTGAAATTGGTTTGAATAGTTTGACAAAAAGACATTTTTTCTTTGAAACAACAAATTCGATGATGATTTACAAAAATTAATGTTCATCAGTTTTTTTAGTTCTTGTTTTACACATTAATGTCATTATTATTTAATTGTAGTTTACATGTGTTAAAGGAAATTTGTTGTTACAAACTGTCAGCATATTGAAATTGGCAACATTAATTTCAGCGAAATTTAAAGTTCTCCTTAACATAATTTCCATTTTAAAGTCGTACTTAGCTTTAATTTTCTCAATTTTCCTTTTTTTATTAAGTATCGGCGGTTGCATGTTATATGGAAAAAAAATCATTAGATTTTCTGCAACTGATGATGGAGATTTCTTACTTTTTGCGTAACTATTGAGATAAACATAAATATTTTGTAAAACTTTGAATGGCGAGTTATTGATTGATTTTTACAGATTACTGATCGGTCCTATGTAATGTAAATGTAAATTTAATAAATAAAAGATTTAACACATGTTAATCAAATTGCTGTGGGTAACAACTAGAACTAAATTTAGAGCGATGGTGACAATTCTGAATATTCAAAACATAAGTTCTTCAATAAGGTCTTACAGAAATATTATTTGATTATGCGTTACTTTGAATACTTGTAATCCACTTAGATGTGTGACAGTGAAGTGTAGTCCACAAGAGACCAAAGTATAGCTTCCTCAGAAACTTTCTGAGTGTGCTATTGCAGACAACGAACGATGAAATTTGAAAAGTTATTTATACTCAAAAGTAACTCGAATGAGATGATGCGGCAAAAAAAAAAATATATTCATTTCCGGAATCGAACCTGTGACCTTCAACGTGCAAGTAAAAAATCTAATAAAATAAGAATCTAAAGTTTTAATTTTGGAGTATTCTTAGTACAGTTTCTGTTTAGTTTATAATATTATGAAAAGGACATCGTATACTTGAAACATAACTCTTCGACGTTTCATTGGTTCGATCGATCACGTAGTTAGATAATGACCTGGTTAACAAATATCTACTATTTTCATTACAGGGTTGCAACATTATTTATTGAAATAAATTGAATGAAGTGGCTTATAATTATACGTTACCATAATGGTCTTCTTGTACTAGTAGAGTAGGATAACTTTAAAAGTTTGTCGAAGATAAATTCTACTTTTACTCTTTGAAAATATAAGTACGTTATTTTCAACATGTTGATGTTGTATATAATGTAATTAAAAGGGATCCTATGGACAAATAGCTAGGTATTATTTGTGATCATGGTTGCCACATTGTTCATTATTGACCAAATTTGGTCATTAATTATGCTCTTGGTCACATTGTTATATTTGACCTTTCCTCCCAAAGTGAAAAGTGCAACAAACCTTTAAGTTTTTGTAACCAATCGTATAAACAATTATGATGAATTTTTAGAATATTGTGCAGTGCCGAACTTCAAAAAACATTTGGGTTTTTCATTGACAGTCACCTTGTCACCTTGCTTTAGAAGACGTCATTTTCACCGTGAAACAATGGAACGCACTTCATTTCTTGTTATTTATTGATAAATTTCAAAAAAAGCATACGACTTAGCAAATACAATGGCAATTAGAAACAACGCTTAAACGCTTTTTAAACAATTTTCTAACTTATATTCTTACAACATAATTATTGGTCATATTTTGACTGAGAGATCAGAGATGATTATCTACCCATAACAAATATTTTTATTGAGAACAAAGCCGAGAAATTTCTCAAAAATAATAAAAATAAAGTGAAAACAAATTGTTTAAATTTTTACTAAGAACTTTGAAGACAATATTTCACATAACATGTGAGATAAGTGTGATGAATTCCTTGTTTTTGCTTAACAAAAATATTTTGAATTTTTTAACTACAGTCAGTCGTTTTAATTTTCAACTTGGACATACATTCTTTTTTCAAGTGACAAACGTGCTTCTGCTGCGGAAGAAACTTTTTTTGGTTGTCGGTGCAGGTAGTACTTTCATGTCAAGTTGCTTTCAACTAGTGGGTATTTTAAATATTTTCATTGAAAATCTCAAGTGTTCCATAATTAAATTAAAAAAAATTTATTTCTATTTAATAACATAGGACAAAAAGAAAGCTACGGCGACCACACAAATCCATGATACAAATTTTTAAATATACGTTCTGCAGGAACCTTGATTTTCTAACACGCATTCCATATTTTTCCCAAAATCTTAAATTAGAACGACTCTACACACTAGGCACTATTGAATTGCGCTCTTTTTTCGTTTTTAAATGAGCCTTATCGTTTCCAAGCCAATTACCATTGCATAATACCAACATGTTGCCTCCTATTGATCAGTGTAATTGATTAATCTAGAGTTCATATAGCTGTCAGTAGAAGTATAACTTTAGAGGATGTTTTCTCGTCCTAGACAACATATGCACATGATATTGCATTTTCTGAAAAATTGTATTTTTTTTTACTAAAAGAGCCTACCCCTTAAGAAATTAAAGATCTGGTCAAAAGAAATTTAAGGTCTGAGAGTAAACCCGCACTAAATAGAAATTGTTTCCAACTCGTATATATATAGTCGGGTGATTAATTTTTCGGTTTCGCAAAATGAATCAGCTTATTAAGTGCACACAGACATAAATTTTTGATAAGACATTCAAATTCCTTATAATCTGATCTTGTCATTTAGTGCAAAAAAAAAACAAATTCCTTCAGATCGTTTCTGACACATTTGCAGCTTGCAATTCTTTTGAGGTATTCGGAACTGCTTTTTCGCATATTTCTGACTGTATCTCGGCCAGGACTTTAATAATATTGGTTTTTCATGCGTGTAGAGGGATTATTCAAGCTTTGCCCCGCAGGAAATGGAGTAAAATAGCACGCTCCTGCTAAAATTACTTTATCAGGAAACTTCTTACGCATGTTGGAACATGACAATCGTCCAAGTCATAACCAAAAAAATTAGCCACCATTTGCCCATATCGCTCCGAATTGAGTTTAACCGTCCGTCCATGGGCATGTTAGAGAATATACGGACCAATGACACCTTTCGACTAAAGAGCAGACCAAACAGTCACTTTGTTTGGGTGCAACGACACATCTTCGATCACTTGTGGGTTTTATGAGCTGCGGTAACTTTGTTTGTTTACCGCCAAAACCGAATGAAAAAAAAATTCAGTTCTAAAGAAAATGCTCGAAAAATCGGTCTTCTTTCAACAATCCTATAGCGTTGTGAATGTTCAGCAGCAATTTGAGATCCGAAATAAAATATGCCATAGTGTAGTTTGCGACACGTTCAATTGAAATATGATATATAAATTCGGATCATCAACAAAACGCACGGTTAAAGTATGTAGTATTTTCGACGAACCCTGCACGTACAACCCGAAGTGTAATATTCGAACATTGATTTAAATGGCTCCGCACATAGTTAAGCCAATTTTCATGCGCCCAATTCCATAGACATATTCTATGTATTTGGGATAAGATAGTCAGGCTTTGGGAGGGGAGGACGATTTATCGTATTGGCCACAGGCTAGATGAAAACCAATCTCTGACAACCAATTTAATTGCATAAGTTTCATAACACAAGGAATGCTTTTGCATTATCACCTCATTCAAATCCGTTGTTTTTTATTAAATAGCAATTCGAAAACTTGTACACGAAATTATCTTTTCAACAAGATAAATGTTGAACAGAAATACTGGCAATGCCTGAACTTCAATGCTAATTAAAAACTCAAGAGCATACACGTGACAAAAAATGCTCCATGGAAACATTTTCCGACCATTTTCTAAAAGCTCTTGTAGAGAACTATTTGCCATCGATTGAATCGATTGTTATCTTGGTTTGTACAAAGGAAAACCCCAGAGCTTATCACCAACACTCGAGACCGTACTACAAAAAAATCATATATTCCCCTGTTGGGTGGTACAGAAACCTCCAACTGCCTTATCAGATCATAACGCCCCTCTTTAGATTTCGCAAAGTTTTAATGTCAGACAACAGCCTGAAAATTATTGCTTCCTACTTATGTCCTGTGATAAGAGCTTGTCTTATCAATTCCAAAGAACTCCACTCCAATCGAACACTCGATTGATAGACCGCTTAATTGTCACATGATATGAGCAATCCCCTCGAAAAAGCCATAAATCCATGCCATGTCCGCAGACTCGTCATGTTTTATTATCAAATCAAACTCCATTAATTATCATCGTTCGTTAACGATTGCAAGATCGACGAGAGTTTGAATTAAGAGTGAGGGAAAAGTTTGATTTTTTAATTGAGGCCGAAGTTATGATGCCTGCGTGGGGCTGTGTGCATTGTCAGCAATTAAAAGCGCCGTTTGTCATGTATGCTTTGTAATTACATAAAGCGAACAAATTGCACTTCGTTACCCGAAAAATATACTTGTGTTATTTGTGTGGTCAGCACATCTGCTCCGTTGTGTACTGCGATCTCTGTATGCATTCGTATTGTGGTCGGATGGCAATTGTACGGAGATACGAGTGTTATGACGACTGTAGTCATCTCATTCAACTGACGATTGTATACGACCACAAGACATAATAGTGGGATCGTTCAAATGAGCGAATGCAAGTGTAACAAGTTGCTTTGGGGAAAAGTGATAAATTCAACGAATTGCAGGAGAAAAAAAAACGAAGTGGGATCGAGTAATAAGAGGTCTGGTATAATTGGAGAGTTTGAATGTTGCGCAACACACACGCAGAGTCTTACCTTTTTCTGTTTCTTCTGTAAGCTGATGCAATGGATTGTATTTCATCTGTGAAGCCGCCTCGACATTGATCTAGGTGGCTAGACCAGTTGACAACGCTTTCCCTTTCATGACGTTTAATTTGCCTAAGAAGACGATAAACTTGCAATTTGAATTCTTTCCTTCAAGAGTTACATTTTCAGTTCTATAGTTTATTTAGCATGTTAAAAATAAACGACAGGTCGTCGACTCACATGCCGAGGGAAAATTCGTTATATTTTGCATAGACAAAGTTCTTTTCAATTAAATATTCTTTTCTTCTCATCTACTTCTTCTGGCGCTAAAGTCTGGGTGGCCCTGGGCCTGAACCAACATGGCTCTCCCGCCAGCACGATCTTTCGCCAGCTGCCGCCAGTTGCGCACTCCAAGTGGGTTGAGGTCCTTCTCCACTTGTGTGCGTCCTCTGTTGCGGTGTCCCAATGGCTCAGATTCGAAGATCACAATTTCGATCATTTTCGAGCAACAAAATACTAGTTAGAAACATCTTTATTTCAGCTTGACCAGGATCCAAAGAAGGCTGCCATTGAATCTCTTCATCCAGAAAAACAGCAGCACTTGTAATTTTCTACAACCTTAAACATCTTTTGCATCAAAAGAGCTACCACAATGCCCAATGCTTCGCAGCGAGACCTATTTGTAAATTCTGTTGTACCACATAAGAACTCAATCGTCTTCCAAACAAATATGAATAAAGCGGCAACATCCATTAAATAACTCAAGTTCACAAAAGCACTAAATAGTCTGCTAATAAAGCGGCGGTGATAAACTCAGAAGTGGTCAAATCGAGATCTTTGAAAAAGACATGTGGAAGCTACCTTGTTAAAAATGAGCGTAAGATGAGTGGTAAGATCGATGCCTTAAGTTATGCGAAGGACAGAGTATTCACATAAAGAAGCTTCTGTCGGAACCGAATGCCAAACTTAAGCCGGAAGAATATAAAACACTTAGTAGGTGTGCTTATAGATTTTTTGAGTATCTAATCTTAAGTAATGCTCAAAATTGTAATCAGGCAGAACAGAAAAGTTGATTAAAGAGAAATTGACCTGGAGGCCCTGATAAAATAGAACTGAGGGTCAAAAGGCTGATATATAAAATAGTGTAGTTTATAGCTAAGTTCATTAAACCAATCAAAAGGATTCTGTTGATTTAATTTGATAAACTGACTTTTAAATTGATTGCATCATAAGAAACACATTTCATTCGAATCGTTAGAAGTTAACAAATAGTTTGTCAAAGCCAGCATTGAAACTTATTACTGTTAATTTTTGTACTGCTGACAGCTTAATATATTGAAGAGACGAACATAATCTTTGACATAAGCTATACATCCCGATCATGCAGACTGGTTAGACAGCCATCTCAATCAAAAATACTGAAAATGAACGATATAAAAGTGAACTAAAATGTTAACATTCGATATTTGGATGAGTAGATATTAACATCATATAAACATCAGTGGATGGTAACTATTAATGCAGGACAATGACTTTGTTTACAGTCATAAGTACGTAGATTGAGTATGTACATGATGACGCGATCTCGATGACTACATCACGACACAATTTAGTTGTCTTTACAGCAACAAGTCTTTCGTTAAATGAGCACTAACACATTATGCAGATATGTAAAATATCTGGATTATTAATCGTCTAGACGATTACAAACGTCGTTCTTAATCACTGATCATTGCTCACTAGTACTGCCCACCGTGTAAATATGGTATGAAAATATGATTTACCACATGCTATTGTACTTAAAAGATTGTTTGATTGGAAGTTATTGAAAATATATCAGAAATCCTTTTAGAGATTAGGAATGCCAGGACTAGACAAACAAATTTAATTATAAAAATGTTTGGAAAGAATAGAAGACTGTAAAGAAAGTATGGACGCCTTGTTGCATAGCACAAGCACACAACAAGTTTAAGAAAAAAAAGGAGAAATTGGATTTGCCAAAAATGGTCTTCGCTTCAAATCACTGAGATTGCAAGTTCTGTCCGCAAGTGGAAATAATTGTTCAAACAATATTCAATAAGTTTGAAAGAAGAGACATTTGGTAGGTGGTTTGGAGCGCAGTATCTCGCTAAAATCAATTTGGAAAGCTGGAAACACGAAATTACTTCTAAAAGATCTGTTGACTGATATATTATATGTGCGATAAAAATTATTGTTTAAGCCCCCCCATGTTAAATTGTCTTATCCAAACATTGCTTGCTAGGTAAATCGCTTTAGAAATGCCAAAGTGATTGTATGATGGTTTCGTTTGTAAACGAAATCATAAAAAAATAAGAGTCTCTATCAAAGTTATAAAATACACTTTTGTCTAGCTCCTAGTCGAACGTTTGCTAATATGGTAAAGGCATATTATGAAAAGCCTTAAAGACACAGTTCGGGAAACCTCGGGTACAAGTTATAATAAAAGTATATATAAATTGGCACTTGAACACAATCGCCAATAGTTCTTTCCTTGAAATAAGAGAAACAAAAGAGATGGAACTAAAAAATTCATCGTCGTCGATTGGGTGAAAATAAATTGTTATTTTTAATGAATACAAAATACAGAAAATCAGAGGGAATATCTGCATCAGCAGGTTAAGAAAAGCTTGAACAAGATGTGGTTCTGGTCTCTTAATAATCAGTAACTTTTAGATAATTATAGTAGTAGCTATAAATTCTTTTCACTCTTAATGCTTCGCTCAGTCTACCGCGATCACGTATCCAACGACCACGTATTCGTGGTCAATCCATCTCTTAAATAGAGATCATTCCTTATATCTTATTCCTCCTCTTCTCGAATGCGAAGGTAAGGATTCGAAAATCCTTTTTTTAAGAACATAAGTATCTATAGTTATGATGTCGCTAGTCAGATCTTTGTCTTTCAGCTCATATTCAAATCTTAGTACGGGTCTCTTCCTTCCTCTGCTGTTTCGTCTTAAAATATTTGATTCCAATGAGGAGTTCCAGTCTGGCGGGTTTGATCAATAGAAATAAAAAAAAACGCTCAGCTTAGCGTCAGATGGCAGCGACAGATAGTCTTCGACGCATCAATATCTTTGTTACTACCATCGCTTTCATTAATACACTTGTTTGTTCTTCAATTTCATTCGGTGTAACAGGTGACGATGCCATTTGCATACCACAGCAATTGTTTTGCCAAAACAAAAATACGCCCTCAGTCCATTTAATTATTATTATTATACACTATTATTACATTATTGAGAATATAAATAAATTTTATTAACAATAACAACAGTAAAGCGCTAGCTACCAGTCCATTTAAATTCGTGTGCCTTATTTGTTGTTAAAAAAAAAAAATGTGTAATCAAATAAAACACCTAATTAATCAAATTCGTCAATCGATTTACGAAACCATTCCCCGAGACAAGCCATTGCCAAATAGTACTCCTAAAAAGAGTTACCAAATGTAAAGCAGATTTTATTTATTTCATTTAAGCATTTAGCTTTTGCAACATTCGAACAATAAAACATGCCATTTCAGGATGGTAATGTGTTTTTGCCAAGAGCGAAAACTGGAATAAAAGAAGTTAAAAAGATTAATGAACTCAATATGCGTGTTTTGTGATCTATAATCCCTGAGGTCTTTTGAAATGTCAGTCAAATGAAAGTGCTGACAAGCGATTTTTGAATTTTGATTTCTTGTTATTGCTCTGCCCGATTTCGCCAGCTACCCACCTAACAATGGTCAATATCCAACACTTTGTGGCAGTGTGGTAGATGGCTTTTGTTTGATTTTTCTTCGTTTTGCAATGAGGTGTTGCCTTATCGTTCAGCCAAATGACTTCACAAGATTGAGTCATCACTGTGGTTATGTACTTCCCTCCTTCAAAATTTAATCTGTTCTAATAAATTTGCGTAGCAACGGCGACGCATGAAATTCTTTTAAACTAATGAATGAAAAACAAAGAGACATAAAGAAAAAGAAAACACATCATCCAAAAATGTGCATCGGTCTTAACAAAGCGTGGAGCGACAGTTTACTGCGAGAGACGTGTTTGCCTGCCGTCACCTATCGGTGGGTTCATAAACCCCTCGCTGTTTGCATTGCGTGATAAGCAAATTAAACTTGAACAGTATGCATTTAATTACCCATATAATGTGATTAAAAATTGTCGCGGTTAGTGCGGCAACGGAAGATGACATAGTTGGTGTACTGTTTAAAGAGGTGGCAACATCATTTTGGGCTGTGTTCAGCGTGATATGAACAATGCGGCGACATTTCCGGTGAAGCCAAGAGTGACATTGGCTACGTTCGGAAATTGAGTCAATGCTCGTGATTTGTATCGGACATTTTTTTTTAAAACGGAAAATATGTTTCGGTTGTTGGCGATGAAGGGTGATGGCAGTGAGTGAAGAGAAAGTACTGTAACGTTTACAGTGTCAATGACAGTATGAAAATAAGTGTGTTTAATAGGCGACAATATTTACGCTGATGAGCAAGATTGTGACGAATGACTTATAAGGAGAAAACGTGTCTGTAGCGTGATGGATGCGATATGTGGAAACTAGATTTGAATACTGACACATATGAGTAACTTTTCCAATTTCAAACATATTCAGACTGGTGTTTGAATAAAATGGCTAATGAACTGGTTGCGTTGTTGCTAATCAAAAAACTGATTTGATGGTTTTCAAATAATTTATTTATTAAAGTGAAATTTATCTTTTTCCTCAATGTTAAATTATTAAAAAACCGCAGTAGTCATACAAGCCGGCATGAGCCGATTCAAGCGTCTACGGATACATCGCTTAAGATGGCTAGGCCATGTAGAGCCTACGGACACCAATCTGAGCCATTGGGACAACGCAACAGAAGACGGCCCAGAATAAGGTGGCGCACCCAAGTGGAGAAGGACCGCAACCAACTTGGAGTGCGCAACTGGCGGCAGCTGGCGAAAGACCGTGCTGGCTGGAGAGGCATGTTGAGGCCCAGGTCCACCCCGGACTGTAGCGCCCCAAGAAGAAGAAGAAGAAGAAGTCATAGCAAATGCCGAAACTGTAGAATTATTTATTTTTTTTGATAATTACTACTATTGTTCATCTGCATTGACAATAATCCTATATCAGAGTCTTAAAACTTGTGTAAACTAACCTAACCTTTGCTACAGTTCGTCTCCGACACTAATAAAAGTAGCAAATTTTGATTTGACACCACAATATTCTTAGAAAGAGAATTAAAAAGTCGAATGCAGTCATTTTTATTTGATCTTATTTTTTTATATTTTCTATTTTCAAAATTTGATACGATTTTGACTGCGAATCTCTCAGTGAGAACTGTGATCAAGCCATATTGTACTTATTGACACCAAAAACTGCAGTGGATGCGTTTGTCTGTGATTTTCCAACTTTCGTCGTATAGACCATTTTAGTGTATTGCATAAATACACAGTGAATTTCTGTTCTTGCTATTAAATAACTTACTCCGAGAAGAAAAAAAAAAACTGTGGTCGCCGTGGCGTAGTGGTAAGTGCGTCGACCGCCACGCATTGCCAAAATCCGAGTATGTAGCTTGAACGATAATAAATAAAATGTGGTGAGGTTGGTGTGTGGCGAATGGCGATTCAATGTAATCAAAAAAGGATTCCATATGAAGTATACATCTTTTAGAAATATCTTCACCTTCTTCCATCTGGTAAAAGTTGGGGTTTTCTATCCTACCAATCATATGAAAGCCATTTCCTTAAAATGTAATTACATTTATTTTTGTGGTGTTATTTGTATTTCACAAAGATCGATTCTTTGCCCTCTATTATTTTTGATATTGCTAATCAATTATCTTGTATGGCCATACTTTCGCAAAATGAATTGCGCCGGCATAAATATAGTTTAAAACGCTTGCACATTTGCACTCAATTTGAAGACAAATATAAGATAAACGAAGCGATAGGCAGGAAGTTACATGAAGTTACATGAACTAGATTGACTGCACGATAAGAAGGCTAAGAAATAGGAACTCAGGCGTCTAACCTCAATAACTTAAAACCTTAATACAAATTAACTTAAACTTAATTTGTATTCTATCCGGAGCCTCTAGTAATTATGAAATTTCTTACAACATGAGTTTACCATGTTCATCTGGAAATTACGGCTTTCTATAAAAAAAAAGTAGTTAACATGTGGAGTAATGACATCACGTACCAAACTTCAAAACAAATTTGATTTAATCCAAGAAGACCGTTCAGTTTGTTGCAATATATCCAAATAAATGCATTTAAGTGGGATTCATTACTAAACTCTGCCTTTGTTGTATCCAAGCAATTATAATTTTTGTACAATCCAACAGAAACTTGTTAGACGGCAAGATCGAAGCCACGCCATGCTCTTCCGCAGTGACAAGCAGACTGCCGACGGGTCTACCTTGGGATCATCCTTCTATGGCAGTCATCTTCGACGGCATTTTTAATACGACCGTGTTCAGGTTCCTTGAGTAGTATGCTCTTTTAGGATGAGCGAGCTGCTGCATGTTTTTCGCTTCTCCTTCTTTCTCAAGTTTTTGAAAAGGTATACTTAATAAATGTCTACCAATAAGTGTGTTCCAAATTGCTCCTTTCAATGTCGCCAGGGGTTTCTTTCGTAAGTTAATACAACAATGGCAGGTACGCCAAAGAAAATAGACAGGCTACAGATAAATCCTTTCTTTAGAGAAACAGTGGCTCTCAAATACAATATGTCTGTGCCGCCCCATGCCCACCTTTATAATCACGACATTGGCTGCACTCTCAAGGCCGTTTTCAGACTAAAAAGAAATTATCTCAGTCTCTCGTGGAAATGCCATCCAAAGAACAGACACCAGCAAACACGACTGTCTGAATTTGTATTCACGTTGCCAAAAACAATAACTAATTGAATTTACATTCGAAATTCATTCTTATTTGAGAATTTTCCTCCCGTTTGTCGAAAACTGAAGTGAAGCTTATCCCTCGAGCTACGATAACCTAGATTGTGACGACTGTTACAAAGAATTGACATCGGTAAGCTCAATATGGAATCGATGACGCAAGTTCTCTTTTTAGAAACACATATGTTCAGCATTTGCCTAGCTTGAGGAAGCACTATATCATTGGGAAATATTAGAACTCAAGCAGAAAACAAATAATAAATTAAAAGTAGTCCCTCTTTTGACAGCCAATATTATCCACTTCATTTGCCCGTCTTTTCTTCCGATATGGCCATAACGGACACTAATTATGCTTGCCGACAATTTTAACTTAGCTGACTTCTATATTCAGGAATAGCCGTCTACTCTCTTCACGGTGACGTGCCCAATGTGTAATTTGAGCTTAGTCACGGTTTTTAAAACAAATTAGCCGATAAGCAATGGAATGTTTTTAGGTAACACTGTCAAAATATTCTACTTTACCGTCGCTCAACGTGAAATTTAGTAACTTAATGCCTCATAAATCCCCTCACGTTGGTTGCTTTCTAATTTCTTAAACCCCAAATCAATGTGACACTGACATCGGCCAACGCCCAACACTCCAAATGTGGTCACACCGCAGTTTATGTATCAAGTACAAGTTGTGTGGTCACCCCAAGGTTGCACAACAGGGCATTGTCTTGCCATCAATCAGAGCGGAGACACGATGTGATGTTGTGGCTGTACCTCGTGCCTATCAGTCGCCCACCTGTTATCAGAGCAATTTACTTATCGACGCCGATAAGGGGTGTCTATATTTAGCAGCATTGCTGTTTCAAACACTGAAATGTACCTCTGATATCGAAATGCATTCCGGAAGAGATATTAAATTCACCCGACGGCAGATAAGAGTGTCAGCCATCTGGCTCAGTTTGACAGTGACATCATCCTTTCTTTATAGTTTCCTCCAGAGCTATTGATCGGCTTTGCGAAGTGGGCTAGAGGGAGCTCTAAAGAGCCATAAGAAATTATAAGAAGAGCGAATGTCAGAAGGAGAGAGAACGTGACAAGGGGAAGAACACAGAAAGAGTATCAGATCAAGTCTTCATTAAGTCACCATTTATTATTTTCACCTCTGCATCTGCTCACTGCTCATAGCCACCGCTGAACGGACGGTGTGTGCGGTGATGCGGGTTACCTGTGAATCGGGGTGACTGTGTCTGCGCGGTGTGCTGTCTTGTTTTGGGGGTCTCCGCGGTTTTATTGCTTGTCACGTTTCTTATTGTTCTGGCGACTGGATAGTGAGGTTCGTGACATTTATGAGCGGGACTGCACCTTTGCTCCCGTGCGCGGAAATGGGCTAGTTTCGGTGTTTCTGGGAAATCTTAACTGGTGTAGCATCTTGGGAAGCTTGTCGGTATCGTGTGGGGTATGTTTCTTTTGTGTATTGGCGCTTGCAGCCAAGGGCATACCTTGTTCGTGGTTAAATTTAACTACGTTCCACACACATTCACTAATGCTTTAATTAGACCCGCTATAAAAGTGGAACGGAATGCGTTTCGAGGTATAAACATGACAATATTTGGGTCCTTTGGATAGACGTTGTGTTTTCACACGCACTTTTGGGTTGGAATTATATGTACGTGCATGGTTCCTTGATGGGAATTTAATGTGGACATATGTATGTACATTCAATCCCGATGACTTCCTTGCCTATTTTTACTTCACCGCTATATGATTTAGATAATGCAATCCGGTGGTAAGAAATTTTGATCTGTCTGTACTATGCGAGGGTGGAGGCTAACTTTTTAAATATGAACAATTTATTTATAGAATTTTTCAACTTATGGTTGTTCCAAATTTTTGGTCCTGTATAGGAGAAGGTACCTTAGATCCATGCGTATGTATGTATATTGCTAGCGTTGCTCAGACAAACAATATCAGCCATTTCTGAAATGTTTACCCTATCCACGAACTGATTATCACAGCAGGGAAAATGGGACTAGATGGTGAGGATTCCGTTTGCATGAAGTTCAAGTTAAATTCAGATTGGGTTCTAGAGTCATACAACCAGCTCGGCTATTATTTTTATTTATCTGTCGTTTCATAAATAGTCTTCTTATTTGCGCTAAATCGTTTCCCAGTAAGCTGTTCTTTTAGATTTTTAAATTAATAGAAGTCGTAGAGGACTTGATCTGTAGAATAGGATAGGCGAAGTTCTAAATGGTGATTTTTTAGCTATTATCTTTTTGGCAACACTGGTTTAAACAGCTGACGCACGTTTCGTGTTTTGCTTTACTGTCAAACATCTTCAGTTTGGTTTACAATTTAACCATGAATCGCCTTACAAACGACCAACGCTTGCAAATTATTGAATTTTATTATCAAAGCGCGTGCTCTGTTAAGGAAGTTCATCGCGCGCTTCTTCCAATTTATGGTCAGTTCATTTTTGGCTTAAAGAGTAGGTAAATAAGCAGAATTGTCGATTTTGGAATGAATGTCAGCTAGAAGCATTGCAAGAGCTACCGATGCATCCAGAAAAAGTCACAGTTTGGTGCGGTTTATGGGCTGGTGGCATCATTGGACCGTACTTCTTCAAAGATGATGCGAATCGTAACGTAACTGTGAATGGTGAGCGCTACCGTAAGATGATATCCAAATTTTTTTGCCCAAAATGCATGAGCTTGACTTGCAATACATGTGGTTTCAACAAGACGATGCCACATGCCAAACAGCACGCTCAGCAATGGACTTTTGAGAAGCGAGTTCTGTGAACATTTTTTTTCACGTTCGGGATCGGTCAATAAACCGCCTAGATCGTGCGATTTGACGTCGTTAGACTATTTTTTGTGGGGCTATGATAAAGCTCATGTCTATACGGACAAACCAGCTTCAACTGACGCATTGGAAGACAACATTGAAGCATTTATTCGTGAGATACCGGCCGAAATGTTAGAAAGAGTATGCTAAAATTAGACTAAGCGGATGGACCATTTGAGGCGCAGTCAAGGTCAACATTTGCATGAAAAAATTTTCAAACAATAACTTATGGGCCGTACTATCGATTCAAATAAAGATTTCATGCATTTTTCTGAATTTTATGTGTTTTTTTTTTTTTTTTTTTGAAAAACTTTCCTCTAGCTTTTAAAAAATCACACTTTACAATCCGATAGTTGCCTCATTTCACCGCTTTAATGTTAAATGCGTTATTTATGTTTTTGGCTGTCAGTGATGCCCTAAGTTCCAGTTCAAATTCGTAAAGAGAAAGAGTTCAAATTTAAACCACAGACACGGTGACTTAAAAATTCTTATAGGAAAATAGCTACCCTTGCAACGCAGTACACATCAAACACACATACCACTTTATCTTACAAAAAAAACCTACTGATATACTCATTAAGGATATCGATTTTCAATATCTTATTTATGTTCACACATTCAAAAGAGTTCGTAGACTGTGGAGGTGAACATCTATTGGGGACAACGGGATAAAGACGATTTGAGGGTAAAATCACAGATTCACATCGAACTGTACCGCTATATATACAATTAAGAAGGAGAAGTAATCTGCTGATAAATCAAGGCCAAAAAAGGCACCCAACTGACTTAAAAATAACAAAAAATCCGGTTTGCTAAAATAAAATTTACACTCTGATTCTGATACCACATAAGTTGTTTATAACTTTCGAGGTAGTCACTAGAGCATCGCCATTAAATTGTTAAACATTCTCCTCTGAGGTTCGATTGATTGGTGAATACTACTTATCTTGTCATCATTAACTGCTAGACACTTCCTTCTCTCTAAGTTCCTCAGTTGCTATCTATTTATGCCATCGAAGAACACCAGAAATTACCACAGATCTAAGACGTCATTAAACTATAATGAAAAAGAGAGAATGTAGGCATCTATTTACATTAGACCGCTACCAACCTCAACTGGGGCTGAGTTAATGAACTACACTTAACAACACACAACACATACTTCGTTAGCGCACATAGCATAAGCGGCTGAACTCACAAACGAGTTCGAATTCGTTTCAGAGTCAATGCCAGTGATCTGAATGCATGGTCAAGAAGCCGGTGGACACTGCATACATAATTTGTATTCACATGTTCTTTTATGGAAATCAAGAAATAACAAACTCGAAATCTTGAAGGTATCATAGCAGTGAATCAAAACAAGTCCTCACCCAAAAAAAAGTTATCCTCATTCGAATAGTATGGATTTCCTTATTGCTCGACTTCTGGTTGGTGGTTTGCTTCATTCGCCCAGAACTGATTGAATATACAGTTTGATTTGAAGACGAATTCAAACGAGGCAGCCTTGCAACTCAATTAAAAGGCGTCTTGAACTGATTCTACAAGTGACTTTTCCCCGCTCTGATGTCATCGGGCGAGTCGTGCTCGATGATGGCCTTCATGATTGATGTGTTTCTGCTGACACTAGTCGCATAGTAATGTGTTTTTATTTCTCCACATATTTAATGAAATTATTTGATCATTTTATGGTTATTTTATTATTTCTACTGGATATAAATTAGTTTTGTAAAGTATTTCGTCTGTTTTGGCATCGCTTCCAATGCGAAGTTTAAGGTCAACTGGGTGCTAGTGGATATACGAGTACATTGGAAATGATTTAAATCACGTGTAATAATCCTAGGGGCATTTATCTTTATGCATTCAATTTACGAGAAGTGTTTGAGTCATTGGTCGAATTTGTTAAATTTGAATTATATTTCTTGTGTCTGTGGGGAAGGTAGAGAGTTACCTTTAGTGGATATCCGACACAATAGTGTGTACACTGTTGTCCATATTTTTTCTACACAAAAGGGTATGTCATATTTTTTTGCAAAACAAAGATCCCATTACTCCAGATAAAAGGGTCAAATCCAATATTTTATGTTTGAAAAGAAGTAAAACCTAGTTTCAGGCATAGTGATCCATTGATGAGGCATTTGAAAACAACAAGCCCTGAGCTCAGGCTCAAAATGGTACCTAAACATATCGTTGCATGGCGTAGTTTGACCAGGTTAAATTGGAGACACTAAAATGCTGGGTATATAGCCACTTTCTTGTCAAATTTAACTACGATGTGCCATCGCATGGGTGTTCTATAGGAAACAATAACAATGACGTGTCTAACGCTGTAGTCACTGATTTCTTCAATAGAAGAAATTATCCAATTTGATTTTCCACTTTTTTGCTAGTGTTGAAACATGAATTTCAAGTATCCTCCTTTCTCATTTGGTTAAGTTCTCATAATTCTTGTTGACTTTTAAAAACTCCTCACAACATAAAGACCCGCAGGAATAAAGATTCTATCACTGTCCAGTAAGTAAATACGTCAGAGGTCTAGGTTCATTCATTTTTCATATTTTTCACGGCTTCTCTCCAAATGTTAACAACGCTCAGAGAATGTAGTATTGGCTGTCCAGAAAAAGTTCTTCAAAAATCACCATCTAGGCCCTGGTTCATTTTAGTCCGTAGCTCTTACAAACTTAATTAATGGTCATCGTCAGCAAATAGTCGCTTAGTTGGATTGTGCTGACGTCTGGTAACTGTGTTCGTCATTTGGTGTCGGTTATTTTTAAATCGATCTATGTATGTAGGTTGGTAGATATGGTGGCTTTTTCATACGGCTTTCGAAAGCGTCTTAAGAAACCATTTTGATTTTTTTTAATTGACGTCCATATTTCAGTTAATTTCAATTACTTCTTCGATGTAAATAGAAGGCTCTCAGCTTATTTTTATGGAGATAGAAAAGTGGAGATAGAAATGTGTTTCCTCCTACTCTCCATCTATACGTTTGCTCCAATAGTCGGTATGTAGTAAGGCTAATCTTGCTACGTGCGAACCCTTTGCGCAATGACCGATAGGGACTTAAGGTTCGCACCTAATTAACTTCTGCCCAGGCTAAAAGGCAGTGGTATCCATTTCTAATCATGTCTGCGTTGCATATCGGCAAGTACTAAAATTTCTCCATCTCTCACAAGTCTTGCTGATCGCTAGGTAGGATATTTGCTTTCAATATGCAAATTTGAACAGGAACATCCGCTACACAGTTTCCTGATTGAGGTGCAGATAAAAGAGCTCTCACTTGGTAGGAGCACCACCCTCTTCATTAAGCTTAATTCAAGCTACAAAAATGCAAGTCTAAACTTAACCTAGATATGTTATTTTAATTCAGGAATGGGCGTGGAAGGTAGTGGAGGAATCGAGAAGAAAAGAGGTTCATTATAACTATAATAAGTATGATGGGGTTTGATACGGAAAAAGTGTCCACTGCGTTCACTCGATATAACGCGGTTTAACGAATACTCACCTTATCCGCTTGGACAGCACTCAAATGATTTAAAATCTGAAAGACTGGATGAGTTATTGCGAGTAAAGATCCGCATTTACTTCCCAGTCCTTCCCTCATAGTTGTCTGCTTGAAATCTTAGTTCTGCATTCGATATTGAAGCCAAAGATCAGGCTAACGTCGTTTGGAGATTTCAGATGTAGTTAAATCAAGGACTATTGCAGACAGACTGCTTGAAACACGTTCGAACGGCAGCATATCCAGAGATGCTAATCCCAACACAAGGAAATTAAATTGTACACCAAGACTTAATTGTTTTCTTCTATATTTATTCGTACAATTAAAGTTATGCTTTTTTTACCTACGCAATCAAAATCATTTCGTACACCAAGCAAACCGTTCCACTTTTCCCTTTCAAAATGACGTCAGTAAGCCTTGAAAAATGCAAATAATTGCAAAGTGATTTTATCCATATTTCCGAAATCCGAGTAAAACCACTTTCAACTGCAACAATATCCACTTCCAGCTGCTGGGTAACATGTTCAGAATGCACCTCAATGAAATCCGAAGTGACACACATGCCATGTATGGTCGATGCGGTGGCTACACATATGGTCGCTCCCCACATGTGCCGCGATGAGTTTGTTGGTTTGTTTTTGCAATATATACATATATTTTTCATAATTTTCGTTTTTAAATATAGAAGTCGCTATATTGAATTACAACCACTGTTAGTGGTTCCGTTCACTTTTTTCTGTTTTGCAACAGTTTCTGTTTGTTTTTGCGTTAATCTTGCCATGATTAAACCTGAACTTGTATCTGAATGTTCAAGTGCAGGGGAATGTATAAAATTACAATGAGGACTATGTTGTGTGTAATGCAATGCCTTGACGAAGCAGAGGTTTTTTGGCGGGTAAAAATGCAATCTACAGTATAACCTGATTTGCGCCGTGTGGCGTTTCATTGTTGCTGATGGGAAAATTATAGATATGTATGGAAAATATTTCTAATCAAAGGGAGAATAATGCTCTTTATCATGTGTTTGGGGTTTTTGAATTGCTTTAGTTTTGTTAAATGGGTTTTATTTCAAATTTCGGTCTTTATTTTTTCTGCTTAAATAGAATCTTAAGACCTCCCATTCTGATTCCTTTCAATGATAAATAAATATTTAAATAACAAAGATGGTATACATTTGTTTGCGGCCGCTTTCTGTTGTCGAGATCCCAGTTTGAATTGCCGAGTTTGGAAAAAAATAACACCGGTCATACAGTACACGGCGCCACTACTTTTAAGTTTCTGATGACGCTCTAAGAGTAAGTAATAAGTGTCAAGAAAATGTTTATCAAAGTATCCACTCGAAGTCGGCAACCAATTGTGAATCCCCTCTGGCAGTGAGAGAACGATAAAGTGCGCAACACAAATAATTCCAAAAGAAGCTAGATCCTGGTTGCTCAGAATGGGTTTACAAAAATGACACTTCCGTTACAAATCAAATTTGAAATACCCAATGTGGGTTTTTTTTTAAAGAATAACGCCAATTGTCTCCAATTGTGTTACCTAAATTAATCGGTCTTTTTCCACTTACGTCGGCGATGTTGGTTGCATTAAGGTAAATAGTTGCATCCCTAAAGGTGAAGTTAACTCAACCACACTCAAAAGTACCACTGAGTTGATACACTTTTTCAGCTACTGAATTCTAGACACCAAGAATAATATGGCTTCATGAACGAACTGATCAGTTCAGATGAAAACCGAGAACTGCTCCAAGAGCAAATATAATTGTAATAAGATTGTTATAATGGCGATGGTGCCGCAAACTACACAGCGGTTAAACGAATTGACTTATCGAAAACTCAGTTCAATGCGACTAATCATCTAGAGTGTGGGACTAAACATCTACACATTTTCATGACTGTGTCAAGGGATTGCTTTATGTTTATAGACCAACTTTCTAAGGACATAATTTTCGTTTCGGTCGATGCTAGTTACAACCTAACCGTCAAAAATTGAGATGGACTATTTGTTTCGATTACTCTTTTATCAAATTTTTTCAAAATATTCTAAATAGTTTTGAAAACACTGTGATTCATTTTAACTCATTTTGATTGCTTCTGATTCAATGTCAGGAAGCTGTACGAACGTTTGGAAGATTATATCTCCACCTATAAGGACCTTGATCATATGATTATCTCAATCTCACTGCAATTCAAAATTAATTGTCATTTCAAGTTTCTCTCATTTTTCGAAAGCGATTAATGAATATAAAGTGCAAGGTTTTAGGTATATTTTAAAACTTTAAATTATAGTTCATACTCCTAGTTGCTCAGAAAATAAAGTAAGCCTGAAATGCGCCAAAGGGAGATATAATAATCATTGAACAGCACTGCAGCCATCAGGTAAACAGAACCTAGCTCATATGGTTAGAATAGACCTAAAGTTAATTTCAAACGCCGTTGATTAATATATTAATTTTTGAGATGCGAGATGAACAGTCCAGGAATCGAACCTGCGATCTTCTGCGTGTAAGTCGTCGTACTACGTCACGGTGGAAGGAAAATATCTTTCAACAAATCACGTTGAGCCTTTTCAGGCTAGAGGGCCATCAATTAAAGAACGATCAAACAACCTAGGTGCAAGGTGCTTTACATTAAGTCAACACCACGTATATTGCCTTGCCTACAACAAAAAGTAGGTTTTTGTGACTCTACTTTTACTTATAAACGTTACTAGTGAATTAAAAGAAAGCGTTAGTAATAAAAGTCGCGACGTGTGTCGTATATGTACATTCTTTTGCTGAACTGTTCTTTCAATACTTCAAATTGCACACTTTTACAAACAGTGCTGCCAAGTTGGTAATAAAAGTTACAAGTAAGCAGTGTGTCAAATATATTTAATAAATTTAAATATTAACGTATTAAATTAAATTTAAATATTAAATTTATTACCATGCGTACTGCATATACTGTACATACATATGTACGATGAATATAGTTTTTGAATAAAACTTACAATGTCTCATCTAACCAGTTCGGCAAACGTAAAATTTCACTCCAAGTTTAGAGAAAAAAGCATTATCGCTTAACTGCCATCCAAATTTGGTACTTGATCAATTTGGGGATCACAATAAAATCCTGTTCTGAAATATTATTAATTTCTACACTGTCGATTGTCTTTTGAATAATCTGCGGTATGGCATAAAACCACTTTATTATTCACATCATGCGTCTGTGCTGCTGGCACAGATACACACTCAACCATGTTTCTGTTGTCAATTGCATGTCATTGTGCCGAGAAGCTACAAAGTCAGTGGGACAGTCAATACGTGGACTTACGACAAACCCGACTAGAGGTGCACACCTTAAGCCTTGTGGCATTTCAGATTCCGATGACTAGACGCAAGAAAATGAAATTCTTAGACTGGTTTAACTGATATATGAACGATGTGATTCATATGATGTGCGATAAGTGCGATTGAAAAAAAGTGGCATTGCTTCGCTTCACATGGTGATGAGGTGTATGGCGGGCATCGAATATCATACTTATCATAATTTCTTCTCGCATAACTTGTTTTTTGCATTCATTGATTTGAAAGTGAAATAGAATCCAGTTTGGGTACGAAGACTGGTCAATTGAGGTTGATTTTAATGAGCTAATAAATGCCAAATCAGGCAAAGTGCTTTCCACGTCAACTGGTGTTTGTATATCCGCTTCGATTATAGTCAAAGTAATTTCGAAAAAGAAGATTATAGGAATTGCCTATTGGAAATTATATTGAATTTTGGAAACAAAAAATGAGAAAAGCGAATATTGTTACGAAGAAGGTATCGACTTAAATGAATCAAGCTTTGTATAGGAATGAAGACGGCTCAGGGATGCTGGTGAACTGTGAACTTTTGCCATTAGTACTCAGATGGTGCAACAAAAAACACATATCTTGATCTACAAATACGCTTTACATTGAACATATCATTTTATCATATGTCTTCTAAACCTGTTTTTTGACATACCGTTAAGAAGCTTAGATCCATTTAACATTATATGACCAGTCGGCCAGAGTATGGAAATTCGTCCCTCTCAGATAACTAAGATATGAAAACAAGATATCACATCTCTTTTTGTGAGGGTCAGTGTCAGAAGATGTGTGCAATACAGAGATGACTGAAATCATGCGTAATTGCATTAGACTCCTTTCCACTGACGTCGTGCACGAATGAAAAAAAAACAGAACTCATAATTTTTCATATCAATTTCTATTCCACAAAACGTAGACAAAATCGTCTTCTTTAATGCACCCTTGAGGGCATTAAATCGTCGGAGTATTCGTTTTGTACCAGTGGCTCTGCTACATCGAGCGAATAGACAACAACACTCCAGCTAAAAGGATATTCGATACTCAGCGTCCGGGTTCGAGAAGGAGAGGAGGAGAGGCCGTACCTCCGGTATGGAGACCAAGTTAGTGCGGACGCTAGAGAGCTTAGTCTTAACAAGCAGCGTGCCCGCGACCGTCAAGATTGGAAGGCAGCTATAGCTCTGGCTCAGACACTTCATGGGTCGCAGGCCTGATAAACAAACAAACTATTCGTTTTGAATTTTTTTTTTCATGTAAATTTAATTTTCCTTTCTAGGGGAACATACATATGTTGTTTGTAGAGAAGAAAATTGTTGAAAGTATTACCAGTTACAGATATTGTTTTATTATTAAAAAATTAATGTAATAAGAAATCATTACTACTAAAAATATAAATTGAAGTGAGAGTAGTGCCGATAATCAAATTATCGTAGGTTGAAGTCGTTCAGTATAAACGGGGTCATTCTATGTCAATTGATGATGAATAAACTTGCGGACAGAAATTAAGCTGCGAAAACAAACAGTGATTGTCAACAGTCAACAAACAGTGATGTCAATTGATAGAAATTAGCAAAACCCATCAATAAGTATAAAACGATAATCTAATATAACAGACAGCAACTGCGTTTTCAAAATTCGTATTCATCCATGAGTTTAAAGGAACATTAATACTGATGGAAGATATACCCAACGAATATACACAAATAGCATTGATCTTAAGGAGTAATAAATGATGTGTATTTTCTATAGGTTAAGGAGATTTTGCAGTCGAAACCTTTGATCAAATCATTTAGGGAAAGAGTTACATTTTCAAAGAATTCAGTAGAAAATTTGAGATCACACCACAGCCAAAATTAACCGAAATTGAATCAGAAAGTGAAACAATTTCAAGCACACCAATGGTCGACCATTTTGTACATATGATGGAGAAACCTCAAATTGACTTGAACTTGCATTTGTTACCAACACCTTTATTCTCTCCAAAGCTCGTGTATTCATCTAATCTGAATGGACCTTATCAACTTTTCACTTTTAAAATTCATATTAAGTCTGGGGTGTGTAGCGAGTGTTTTGTTTTATATCCCTTACACACTCGTAATTCAAAGGGATCACTAAATCAAAGAAGCAATTGTTTTCAAATAATGACACTGAATGATTTTCGCAGTGCTGCCCAACAAGTCTCCTCTACCCGAACAGGTTTAGCCTCTTGAGTCACGCAAAAACTCACTGCTTTACTCTGCATCATCATTGGACCTTGCATCAAGTATCCAGCTCACGTTTGATGACAAGTTGTGTGTCCGCCAAAACTGCGTCTGAAAATGTTGCCAGAATTTAAAGCACTTCATGTGGTGTTCCGTCAGAAGTGCTGATGTTCGATAAGAGAAGAGATGATGACAGTGTTCTACCCAAGTGTTATTTAAAGTTGTTACGACACCTTCATACGCATGTCTTTACACAAACTCCGACGAAGGGGAAATCACTTACATAATTCGGAATAAAAATAATGACCGAAGATTTGTCAGTGCTATAACTCACTGGCTGGACGCAGATGTGAGATCGTTTTCAATTTGTGCGATATGCCATGGTCAAGAGCGGAAAAATGCAGTTAGTTCATTACTTTTTAATTTAGGTATTGTTTGAGTCATTTTCTTATGCAGTGAATTTGAATTTGATTCTCATTTTTAAGAAAAATTTGACTGTTTTTTCTAGCAGGATTTAAGCAGAATAATGTTGTCAATCTTCGTAAAGCTTAGATTGAATTACTCGACTACGTTGAAAACTTCGATCTCTATCGAAAATCATATTAAGAACAACTAGGTTAAGAACTTAGATCAAATGATCTGGCTTCTTGTGCGGTTTACATGATTTAGACAAGGTTTGACCAATGGATTTGATACATATTAACCCAAACTTGGTCATATAATTGTTCTGTATGGTCCTGTTAAAAATCAATATTAATTTTCTAAGATGACCATCAGAACAGCAATACTGTCAACAGGATATGTTATTTTTGATTGTATTTATTTAAAATTTATTGAAATTACATATAGAAAAAACGGCGAGATCGACTTTATGATTGTAAAAAAAGTATTTTTGAACACTATTTGACACACTAGGGTAAACAAGCTGTATCAGAACAATCAGCACGATACATTCACATCGGTTCTGCCGGCTTCCATGGCTCCGATACTCTAAGACGAGAACCTACCGTTCGGTCAGGAAAAAAAACTTCAGAGGCCCCTAACTTTCTGTAGCTTGGCCTCTGGTCAAATATAGAATTCATCAACGCAAGGATCAAAAATCGCATGCAGAACATTTTTCTCGAAAAGGGCTTCCTCATCCGCTTTAGTAACGTTTAAGTTTTCCCACCGTAAAGGAGGACTGGGATAATCAAGCTGGTGTACAAAGCCAGTTTAATCCTTCCATTTAGGGCTTTTTTTACTTAATTACCTCGTCTTCCCTCACTTATCGCCAGTTCAGTTGCAGCTAGCAGCTGAACGGACTTTGGGAAGATCGTAGCTCTGGTAATAACTTGTGAGTTACGCACAATTTTCTCAAGAATGGTATAAAAAAAAATGACAGCGCGTCGTCTAGTCTAGGACCTCTTTTGACATAAAAGATCTCTGGGGGTTCGTTGCCATTCTTGACGGAGCAACGACAGATCTCCTTCGTCATCCTACACAATTTGAAAAGTTTGATAGGGATGTCAAAACTAGACATGGCACTGTATAGCTCGTTTCTATGCACGCTGCAGCCTTATAATCGACGAATAAGTGGTGCATGTCGATCTGAATCTCTAAGGTATTTTCCAGGATCTACTGTAGTGTGAAAATTTGGTCGATGGTGGGCTTAACTGTCCTGAAACCACACTGATAAGGACCTATCAAATGACGAACGGTTTCATGCACTCACACAATACGGCACAGAGGATCTTGAATGCGTTGTTAAGAATACTGATTCGTCGTTAGTTGGTGCAGTTGAAGGGGTATTCTTTCTAGCGGACAAACGACGCTAAGATTCCACTCATCAGGCATGCTTTCCTCCTTCTCATATGAGCTTTAAAGATATCTTCAGGTGTACTTTTTTGAACTGCAATAGCTTTGTATGCATACCAGTGGTTCTCTTCTTTCAGTTATTGAACCCTGCCAGATAATAGAACTTCTCTAGCATTGATGCAAGAATTTTATACAATAAAAAATAATCTGAATACCGCTGACTCTTCTTTCTTAAAGACTTAGTTTAAACGAGTATCTAAATACACAAATTTGAAACTTTAACGTTAATAGGCTAATAATCTATTGGACAAATTGCAATTAATACTATATGGGTTAAAGGTGTTTCGAAGAGTAGGATTCTCGTCATTAAGCCTGCCCCATTACAATTTTTCACCAAATTCGCTTATTTATTGTCTTTCATAAAATATCTACCAGTTTGCATCTCATTAAACCAGAATTCAGTGTTAGGTATACATAATTGATTTTTTGTTCAAAAAGCAAATTGAAAATATAATCAAATTAATAAGCTAAGCACACACAATTTTCGTCGGACACTGACACGCCCTTGTTGTGTCGAGCCTTATTCGAAGGACGTTCATAATACGAACAGGAAGCACGTATGGTGTCTGAGGATAATCGAATGACTTGATAAAAAAACACGGCTTCTAATTTAGTGAAGGAAACTCACTTGACCCAAATACCGAGCCACTGCAGTGGTATGCGTGTGTCCTTTTAGCACAGATTGTCCTACAAAACCGAACAAAATGAAAAAGGGAAACCAGTTCAGTTGGCGAATGCGGACAATGCGGTAAGGTCAACGAATGTGAAAATCGCACCCAAAATCGGAAGCAATCGATAATCGATTTGCATTTTGCAGGTCGCTTGTTCCTTACTAGATGCTTTAATTTATGGAGATTGGGATTTAAGGATTTGGTTGTTTTAAGATTGAGATTACAGTTTTGAGAGTATAAAATGGATGTTGGATTATTTAAGAAATAATGTATTTCAAAGAAAGTAACGAACTAACCGAGATATTTAACATCAAACAAGATTTGAGACAAGGCGACGCGCTCTGATGTGAATTTTTCAACATCATTTTTGAGAAAATCGTGCGCAGCTTACGAGTCAATCCCAGAGGCATGAAGTCCGTACAGCTTATGCGGGTGACATTGTCATGATTGGACGAACACGACTCTGTCATCAGAGAGGATGCACAGCACTGACGTCTCGGACAGACTGTGACAATGGATTGCAAAAACTTCAAGGTAGTCTAACTCGACTCCTTACCAATAAGGACAATAACGTCAGTACCGAGGTCAAATGTAGAATCAGTTTTGCCAACAGCGGTTTCTTTACACCAAAGCGGCAATTGAATGACGAATCTTAATCATCTCTGTCCTGCTTTATAGCGTAGAAGTAATAATAATAATTGGGTGGCACTACAGCCCACAAGGGACCAGGGCCGAGCTTATACTGTTCTCTCACCTACAGTTTTTTTTGCCCACTCCGAACGGCGTGATTTCTGAAGCTTTTTATAGACAATTGATACACTTTGAATGTTTTCAGCAACTCGAAAGAGGTGGTACCGTGAAATATGCGAGGTGTCCCGTCCGGGAATCGAACCTAGACTTTCTACGCGGCGGTCGACGCACTTACCACTATGCCACGGCAACCACTTTATAGCGTAGAAACCTTAACGTTATTTACAGCGGATAAGGCAAGTCTTGGTTTTTTTCGAGAGGACAGTTCTTCATGCGAATTTGGTCCTGTTTGTGTTACTTGCACCGATGAGAAAATTCAATGATAAGATATACATACATATATGCTGAAAGGTGGCACGTGACTGGCCAAATATCCACTTATACAATGCTTAGGACGGCTAGGTTATGTCGAGCGGATGGTTAGCATTGCTAAAGTCAGAAGATAGCAAATACAAGTAGAGAATAGCTTCAACCAACTTGTGGTGCGAAATTGAAAGCAGCTAAAAATATACTCTGCTTGATGGAGGGGCATGTAGGTTGGAATCTACTCCGTACTGTAGTCCCACTAAAGGAAGAAAATTATTCTTTGGTCAAAGTGTTGTCTGGAATAGGTTTAAAGAAAACTTAAAAATCGAACAAAATATATCTGAATTAAGTGGCAGTATAGCTCACAATGAATCAGGGGCTAGTTTCTTCAACAACAACTCGTGATGTACAAAACATTTGCAGCACAAAAAATAGGTATACTTTTTGAGTAGTCAGACTATTTTCAATTAATATGTGATGAAGCGTATCTCTTAACAGTTTGCTTGACTTTCGTGTAACCTTATTTGTAACTTTTCATCTAAATATTTTGAAGCTTTTAATGATAATGATTTCCTATTTCTTTATCTTTAATTTCTTTAATTAATCAGTTTTCTACGAGTACAAAAATGTCTTCACTGAGAATATAATCGCCCTATTCAATCACTTCGACACTTTCTCCATTTGGCAAAGTGATTCGTTCCGTATGACAGGCATCAAACGTTAGATTAGTCACTCTGACCCGCATTTCATATGGAAATCACGTTTCTCCAAGCGCACCCACCGGGGCTTAACATCTTTGCACACTTCTTTCCCGCCAAACTGGGTTCTCGTAAATTAAACGCAGCCTTAGTGATACAAACGTCTTAAATGAATGTCAACTCAGTAGAGAAATGCATTAATTAACGCAATAGAGTGCAAGGAAGAATTTGATGATTTGTGCAACTGTCACAAGTGTATACGGTGACGTCCAGCGAAGTCCAAAACAGTTTCTATGTTATTGGCACCGCTGCATGGGTGCCGACTACTTGACCTTAATTCGACGTCACTTTGGCATTTACCATGAAAGCCGACTCATGCGGTGTGACAAAAGCAATTAAGACGACGTCGTCGTACCTTGTTGCCCACGGGGGAGTCTGTGGAGCAGCCAGCTTGGACGAGTTTGTCCGGAAAAGTCCAAATGCGGTGAGAAGTATAACCAGTTTGTGTTGTTGCCGGGTCTTAGATGATGGTGAATTAGAATTAGTGGGCATCTTCATCGGTGACTGCACTTCTACTTCGAACTGAAACTTCATTTTGGGGTCCCTTGGTCATTTGGGTCATCGTCCAGCAAACTGTTGGCGATAAACCTTGCTGCGATTAGTATAATTTATTCTTAAAGTTTGACTCAGAGGGAACCTCACAAAATTCGTCGGTGTTGAGTCATTGTTAACAAACGAAATAAACCACATGAACCAAAGGAGTGACCTCATCGGGTGCCGGCGTACGCCGTATTTTAGTTGAGATTCTTTGTCATTCATTGATTTCAAGCGATGACTGTGTTGAGTATTCAAATAAAGAAAAACTCGTTTTGTGACACTGCCAATGACTGTTATCAAAGATTTAGTGGTTAAGTTGAGATGTTGAGTGCACATGTGAGACAACATTAATCATTATCATCCGGTAACTTCCACAAACTGAATGAAATCGACACTCTTGGTGTAATTTCGTAGGGCTTTATTGAGCTGTTAGTCAGAGGGCATAATAATTGATGTAAGAGGTGATAATTTGTTAGTGGGGGAAACAACTTGTTTTCGTTAACCCTGTTTTTGGCATCATTCGTTTGTGTATCTTGGTGAATTAATGCTTATGTATAATATTGACTTCAAACTGATCACTAATACTTAACTAATACTGTGAAGAAAGGGAATATATCGTTCGAAACTTCTGTTTAGGCTGCTGTCTAAAGTGATTTTGTTTCAATAAATGACTAACGTACTTACGCGGAATTTGGTATTTCTTAGTTGGTTTGCTCAACGCATCACAAGTGTTATCTATATGATGGATATACAAATTTATTCACGTTTTCTCTGTGCGTACTCATAGAGACGCGCAAAGATGACAGATGTAGAAACATGTGTTCACTCAAAGTTGAAGTGGTCAACAAATTCTGTATTCCTAACTTGGGTTGTAGTGAGTGTGCTTTATGAATGGGATAGGTAACGTATAGTCTTCCTTTATTAATTTTGTGTCAAGTTGGTTACATTCACTTCATAAATTAAAACGCATATTAAGTAACAAACACTTTTGTCAAAAACTTAACAACACGGATTATGCACGGTGGAATATATAGAATTTTTTTTTAAATGCATTAAAAATAAATAAAATTATCTATTAACAAGAATTCCCATTAATTATGAAATGCAACTACGGTCAAGCGGATGCCACTGGCTGGCTATCCAGTAACATATTCTGTCACCCTAACGACCGGCAACCTTGTTGTTGATTTCGGGCTGTAGCTGAATTGGATGATATTGGTCTTAAGGATTCGAATCGTTCTTGGATATTTTTTTTCATAACATTGATCCTTCGCGGTTGCGCACAAAATATAAAACACTGGAAAGGGATTAAAACAAGGTTACTAATTGGCATCGCCAAAAAACAGCATTCACAAATTTCTGTCTAAATTTCAAACGGACAACAGTTATCAGCAAAAAAAAAATTTCAAACTCTTACTCCGAAAAAATAAAAGGAAAACAATTTAGTAATACCAAATTCTCTTTCTGAGGAATTTTATTTATAATAAGCCTGAATATTGTTTTACTTTGAAATTATCTTAAGACTTGTCTGCTTGTGCAGAGTGATTTTAACACTTCTAGACATTTATCTTTGCCACCAATCCATTTTGTTTTAATAGCTCGGAATCATAACAAACAACATTATTTCAACAGATAACCGTCCAAAATTACATGAATAAAAATTAATAACCGAAGAAATTAATAGTATAGATCATTCCCCGGTTATTTGTTCTACGTCATATATATATGTATGCATTTTTCTTCAGAAAATTCAGAAAGATCTGATAATCTACTGAATGGACGACCATGTGTCATGTCCTGGGTTGTACTCGTAATATTCATTTGAGTAAGGAGCAACGAGCGATACTTATAGATGTTGCGATTAATAATGTAGATATTGATTAATTGAGATTAATGTAGATATTGTGATTAATTTTTGAAGCAATTGAAAACTGATCATTTTGAGCGGCAACAATTTGAGACGAAACCAATTTACAAAACATTCAATACATCTAAAAAGTCACTTTTTGGCATGGGTTTTTGCAATGGTGACGTCATCGGTTCTCATTTCAGAACGACGCTACATATAAACCACAAATTTAAGGACGCCCTGGACATTCTACAACACGGATTTCAATCCAAACGCGTGTGCAATGGCACTTCCCATGGAGGAACTTGACGCAGAGAAATATTTGAAAATAGTTGTATTTTAGAACCTGATGGATAACATTTGTCGCAATAAAACCTGACAATCATTGGGTGGAGCATTCAAACCAAAAAAATTGGTTTTTATTTTTTCCCTTACATTTTTATATTCAAAAGTTGTTGCTAAAAGTCGAAAAAGAAGCCGGCATGTAATAATTCAACATTTTTTAATTTATAAGTTTCATAATGTTAAAAGTATTAACCCGTCGTATGTACATTTCAAGATTCCATTATAAATATAATTCACATGAAAAACCTTCCTATCTGTTTATTCCAATGGCAGAGGCAATCTGTTACAACCTTGCATACATTGTCGATGAATACTACTCGTGCTGTGTCCCTGACCCGCGTGTGCATTCAATTTTCAAGTGGAACATGCAAATATTGATTACATTATTTACAAGTGACAGTACCGATCAATTCATGATCATCACAAAAAACAAATCCTGCTTCATTTCATGTATCATATCAATTCTATCCAATTACAGTGTACCTCTATCATAAGATTTTTTTCGAATCAATAACCATTGTGAATCTCTGGCATGAAGAAATTGCACACATTTTGAACAAAAGATCTCCACACCAAATCTTCTCTGCCCACAAATAAAGTTGTGTCAATCACATCATATGCAAGCGTACAAGTTTCTTATCTTCTGAAGTTCGTCGAACTCTCTTTCATTGACAGGCATACATTTAAAATTAATTCCTGCGTCACATTCTGTCTTTTTTCCGAAAATGAAGCGTCTGCTGTTATAATAATTAACACAGTTTGAAGAATTTATTTTGACCTATGCGTTCTGTGATTCTCTATCATTACGTTTGAATCCACGTTTTAGACAACTATGCTGTAATTGTCAGTCAAAGCGCCAAGTGGTCGTTTCTTGTTTCTGGGTTGGGTTTGTATTTATGTGAACATCGAACCCTGAATATATCCCATGGGTCTTCTGTTGTTAGTGTGTTTGTTGGCAGGTCAATAACATATCTCGGGCAGATTAAAATCAAATTCGAGGAGAAAGAGATTCGACGCTTACCAGAGAGAATGAGAGACGTGTTTTAGAAAAGGAAGACATTAAGTTTGAATTTCAGTCCATAGGCTTACACAGACAATGTTTACCTCTATATTAATAACGTTTTTGACTCTCACTTCTGTACCGAATTTACTGTCTCGTTTTTGTTAGAAATGACTGGCTGGCTAAATACACCCATACGATTAAAATTGGTTGTTTCTAATTTATTTTTATCTTTCTTCTATGAACGATTCTTTGGATGAGTCATATTTTGCTGCTGACAGAAAACTTATCATAATACAGACTAAATTAATAAATATAAACAAACCAAATTTTGTTACAAATACGCATTCATATTTTAATTTAATATTTCTTTTAACATTACAATTCATTAGTAGTCATTCTTTTTTACAACCAACCAAGCCTACCATGTGCATTATCTAAGTCGATTCCATATCCCGAGACTTATCTATATCCGAAGTAATAATCATTGTAATCTCCAGGACCTGCATTATTCATATCGTAGCCGGACGCTGCATTATCGCTTTCGGCCACCTTCTTGTTGCCAAACTGATTCAGCAACTTATCGTTATTAACTGTAGGATTCCAAAGTCCATCAGGTTCGCTGGTGTCGACTTTTCCGGCTCCTGTACTAAGAATATGCGGTTTCTGATAATATGTTTGATGCGGATAGGCATGAAGATATGGATATGGATATGAAACTGAAGGAGTATACGGCGGAGTATACACTTGTGGTATGTAAGGATGCTGTGGATAGAAAGATGATGGGATATAATAGGAGGGATATGGCTGCGAAAATATGATAGGATTTTCAATTCCTTGATGTTTATTGTTGTGAGTATAACTGTGAGAATTATGGCGCTTATTATTACCATTATTACCATGGTTTCCATTGTTCCCGTTATTTCCATGGTTTCCATTATTTCCATTATTCCCACTGTTTCCGTTACTTCCGTGGCTACCATTATTACCATTATTGCCATTGTTGTTTCCAGTATTGCCGTTATTTCCATTATTGCCGCTATTTCCATTATTTCCATTGTTCCCATTATTTCCATGGTTTCCACTATTTCCATGGTTTCCATTATTTCCATTATTTCCGTGGTTACCGTTGTTTCCATTATTGCCATTGTTACCACTATGGTTTCCATTGCCATTACCATTATTTCCATGGCTAACATGGTTTCCATTATTGCCGTTATTTCCGTTGCTTCCATTATTTCCGTTGTTTCCATTATCCCCATTATTTCCGTTATTTCCATTGTTTCCATTATTACCATTATTTCCATTGTTTCCGTTATCACCGGTATTTCCATTATTTCCATTATTTCCATTATTGCCATTATTTCCGTTGTTTCCATTATCTCCATTATTTCCATTACCTCCATTGTTTCCATTATTTCCGTTATCGCCATTGTTACCATTATCGCCATTATTTCCATTATTTCCGTTGTTTCCATTATCTCCATTATTTCCATTGTTTCCGTTATCGCCATTGTTACCATTATTGCCGTTATTACCGTTATTTCCATTATTTCCGTTATCACCTGTATTTCCATTGTTTCCATTATTGCCATTATTTCCGTTATTTCCATTATCCCCATTGCTTCCATTATTTCCGTTGTTTCCATTTTCTCCATTATTACCATTATTTCCATTGTTTCCGTTATCGCCATTGTTACCATTATTGCCGTTATTACCATTATTTCCGTTTTCACCTGTATTTCCACTGTTTCCATTGTTTCCATTATTGCCATTATTTCCATTATTTCCGTTATCGCCATTATTGCCATTATTTCCGTTATTTCCATTGTTGCCATTATTTCCACTGTTTCCGTTGTTTCCATTATTTCCATTATTTCCATTATCCCCATTATCTCCGTTATTTCCATTGTTTCCATTATTGCCATTATTTCCACTGTTTCCATTGTTTCCATTATCGCCATTGTTACCATTATTCCCGTTATTACCGCTGTTTCCATTATTTCCGTTGTTTCCATTATCTCCATTATTACCATTATTTCCATTGTTTCCGTTATCGCCATTGTTACCATTATTGCCGTTATTACCATTATTTCCGTTATCACCTGTATTTCCACTGTTTCCATTGTTTCCATTATTGCCATTATTTCCATTATTCCCGTTATCGCCATTATTGCCATTATTTCCGTTATTTCCATTATTGCCATTATTTCCACTGTTTCCATTGTTTCCATTATCGCCATTGTTACCATTATTCCCGTTATTACCGCTGTTTCCATTATTTCCGTTATCACCGGTATTTCCATTGTTTCCATTATTGCCATTATTTCCGTTATTTCCATTATCCCCATTGTTTCCATTATTTCCGTTGTTTCCATTATCTCCATTATTACCATTATTTCCATTGTTTTCGTTATCGCCATTGTTACCATTATTGCCGTTATTACCATTATTTCCGTTATCACCTGTATTTCCACTGTTTCCATTGTTCCCATTATTGCCATTATTTCCATTATTTCCGTTATCGCCATTATTGCCATTATTTCCGTTATTTCCATTATTGCCATTATTTCCACTGTTTCCATTGTTTCCATTATCGCCATTGTTACCATTATTCCCGTTATTACCGCTGTTTCCATTATTTCCGTTATCACCGGTATTTCCATTGTTTCCATTATTGCCATTATTTCCGTTATTTCCATTATCCCCATTGTTTCCATTATTTCCGTTGTTTCCATTATCTCCATTATTACCATTACTTCCATTGTTTCCGTTATCGCCATTGTTACCATTATTGCCGTTATTACCGTTATTTCCATTATTTCCGTTATCACCTGTATTTCCACTGTTTCCATTGTTTCCATTATTGCCATTATTTCCGTTATCGCCATTATTGCCATTATTTCCGTTATTTCCATTATTGCCATTATTTCCACTGTTTCCATTGTTTCCATTATTTCCGTTATTTCCATTATCCCCATTATTTCCATTATTTCCATTGTTTCCATTATTTCCATTATTTCCGTTATTTCCGTTGTTACCGTTATTGCCATTATTTCCATTATTCCCATTGTTTCCATTATTTCCATTGTTTCCATTGTTTCCGTTATTTCCATTATTTCCATTGTTTCCATTATTCCCGTTGTTTCCATTATTTCCATTGTTTCCATTATTTCCATTATTTCCATTATTTCCGTTATTTCCATTGTTTCCGTTATTTCCATTATTTCCATTGTTTCCATTATTCCCGTTGTTACCGTTATTTCCATTATTCCCGTTGTTACCGTTATTTCCATTATTTCCATTGTTTCCATTGTTTCCATTATCGCCATTGTTACCATTATTCCCGTTATTACCGCTGTTTCCATTATTTCCGTTGTTTCCATTATCTCCATTATTACCATTATTTCCATTGTTTCCGTTATCGCCATTGTTACCATTATTGCCGTTATTACCATTATTTCCGTTATCACCTGTATTTCCACTGTTTCCATTGTTTCCATTATTGCCATTATTTCCATTATTCCCGTTATCGCCATTATTGCCATTATTTCCGTTATTTCCATTATTGCCATTATTTCCACTGTTTCCATTGTTTCCATTATCGCCATTGTTACCATTATTCCCGTTATTACCGCTGTTTCCATTATTTCCGTTATCACCGGTATTTCCATTGTTTCCATTATTGCCATTATTTCCGTTATTTCCATTATCCCCATTGTTTCCATTATTTCCGTTGTTTCCATTATCTCCATTATTACCATTATTTCCATTGTTTTCGTTATCGCCATTGTTACCATTATTGCCGTTATTACCATTATTTCCGTTATCACCTGTATTTCCACTGTTTCCATTGTTCCCATTATTGCCATTATTTCCATTATTTCCGTTATCGCCATTATTGCCATTATTTCCGTTATTTCCATTATTGCCATTATTTCCACTGTTTCCATTGTTTCCATTATCGCCATTGTTACCATTATTCCCGTTATTACCGCTGTTTCCATTATTTCCGTTATCACCGGTATTTCCATTGTTTCCATTATTGCCATTATTTCCGTTATTTCCATTATCCCCATTGTTTCCATTATTTCCGTTGTTTCCATTATCTCCATTATTACCATTACTTCCATTGTTTCCGTTATCGCCATTGTTACCATTATTGCCGTTATTACCGTTATTTCCATTATTTCCGTTATCACCTGTATTTCCACTGTTTCCATTGTTTCCATTATTGCCATTATTTCCGTTATCGCCATTATTGCCATTATTTCCGTTATTTCCATTATTGCCATTATTTCCACTGTTTCCATTGTTTCCATTATTTCCGTTATTTCCATTATCCCCATTATTTCCATTATTTCCATTGTTTCCATTATTTCCATTATTTCCGTTATTTCCGTTGTTACCGTTATTGCCATTATTTCCATTATTCCCATTGTTTCCATTATTTCCATTGTTTCCATTGTTTCCGTTATTTCCATTATTTCCATTGTTTCCATTATTCCCGTTGTTTCCATTATTTCCATTGTTTCCATTATTTCCATTATTTCCATTATTTCCGTTATTTCCATTGTTTCCGTTATTTCCATTATTTCCATTGTTTCCATTATTCCCGTTGTTACCGTTATTTCCATTATTCCCGTTGTTACCGTTATTTCCATTATTTCCATTGTTTCCATTATTTCCATTAGTTCCGTTGTTTCCGGTATGCCCATCATGCCAGCCATGTCCACCGTGTCCACCATATCCAACATGCCCAGTGTATACACCTTGGACACCATATCCTATATGCCCGCCATGTTCACCATAGCCAACGTGTCCTATATATCCACCATGCCCAATATATCCACTGTCATATCCGTTATAATCTTCCTGCACTGCAGGTGCTTGGATCACTATAATTTCATGTTTGATATTGTTTTTAATTGGTTTCCTGAAAATTTTTTTTGTTTCTGGCAGAAGGTCCTTTGTGTCTGCCACAGGTACCGGTAATTTTTTGGCATTTATCTTCTTCTCTATAGCAGCCCCATCCGCTAGTACAGTGAGCGCCAGAAGGCATCCTGCGAAGAAATAAACAGAACGGTAAATTTGAAGCAAATTTTTCAAGAAATTAATTCAAATGCCTACCCAGAACCAGGCGTCCAACCAGTGGTGTCATTTCGTATAATCTAATCTGGGTTGTCCCCTGCATCAACCTTTTATATCTTCGGAACCGGGTAATAATAACCAATCCGACCGATATGTTAAACAAGTTTCCCCGAACATCCAACTAGTCCATGTATTAATTGCCAGTGCATGGTGCATTATAGGAACGCATCTTCTGAAACTTTCCCCTGCATCTGAAGTAGTTTTAAGTTCTGAAGAGTTTTAGGTTGGGTCAGAATTATTTGGTTTTACTATCCGCGAAGAAGAAACTATACAAATGAATAACCTGTCGCGCTATCAATATAAAATTCAGGTTTCTTTTCAGTCGCTTCTGATCGGTAGTTAATTATAATTATACTCAGGCTTGTCATCATCAAAATACGATCTTCTGATGCACATAATGCAAATAAACTCAGACTGATTGGAATCACATGGATAGCTTAGCATTTACAAGACGATGTAGGAATCAGGAGTGGTAGTCGCTCAATGATACTATTCTCCTTCTGTTTAGAATAACATAAATGCGAGTAAAAGTGCTGAAAGAAAGTGATCACATATTATCAGCTGCTGTGGTAGAATCGCGCAGAAATTCATTCTTCATACACATCCATAATGGAATTGAGTCGGTCTGATTTCATTTACATCGATCATTTGACATATACATAGTATTTGAAAATGATGGAAAAGTTTGAGGGCCGCCCAATAAATCTGGACATAAGCTGAAAATCACAAATGTTTCTTTCATGTCGACTTAGCTTGTAAATATGCCTTTTGACCCGTCCTGCTTTGTGTGCATTAACTGTCGGAACTGAATTATACCTTAGTATCAAACTAAGCTTTCAGTCAAATGATTTGGAATGCATACTTTACCCTAAAAACTGTTTATTTACTTTCGACGCATGAATTTGTAAATCGGTAATCGTTATCTACGTACATTTGGTAAGAGCGCAAATTTGTCGCGCTGAAAGTCAAAAATCCATAATTCAATATCTGACGCAGCTTACATTACTTGATATTCGTATAACGGTAATATCAGTAAATTTAAATATTTGCACTGATAATAACCATGCGTCAAATATTGCACGCTTCTCAAATATCGTCATTCGGAGCCGGCAAAAAACTGTAGGCCGCCTCTTCTCGTGAGCCAAAAAGAGCCCACACAACACAAGCAGTTGCTGAAGAAGTTAGGCAATGCTCATTTTCTGCTAAAGTGGCACTTAAGTATTTTTATTACTGGTAGACAGAGAGACAATATGAAAGAGAGACAAATTTTAACATTGTGAATATTCGCCCGCAAAATGGTATCCTCTGTCAGATTGCTTATTAAGTTCCTCTGTCAGATTGCTTATTAAGTTCAATATGGAAAAAATTACTTTTTTGACTGAAACACTGTTCACATATCCTGAACGGGTAATTTCCGTATACGTGAAGTTGGCCCCAAACTCAATTATGCCATGGTCTATCAATCAGGTCTCTTGAAAGGAACTTAATACTCGGTTGATAACTTTTCAGTAGTACTCGTAACAAAGAGCAGGAAGGTTCACGGTCCAAAATTTCTGACCACATCTAATCTCTAAAAACTAAACTAAAAATCTGAAAACAGAAAAACAAAGTTGTATGCGGGGGGAACCTTAAATTAAAATCAGTTCAGACATTCTGGGGAATTGATCAAACCCGTAAAACCTAGAGGATGCCGAATTTTGAATCTCTAAAAATGTGGAAAAGAATGCACTGATGGACATTTCTAGCGAAGCGTCTATTGGAATAAATTCTTAAGGGCAGGAATGCAACTCGTTAGCCAATTTGAGTATATTTTGTTTAAATTGCGATAAAGCAGTAACTAGAAAACATTTTGATGTACTGTTGAATCTATTGCTTTACAAAATCATCAGCTTAATTTAAAAAATAGAGTGAATATAAGCGTATATATTTATTGCACCTAAAATAATAGGAGTTAGATATTTTTTGCATTGTCTACCAATAATAATAATAATCGAGTGGTGCTACAGCCCACAAGGAACCAAGGCCTAACTTCTACAACTACTCGTGTTGTGAGTGTTGCTGTTCTTTCACGAGTAGAAGGGCCCTACAATTTTTTGCCGACTCCGAACGGCGAAATTTGAGAAGCTTTTTCATGACAATTTTTACTCTTTGAGTGTTGTCAACAACTCGAAAGAGCTGGTATCGCGAAAATTGCTAGGTGTTCCCTCCGGGAATAGAAACTGAACCTTGGGTCGACGCATTTATCCACTATGCCACGGTGACTTGCCTTGTTAATTTTCTAAATAACTTGTCTCTGTTTTGTTATGTTCCGGTAAATAAATATAAATTATTAATTATGAAAATGAAAATCCCGGAAAAGAAACCAAATACAAAATGTAAGTCTTAAATAATTAAGTATATTTTAATAACATCGTTACATCCATCAGTTAAACCAAAGTATTGTTGATACGTGTATACATAACAAACATAAATAACAACAGATTTATAGCACTATATTCTTACTTTTTAATAATTTTCAACAACTCTTAGTGATCAGACTTCAGTTTTCACAAAGCTTGTTACTGTTTCCATTTCCGTTTTCTCTACTGATGAGGAATTGTTTTGGGAAATATGTTTAGTGCTCGCGGGTATATGGATATGGATATGATACTCGTGTTTATTACTATCATTATTTTGAGAATTTAGACGATTTCCATTATTACCGTTATTACCGTTGTTTCCATTGCTTCCATTATTTCCATTATTACCATTATTTCCATTATTACCATTATTTCCATTATTACCATTATTTCCATTATTACCATTATTTCCGTTGTTTCCGTTATTTCCATTATTACCATTCATTCCATTATTACCGTTGTTTCCATTGTTTCCATTATTTCCATTATTACCATTATTTCCATTATTACCATTATTTCCGTTGTTTCCATTATTTCCATTATTACCATTCATTCCATTATTACCATTGTTGCCATTATTTCCATTATTACCGTTATTTCCATTATTACCATTATTTCCGTTGTTTCCATTATTTCCATTATTACCATTCATTCCATTATTACCATTGTTACCATTGTTGCCATTATTTCCGTTATTACCGTTATTTCCATTATTACCATTATTTCCGTTGTTGCCATTATTTCCATTATTACCGTTATTTCCATTATTACCATTATTTCCGTTGTTCCCATTATTTCCATTATTACCATTCATTCCATTATTACCATTGTTACCATTGTTGCCATTATTTCCGTTGTTTCCATTATTTCCGTTGTTTCCATTATTACCATTGTTTCCATTATTTCCGTTGTTTCCATTATTTCCATTATTTCCATTATTACCATTGTTACCATTATTTCCATTATTACCATTATTTCCATTATTGCCGTTATTTCCGTTGTTTCCATTATTTCCGTTGTTTCCATTATTCCCATTATTACCATTGTTACCATTATTTCCATTATTTCCGTTGTTTCCATTATTGCCGTTGTTTCCATTATTTCCATTATTACCGTTATTTCCATTATTTCCATTATTTCCATTATTACCATTATTTCCATTATTGCCGTTATTTCCGTTGTTTCCATTATTGCCGTTATTTCCGTTGTTTCCATTACTTCCATTATTTCCATTATTACCATTATTGCCATTATTTCCGTTGTTTCCATTATTGCCGTTATTTCCATTATTGCCGTTATTTCCATTGTTTCCATTATTTCCATTGTTGCCATTATTTCCATTGTTTCCATTATTTCCATTGTTTCCATTATTTCCATTGTTGCCATTATTTCCATTATTGCCATTATTTCCATTGTTTCCATTATTTCCATTGTTTCCATTATTTCCATTGCTTCCATTATGCCCTCCATGCCAGCCATGTCCACCATGTCCTTGTCCATCATGTCCATGTCCAATGTGTCCACCGTGCCCACTGTGTCCACTGTTTCCGCCATGTTCAACGTAACCAACATGTCCTGGGTATTCAATATGGCCAATATATTCTCCCCCATATCCCATATAACCGTCCTCCATGACTCCAGGAGTGTGAATGACTAAAATTTCATGTTGGATGACTTCCTTATTTTTGCTAGGTTTTCTGAAAATTTTTAATGTCGCTTCAGGAGCTGTCTTTGTGTCTGGAACTGTAACCGGCAATTTGTTGATATTTGTTTTGTCCTTAACAGCAGCTCCATCAGCCAAAACAGTGAGTGCCAGGAGGCAACCTATAAAAAATAAAATTATCAATTTTAGCAAACTATTCAAAGCATTTGCGTAGATGCCTACCCAGAGTTAGGCGTCCAATCACTTGTGTCATTACGAGTATTCTAATCTAGGTTTTCCCTTGCATCAACCTTTTATATCTTCGGAACCGGAAAACAATAATCAATCGCACCGACGTGCTAAATAAGTTTCACTGATCGCCGGATTGGTTGGATTGCCAATGCATGGGTGCATTTTAAGATGGCATCTTTAGGAGCTTTCTCCTGTCTTGGAAATTATTTTAAATTTAGGTGATTTTAAAGTGAGGGCTTGAATTATTTGAATTTTATTACTGTATGCATTAAGATATTCAAACAAAATGCATATCTTTAAATAAGTATATTTCGAATTCGGTTTTCCTTTTGGTTGCCGCCATTCGGTCGTTATTTATTACTGATTTTTTAAGTGAAAGACCAAAACAAGCTATACTTGAGTTTTGAGTTAATAACAAGAAAATACTCTCAGGGGTATCTTCTTCTTCTTCTTGTGGCGCCATAATCCGGGGTGAACCTGGGTCTTAACCAACATGATCTTTCGCCAGTTGCGCAGTCCAACGTGGTTGAGGTCCTTCTCCACTTATGTGCACCACCTTAGCCTAGGCCGCCTTCTGTTGCATTGTCCCAATGGCTCAGATTCGAAGACTTTTCCTTGCAGTGGTGTCCATACGCTCTACATGGTCTAGCCATCTTAAGCGTTGTATTCGAAGACGCTTGACTGGGCGTATGTCGCTGTACAGTCCATAGAGTTCGTTGTTAAATCTTCTCCTCCAGATGCCATTAACTCGGACAGGACCAAAAATCACACGCAAAACTTTTCTCTCGAAAAAGCTAAGGGTTTCCTCATCCGCTTTTAGTAGCGTCCAGGTTTCCTTCCGATACAGTAGGACTTGGATGATCAAGGTGTTATATAAAGCAAGCTTAGTCCTTCGAAGGAGGGCGTTATTACTCAATTGCCTCTTGAGTCCAAAGAAACAGCGATTGACAAGAGTGATTCTGCGTTTGATTTCGGTACTGGGTATGCCTAGGCCAATTTTTCAACTAACAAAGTTGTAGTTCCTAAGGCCACTTGTTCCAAAAATAAACTGATTAACTGATAAAGTAAGTCGAATGTGCGATTTTTGTCGAATGAATGTAAACGAGCACACATGATGTCTTGTTCGAAAACTACCTTTTGCGATTAATGTGATTGCAAAAAGAAGTCAACCCATAATAACAAGATGGATAAACGTCATGGTACGAGAAGGATTCAACTAAGGACAGTTGAGATAGTATTGAAAACCACCAAGGGATATTCTTCCTTCTACTATATTTATTCTTCTATTGTCAATATTTGTAGATTGCAAATGATGGATGACTTAGCTGTGATAGGAATGAAAATGATATGAAGTTAAAGGTCCATCTATAAATCCCAACAAGATTAACATTGTCCGATTCACCAGAAGAAGTATAAGCAGACTAAGACTTTACGCTAAAGGAAAAGAAGTAAAAATGATTGGGTGTTTTTAGGTAAACGTCAACAATACATGCAAGAAGGCTACCAAAACGTATAAAACGTTTGATACCTTGGACTTAGACCCAACAATGAGGCCATAGATATACAACCAAACGGTTAAACCAACAATATTTTATAGTGCTGTAATCTGTTGAATGAAGTCTGAAGAAAGACAAACCATCAACAAATTCAAGAAAATACAAATGTTAGCGTGGAAATGCGATGCACTCCAACTCCAGCTGCAAGTTTGGAAAATGCTTTTAAAACTACCTGTGCTGCATCAAAGGTGAGGCTGCAGGACAAGCTGTAACTCTGCAACGAGCTTACAATTTCAAAGAGGGTAACCTAACGAGGCACATAGACATTCGAAGGTCGATCATGTTAGATTTCAACACACAACAAGGGCTCCTTTAATGATTCTGCCGATTCTCATATCCAGTTTAAAATCGTTTCAGTCTTAAATATGCGAGTGCCGTCCCGAATACTGCCCAAGGTTTAACAGCAAAATCTCCTAGGATGTTCATCTTTCATAGGCTCCCTCATAATTAGTTAACAATCTTCCTTAAGGGGACATTTAACTTGAGCTTACAAATGTTTTTGATCTTACCATTCCAGGCTCAAAACAAATCATTTTATAAATGTAGGAGGCATTGAGAGGAGCGTCAAACAAAAGGAGAATGTTGTCAAAATATAAAGCTTGCAAAGAAGAATTTAAATAAAAGCAAATTGCGTTTTGTGCATCTTAAAATATGATTTTGTATATTTAAATAACATTTGTTTTCATTTCTTTTCGTTGCAATCGGCTGAATCGGCGCTCTTTCCCTTAATATACCAGCCTTGGTTTCCCGAACCGTGACCGTAGCCCGAACCATGTCCATAACCTGAACCATGTCCATATCCAGAACCATATCCTGAGCCATGTCCTGAACCATATCCTGAGCCGTGTCCATATCCTGAGCCGCCGTGTCCATAACCATAATCGCCTGGCTTAGCATTGATCACAACAACTTCGTGGACCTTATTGTCATTGCCTCCCTTATTGAAGAGGTTAAATAATTCATTGTGCTTATGGTCGATGAAGCCCCAAAGTCCGTCAGGTTTTCCGGTGCTTCCGCTGCCTCCTCCTGTGCTGATAATAATTGGCTTCTGGTAGTAGTCATCTTTTTGGTGATATGGGTATGGGTATGATACTGGTGGAACTGGAGAGTACACCGGTGGAACGTATGGTGGGTAGTAAGTTGGTGGGGGATAGTAAGGTGGATAGTGATAAGGTTGTGGTGGGTAGTAAATAGGATAAGTTGGGAATCCGTGATGACCATTATTGTTGTTTCCGCTGTGAGTGTGATTCCAAGTGGTACTATTATGAGTAAAATTGTGATTGTGGCCACCAAAACCGCCGTGTCCAACAGATCCACCATTGTAGCCACCATGTCCACTTGAGCCACCATTGTAGCCACCATGTCCTCCATTGCCGCCATGTCCACTAGAACCACCATTGTAGCCACCATGTCCTCCATAGCCGCCATGTCCACCAGAGCCACCATTGTAGCCACCATGTCCACTAGAGCCACCATGTCCTCCATGGATGCCATGTCCGCCATAGTTGACGTGACCACCTCCAGAATTTGGGATTACAACAATTTCATGCTTGATATTATCCTTGTCGTCTGATGATGGTTTTCCGAAGAATTTCGTCTTTGTTTCTGGAACGACGACATCCTCCGAGGTATCTGCAGCAACAACTGGAGCCTCTTTGACATCTACCTTCTCGCCAACAACCGGCTCAGCAGCCAGTACAGTGACTGCCAACAGGCAACCTAAAAAAAGGAATAAAGGATTATATTCGGCAAACTTAAGAAATGAGTTGAGTTCAAATGCCTACCCAGAATTAGGCGTCCAATCAATAGCGTCATTTCGACGGTTCTAATGCAGGGTTTCCCTTCCGTCGACCTTTTATATCTACGGAGAAACCATAACCGTCCCCCCTAAAATGCTAAACAAGTTTCCACCAGCGCCTGACTGGTCCATGCATTAATTGACAGTGCATGGGTGCGCTATAAGAACGCATCTTTAGGAGCTTTCTCCTGCGCCGAGAACATTTTCTTTTTACTACTCTTCAATCCCAAAGGGGGGACAGAATTATTTAAATTGTCTTAGGTGTGCGTGTGGGGTGCCCCAATGGATAACCTGTCGTGGGACGCATTTTGGATTCTCTTGTCTGTTCGGTCGCTTCTGAACTGAAGTTGTAAAATTGTAATCATCTTCGTTCTTTTCGGGTCAGAGGATTGTTTTGCTCCGACCAGTCCATTGCTAGAGGTCTTTCAACTTTGATGTTGGTGCGCGGTAGTTTTGATTCGTTTCAGTTTGTAGAAATTTTGTAAAGCGTGTTAGAGTTTTGTTTTTGTTTTTAATAAGAATCGCAATCAAAATTGGTAAGTTTCATATGTTTCTGATAATATTTGGCAACATATTACATTCGGCGGTTTTCAGATATCTATAAAAAGCTTATTTTTAAGAATTTGTTTATCTTTCTCCCTCCTTATTTAATTAAGTCACGTCTTCCTTTCATCCTACATGGCATTTTGTTATCATCATGTTCATTTACTAGCGCTACAGTTGAAAGTAGCACTGGGCCTAAACCAACGAACCTCTTCACGGAGCACTATCTATCGTCAGGTGCCTCTAGTGGCACGATGTTATGTTAGTTAGTTGCTCTCACTCATATTTAGCATCTTCATTTGGAATATTCCTTGTCGCACATACCTCCATTTTAAAATGTTTAGGTTTTTGACATACAACTATTCAATCAATCTTAGGTGTTGTATCCACAGATGCTTGCCCAGGCTTATATAGCTGTATATCTCGTACCACAGTTTAGCTAGTTGGTTATTAAGTTTATTCATACGAGTAAATTCTTGCATGCTCTCAAGATTTTTCAACGTAAAGCTTTGTTGTTCGACCCTCATTTCTTCACGTTATGTTCACCACAATTGTAATGGATATTCCTGTATTCCTAATTTCAAAAACTTTTGACTTCTGATTTATTAAATTTACTTCATTTGATAAGTTAGCATTTAGACCGATAGTTGTCAATCTTATTGAAGTCTTTGATTGGATCAATCTGTTGGACCAATCTTACAATTCAAGTCAATTAACCCAATGTTTGAATACGATTGCATTTATTGAATTACTTCCAAGTTTTTGGGATCCATGAAATATTTTTAAGGTCTTTGCTAATTCCTAGATTTTCGTTAAATGTTTTTGGAATCCTACGTTTGAACAAGTTTCAATTGGTCCGAAAGAAGGAATGAACTCAATTTTTATATGTAGTTTGAGGCAAGTGTTTAGTGAGGACGTGGAAGATCTCACGGTCTTACGGGCACAGTCATGAGTATAATCAAAATTATAAATTGACTAGTATTACAACAAGTGGTCGCCGTGGCGCAGTGGTAAGTGCATCGACTGCGGCGCAGAAAGTCTGGGTTCGATTCCCGGACGGGACACCTAGCATTTTTTTCACGGCACCACCTCTTTCGAGTTGCTGACAACACTCAAAGCGTATTAATCGTCTATGGAAAGCTGCTCAAATCTCGCCGTTCGGAGTCGGCAAAAAACTGTAGGTCCCTTCTACTCGTGAAAAACAATAGCATGCACAACACGAGTAGTTGTTGTAGAAGCTAGGCCCTGGTCCGTTATGGGCTGTAGTGCCAATCAATTATTATTAGTATTACAACAATACAGGTGTGCAACAACAGGGGCTCGGATTATATCAATGCAAAATGCATTTGCTTTCACGAATTCTTATGAAATCAAATGGCATTCATAAAAATGGGGTTAGTTCAGACTTACGCACGGTACTAAAAGCCAACACATCATTTCGGACATATCCACCACAATTTCCCTACACGCATTCCCCCTTTCACATCATCAACAGTCCAACTTTTTCCTTGTTTTTCCCCATTCTCTGCCCCGCGATCGTTCTATCCTTCTTCATTTATTCTCAACCATTCGCTACTACCTATTGTACACATCCCACGAGCGTCTTATCAAACAATTTAAATGTGAAAGTCTTCAACCAAATCCCAAGGACATATTAATCCCAAGACCTGTATTCAATTTACTTGCAAAAAAATATAATTTCAGTGTTCAAGTTCTAAAACGAACTTGAAAATTAAAAAATTATATAATATATATCGCAGCCTATAATCATGTCACTATTAAACGCGTACGGACTTTATATAAAATCTTAAAAGTGTATAATATAATTGTTGCTCAAATAGAACAAGCATTTTTAGAAAGATGCTGGCATTCCTCTCAATTTTTCAAAAAAGCAGAATCAAAAGCAAACCTTACTTGAGCAATATTTGGAGGACATATTTAAGAATAAATGATCATTTATTTTACTTATTTGTTTAACTACGTCGCGACATAATTAGTGTCACCAAACAGTTTTTTAAATCTCACCATTCAGAGTCTTTAAAAAACTGTAGGTCTGTAGGTAAAAAACTGTACTGGTGAAAGTACAGTAGTATGCACAACACGAGTAGTTGCTGAAGAAGCTAGGCTGTGATCCCTTGAGGACTGTAGTGTCACTCAATTATTATTATAAAACCATATTCACAAGACAACGTTTTTAAGCTTAAACCACATATATGTACTTACACTTTTTTTATGTAGTGAGGTGGGGGCATCCTCATACGCACGTTATAGTGTTTTCCTTAACGTTTCGGCAGGGATTGTTGTATTCTATAATTAAGAAGAAAAATATGTGGAGTAACAAAATTGCAAATTTTTAAACTCAATCTAAACAATAACTATAACCAATCATTTACCAATCCCTGAAGCCAAAATGTTGAAAAATGTTTTCAAAACTAAATGAAGGATATCTTTCATGTTCTTGTTCAAATTTATTCTAATTTTTATATCATAAACTATGTGCGATATGAAAATATTATCTCTGTTGTAATCATCCGCTGAGAAATTTATGTGCTCATGATATGTTTTATGAATATATTTATACTCATATTATATGAAATAGTCACCATCAAAGAAAAGCTATTGCTCTAGAAAGAATCACATTCGACTTACTAGTGTTCTTTGAAAAAACAAAACAAACGTTTCGTCATGTGTTTACCCCGTTTAAAAGATTATCAGGATTGAGAGTGTTGTTTTCCTGTCCTTCCTAATTTGCTGACAACATTTATATAGTGCCGATTTTCTATAAAAGTTTTTCTCAAATTTCGCCATTCAGAGTTAGCAATCAAGTTAACTTGAGAGAGAGAGCAATAGAACACACAGCATTAGCAGTTTTCAGTTCACCCTTGTGAACTGTAGCGCCACACAATTTATTGCTTGCATTCCTGTTGATAAGACATACTTAGTTGTAATATAAAGAAAACCTATAAAGGAACGCTCACTCAAATGCATTCCTTTCAAAAATCACTTAACTTTCCCTAGTTAATATTACATGCTTAGACAATTAATATACTCGTACTTTAGTTGACAGTAAAAATAATAGTATATATATGAAGAAGACATTTTTTACTCGTATTTTTAAAATACATTTGTTTTAAGTATTTTTTTTTAAAGACATGATAGTAAAGAAGAAAAAATATATAAATTGGATGGCTTACAGTTCATAAAGAATCAGAACCTAGCTTCTTCAGGAAAAACTTTTGTTTCTTTTGCCACAACAAGTACAGACTAATAGTATAATTACGACTCTGAACGGCAAACGACGCTTGAATCTTGTCAGTAATTCGTAAAAGGTAGTGCCGAGATGAAAAACTAATTTGCCTCTTCCTAGATTTGTCTGAGTCAAAATTGAACCCATGGTGAATTTGCCACACTGCTAAGTCTAAGTGTCTTTTCTAAGGCTTGTCTTTGACTTCGTATTTGTGTAAAATAAAATATATACAATATATGAATAAAGAGATGATTTGGGTGATTTGGATATTCTGTTTTAATAAACAATTTAACACATTTACTTTATTATTTTATTTTTTATATTATATTTTATTATTTGAATTGGAATGTTTGTTTCTGAATTACCACAACTGTCATCATCTGTGACAAATTCGGCGTTGAAATATTAATTATCATTTGAAATATGCTTCTTTTTGTAAACATTTGGGCGCGCATTTTTTCTTTTTCATAATCTCTGAAAGTATTTAACAACGTAGTTCCGGAAGAGGCTAAGGAAGCATGTTTTGAAAATTGGAAACATTGAAATAAATGTGTTGTACTACTTTGGGACGTTAGTTTTCATTGATTTACATCTCTTTGTCTGCATTTTTCCCTTTTTCTTTCAAATTAGTATAGTTTGGTAAAGTCGTTAATGGCATCTAAGAAGAACTGATATCGGACAGTATGAACGTTTCTGCTAAGGTGTCTGCGGAAAAAGAAGTTAATGTACCTACTCTGAGTTCAGATACAAATTCAAACATTTATGATCATCATTCAAAATTATTGATATTTCATTGGAAAGTTTTATGTCGCATCCTTAAGCTTCTTGCGAGTTTATCTATTCGACAGTGGCGGATAAACATACATGGAAATTGAATATTCACAGAATATATTCTTGAACTAAAAATGGTCCAAAAATCAATTCCAATCGAAAGTCCTATTGCCGACATTTTAAATCAGAAAACCATCGATAACGACAATAACAGCTGTTTCTTCTGTTCAATTAAAAAGTAATTTATTTGCATACATTCCCAAATATATACAATACAAGGAATGCATTTCACGTGGAAGATGTGGATGTGGAAAACAATTTCCCTGATAACAATGTAAATACTTGATTGCTACCTTGATGCGCGCAATGGATACGATAGAAGTCGGATTACATACGTTATTCACTTTGTTTGTTGACATGTTAATAGAGAGCCTCTTCACCTCACGGATACTTCGCTTTTAAGTCACCAAACGCGTACATTCACTGGTCGTGTGCCATCAGGACGGTTGTGCCGAGCTATGTACTCCGCACAAACGCGCACATTGACAACGTGAGTGTCTTTAAATAAAATACCGCCACGTAGAGATGGATCTCGAATTTGTTTACGTGCATATTTCCGTGTTTTGCCGGTCGTTGCGTGGATGGTTTCTCTCGGCAATTGCCTCGAAATAGACTCCAACAAGGAGTTTGCCGCAACGCGCACTCTATCCAAACAAATATGACTTATATGACTGGCATGTAAGTGTGCAGAAGCACCAAGCACCGTACTCTCGGTTTCGTTGTGATGGTCTGTGCTGCGCCGACAAGGAAGCGCGTGCACATTATAAATACATTTCCCCAGAACTTCCCACCCAACTTTTAGCATCTGTTCTCGGTTTGTTGCGCAGACACTTTCCTCGAACGCGCACCACACCTTGATCACTGGGGTCGCTGAATTCAGACCGAATCCATTAGTCACGGCGGCTGTTAGCTGACCTACTTAGCGGTTATTCTTCGAGGGGAAGTATTCAATATCCATTTTCCCGACTCCTGTATGCAAGGAGGCGTCTTCTGACTTTCAGACAACCACGTACTAGGCAATCTGGTTATGAGCCTGAAAGAGTCGCTATGACGAGAAAGGCGAGCCTATCGTAGCGGCCGCTGCAAGTGGCATCTTGTGTTGACTACTTCACTTGGGTGGGATGTTCGGGAGCTGTGTAGTCAGACCGCAGTTTTACATAAATCGCGGCATGCATCGATTCGTTCGATTTACTATACGACTGGCCATTAATTTCATGCTTAGTTCGCGGATTTCGCGGTTGCAGAAGAAAAAGTGATTAACGATGATGAAGTAATGTGCTCTTTTTTTCCTTTCTTTCAGATAATTTGTTCGACTGTCGCTTTTTGTAACGGTAGGTGTTAAATAATAGCTAAAGTGCAAGTATTTTCGTGCATTGTTTGTCGACCATTGGTGGAGTGGGTTAGATGGGTTAAGAATTGTGTCAAACAAGTTGATGCGCGATGCCTTAACATCGAAACGAGTTGGACACGAAGAAAAGCGGAAAGAAGATAATTGATCAGCTTCGAGAGAAAACAAGAATTAACATATGAATTAGGTGAATGAAACCTACGGCTCTCTCAGTGAAGAATGCAGCCAATAATGGAAAACTCATAAAAAACACTGTGACCATCTACATCTCGGCTGACTCAGTCGTCGTTAGTCCGCAGTGACTCTGTGAGTTCTTTTTATTAGGGCTGTAAATTTTCAAATTGAACGCAAGAGTAGAGTGAGAAGAGCGTTAACTTCTAGGGTTTGGCCAGTTTAATAGTTTTCTGCTTGCCAGTGAAACGAACCGGATTTTTTTTTAAGATTTTTTGTGTTTTGTTTTTTGCATTTTCTACAAATATATTATCAAAAGAAGAAACAATACGATCGTGAGTAAGTGAATTACTTGAATTGTTTAAGCTTGAAAATAAGTGTCAACCGCATTAACAGTAGTTCACTGCGACCGCTGAAAAATTAAATGCATTTGAATTTGTCTCAATTCCAAGGCCAGAATTATCTAACAGAAGGAAAGTGATGGTTGGACGTATTTAAATAAAAACTCGTTTAGAGTTGAGAATTATTGAAAGAAGAATACATAATTGTCAGAATGAATCCGTATTAATATGTTAATGATGGTAAAAAGCAAACGAAGAACTGACGCAAGATGTTTTTTTATCTAGTGAAGGAGTGAGTATGTATAAATACTACCGTGTGCATTCTGATAATAATAATAATAATTGAGTGGCACTACAGCCCATAACGGACCAGGGCCTAGCTTCTACAACAACTACTCGTGTTGTGCATGCTATTGTTCTTCACGAGTAGAAGGGACCTACAGTTTTTTGCCGATTCCGAACGGCGTGATTTGAGAAGCTTTCCATAGACAATTAATACTCTTTGAGTGGTGTCAGCAACTCGAAAGAGGTGGTGCCGTGAAAAATGCGGGGTGTCCCGTCCGGGAATCGAACCCAGACTTTCTGCGCCGCAGTCGATGCACTTACCACTGCGCCACGGCGACCTGTGCATTCTGATACAGGAGTTAAATTTGTTTCATCCACTTTGACTGACATTTATAAGAAATATCTGCCACACACTTTTTTTTCCATACTCATACCGCCAGAACAAACGAATGGAACAGCAAATTTTGAATAACAACATTGGTGTCGTGAATACTATTTTTTCTCCAAATTTAGCAATGCGAAGTATAAAGGATTTTAATGCCTTGGCTGCATAATGTGTCGTGTTTGCTTCTTTTCCAATATTGGCAAAAAATCAGCTATGTGCTAAGTTAGTTACAATAATCGATAATGAAGCCTTTTTTCACTTAAAACGTTTTGAAAAAAATTAAAATTGGGTTGTCCTAATTATGGAAAAGTTTGTTCTAAATCATCGCAACACTTATGCCAGCTCATCATCGTTGCAAATGTAAAAGTAATACCCCATCGTCTTATTTCTATCTACTGCAAGATACTGTTGCCGCTGCATTCTCGGTTTGGCGTTGTCCGCAAACACATTTATGTCACATTCTCAAGCATCTGGCAGTGTCAGATAAACATGCTTGTACTCAGAAGTACGCAATTTTTACCTAATCTTTCATTACGAGTGAATCATCTGACCTAAATTCAACATCAAACTCGTATATTTTAAAAACGTAACTTTCATTAATTAGGAACTTTGGATGGAACTTTGTTCCATCTCTAACTCCCTCTATTCTAATTATCAGACGTCCTATCGCTGCAACCACAAAAGTTTCATCCTTGTGGTTCTTCAACGTAATTAAATCTCTTGCAATATATAAACCAGGCGATCTTGGGATACTCAAAGTAAAAGAAGTGCTTCTATAATGTCGAGTAGGAGGTTCGTACAACATTATTTTTTTAGTAGAGAATATGAGGTTAAAATTTTAGTCCCTGACAATTGGATAAAGATGTTCCGACGCTGGACCCCAAAAGTCTGATTTGATTCACAAAAAATTAAAAAATTGGGGGAGTGCTTCCATCGAAGAATAGATTGTACCAACGGGTTCGATTTTTAGTGTGTTTCAAACAGAAATTCACAGAGTCAGGCAGCACCTTCAGCATAATTTATGTATCGAAGTTTGCGTTGCCCTGTAATCTTCTGGCACATCAATGTTTAACTAGGCTGACTCTATGGACGCAAGTGGTATGCAAGCAAAAAGTCTGTACACTTGCTCAATTGGTATATCTTGAAAACTGTGAATAAAAAATAAAAAAATTAAATCTAAACCGCTGGACCAATCGGTAGTTATACACTACCTCAAAATATTATCAGACCTCAGAATATTTTCAATCATTGGAAGGAAAGTATTAGAAAAGTAATGAGCTTTCTACTGCTTCCTATCTCCAAAGTGACGAATACCATTAATGTGAATACCTGGACCACGCTAGTTAGGGAAGATAATATCCACTGCAACTTAAGATACCCATTTTTTGAATTACTTTCAACCCTTCAATCCCATATGCATATAGTTTTATATTGCTATGACGTTGCCATGGCGCCATTGGTTGTACTAGAGGAAAAGTTGTCAGTTGAATCAAACCAACCCCTAAATCAAAATAAGTGTCGTTCGAAATTACATTTTTTGGCCAAATATGTGATCAAAATTTTTAGTTTAAAATTAAAGGCTCAATGCATTGTCCATTGCCATCTCCATCATTCACATTCAAGTAAAAAATTGTGCGGATTAATTCTGAAACTTTCGCCAATGCAGCGTATTTGGAAGTGAGTGTATTGAACGACAAATGTGAGTTTGGTTGATTTATGTATGTGGGAAGGATCCTGTCTTACGTGGTGCCTTATTGATCTACGAGTATTATAATGCTATGTGGTACAGGGACAAATTTATTTTGTAAATATATCTGATTGCATTTGAAGATGAAAGATCATTTATGACCCTCCATTCTTATCCACGCATTTGCGACATCTGCCCAAAAAATTATTCGTTACTGCCGAGAAGGTAGAATTTGGAACTTCAATTTAGTCAAATTCCTTTAATTCTTTGTGTGCACCTCTTATTTGACACACTTCCATAACTGAAATCTGGTGCAGTCAGGTTAAATGACAATAGGGGCCAGGGAAAAGTGGGGTTTCTAAATATTAAAGTTTCTGAGAATTTTCGTTGGAGCTCTCTTATACCTGGTTTAGCTATGTGTGCATTTGCTCCACATTGCTATAATAATACGGATACGTCATCGCTATAGTTCTGGATAAAAAATAGATTCCTTTAACATCTTAAGGAAACAGTCCCCATTAACAGTGACTGTTTTCCATCGTCTTTAAAGCAGGATAGCGTATGGGTCCACAATGTACCCTGATGAACCTGCGCACCACACAGTAACTCGTTCTGGGTACACTTTTATCTCAATGAATATTTCTAGATTAGATTCACTTCATGTAATGGCTGCATACTCAACCGAACAAGTTTCCAGCCGAAACAATTTGATTTGCCTGTTTTGATGATGCTACAGTCATCATTATGTCTTTGACCCGGACATTGGAATCTATGATGATACCATCTTTGTGCGATGCCATCCATCCATCTACTTGGAGGAGTGCCTCCAAATTTCTTTAAACGTAAATTTCAGGACTGCAAAGTTAAGTTCCGATGTATTATATATCTTTTCGGCATAAATGTGGATAGTAACCTGACAAGTAAAAAAAGAAACAGGCAAGGCAGAACGATTTAGCGCCAGCCCTTATATTATATCTCCATGATAAATGTACACACGCGTTCACAGTTACTATCTAACGGATCCGAATCTGAAAGTCTTTTCGTTAATTTTCTATTTTAGAACACAGAGTGGAGGATCATCCGGATTGTTTTCTTGCAAGTTCAGCAGTTTCTTCATGGCTACAAGTGTTGCTGTGCATTAGGACTGAGAGAACATTGAGTCCTTCATCAGGATCTATATCTTCTTAGACGCTTCATCGATTGCAAGAACCATATCTTTGAAAGCACCCCTATAATAAGGATATCCGGTTCTTTATCCGTTTTACTTCCACCGTTAAATTCGGGTTTCCATTTGATTTTTGACTATTTCAAATGTGGCCCTGACAACAAGATTCTATAGTCAAAGAAGGACGACGTTCAAATCAGTTTGTGGGAATATTTACAGAACTTAAAAAACTCTTCTCAAATTGTGCGCCATGGAATTCGTTGTTCACTCCATTTGGCCAGCTTGACCATATCTACTCGTTACAACACCAATAAAATGTATTCATGCCAACATGTGTTTTTGCGTACCGCCCTCGTCCACTATTTTCGTTTTCATTAGATTTTACCCCACTTTCGGATTTGATTGTGCCGCCAAAATGCTTTCCATTCCCTGCATTTTTCTAGGTGGGAGAGCTGACATTCCCATCGTTCCACATACCACTTCGAGACATAAAGCGGTCGATGGCTAGTGAGCAGTAGCGTTTCTCCACTACTCTCCAATTGAAATGCTTCTCACGCAGAAGTAATTATTGAAGCAGGCACAATGTCTTCCGTAAGTTCAGCGCAAGCCAGCCGTCATGTCAACAGCCAAACTGGTAAAACGAACAGTTCTTGTGCCTGCTAACAATTAGCAGATCCGTGCGACATTCTTTTTTGCAGCAGAAGCATTGGACACGATTCCAAAACAGAACCAGCCTCACTTGAGGTCATGCTTGACATCATTCCCAGTGCAAAGCAGTCAAACTCGTGCAGTAATCGCAATGCACTTAGTTGCGTGGTAATGTCATAATGTCATGATTTGGTAATCGAGTGTCGCGTATCGAATGACTTCTGCAATTTGCAAGAAAATTGGTCAATTCACAGAATAAAGTTGTGTGCACTGAGGGGAAGGTGATTTCATTCACCGAATGCGGGCGGGCGTATTTTTCGTATTCCTGTTTAAAATTCTTCATTGAGTAATGTGACGAGCACCGATACGTTGTGCTGACATATTTAATGTGTGCTGCCTGACGGAAGCATGATAAGATTACAAATGACATCACGTGTTGGTGCAGAAGAACCATCGTTTGTGGACACATGTATACACTTATGTATATGGATCAAAGGTACTTCATGGATTTCTGTGAAATGACAAAAACAAGATTAAAGAGAGTGTCAATATGGTGTTAGTGCTACATGTCAGACTTTATTTATAAATTTGAACTAGAAAAGAGTTATCGAGTGCCGATAAAATCCAGTGTTTGTATACATTTACGTCTGCAACATGTAGTTGAGCAGCGGATATATATATTCGTTGCATACTCCTAGGATTACCTATTGCACGTAGTACCGGTTGGAAGTATACTTCTAGGAGAAGAGTCTTTTGTGGAATGTGGAACATAAAAAGAAAACCCCTATTCTGGCTGTGATGTCACGAAACAAATAACTGCGATTAAAGAAAAATATTTCCTTTTCCTTGATTTTTTTTTTTTAAAAAGGTTAAGTCGTAAAGTAATTGAGGAATTTGTTGAAGAACATATTTTTTGCTTAATTATTAAATTGTTAATTAGTGGTACTAAGAACTAAACAATAAATACAGTGGACGATGTCATTATTTGTCATGTATTTGTTCGAATATGAATGATCTTAAGAAGAAAACGAGCTACAGTTCAAGTTAGTTTTTGTTGTTAAGTGTTTACTAAATGAAAGCAATAAGTTCCATAAACTTAAACAGTAACCAGAAAATAAACAGGTGGTAAATGCTTGGTTTGGATTAAAAAAGAACACAATAGGTCATTTAAATTTAAAAAATTGAATGAAATACAACATATAAAAAATATTCGAGGTCTGTTAAAGGAATCATGTGCATTTTCAACTTTCGCGGGTATGTTGGTGCACTCGTCGCGAACATATGTTTACAGTTTTAGCTATATAGCATATTTATTTTGTTTTGCGAGACACATAAAAGTTAAACGTGTTTGCGTTTCAATGCTGTGTAAAAAATGGAATTAAGTGCTCAAAAGTGCACTCTGAGTTAAAAAAAATGTCTACAAGTGGTACAAGCTTTTCAAAGAAGGTCAAGAAAATGTGATAGACGGCGCAAATAAACAATGAATGTAAACGTTGAGAAAGTGAAGAAAATTGTTATGGAGAATTGTCGAATCACTATAGAGTTACAGAAGATGTCGGCATTGCATTGCAAGCAATTTTTTGCGGAATTTCTCTGCGAGTGGTAGAGAAGTTTGTTCCAGAATTTCTGAATTTTGATTGATTTTGATTTCTGAATTATGACAAGAGCTTAGAAAGGTGCTTCAATTCACCCAGTACTTGGTTAGTCCATTCTATGGCACATTGCAGAACTTCATGACTTTCTGAACTTCGGTTTTTTTTTTCTTGACATTTCGGTGCTAATGAACTCCGGTTCTTCTTCTTCATCTTTATCATCGTTTAACTTATGGGGTGAAAATTGAGATCAAGAACCAAGAATGTATACAAGTTAGAAGTAGTTTCGCCTTGGAGGATGTTTGTCTTATATATGGAACGCTAAATTATGGCGAAAAAATTCGAAAAAGTCGAAAATTCGATTTAGAGAGCTTTCTACTTAGGGAAATTCCACTGTATAAAATGTTTCATTCTTTATTTTATATATTAATATAATTTATAATGCATTTCATATCTTTTGTCATTTTCATTACAAGAAAAATTTGTTAATAGGAACACAACTATTTAAATACCCATTGCTCCTCACAGTCCTGTTCAAAGGCATATAACTACTTTGGAATATCTCGTGAGTGTCACGGTTTATTAGGATTTCATCAGAATACGAAAAAAACTTACAATGCAGGACATACCCCGCTTTTTGTAGGCAGTTTTGCCCTGATACAACTGTTGAGGGGTACTAGAATAGGGATCTTAATTAAAATTTCGTTATAAATTAAACCTGAGAAACCCTCGTACTGGATTAAAAACTAAGAGGCTATCAAACCATATCATAGAAAATGAATGAAGGATGCACTGTTTTCAAGCGGAAGCAAACAATATGTTCTTATGAATTCATTTTGTATCCATAAAGTTATTAAATATTTACTTTGAGGGAACGATCACAGTTATAGAAATTAAACTTACCATAAAAACGCTAGCACGTGAATTACCGATTGATTCATTCGAAATCAATAAATCGCCCGTATACATGAATGTGTGATTTTAAGAATTTCCCTTGAATAAATAAACTCAGTTTTTATCTTATCGGTATTTTAAAAGAGAAGTATCGTATGCACTTTGCTTCCTCCCCTGGAAAAGCCCCAGCAAACACGAGCACGGGACTCTCACAATCGATCGACAATCGACTTACCAACATTGCAGAATCAACGATCAGCTGAACTTTGATATAATAACACATAAAGTACAGCCTCGCTAATCCAAACACTTACTATATCTAATGTCAGGAATAAATTGTTTATTTTTTTCTTATACAAAGTAGGCATGTAAATTACATCTCTTAATAAAAATAGAAGCTTTAAATTTATCTGCATGAACTCATAATTTTTAACATACAAATATATGATACCTTTTTGTATATACATATCTTTGTATATCTATGCATGTCTAGAGAAAGACCTCAACCAACTTGGCTTGTTGGTTGAGGCAAGAAGAAAATTCAAAATTCTAGTGATATTCTGAAATGGCCCAATGTGTTACAAATTGAATTTTTTAATTAATTTCTTTTAGTTTTATTATCTATGTACAGCTAAAATTGTGTTCAACAAAATAAGTTAAAAGATTTGATTCTCGTCTGATTTATTATTTTGCCTTCGTGAAAGCCAGGATCCAGCTTCAGTTACTCTGACTATTTCTTCGATTTCCCGAAATTCCACCTTACTCGTACCATTGTTAAATTTGATAAAGATTAGCTGTTAAATTGTTGAATTTTTAAAATCTAGTGATGAACGCACAAAATGTATAGATAGCAGCCTTTCAGCTGTTCGTAAAAGCAGATTTCCGTTATTTAAAATGCTTGTTAAAACATGGTGTCAAATTCTATTGCTTTCTGTATGACAATTGGCAGTATAAGTTTAATTTCATTCGATTCGCATTAGCTTGCAGTCAAATAAAACCTTGTCTCCTGTTCGATTGGGACAGACTTCCTGTTAAAGGAGAAAGAAATTCATGTTTTTAATTACGAATCGATTACAAAAGCTCACCGTTATTCTATTTCATTTAGATGATATGATTTTGAGGAAACGATTCTAAGCATAGGTGTTACAGGAGGGGGGGGGGGCAATATTTTTTTAAAATAGTATTTGGGGACCCTGAATACAGTACTTTTTTGGTTTCCTTAAAGTTTTAGGCTTCATAAGGCTACAATCAATGGGTTAGAAGAAGAAGTAATTGCACAAGAAATTATTGCTTTTAGAAATGGACATTAACCTGTGGACTTACGTCTCAGGCACGATTTTCTTACATTATGTTCTAAAGGATAACATGTCAATATGTAGTTCGCCACTTAATAGTCTGTTTACCCTCAAATTCAGTTCTCTTGGCACTAAAACGAAATGGAGAAATACCTCAAGACTCCAACTCAAGTCCAAATCGGAAATGATGCAGTGTTCTTGTACTTACGAATAAACTTTTCTTCATAATTTATGAAAACTTACAAATGCAAATGCAAGCATTACCGCCAATTTTACTGTAAAATGCTAGTAAAAAGCTGATTTGAATCGTACAATTCAGTATATTCCACATACGCGGAGTGATAGAACATGCCGTTTGTAGTAGTCGAATGTAACATAATCAGGCTCAATGATAGTACACGTTCAGTGCTTTTTTTGTTCATTAATTGCCAAACATGAGTAAGTGGTACGGATGTCCCTTTAATGCCTTAGATGCAATTCCATCAGGTAGGCGACCACTCAGCAGACTCAGGGCGAGGTAGTTGGATCAAGTCCATAAACTGGCCTCATTGTGCTTGGGAATAGCTCGCGATAAGTTACCAGTCGATGGCGGAGGATGTCTCTCATACGTGCATTGCCATCGCGACCCCTTTAGTGGGACATGTGGGTTAAAAAAGATGGTAATGATGATGATGTTTGAAAAATATATCCTGTACACTGCTGACCGCACTTAGTACCTTACTTTCGACATTCTCACATTTCTTTGATAAAAATTGTATTTAAAGTGTGGACTTTTGTATACCTAGCTTATCCGGTTTCAAATTGGCCTTACAATGCTGAAGTCAAACGTTTTTATGATTTCATTTGAAGCATTCTTAAAGATACGCAAAATAATTTTGAAGTTGACACTTCCAAAATTTATCAGTTAATTTTTTAAAGTGTGCTCTTATATACTATGCTCTAAGGAATTCGCATTCTAGGTTTAACTTGGGTTAAAAGACTGGAAAAAATCTCAATATAGGATAAAAGGTAGCTATAGACGGAGATAAGAATTATGATTTTTTTTTATAGAAAATAGACTCAAATTATAATTCCCTACCTCATTTTTACTTACCACTTACTGAATTCAAACATTTTACAGCAAATTGTATACTTAAAGCTCTTCGTGACACTTACGTCATGTCTAAGTACAGACAGTTTGAGTTGTCTGCGTTCATTTCTTCGCAAAATGAAGGCGTTGATATCAAGTTGATGCAGTCATTCATTTAATTGTTATTGTAGCCCGCATGAACATTTCGCGGCAAGCAATATCAAACAATTTCTCATATAATTTGTCCCAGTCTGTTACGTACTCCATACACAATCTTCTACGAACAAAAATGATAAGGCCCAAGGTATGGAATGAGATAGAGCTCGACATTGGATAAGACTAAAGAACAAAAACAACAAAGTACAGTTCTAAAACGGAAAATGTGCTCAGCATTTTATTAATATAAAGCTTGTTTAATTTCCTTTTTTTGGTTTTTACGGCTCATTGGATAGACGTTTATCGGTTTTTTCCAACAAAATTCCAAGCATTTCTCCTCAAACAGATTCTACTCTCACCACCACTAAGAAACGACAGTCAGAAATAAAAAAAAATTTAACATTTTCGATAAGAGCCCAGCGAGGAATAGTACGGGGAACGCAAGCCGTTCTCACGATTTATTTTCATTGTAAAGTGAATAATTTTACAAAACCGATACGGAACCGCTTACAATACACATCGCATTTCTCGCGTCCCATCCAGAGCGGGTAAACAATCTCCCTCCACCCGCCTCTAAGCCTGGGCCCCAGCATGGTGCGGACAATGCTATTACTTTGCTATATTTTATTTTCGGTTAAGCAAGAGCAACAATTTGCTATGAAACTGATAAGAGTTTGATTAAACAGAAATCGTTTGCCAAATGGACCACAATCAGACTGCCTGGCAGGCAGAGTAACGAGATTCAGTATTATTAACCTCGATTGTTTTCTGTGAACGTGAATGCGGGTTAGTCAAATTCGTTGGCGTTGTTTGCAAAATAGACAAACAATTGATTGTCTGCAGGTTATTGGCTAATATTGAGCCCTCTAAACAGTTGATGATAACACGCGTTACGATATTTATGGATATGTAACTTCGAGTGCTCCAATAAAAATAGAAAAGAAAAAACAATTCAGAACTCCGATGGCTGCGAGATAAGTTATCGTATCTTGCAAAATCCACGAGTGCGGCGGTGGCGTATACTTGACATTTTTCTCATTCGCACGGAAAATATCGGACACACACAATAGAGAAACTGGTCGAAAAAAAAAATAATAAAAATAAAAATTATTAAATGAACGAGCCTATCTCATCGGAGAAGGAGGAGTGAATTCGTTTTATTGTTTCAACTCGATTCGATTTCTTCCAGTTACTGATTACGTGCAGACGACTACAAGCACCGCGACGACTACAGCAACGATTTGACGACTACAGCGACGACTTCGCGAGGTGTATCTGGCTTCGATTGGCACTCAAGGTGCGAATATTGAGATTTTAATTGCACATTCGGGATCGGACAGGCAACAAGTGCGGCAGCTTGTACTTTAACTGTTTACTGTGCCCTCGGGAGTGATCATCTTCAACGATTTTTCGCTTTTGTTCCCTCAATTTATTTTCTTTTTCCTTCACACAATTTTCCCTTGGAAAGGGATAGCAGAGAAAACAAAATAATCAGACGTGTAAGGGAGAAATGTGAAGTTGCTGATGTAATAGATAGATTGACTAATTTGGTGTACCGGTGTATCTAGCCGAAAAGTGTTATTGAACAAACAATTGCGATTTAAAAAGGCAAAAAAAAACAGAAGCGAAATCGTTAAGCCGTGTAAACGTGTTGTGGATATAGTTGTGGGTGTTTGTTTTAAAATCAAATACGATATTCAGCCATCACACTCAAAATGGAAAGGTAAATACCGCTGGTGGTATCTCTTATAATTATACTCTAAGTCCTTCTTCATGACAACTTATGCATGGGCACCTACAAAATCAAACTAAACTTGCAACATTTCATAAAAAAACTTTTTTTTTATTGTGTTAACTTTAGTTAAAAAACCTTCATATGAGAAGAATAAAACCGATGTGGTCCCGAAGATTATAATGTAAAGAAAGTGGCCACCTGATGGCTTTGTTCAGATTTCTCAGGATTTTTAAACGTCTCAATGTTTTTTTGCTAATAAAAAAAAAAATAAAAGCGTAAGTCCATACAAACTCCCAGTCGAAAGTTCCTAAAATCTTACAGAGCTATAATGCGCACTCTGATGACTTCATGTCTTGGTCATGACCTTGACTGAAATGTGTCTGGTTTTCTGCAAACAAAGTCCATGTGATTGGAATCAGCCAAGACACAAAATTTTAAGGGGTCTTTTGTCACGGCATATAAATAAATATCATCACAGTACCGGGAGAAAATAAAAACACTTTAATTCCATTATCAAAATTATTTTTGTCTGTATCACTTCTGCCAGGACTAAAAAGACAGGACTAAAATGAAGGTCTGGCACGCACAATTGCTTACTGTACAAATTTCATAAGACTGTGTGAGGTAGTAACATCTGCAATACATCAGTCATTCCTTAACCAACGTAAATCGGTAAGCAGAATGTTTTTGCAGTATTAAAAGCAATTTCAAAAACAAACCGAATCACATGTTTCTTCCCCAAAGTGAAAAAAGATGTCGCAGAATTTAATTGCCACTTCGTAGATTTTGAAACAAAAAAAAAAAGTAATGATACATTCATTATAATTTTAAACAAAATCTGGCTCACTTAAAACTCTATGCTTTAAACCACCGCAAACAATCACATTTTGTGGATGCATTCACGTTTTCGCTTGAATAATGAGAAATTATGAAAACAAAATGGAAAGCAGATAGTTAATTCGCGAAATGTTTAACTATTGTAGAAATTAATCGGAATAACTCATACAACTCATCAATCTCTTTAATATGCAACCAAGACATACATTTTCATACAAACCTTTTAGTGAAAGACTTTTTTTGAATGTGTCCGTAAAACACATGAGGTAAAAAAAACAATATCCTCAAAATCAATTTAATTTAAAGTAAATTTAGAAAATTTAAAAGTAGCTTTAGAAAACAATTCCCTAAAATAAAAACATACAAAACAATAATTCATACTTTCAGCTTGTATCTATACTTTGTGTTATGTCCGCGGTGGCGTAGTGGGAACTAAGAATCGTGCGCCTAAGATCCCAGTTTCAAGTCTTGAACTACTCATCTCGCATTTTTTACGCCACTATCTCTTTTGTTGTTGCTAACAACAACAACAAAGAGTACTAATTGCCAGTGAAAATCGATTCATTAATGTTGGTCCTTTTGTTACTGGTTATGACCCTTATCTGTTCTTGTAAATAATCCTTTATTAAATTTATGTCCTTTGTTCTATTAATTAACATTTTCTGGCCTGTTTATAACTCAAAGCTAATTATATTCATGCTTTTCCCACCCATGGTACACTGCAGCACTCTTGCAGGTACAGTCACAGAATATTGCGTGGTAGTTTACTATACTGCGAACTTAATCTAATCTCGACGCATACTTATAGGAGTCGGAGAAATACATCGACAAATAGAGTATAGAACATCTCTTCTCTACCTGTCCTGCGCTAGCTAAAACTATAATACGCACAAAAGCCTCGGTCTTCAGCTATCTGAGCACATCATTAATTGGCACAAGTTTAAAGTACTCTCAATAGAGGTTATAATGTAAACATTTAGGTGTTGGTTCATGTGAGGCTCAGCCACCACTCCTCATCTATCATTTGTGGGGTATTTCAGTTAGACTACTACTGTCTGAAAGAAATCATGTCATATATGGCTGTTTGAAATCGTTCTGTGCGTTCCCACAACTCAACATGAGATCGCTGAGTCGCTGAAAAGCTAGCCTATGGTCTCTTGAAAATTGTGTCGAAGTAAAGTTTAATTTATTTGTTTTATTTTTAATTTGGATTGTAAAGCAACTAAACTTTAAAATTATACACCTTATATTTCGGACCATTAACCCAGTAGCTTGCAATAAGTTTTGGGATTTGTACGATACTCTTATTCGCAACATTCTATGCTCCCGAATTATTTCTCCGTTAGGGGAGCTATATCTGTGATGGAAAGCATTGCACAGAATCTATAAAACTGTACATAAAGCCATGTACCAAGCTTTGCAATAAAATTGAATTGAGCTCGTCCTGACTTGAGTTTAAAATAAACAAACTTCTACAACAGTCACTACCTTTAGCCAACTGCTGCCAGTTGCAAACGCCAAGTTCATTACCCCAATGTGCACCACATCACAAATTCATCCTAAATTTCCGACTCCAAACATTGTTTTCTAGGCTTAAAACATCTAATTTCAAAATTGTATGCAAGACGTTTGATTAAGTCGATGAATGTATAGATATGAGAGTGTGACAGACAAGCAGACAAAGCAAACTAACTGTTGCGTTTGTGGAAACGAAACCATATGCAGTCGAGACCTATTATGTTATTATTCTTTTGAAATCACGCGTAGAGTAAGCAGTAAGATCCATTTGCATAAGCCAATGCCGGTTTTCAACGTTAATGATATTCTTAAAAATAATTTTCGAATGAAAAACTGAGGGAGATACTGACATCCTCTTTTATTGTGCATTTCAAATTTTGATGCAGTACTTTATATTTCAAAAACAGACTCACTACTCGTACTAAGATAAACATATAAATTTCCAATTTTCTCATTATTTTTGAGCAATTTGTTCTCCAGCAATATAAAACTGTCTTCCAGATGTCGCACAGTAATTAGTATATAAGAGAATGTATTTAAAAGGTTTTGTTAACTAATTGTGTAAACATACATATGTACGCAGAGCTATTCTAGCGAAGATTTATATTAATTCTTTCCCTTTCGACCCTTTCAAATGCCAACTACAAATTGTCATTCACTTTAAAGTGGTGGTCAAATATAGTTCACATGATGTTCAGTTTTTCATCAACTTCAACTCAAGATGCTTAGAATAGAATAGTTTTTATATCAGTTTTTATCAGCTTGTTTTTTTTTCACAGAATGATAAAGAATTCGAATTTAAACACGAAAACTGTACGAACTACACATGTTTTCTTTTTTGATTGAGAGTAAACAGCTCTGATGTGAGAACAATTTTAATATGGGCAAACGAATAACTTGGTCTCTATAGAAGTGAACACTATTTTGCACTTTTATTGTTAACGGGGGTGTAAATAAATATATCATTTGAGTGCTTAAAACTGCCACTTGTTGACATCACCAGAAAATTAAAATGTTCAGTTTTGACTTAAGTGTGCTTCATAACAAAGTGAATCGCTTGTGCCTTCTTGTCTGCCGGTATGACAATTGAATGCAATGAAAAGTAGTTCAGGGAAACGCATAATTACGTACTAACACTGGCTACATTTGCATTGTACAGCCTTCAAAGGCGATTATATTGGTTAAGGCATTAACGAGTACTACTCGATTTTTTTAAACGAAATAGCTTGTATTTTTTTAGTTCCATATTTGCCTATGTCTATTCATTTCAAAAACGGATACAAGCCTGTATATTTTAAATACAATCACTTTTTCGAAATTAACAATATCATACAAATTCGTTTCTATTCTGTTCTTTTGTATACTCGTTTCTTTTTTATTGGATAATAATATAAGGAAGGTGTGACTAAATCGAACAATGATAAACGAATGCATTTAACATCGTGCCAAACCTTTGTTGCAATTTCAGATGAACTTCTTTTAAATACCTTGCTTAAAAGAATTAAGAATGGTTAGTTATAGAACCCAGAGAAGAGAAATTCTTTAATAGGAAACCAGACAAACAGATTTAGTGTCCCTTGAAATGACTTCTAGAAATTTGCATATATAAAGACGACTTTCTATAAAAATTAAAAAAAATTAAAAATATTAATCTTAGTCTTGCTTTCGGTGAAGAATATTCAGTATCTGAGACATTGAAAAACGACTTTAGCTGCTTTCTTGTGACGATATCACGAAACTGAGAAGAAATAGTTATTGTTTGAACTAGTTGGTAACATCCTATCTTATATAGAATTAAGGTTACACTTCGATTCGTATTTCAACCCATGGTGTTACGAAAACAAAGTGTGTTTGATAGTTTTTCACGCATGAAGTCATTACATTAGTCTGAAGTTCTACAGGCGTAACATTTTTTTTTTAGTTTTGATAAAATAAAACAAATATACTTTATTATTAGTTCAATCGCTCTTATTCCGCGTTTCCCGAGTTTTTTTGTAATTAATACAACCACTCCTTTATTTAATCTTGCCAATTTGTAGCGCATAGCTTCAAATTGCGGTAGCAGTTAAAAAATGTGAAAATCAGTCACAGAATGATATCATAAATTAAAAAATGCGAGCTTATCCCTTCTTTGTCTTGACAGAAGGTACTCGACGCAGATCGATTTTTCTTTAATAATTCTTCATCACCACAATAGGTAGTGATTTGACTTTTCATTCGAAATGACTTAAAGAATCAAGTATTCAAAACTTAACCACCAAACTAAGGTGTCATGGATGCAACACGTACACATTAATTTTCAGCAAAAATTTGTGATTACAATATGCCAGCGACGGAATTTCAATATTAATTTACTCTTAATTTACTTCAATGAATTTTAGTAAATCTAAATGGTAGATACCTACGAAAGTAAATACCAATTGCATTTGACGATAGCTTGCATGAAATGTTGTTGGAATAAACTGTTAAAATCTTTCTTCCTAAAATTATTAAAATTTAAGAACTAGTAGTAACTTCTTTGTTGTAGAAAATTAAAAAAAAACGTAACGGAAATAATTTTATTTTTGTGAACGGAGATGATGCTGTGAGTGTACAAATACAAGTCACTCGTGATCACAAGTTAACTCATTTTTAATCATATATTTTTATTGTTGAACTCTCCCGATCAATCACAGAAAAAGTCCATGAATAAGTAAAATTGGCACCTAAGCAACGGTAATGTTGATGTAGAATCAAGCATTTATCACTAACCCATTGAAAAAAAATAAAAGAGGTTCAATTTTTGGGTGCAACATGAGTTAACAACAAAAATTTAATGGATCGAATTTTTATTGACTGTTAAAACGGAACCAAATATAACTCTTTTTAAGTGAATGATTACGCGCAATAAAGACGGGATCACGTACCGCTATTTATGTACATATCAAATTGTTAGCAAGGAATTTAAAATGTTGTCAAAGTTGGCTTCAACAGAAAACAAGATTGGGTCAATATTTTTTGTTTTTAAATTAAGTCCACTTTGTGGATTCACCAAATCGGTCAAATAACCAGCCAGAAACTGTTTACTATTTTTACTACTATCGACTATACAATAAAAAAATATGAAGTACAAAATATCAAAAGACTCAAAATTGACACTTAAATCTATTTTGTTCTTAAAATTAATCTTATCTTACCAAAAATCTCTTATCGAAAAATAACAATTCAACGCGAACAATTTTTTACTTAGATAAGTACACAGTGCAGATTACCGTTAAGTCATCACGTCTTAGATATAACCCCTCTTAACCCATCCAAAGATTCGTTTTTCACACTTGAAGTGATGTGAGTGTGTTGTGTGAAAAGAAATCATAATTTTTATAAAGACGCATTGCTTTTTTCGCGCTTAAGTACATTTGTAGTTTTATCTACGTGCGTCACTTGTTTGAATGATGTCACTCTCAGCCACTTGATGTCATATCAAAAAATGTCAACTTCTTGAACAGAATAACATGTGAGACGATTTGAGAAAATATTTGCTCTTAGAAACCGACACTTGCGTTTCAGATTGTTCATGTTAAATCATTGCGTACTTTGGAAGCTAACCTCATATTTATTTATTGCTTATGAATCTCATTCTTGGGCGAACGGAAGTACTTGAACTGAGTCAACCTCATGGAAAAATTTATCGTTATTTCGCTAAATGAAATGCATTTGACCTTGAACGATTGTATGCATTGAAGTGGCTTCGCTATGGTAAACTCATTTCTGTGATCGAGCTTCTTTGGAGTATGTGTATTACTATAGATGAAAGTATTGGTTAAAAAGTCTTTGATGGGGTTATGGCGTGACTCCAAGGCTGTAGGCTTACCTACGGGATATTCGTTAACTTACATTCTAAAAACAACGGTTAACACGACTAAATTGGCTAGCAAAGTCTCGTTTATCGTTCATGGCTCACTTCATTTATAAATATCCAACTCTCCCTTATGTTTAGCATTTAACATACTGTAGTATAGACAAGAAAGACCACATGCCTTCAAAATAAATTTCTCATGGTTACATGTAACGTGCTGTCCTCTACTCTCATGCAGATTTGATTGTCACTTATCATACCTACATGACAAGTTTTCAACTTATTTACAAGGTTTTATACAAGTTATATATAAAGATTCAGTATTTTCTTGCCTAAATTTCTTACCTAAGAAAGTACTGAATAATGATAGGCTTTTTAATTTGACAAGTGCATTGTCATGTTTTGCACTAAGGCACAAATAAAAAATTTATTACAGTCGATCAGGGAAAGAATGATGTTTTCCGTTTTCCCATTTATATTTCGGTATTTTTGAGAGAGAAAGTTTAACAATATTATATAAAAAAAATTACCGCATGGAACGAAAAACATTTTTGAATCTGTACCAATTAATTAAGATACCTGACTGCGTAAACGTGCGGACAAAGGCATGCCTGCTCTGGAAGCAGTGCACTATGATAAGAAAAAAACTAAGTGAAACGAAAGTAGAATTTGCTAAAAGACTAAACAATGAAATCAAATAATTCAGAAATTAGACTATTTGAGCCTTGTTGGCTCCTTATGGTACAGAATGTATGCCCCATATATCCCACGTCCCACGTATTAAATATTTTCTCGAATAAAAGGATATTAACGCTAATGACTTTAAGCACAGAAAAAGGTCAAAATATTTCAAAGAGAAACTAAATGAATTATTTATTGTTTTTACTGCGACTTATATCTAAGCATAAGTAACCAATCTAACCTTCTCTCAACTATAAAATCATAATATAATTTTCTTATTCTAACATTTCTACGAAAACGACTCGAAAATATATAAAATCATTTGCGGCAATATGAAACACTTATGCAATAAATTAAAAAAACTCGATTGTAAACGCCCAGATTTAACAATGAAATAATCGCATATTTCGGGTCGTCTAGCCTTCTGAAAGTTTCAACACGTTTGCTGTTTTAATTGTGCTTTTGACGTATATTGAAATTCTATTGTTCGTATGTATTTATCACTTAACCGCACCTCAGAGTGAGTAAAGGGAACCTTTTAGAGAATAATAAGAATGTATTGTAATTGGAAATGCACAGGAATGTGAACAAAGTGATAAATTTCAGATGAGACTTGTCATGTTTCGACCATGAACATTTGCATTCAAAAACAAAGAGTAATGAAGGCAGCAGCCATGCCTATTAACCTCAATCAAGCTATTCCTTTTTTTATTTTATTTAAAAATTAGCTTCCATGACTATGGTTTTTAAAACAAAAATTAAACCTCGTTTTGCATTGTAAGAACATTCAAAATTTCCTATAGGTGTCACTGGGTTACCGACAGACAGTCCAGACTATGTCAGGGATAGTATGTGCTGAGGTTTTGTTATAGCCCGATGTTTGCTCGCCGTCCAATAAACATTCGCGGTGTTAACCTGCATATACAAAAATGATTCCACGTATCCCTTTCCATGTATGTTAGATAATATCGAACAGCTAAAGCTCCTAATATAATATATATATATTATTATAAAGGACGAAAAATACTGCGATTCTAATATGCCAACATCAGATACATGACAACAATCCTGACATCACATTCTGTTAAGTGCAGACTTTTATGTACAATGTCCGGTTGAAAAATCTTGCGCTTTCCAGATTACCATAATTCACTGCTTCACAAAACTATTAGACTTTAAGCATCGCCCAAGTACTCACCTGGCAATTTGCCAATTAGAGTGGACAATTAGAACAGATTTCGGCATTCTTAAACTAAAATGACAGTGGGACACATCATGATTGATTGGTCACTCTCGTAAAGTCTGAGACATGAAAATGTTTACATCAACAAAATGTGTAGTAGTAAACTAACAAATTTTGTGAATAATATTTATTTACTGAAATTGCGATGCAACAATATTTTTTTTACTGAAATTGCGATGTGATAGAAATAATTAACAAGTTATATGATATAATATATATAAATATTGTTCACAGTCATCTGTATCAATGCAACGTTTGTCCTGATGTTTTTTTTTGTATATTTTTATTTGAATCAACCTGTAACTCTATAACCTGCAATATACTCGATCGGCTCTTGAAATATTTGCAGGACTTACTTTACGTTGATAGAGTCATCAATTCTTACTGCGAAGCCGAGTTTGATGCAGTCCCCAAAGGTCTTGCTGCCCATTACCAATTCTGATGATATGGGTATTGCATGTCTAGAAAGTCATGCATTTAGAGTTATTCTGTGAACTTCATCAGGTGCCCCTGTTCCTTTGGACTAAAGAAATTCCATAAAGCATGCTTTCTTCCGCTCATAATTTACAGATGAGCTAGTGCATGCATATGACCAGAACTTTACCTACTGTTTCAAATAACTTCTTTGACTTACATGTGTCTTGATATTGTTAGATTGACCTTATCAAATTTCGAGTTCTTGTTCACCGTTTTCCAAAGTGCGTGGAAAATTCTGCCTGACATCAAGAACAATGTGCTGAAATGATTTATTCCAAATTCTCAATACCAACTGTAGCTCTTCTACCAGTTTTCCATCTCTGTCTCATTTATCCTTCGTAATAATTTCGAATCATTAAGTTTTTTCCCAAGATTTAAATCGTGTATTACTTCAACCGCTTCATTGCATAACATTTTTATCGTTTCAAATACCATTTCAGATCACCAATTGAACTTTACTCGCTTACTTGCTGTTGATATTCCCACACCATTATTGGATTAAATAATTCGCACCTGTTATCAATTGAAATTGTGGAATAAATCAATCCATTAAGGCAATGTATATATATATTTGCCGGCTATATTAGTGGCGTCAATCAAACAGTACTCTCAATAACAATGGCCTTCGATTAAATAATTCAGTTTGATATTTATGTTTCTCGATTTTTCCATAACTCTTCGATTTTAATTAGAGCTTTATTGTTTTTGACGACGGCAAAGAGTATACATTTGAAATTTAATTGGAGCAGTAAGAGGTGTTGTTATAAACTATCACGCACTGTTCTTTATGCGTTAGACTGAAGTTCGATTGTTTCTTTCCTAAAGATTTGGTATTGCTAACGATGATGTAGATTTTGTTTAGAAATAGAAATGGTAGAACTGAATATGTATGCAGATTACCGTCATTTCTTGAACGTTATCGATGTGTAAGGTATTTATTTTTCTTTTTATGGAGGTTACTAATCTTCAACATGTTAGGGCTTAGCAAAATATTTTCTAATCAGATATATTCAATGGGTATTGATATTTTTCTATCAGTTTTATATCAAGAAAATTAAATTAAATACATTCAATTACAATTACAAATTAAAAAAAAAAGGATTGAGCGTTTAATCCTTAAATTTAAATAAAACTACGCCTTTTTATGCGATTATTGATGAAATAAAACATGATTTGAAATTCTCCAGCAGCGTCTCTGAGTGGCACTAATCGCATATATACAATTTACATTGACTCTGGCTAAATATAACCGATAGCATGGAATGGACCGTTGTCGTTCATTCCTTGTTTGCATAAATCGTGGCAATATAATACAACAAGAAAAATTGGACGAGTTCAAATCACACGTTCACATTGGTCAGTTCCAATTAGCATCCCGTGAGATGACCATACCTTAACATGATATCGTCGTCCTGTTGAAACCCTATGCCGTTGTTATTCATATCACCCAACTCAGGCCAGAAGAATTTGGAGTACAAGCATAGCACTTACCGCTGATGGCAGTAGCGTATCAAAGGTTGTTCTCAAAGAAATAAAAACAAGACAGGCCAAAGTTCACACCAAACAGATGAAATTACTCTTAGAAGCTCTTCCACCTCATATTCATATACAGGAATTCAAAAACTACTTTGTGAAAACTTTACTAAGATTCAAGACATTCATTATGCAGACGTTAAGGAGGGGCCTTGTATACTTTTAAGACATGCTCAAATTTTCGCCTTTACCGTCCTCTCTTTTCTTTACCGAGATTGGATACCTACTCCACCTTTTATACATTCACCATGCTCCACAGCAATTTCTGTGTTATATGTTAATACTCCTCGATGTCAGCGATCATGTTGTTTTCATCCATCTCTGTCTGTCCCCCTAAACGGTTGATATTGATGTGAATCAGTCGCTCGACTTAATCTCAATCCGACTGAAGCTTCGATTCGAAAATCTAAGATCCCAAGTAAACATCTTAGAGGTACGTTCATGTACACTTGTGTAAAATTTCATAACACTAATGGTCTTATTTAGTTAATTGCACCTTATATTGAAACATATCATAATCCTCCTATAAATTTCACTGTAAATTGGTTTCATTGACGCGAATATGATGAACGCAATTTTGTTACAACATATGCGGGGTCTCAGCACCACATTCATTTAATCTAGTTTCCGATTTCTCAATTTGTCAATTTCATTTATAAAAGAAATACTTTCAAGCTGATTGAGAGTGTAAGATAGCAAGTAAGCAAGTTGAGTAGCATCTACGAGTACTAGACGACAACTTTCAAGGAACAAAATTTATTTTTCTATAAATTTCCTAATCATCAATTCAACTGATTGTCAATTATGCAAATTATTTAGTATTCCTGTAGCGATGTTACAGAAATATATTACGAAAACTATTCAAATTGCAATTACCATGCAACCGATCAACCAATATCTCCCTGTTCGGAGTTTAGTTTGCAAATTGCTCTTCACATCTTTTCGCGGAAACGAATTAAACATCTTACCGCAAAGGTGTGCTCACGCTGCTGACTTCACCTACAAACCCTATTCTGCAACTTTCCATCTTGCATGCTTTGCATTCGCACATGCCATTGTTCACTTTCATTGAAACGCTGTATAGTTGATATTGCATAACTCTGCAATATGCAAGTGAATGAACATCAATAGCAACGTTCGTCAATCAACGATCAATGAGGTTCAGGCTGTAAAGCACCTAAGTTTAATCAGTCAATCTACGCATTCCGCGAAGATTTGAGCACATTGTGATAGATGTCATCTGTCGGAAGTTTTTGTATTCATTTTGACAAATTGTTGTAAAAATCAACATGTTTACAAATATTCAGCAATAATGAAAAACGTTTCTTTAATTTCCCAAGCATGAATAAACCTCGTAAGCTCTTTGAAGCACACTTTTTAAATAATGTACGTATTTTGTTTAATTGCAGTTCAAGTTCAACCGGCGCAATGGAGAAAGGACTCCACGATCGAGATCGTGTAGGTGTGCAGGATTTCGTATTGCTCGAAGACTTTGAAAGCGACGAAGCCTTCATCGACAATTTAAGGAAGCGCTTCCAGGAGAACCTAATTTATGTAAGTTGCCTTTTATGACATATACACGAATTCTATCAGCTTATGAGTTTCTTTTTCTATTTTTTTCAGACTTACATTGGCCAGGTGTTGGTTTCGGTTAATCCATACAAACAACTGCCTATTTACTCTGAAAATGAGATAAAAGAGTATAGAAATCGACACTTTTTCGAAGCACCACCACACATGTAAGTTTTCAAAAAAGTTATTATTTATTATTTACCTGAGCTCAAAGTACTAAATAAATGGAATTAGTTTTTCTTTTGTTTCGTTCTTAATTAAAAAGTATTTTTTTCTATCATGTAAGGTAATTATACGGTGGCCGCATTAGTTTAGACCAAAGGGAACTGTCTACAGATATGACTAACTGTAGCTTCTCAAATTCTCCAATTCAATGTTGAGGAAGGAATTGGCCCATTCTGAACAGTAACATAATCCAATTTATTTAATTTCATAATTTAAACAAGCTTACACTGTAGAACATAGGTGTACCCAGGCAATGTAGCCAATAGAATTCTAGCAGTCTCCGGATAAATTTAAAAGAATCCCATCCAGGAAGTAATTAGCTGATCAATAGGCATCATATAAAAATGGAATCGTTTCTACGTGCGGGAAATTCACTCTTTGCCAATTGAATAGGCACAAACTTTTTCAAGTTATATTGTTTGTTATTTTGCTAAATTGAGCGTTTTTATATCGTTTGCCTTAAATATCTATATCTATTTATAGTGGTCGCCGTGGCGTAGTGGTAAGTGCCGAGGACGGGACACCCCGTATTTTTCACGGCACCACCTCTTTCGAGTTGCTGACAACACTCAAAGAGTATCAATTGTCTATGAAAAGCTCCTCAAATCTCGCCGTTCGGAGGCGGCAAAAAACTGTAGGTCCCTTCTACTTGTGAGAGAACAATAGCACGCACAACACAAGTAGTTGTTGTAGAAGTTCGGCCCTGGTCCCTTGTGGGCCGTAGTGCCACTCAATTATTATTATTAAAGTTTCTATACCGTTTATTGTATTATACTTATATTGTATAACTCGATTTTTTTAGTTTTTAGTTGTTTTTTTTTTTTTTGTTTTCTTTATTTCGAAACCAACCCCTGTCTGATTGCTTACAATTTGAGAGAATGTTCTAACACTCTCAGATTCTCAGGCTGAGGAAGATCATCTTAGCACAAAAGCCACCAAATGTCGGTGATAATTTATAGGAAACGTAGAAGTGTGCGTTTGTAAAAAATAAAGCGTCACCCTGTTTCATGTTCGAGTTTGGGGTCTATGTATTATACTTGCCGGACCATCCGATCGAGTTTGGAATTGAAGACCAGCTTTTTTTGTGAATATAGGAGTAAACTGTCATTCTCTCTCATTCGTTAATCTGTTGCTGCATTCAATAAAATATTGTAAACCTGTCATTCTTTATTTTACTTTCCTTCCTTTGCTGGCACTGTCTATATATTTTGAAAAGTTTTTACACTTTCGCCAAATATTTGTTAGCAACATTCAAAGTTGCTCAAACATTACAAAGTTAAAGCAAAATCATTGAGCTCTTATTATTCGAATTGATTGAAATAAATGTATAAAAAGATGAAATAAGTTATAAATCGTTAAATATGTTTTATTCACAGATTCGCTGTTACGGACAACGCCTTTAGATCGCTGATCGAGGAGAATAAAGCACAATGTGTACTTATTTCAGGTTTGTATTTATGAATTTATTGAAAATTAGAGTTATCTGTAAAGAATGTTAAAAATTGAGGTTATCACAGAAATCAAATACACACACCTAAAAAGATTCCTTGAACTTGTGATACCAAGTTTCTTATGGTGGGATTATCTGATGCTGATTATTTTCCCCTCCAATTATGCTTATAACCTAACCATTCTGATTTCACGATTTCTAAACAGACAGTTTTTGCTTTAAGTTTGCTTAAACTAAAATAAAATCTTGTCACATGTACACAATAATAATAAAAAAAAATAACAAATATTTAAGCATTGCTTTTACAGAAGATAAATGTTTGAAAATGAGGAGGAATACGCCTATTTATGAAATAGATATGGAAGCCACTATATGTATTAAATCGAAATTAATCATGAATTTGTTTCGTTTTTTGAATAGTCATTAAGATATTAGCTTAAATGGACCTAAGAAAAAATTTGTGTAGTTACGTTTATTAATTGAAGTAAATGGACTACAACCTTACAAACTAAGTGGCTCTTATCGCGTTAGCTCTGAAATTTATTGTGAGGCAGTAAATCCCTTTTTCATTGTTAGATATAGATAAAGCCAATTGACCATTAATTTTTTTTACATTGCCTACGTCATTTTCTATTGACGCAAACACTTTTAGCACTGTTTATCAATGGAACCTTTTAAAAAAAGAAATGATATGTGAAGAATCTAAATATTTTCGCATTTCTGTAGAGATTGAGTAAGGTTAAGATAGGAGGATATTAAAAATGTCAGTCCACTGTCATTGCGTAATCCTGAAACTTAACTCTATTTGGGCTATTGTTAAGACAATATGTTCTCGATGAGTTAACTAATTTAACAAGTAAATGAGGATATGAAGGCGCTACATCTTTAAGTAAACCAAATATTTACACTTTGTGTTTGTTTTTGTTTTTGTCGAACGTTTGGAATAAAAGCAGTGGTTTCTGTGATAAGGAGCCTACATAATAAACTCTTGCAATATCAGCATAAAAAATCTGCCACTAGATCCCAATAAGGGCGAACAGTGGCAAAGGGAGTGCTCTGTATCGTATTTTTTCTCTGTATAGGCGCATCACAGAGACTTTTATCGCTAAATCGTAGCACATGAAGCTGTTTGTCAGTACGCCATTTAGTTGTAGTTCTGGATCTAGTTTCACTATCGTAACCAGTTTCAATCGTTGCACATATTCTAATTAAACAAGTCCGATCTTGTTGTTTGCACACAATACACATATCTTCAAACACTGTATATTGTGGTGTGAAAAGAAGTGAGATGGAGATATGTTTAGCTTATACTTTCCTTCTTTTATAGTTCCGAAGACGGATGCATGTCTTAAACCTGAACTATTAGGGTACATTTCCATGAACATGTATCGAGTTGAGTAGTTCTGGAACTGTACTGTTCCTGAAACTATATGTACTGAGGCAGTTCCAAATGTTTTTTCAGCTAACATGTTATTTCACACACGGAAGCTTATTGCACCAAACGAATCATGCAAAGGATAAGAGAGGCCTTTTTATACCCATACGGATCTCTTTGTTGATAGAACCAGGCATAGCCCCAGGTGGTGCCAGGAAACTGACAACGACTTTATAGTTTTTGATGCTTACCAGCTTATGCTTCAAGTCATAACGATCAAAACTTTTGTGTATTAGACCAGTCAATTTCCTCTTTATCGGGGAGAGAACAAACTAGGTTTTAAGACGAAACTCAGCCAAAGTCAATCAGATCTAGAGGGTCTGCGCCTTTGAAAAAATATACGCTGGGCATTGCTTTGATCTATACCACTACGATTCATCTGCTCCGTATTCTCTGGTGGAGTTCGGACTGCCACCAAATGTCGCATTGTCAATCGTTATAGAAATACATTGCATATTCATGGTCATGAACTATTGAGTATCTAGTCTTACCTTATACCGGACATTTGGAAAGTACAAATTCTAAAGGTTAACATGGGTGTTTGTTTCGACATATGTTCTGATAAGCCCCATTTTTTATTTTGTTTCCCTTTATTCATATACATATATCTTTAATTTTCTGTCAGTTAGTGACTTCAAAAACAATTGTTTCACTCTTTTATTATACAACTATTATATACGAGTATCTTACGTACTTTTAAACATATGGGCGTTCCTCGTACACTTGCATGGAAAAGGTTCCGTTCATTCAAATTGCCCTGCAGTAAGCAATTTCAAATTTTAAGCAACAAATCCAAAAAACTTTCGCTTCTAACATGAATATGTTGCATTTAAACCTACATAATACATAAAAATACTTTTATTCACCTTACCATACCTATAGATACAATCAATTATAATTATCTATCTTTTAGGTGAGAGTGGTTCTGGAAAGACGGAGGCATCCAAAAAGGTTTTGCAGTACATTGCTGCTGCATCTGGTCATCAGTCCACTGTTGAAGGTGTAAAATATAAACTGCTTCAAAGTAATCCTGTGTTAGAAGCGTTCGGAAACGCAAAAACCAATCGAAATGACAATTCATCACGGTTCGGCAAGTACATGGATGTCCAATTCGACTTCACTGGTGTCCCTATTGGCGGAAATATTTTGAACTATCTGTTGGAGAAGTCCAGGGTTGTGCACCAAAATGGCGGCGAACGAAATTTCCATATTTTCTACCAACTTTTGGCCGGTGCCTCTGATGACATGCTCAAGGAATTGCAGTTGAAGAGAAACCTTGATAACTACTACTATTTAAGTGATGGTGTAAGTGCTACTATCAAACTCTTCCACATCTTTTCGTGAACGCGATTATTTTCTCGTAGGAAAAAGGCTCCGTTCCTAGCATTGATGACAGGGCCAATTTTAATGTTGTCCGCGATGCCATGAGTATAATCGACTTCACCACAGAGGAACAAACGGAAATTTTCAACATTATTGCGAGTGTCTTGCACATGGGTAACGTGGGTTTCACTGAAGAGGATGGACATGCCAAAATCCTGAAACCAGAATCTGTTGCCGCTATTGCAAAGGTGAATTTTGAATTGTGAATTTTATGATTAAATTTTTACAGAAGCATGTTTTTGAATAGCTTCTGGGATGTGATGTGGAGGAACTTTCTGCAGCGATGACACATCGAACAATTGATGCTCAAGGAGATGTTGTCACTTCGCCACTTAGCCGGGAGATGGCCATATACGCCCGAGATGCGCTGTCTAAAGCTGTGTATGACCGCCTTTTCACATGGTTAGTTCACAGGCTGAATGTCTCGCTGCAAGCGAGTGACGTGCGTGGAGCCCGCAAAAACGTGATGGGCATTCTGGATATCTATGGTTTTGAGATTTTCCAAAAGAACAATTTCGAACAGTTCTGCATCAATTTCTGCAATGAGAAGTTGCAACAGCTTTTCATTGAGTTGACCCTAAAGTCGGAACAGGACGAGTACAATCGGGAGGGAATCGAATGGGTGCCAGTTGAGTACTTTGACAACAAGGTCATTTGCAATTTGATTGAGGAGAAGTATAAGGGAATCATTTCGATATTGGATGAGGAATGCCTTCGCCCTGGCGATCCAACTGATCTGACATTCTTGGCCAAGTTGACTACCCAACTTAGCAACCATCCACATTACATTTGCCATCATAAGGCGCCAACACATGTCCAGAAGACTATGGGCAGGGATGAATTCCGTCTAGTTCACTACGCTGGAGACGTGACATACAACGTTATTGGATTCCTGGACAAGAACAACGATCTGTTGTTCAGAGACTTAAAGGAAACTATGAGCAAGGCTCAGAATAACATAGTGCGTGCATGTTTCCCAGAGCAGGAGTACCTGCAGAAGAAACGTCCAGACACTGCCGTCACTCAGTTCAGAAATTCTCTTAACAATCTGATGGATATTCTTATGTGCAAAGAACCGTCATATATCCGCTGTATCAAACCGAATGACCAACAATCTCCTGGCAAGTTTAACGATCAACTAGTTTTGCATCAAGTCAAGTACCTTGGATTGATGGAAAACCTGCGAGTCCGCAGAGCAGGGTTTGCATACAGGCGGACATATGAGATGTTCCTACAGCGTTACAAGTGCCTCAGCAAGAAGACCTGGCCCAACTATAAGGGGCCTGCTAAAGAGGGTGTCAAGGAGCTTGTCAATGACATTAAATTCGGTCCCGAAGACTACCGCATGGGACAGACGAAAATTTTCATTCGTTTCCCCAAGACTCTCTTCGACACAGAAGATGCTTTCCAAGCGAAAAAGCACGACGTTGCTGCCATTATTCAGTCGCACTGGAAGGGACGAAAGCAACGCAAGATCTACTTGAAGCTTCGCGAAGACACAATCACCCTTCAGTCGTACTGCCGTCGCTATCTGGCCATTCAGGCGGCTAAGAAACGCCGCGAGGCAGCCGACAAGATCCGAGCATTTATCAAGGGATTCATTACGAGAAACGATCCACCAAACGGGTTCAATGAAGCTTTTATTGCCAACTCCAAGCGAATGTGGTTGATAAGACTATCGAAGGACTTGCCATCGAATGTGTTGGACAAGAGCTGGCCTTCTGCCCCCAAACATTGTCAGGAAGCATCCACATATCTGCAGCGACTACATAGATTGCACTTGGCACGAATCTACCGCCAGCAGTTAAGCCTTGAAAAGAAGAACCAATTCGAACTGAAGGTTACCGCTGAAAAAGTCTTCAAAGGTAAATATTTCACCTGTCTGTTTGAAATGATCTCTAGAGTTCATGCATTATTTTACAGGTAAGAAGAAGAACTACCCACAAAGCATTGCCCCATGGTTCATCGACGATCGGATTTCAAAAGAGCATGCGGGGCCAGTCAACAATTTCGTTGCTGCAACCTTTGGCAGTGAATCACTGAAATACGCCTCGCCATGTATTAAATTCGATCGCCACGGTTACAAGCCACGCGATCGTTTCATCCTGCTCAGCAACAAAGCCATTTATGTCCTAGATGCGAAGACTTACAAGCAAAAACATCGCCTGCCATTAGACAAAATTGATTTTGTCCTTACAAACCACGACGATAGCCTGATGTTGGTCCGAATCCCGTTGGACTTGAAGAAAGACAAGGGCGATCTTATTCTAGAAATTCCTGCTATTATTGAATTCTGTACATATATCATTCATACAGTTGGTACGGCGAACATCATCAGTATTGTCGATCGGGATTCGTAAGTTTTTGCTTTCATACATAATTTTTGTTGTCTAATTCAATGTTCTATTTCTTAGGCTGGAGCATAACGTTGTTAAGGGAAAATCAGGAGTAATTGATATTCAGACAGGAGGACAACCGGGTATTAATCGCGATAAAAATGGACATCTTGTTGTTGTAAGTATAAATAATACGCTTATAGTTGGATTTTGAATTTTAATAGAATTAAGAAATGTGCACTCTAGTCCACACGCCGAACCAGCGTCGAAATTCTTCTGCAACCGCTTGTGTTGTACATGACATAGTTCTTCACAATCGGAGGGGATCTTTAAATTATATAAAAATGTCTGCCGACGTATGGAACTTGAACTATGGTTTGAAAAACGAACAATAGCATTGGCATTGACGTAGACACAAGCCAAAAGCATAAAGCGCCATCCTCGCAATGAAAATTGTATAAACATTGTGTTGGTTGACTGCATTTAAAAGTGAATGCCTTAGCCAAGACCGATAGTCGCTTAGGCTGAAGGTATCGTTGCTGATCTCTATTGAAACCTTGAAAAGTTTCAATTTTACCACATTAAAGGCTTTGATAGTCCTCCTTCCTAGTGTTCGCAAGAGCTGAGCAGTTGCCAACATGGTGGAATATACAGTATGTAGTTTTTTTTTCTCGTCCCATTCTTTGAAGAAATCAATGGAGTCTTCTTGGACGGGTTTTGTTAGACCGTTCTTAGTAATAGAGCCATTTTCATTCAATGTACTTCTTTCGCATTGGCCGTTTTTTTTTTGGTCGGGTATTCGGATGACCATCGAACATTCGGGAAAATTGGCGAATAAGTATTCCATTTCCTGTACCTTCTTCCGTTTTGGATCTATATGTGTAGACTTTCATGACAACGGGGTTACCTACTTCAGTTAATTCCCAACTTGGTGGAATCAAATATGAACGGGGTTGTTGTGTTGTGGTGTGTTTTTTCTCAAACTTCGGAATAGGTGCAGTGCAGTCAGCACTAGCTGGGATCTTTGCATTATGAAGGATGTCTATATGTTTTTCTGGTCTGCACTTCGCCTCAGCAATTACATATGTTCTGAGATTTCACACCATAGTAGTAGTGGCGATTATCTTCCCAAACATATTAATCATGTTTACGGGAAATTGTGAAATTGGTCCGATCTATAGCGAAGTTCTGCTATTGACAACATGCGTCCTACGTCAATAAATTAAATTTGTGAAATTAATATTACCCCGTTACACCCATTCAGTTGGAGAACAATCCTTTTTCGTTTCTGCGATTCGCCTGTGGAACTGTCTTCCGCATGATTTGCAGACGATAAATTCGATCGCCGAATTCGAAAGAAAACTTTTTTCAAATATAGTTAATAACAATATCACAATAAAAGTAAGCATTTACCTCTTTATTCTTTATCTTGTCTTATTTTCTAATTTATGTCCTTCCTGAAACTGTTATTAACGTTATTTATTTGTTATGCTTCTAAAAGATACTTATATCTTGTAGCATTGTGTTAAGCTTTATAAATAAATAAATGAAAAAACAATGATTCTTAATCCTGACTGTTTACGTAGACAGTAGTAAACTTTGAGTCTATCAGTTACCCGGACTTTTTTTCGAATAATCCCGAGGGTGTTTGATGGGATTAAACGCCCTCGGTATTATTGTGAATTGAGAAGAATGAGACAGCTATGCATAAGAAGGCTGATCTTTACTTACTGTTGGCTAAGTTCGTTATCCTGAACTTTTGTTAGTGGAAGAACGCGAAAATGTATGGGATCTCCTTTCAGAATTTTTAAATGTTGATGTTTTGGACCATTGTAAGCTTAACCAGAAATTAATTTTCTACGATCCCAAAATGAGTTCGTTTACCTTAAAAAAAAACTTTTTGTTAAAAAGAGTAAATTTTGATAACATATGCGTAAAATACCAATAACGTTGTCAAATTAATGAACTATGCCAAACTGGGTTACGAACTTGGTAGAAATTAAGTGATGGTTGAGATTTTTGATTTTTATACAGACTTGTTTAATGAATGTGGTCGCTGTGACGTAGTGGGTGGGTCGACTTACTCGACGACGGTCAAAGTTCGATTCCTGGACGAAACACCCCGCATTTTTCACGGTACCACCTCTTTCGAGTTGCTGACAACACTTGAAGACTACCAATTGTCTATGAAAAAGCTTCTCGCCGATCGGGAGTCGGCAAAAGACTGTAGGTCCCTTCTACCCGTGAGAGAACAGTAGCACGCACAGCACGAGTAGTTGTTGTAGAAGCTAGTCCCTGGTTCCTTGTGGGTTGCAGTGCCACTCAATTATTATTATTGATTAATAAATACTCGTACAATTTCTATTTCCAACTAACTTGCCACACAAAATAATACTTTATTCATTTAATTTCAGATTGCTGGACAATAAACATCAAATTGTTGTGAAAATTTAACCAAGGAGAAACCTCTCAAGATGGCTTTAACGAAATGTTTTATTATTTTTTTTTTTAATTTTTTAATGTACATGTTTTTACAACGAAGACAAATTTTTTAAGTATTAAATATAATTTTACATTCTTCTTTGAAAAAAAAAACGGAAATAATTGCCGACCGCACACTGACACTAAATGAGACGTTAAAAATGTATAAGAGAGATCAATATTTATAAATGAAAATATAAGTACATGTTAAATATAAATAAAATAAAACTATTTTATAATTCAAGCTATATTGTGTGCCATCGAGAATGCATTGCCGGAAACATTTTATTACAAGAATTTTATGTCTGTTATTTGTAATCAGTTTATTGCAATTTATGTTTTGTTTAATTTTATTGTTCAATTATGGTGCACACTAGTTTTAAACGATACTATGCCTTATCGACGTCGTAATGTGTCCTTTAAATGTCATATTCGTATGATGTCTGTCCAGTTTTTTTTTCTTGTATTTTTATATTTTCTGATTTATTTATAAAATAAATAAAAATTACATTTATTAAATGCTTCGAATTGTTTTATTTAGAAGTAAAATATGCAGTTTTTGGAGTGCATATATCCAAAAGTCGTGCAACATCGAAAATAGTTTTAATCAGTACTTCTTTCACTAAAATGTGTGTAAGAAAAAAAATGAAGAGTAATCTTATGTGGTTCAGACCAGCAATTAACTGAGATTTCTGATCTGGATATGATCCCTAATCAGTGATTATATGTACAATGAGGGTTCCATTTATTAAAAAAAGGCATAGGAAGCGTCCGTACGATTGTGCTCACGCCATACACGTTTTCGACGTACCGATTGTGGAATACCCTAAATTGGATCATTTGATTCAGTATAAGGTGGTCACTACCGCTCTCACTTTAATTCTTATGATATTTTTCATGTATTATCGATGAAAGTATCCAAAAACAATGTATGCCTGTTGTGTAATATGTATTTAGTGCTCAGACGATACAATTTTATATAGTTTGCGTTTGGAAAAAAATTCTACTTGGTATGCGCAGATGCATCTGCAGCGATTAATATAAAAGCTACACAAGTATGAGATAAATGCCAGTTTCATCAGACCACCTTTCCAATCCACTTCGTTTAGATTTTCGGTGCATTTTCAAGGTTTATGCATGTCTTTTTTCAAAACATAAAAAAAACTTCGAAAATCATGCTTGGTTGGTGCTGAATCTTTAGTTGTTGTTGTAGATCAAAGAAATTAATGGTCTGCACACATGTACATACATAGATCATAGTGCACAAACAAAACACTTTTAGATAGATAACAATTAAAATCTCCTACAAGCACATATCATATTCATCCCACATCGTTACATCTCTTGCCTAATGAATAAATAAATTAATTGGGTAGCCCAAGTCCTGGCCTTGTGCTGTTGTTCTCTCACGAGTAAAATTTAAGAATATGCTAATACTCCCAGAATGCTGTCAATAACTCAAGTGAGGTGAAGCTTTGAAAATCGGAAGAAAAACGAAAGTCACTTTAGGATTCGGATCTTGATCTCCCATGCAGGACAAGACACAATTGCCGCTACGTCAAGGCAACCACCAGATAAAAGCAGTAAAGACTAATTTAAATATTATAGCTTTGTCAGGTGCATACTTATAGGATTCTGACTTCATTTGGACAATTAACTTGTGCAATAGCACACCTGTTAACATAACAAGCAGCAAGAGCGTTACTAGTAGTGCTTTAAGGTGTCATTTTAATTGGATGACTTGCGTACGTCATTTACGTGTCCATGATATGACTTTGTACTGGCAATAGTCTTTCAGCCTCCCAAAAATTGATGGTCCTTAACTTTGACTTATAGTTCGAAAGGAAAAGTAAATGTACATGTTTACGAGGGACAATCGATGATCACTGACTGTAGGCACCCAATTAATCACATACCAATTTGTGTCTGCAGTCTATACATTTTTATAAACACCATTGTGCCCTTGGTCTCATATGTCACACATATCGCAACATCTTGTTTGAACCACACCTCAGATATTCTAAAATCAACAAGGGGCAGACTTAAGCGATATATTGTAGTCCTACACCTTTGATTCACAAGGCGATGCATAGTAGATATGTGTTGTGTGTGGCAGGTATGAGAACAGATCTTGTATTGTGTTGTTTGTGTTTAAACAGCACTAAGCTGCTGTAGTGGTATTGTTACAGTTGGTTCATGTGTGTTTTATCAACTGCAAACTTTTTAATACACCTCGCTTAATGGGTTTATCCATTCAATATCTTTTAAAAAAATTAAATTGTCACTTTCGTCTGCATTTGATAAATGGGGGATCCCTGAGGTGTGCCCAAGGATGTGGTTATCTTCAAGATTGCACCCAGAGTTGCCAGCATAAACATTTTACAACCCGAGATACTCGATCACGGAAAACCGCCTACGTACCCTTCACACTTCAACAATTCACCCTGCGCTAAGGTACAACGTCGCGTGATTGCTTAACGATTTACGCTTTGTTCTAAGGAAAAGAATTTTCTGCCTCAGCCTGCATTTTAAATTTCATTTTACGGCGAATGAGCATTGCTCATTCCAGCTCTCTATAGATCTCGTCAGGTAGAGGATTATATTATCGACACCTGGGTTTACCATCCTTCTTCTTCTTCTTTGTGGCGCTACAGTCCGGGGTGGACCTGGGCCTCAACCAACATGCCTCTCCAGCCAGCACGGTCTTTCGCCAGCTGCCGCCAGTTGCGCACTCCAAGTTGGTTGAGGTCCTTTTCCACTTGTGTGCGCCACCTTAGCCTAGGCCGTCCTCTGTTGCGTTGTCCCAATGGCTTAGATTCGAAGGCTTTTCTGGTCGGAGCAGTGGTGTCCATACGCTCTACATAGCGTTTGATTTCGGTACTGGTGTTACTGTCCCTGTTTACTGCGGAGCCGAGGTAGACGAAGTCCTTGACTACTTTGAAGTTTCTGCTGCCTAGTATAACGCTCTGTCCGAGACGTCGACGTTGTGTGTCCTTCCTTGATGACAGCATGTACTTCGTTTTTCCCTCATTTACCACCAGACCCATTTTAACCGCTTCCGTTTCAATGCCAGCAAACGCGTCACTGACGGCTAACTGTGTTCGTCCAACCAAGTCAATGTCGTAGGCGTAAGCTAGCAATTGAACTGAATTTGGAAGATCGTGCCTCTGGTGTTGACTTGTGAGTGACGCACGGTCTTCTCAAGGATGATATTTAAGAAGTCACATGACAGTGCGTAAGTTCGTTGCCAACCTTGACGGTGCAGCGTCCATCGTCATTTTACACAATCTGACGAGTTTGGTAGGAAAGCCAAAACTAGACATGGCACTGTATAGCTCGTCTCTATGCACACTGTTATATGCGGCCTTGAAATCGACAAATAGGTGGTCAGTGTCGATTTGCATTTCTTTTGTCTTTTCCAGGATCTGCCGTATTGTGAAGATTTGGTCGATGGTGGAATTCCCTGGCCTGAAACCACACTGATAAGGACCAATCAGGTTGTTGACAAACGACTCTACTAGAAGGTTTCCATTTTGTTCCCGGCAGGCTCCGCAATGTTGGATTTCATTCTAAAATTTGTGTATATAAATAAGTCGAAATTGAAGTCTTGTAAAGACGCAATTGTTCAACAAATGATAAGAAAATCTTTCGTCATTTTCTGTATCACTATACTTTGTTGTCTTCTCGATCTTGGAATTCGGTTCCTTAGTCTAGTCTAGACAACTTTGTGGTTGTACAGTGATTAACTATTGGTTAATCATCTATCTCTCGCTATTAAGCGATCTAATCAGAAACGTTATGACCACCTCCAGAAAGTATAGATACATTCAAAACAAAACATGTGAACACTACCATACATAAGGTCTTATTTTCAAAACTTACTCAAATGGTACAATTAAATATTTTAGCAATAGCAGTGAGCATTGGATTCACTGAAAACCTGTTTTAACCTGATTCATAAGATACTGTCTTACAAATGCGGAGAAATCACATGCTCATACACATATCATACTATGCATCACATGTCTAAACAACTGACTAAACAAATGACTAATGAAATAACCTTTCACTTGTTTATGCGACAATACGGATAAAATAACTTGATGATTTTCTAAGACAAAATTTAAACTTAAGAGGCATTTGAAATTAAATGTTCTCTTCCACAGGCAAATAAAACAGTATATTTAATTAAGAAAACGATTTTTTAATTCGGTGTAATATTATGTTTACTTTTATGTATCACCTGGGCACACATATGTGTATAAAAACAGACGAAAATGTTTGAATAATTAAGGACAAGTTACATGATGATCTTAGGCTCAGGCACACTTATTGCTATGCTTTTATGCGGTAGCACTTGTCCACCGTTTATGTATATTTCGTCTTTCACAATCACATCTTCGCCGAGGACAGTTGTTCCTTCTAAGCGCACCCACCGGCCCACGATTGAACGCCACCCAACAATGCACGAATCCAACCAAGAATGAGACTTTATAATGGCACCCTTCAGAATTGTCGAGCGTTTAATGCAGACTCCATCTTCAATAACCACATCTGGTCCAATTGTTACATTGGGGCCAATACGGCATCCCTCCCCAATTGTCGCTGAGGGGTCTATCAATACATTCCCAACAATCGCTGGTCCCGTGAAAAGTGTTGTTGGCTGTTTTTGACGCAGAGACGTCAAATATAGGCACATCCCAGTCAAGAAGTCTTTTGGTTGTCCAATATCCATCCAGAAACCGTCTAGTTCCATTGCATAAAGTTCCTGTTCCTCGGCCATAAAGGGAAACACTTCTTTCTCAATCGATGTCGGTTTCATTGGAATCCGCTCCAGTATGGAGGGATTGAAAATGTATATTCCGGCATTTATTTTATTGCTTACGAATTCTTGAGGTTTTTCGATAAAGTTTTGTATGCATCCAGTGCTGTTGTACAAGACTACACCGTATTTTGATGGTTCCTCGACCTTAGTTACTACTATTGTTCCCTCTTTACCGTGGCTGCGATGGAATGCCTCGAGTTGCTTAAATGGAAAATCACAAATAACATCAGAATTAAGAACAAAAAATGGATCTTGATTGGCGTTCAGTAAAGGCTTCGCTAGAGCTAATGGCCCAGCCGTACCCAGTGGTTCTGTTTCGTGTGAGAATATAAGTTCTACTCCCAATTTTTCTGCCTCTTGCGACAGCTCATATTCCATTTGTTCAGCTCTATAGGAGACTGCCAAAACGACTTGCCTCACTCCGGCACTAACCAATGCTTCAATTTGATGCAGTAATATTGGTTTATTTGCAAACTCCACTAATGGTTTGGGTGTGCTCAACGTCAAGGGCCGCAGCCGGGTTCCATATCCACCGACCAGTATCAGTGCTCTGGTTCCACTAGATTTGTTTGTTGTACTTGTACCGCACATTTTTTGCAGTTTGCTTTTATTCAACTGTATTATTATTACGGATTAAATCATATAACCAATATTTATATTTGTGAATTTAAATCAATAATAGAGCCCAACGAAATATTACACTCGGTTCACGAAAGCCGCTATGGAAAAAAACGCCTTTGGCCACGTATAAAAATTCCTTCAAACGACACGCTCAATGAAGTAAAATTGAGATTAGGAATGACAGTAAACGTTGATACTATTCTGAATGTTTTAAACAAAGGTATTACAACAGAACATTTATTCATTGATTGTAAACCTTCGGTATACAAATCATGCAGAAAAAGTAATTTAAATAAAGTAATGTTGTTTTTCTTTTTTGGAATGCAACCCCAAAACAAAGATGCAAAAGGTAAAGAATAATGAGAAATTACAAAAGTTGAAACGATTTTAAACGTACCCTACAAACAAACGTCTTATCAACGCACATGGACAGATGTGTATTACATTCCTATTAATCTTATCAAACTATTTGTGGCAAAAAAATGGAAATCAGCTCTGATTGTCGTCCAATAAATTTTCTAACAAAAGAACATTTCAAATTAATTGATAAAATCTAAATTAGATTAACAATTCCATCCCATAAAATTCACCTGTCAAGCAAAAACATGAACAGAACCGAAAACAAATGTCAAAAGAAAATATCCCAAGTGACTTTAGTCAAAATGGGATATCTTTGACATTTCGGTGCACTGTCAATGTAGCCGTCCCGTTCTCTGGTCTAAATTCACGTCGACAGACAGCAGAGGTTTTTACATAATTCGACGGGATCGGAAAATTCAGTGTAATAAACTGCAATTTAATAAATTTTTTAGCAAAAGTTCGAGTTAATAAGTGGTGTATTCGTTTGTATCTTTCAGGCTTAAACCATGTCACTGACTCAAGTAGTACGCAGCTGTAGCCAACGCTTTGCTGTGGCAGCAAACGCAATCCTTGCGAATGGTCGGCGTTTTGCTACAATTCAGCCGCATATTCGGATGGTACACAAGAGCATTGCTCCAGCGATTTGCACCAGAATCAATCAAGTAAATTAATCTCACTTACTTATTCCTTTGTATGAATAGTGGACAAAAAATTTAATTGAATGCGGCCCCTTGGGGGGGTTAAAAAGCACTGTCAATATGCTGCTTAACCTCAACAATTTGAAAAAAGTAGCACCTCTAACGTGCCCATGTTCATGGATTAGCTCAAGAATTCGACGATTGTAGTACGAATTATATTAAATCTAATCACATATTGGTGATTTATAAGTATCTGAATTGATGACATATTTCGTAAGCTCCACAAACATTTTCCATTACACGAGTTCCAATCATCCAATAAGAGATATATCCGATCTTTGCCATCAAACTACAAGTTTTTTGAACAGTTTCGCGTTTGAACGCATTTCTGTCATGTACATGTTGTAAATAAAATGCAATTAGCTGTAAATTTGTACAAGAAATGGAACCTGTATGTTCTACAAATGACATTCAACCAAAAACTGTTTTGTTATCAGTGCAGATCATACCTAGTTCATTTACGTATTTTAGAGTTTATATGTTATCAATCCGCAAACGTTCTTTTTTTTATTTCCAAAACAAAACAATCATTTAGTTTATTTTGGATGTGACAAAAATATTCGGCTATTATCAGTTTTTATGTGTGGCAGTCGCTGTACAATGTGATGAATTCTCTAGGATCAAGAGGAATTGTAGGAAGTGCACCCCAGATATTAAGGAAGAAACATACATTAGCATAAAATTGCAACAAAATAATTGAAAAGTTATAAGAAATGAAAAGAATGTATTTAGCATTTACATAATTACATTTCACTGTCCAATCATTGAATAAAAGGTTTATGTTCTATAAAAAAATGTAACTTCCATTAGTCCATCACGGTACATTCCAATCCTGGGTTGTAAACAATATATTAATCTCTAATAAGATCTTATAGGCTGTAAAGTTCTTTGTGTACAAAACTAGACACGAAGACACTTTCGTGATTGTTGAATCTACTCAACTAAATGTCTGTTTCACCAAAAATAGAGGTTCGTTTTGGAACATAAAGGGTGCATATTCGGTAACTCAAGTTGCCCTGAATTTCCGTACTTACCAATATGTTTGACCATTTACTACAACAGCACATGACAAATAAAATACGATCGCTGTACAGTACTGTTTTATTTTACTTAATTTTTATTTTATTTATTTTTATTTAGGCCATAATTACTTACGAATCGATAAATAATGAAATTTTGAAAATTTATTGTCCACTTTTAGGTTTGTTCACGTTCTCGAAAACCAGTTTGTATTCTTCACAAAAATACCGAAGTCTTGTTCGTGTACACCAACAAATAGTACTTTCTGGTCAAAATAGCGCTCGTAAGAGTTTACAATTTCCCCAGGTTTTCAGGGTTTGATTGAATGACAATTTTCTGGCGTCACTGTGATGTTTGTGGTTCTCGTCCTTCTACATCGTTGTTTTCACTCTTTGGTGGTATTTCATCTACACTCCTACGCGAACAAACAATCGGTTGCACATGATATTATTCTCTCAAGTATGCAGGGTACCTGCTCTTTATTTGCAATTCCGAACAGCGGAACTTACACTCTATGAACGTTTTCAAATACTATAGAGACATACATATTTTGTCTTACATGCAGTACTCCTTCAACAATTTTTCTTCTCATTCATACAAAGTTATGCAATCCTAAAAGTAACACGGAACTACTCTCTTTCTATGTTCCTGAAAACCACTGATAAACTAAAATCAATGCTGCTTCAATTGTGTTTCCCAATACGTAAATACAGTTTTTTTTATAATCATTGCTGATGATAGGGCCCAACTTCTCTCCAAATAAGTTGCGAGTATGATTTGATCCACTTGTTTGTGCAGTGATTTTGTGGGATATTCACCAAAGTTAGCTGCGATATCGATGTATATCTATTTTTTTATTAATTTTACGAGGACGTATTTCTGTAGTGCAAAGATCCTGGATAGGATTTATTTATCTGGAAACAGAATCTTTTCATTGGTCGAAAATCGCAGCCGAACACTTTATGCTCTTCTCATTTGAAATGTATTGACTTTTTTTATTTCTTATTCTTAAGCACAAATACGAATGTAAGCGAATGTACGCTTCGCATATAACCAAAGACGAAATCAAGGATCGTGTCCTTAAAGTTGTAGCTGCATTCGATAAAATCACAGCTTCTAAGGTAAACATGCAACTGCATCTAATTTATTCTTTGTTCTTTTTTTTTGTCTTAGGACAGATGGAGTCTGTGGCAGTCGCAATCGATACGCTTATATTCAGGAAAGCCACCACTCTCATTAAAGTTGATCAAAGAGCGTGTGCTTCTGGTGTTGAACCTCTACGATAAAATTGATCCTAAAAAGGTAAAACTGCATTTCTCATTGCACATCGATTGCAAGTGCCACAAACTTAAGATTCTGGTCATTTAATTGTGTATACGAGTTTTCAAATGTATTTTTCTCTTTCTATTTTCACAAGCTTACTGTTGATTCACATTTCATCAATGATCTGGGCCTCGATTCACTGGATCATGTGGAAGTTATTATGGCTATGGAAGACGAGTTCGGATTTGAAATACCCGATTCCGATGCTGAGAAACTGCTTAAACCTGCCGACATCATCAAATACGTCGCCACTAAAGAGGATGTTTATGAATAAAGATGTAATTTACTGAAATAAGATAATTATCTTTAAATAAAATTTAAAATCAACCCAATCAGATTCGATGTGACTTGTTTCAAAGGAAGTTAAATGGAATCTGTTTATTTGAAGTTGTGTTGTGTGAGCATCAACTGCCTTTGATTCGCTATAGTATGTTTAAACATGGTATTTAGACGCATGTTGTTAGTCTGGCATTTAATAAATGTTAGTAGAAAATGCAAGCATATTTATTATTGTAGTTTCCCTATTATAATATGAAGGAGCAAAATTGTGGAATTAGATTGCGCCTACAAACATTTCCAAGCATTTATCAAAAAGTTTACAAAAATGGGCAATACGTATCTCTTTCACTAATGTGGAAATCTTTTTTGGGTATGAATGTCTAGTGTTAACAGCAATACCTAAGACCGACTTCGGATATTGTGTGTCCAGACTTCACTTATAATTCCTCAAAAAAGTCGATTAACGAGCATTACCTTGTTTCAAAAAAAAATCAAATTTTCAGTCCATAATACTAGAGTATGCATACTTAGGCGCATACGTGTCCTTTCCATCATAATTTTGATAAACATAAATTTAGTCAGAAAATACGATTTGCGTGCGACGTGCGACTTAAGTTGAAATCGACCTTCAGATAAAACTGACAACTACACTATTTTGGTGTACAGCTAATGCAGTTACTCGTTTTTTTTTTTTTTTTTTTTTTTATTTGTGCATTTTAATTAATAAATGTTTAAAGTCTAATTTCTTAATCCTAGGAAAATACTTAAAACTAGCTTATTGAATCTTAACAATAGTTTAAAATCTAACTTACTGACCCTACACAGGTGCTCTAAGCTAATCTAGGTATATCTATTCTAATTGTAAGTGCCTTTGGGCATAATGGGCGTTAAATTATTTACTTTTTTCTTTCTTACATGTACTCATATATTTCAATATTGTCCCAAGAAAATATACAAAACTTGGCAATCTGAACTAAACTTAACCTAGCTTAACCTAGCTAAAAGTAAGACTAACCTAAACTAAACTAAGAGAAGAGAGCAGTTACTCGTAAACGTTAATAAATGTACGTCGCCTATGAAGTTCGAAGAATATGTTTTCTTCGATTATATCCCGTAGCCTCTTTTTCCACTATATCTAACGGTTGCCGTCCAAGAAATGACGAAATGAAATAGGGCTTTAGTACTAACTTCCCGATCAGAGTGGTGTGATATACGGAAAATTGAATGGTAGAGACTATACGTATGACTATGGTTTCTTTAATGGTTAATGCAAAATTGAAAAATATCATACAACAACTTCGTATATATTCCATTTATAGATGTCTGCACAATCTACAGAAAAGAAATAGAATTCGTTCGATTGCTGCAGCGTGAGCATCCACCATGTTCAGCAGTGAACTGCAGTCACTAGGTATTCTTCGAAATGCTAAAAAATCTGGAGCAGAAAGCTACCCTAAACTTCATAGCTGCAGATGTCGTAAGTGATTTGGACTGTATGCCTCATATCCGCATCTTCATTCATCATAATCGTGTTATCTAATAAGAAAGGCGTATCCCGAGAAGATGTGTGAGGGGATAATGATTGGTGGAAATAAACTGGAATTCGACTTACAACCAACAAAAGGCGAAAAGAAATAAAACAACAAAAAATATTCAGAAAGAGATTTCTTTAATTAAAGGGAACTGTGGAAGTGATCGATCAATAGATTCAACACACACATTGGTACAACATCCATAACAACATGGGGTTTAAGTCCTTGTTTATCTTCTGCACTAGAAAGGAGATTGGTTTACATTAACCATCCAGTCTTGAGGTTGGTTAACATCAACCAATCCAAAGGACAATCGACAGAAAACGAACACAAGCGACGCGAGTATCTAGTGAATTGCGTGTGGGTAAGGAAATATAAATATTGACAAAATTAAAAAAAAACAGTTATACGTTTATTGAGTTTTTTTCTCTCACCACACACACTCCCGATGTTATGAAATAAAAACAGAATCTAACATTAAATCAACTAACTAATTGTATTTTTATTTACACAATCTATATTCTACATCAATCATACAGCACTAGTTTCACAGCAGATAAGATTACGTAATCTAAAATAAATATTAACGCTTCAACAGAATCACAGCCCACTCTTGATGGCCCATATCTCGGCTTGAAGTTTTTGTTTTTCCAGCTTTAGGACAGCCGTTTCATGAACGAGCTTTCGTCGTTGATCCTTTAGGTATTTTATTTGCATGTTGATGAGTTTCGCGTTCATACCACAACTGCGACAGTTAATAATCGCCCGCCTTGTCCTTCTTGCCAAGAGCTTGGATGACCTGCTGGAAATCTTTGGATCCTCGAATTTTGTTGGATTAACAAATGGCAGCTCAGTAATGTCCTGTGTATTCCTGAAACTATCACTTTCGCTTATGACAATTGCTTTGTCAATATTGTAGCCGTCAATTGGAATGTCTTCCGCACTAGAGGGTCCCACATGGCATAGGGACACATCGGAAGAGCACATCTCACCAGATGGACTGATTAAAATGAGATCATTAAAATACTCCTTGTCGTCGACCATATCATGGGCGTGGTTTGAGACGGGCGAACTTGGAGTGGACAAATGAACTTCATCCTGCTTAACAACTTCTTTCCTTAGTTCTAATTCCTCGCACGTATAGCTTTCATTGTCACCGCAAATGAAATCTTTGTACACAACTCTGGAATCAGAGGTTTCACAATTCCATTTGCTATTGTGCAAGGTATTGCCACTGGATTCTTCGTGTGATTTAGTCTCCCCGTTCCCAAAATTAGCAACAATTCGATTATTGAGGAGATCATCGTAGTCCATGTGTGCTTTTGTATCAGTTGTGTTTAAAAGGTCGATTTCAGGTGACAAAACAGTAAAATCTGGAGTGTTTTCATCAAAAACATCAAGCGTGTGTGAATGCGCCTTTGGGGACTCTTGAAAAATTCTTGGAACATCAGAATTGTTTCCATTTATCTGGAGAAGCGCCCGAAGAACAGCCTGCTGGACAGCATCTGCTGTTGATGTCTCTGCAACAGTACACAAAGATCTGTGAGAGTGATAAGCTGGCATGTTTCCTTGTATGATTGACTTACGTGTTATTCTGTTTAGGATAGATTTCTGTTCTTGAATAGTTCGTGTTCGTGGCAAACCCATCCGCAAATGAGTTGCCATGTTAAAGAGATCTTTCTTCAGGATGTTCTTGTTCTCCTTCTGCTTAACATACTCAATTATAAGCTTCTTCTCCACATTAAGATATAACAATTCATGAATCTTAAAAAAAACATACACACGTCACAAAAGTAAAACATAGGATGCGACTCTTACTTCTTCCAACAAACTTTGAGATGGCCTTCGTTTCTGTGGCAGCTCCTCCACCGCCTGTTCAGATATCTCATGTGTGTGGTCATTGCACACATCAATTACCTCAAGTTTGCATCCGTCCTTAGTAGCTCTCAATGAAATGAATGCTGGACAATCGATTTGGCGCGTTTGCCTTTTACATGGTCGCAGACCATTAGCTTTCGACTTAAACCGCTGACCGCCGAATATACATGAGAATTTAATGCTATAATATTGCAGCTTTTCGTCAATCTTCCGTGAAACCTTTGTATGAGCAAATTTAACAAGTCGACTATCGCGTATCCAATAATAGACCAGGGATTCCAAAGTGTGGGCATGCAAGCGATCTGCGACTTCTTCGAAGGTTTCGAATGTATCACCGCGCCGAAAGGCATGTTTGCCCTCAACTCGAATCACAAGTTTACCCTTATTATCTTCATTTTTCTTTGCCTTATTCATAATGTTTTTTAAAGATTAAATTCAATTTAAATTCTTAAAAAAATCACGACATATTTCTGTGCAGTAAAATAATTGGTTTCAAAACAAACGTCAAATATGTTTTAGTGTACTAGATTAGCAGAGACGTCGGTTGATCAGGATGAAATTTTCGAATAATATTATATGGTTTAAAATATGAATTACTGGTTTATAATTATAATTCAGTTGCAAGCTTTGTAAATAAAAAACGCCGTATATATGCAAATCTCCTCTATAATCGGCATAGAATATTCAAGCTTGTGTTTTAATCAATTTAATCACCCTGTAGATATATTCTTGTAGCAGAAGAGCATTTTTAAGGAAATTGACATTTAATATTGACATTTGGACAAAAATACATTAGTCAGTTTAAATTTATTTAAATAAACGGAAAAATATTAGCAGAAATGAGTACCTTAAAGAGAGCTGATTTAATAAATGAGATGTTAAGTGAATTAGGTAAAAAGTAAAACTTTGTACTACAGCAATTTTTATACATCCTTCCTTCAACAGATGAAGTTCGGACCACCAAACAAGGACAAATAGCAAATATTTTGGATGTTTCTGAAAAATCTAACAACATACTCCTTCAAATAGAATCGTCGCAAAATACTAAACCTGCTCAAGACGATTCCATATCCAATCGATGTGCTTATTCCAAGGAAACCCTACACGCTCTGGCCAAAAGTGCTGAAATCTTTGAACGCCTAGTGACTAAAGTTAAGGAAACAAATCAACCTCCCGGAGACTTAGAAACCTACATTACAACAACGAAAGTAAGAATAGATTTTCTAGGCAGCGCTGTTCGCAAATTATTGGCCCTAAATGATACAGTCAATCAAATTGCGGGTGAACTTCGCACCGATCAAGAAGATTTTGAACTAGATTCCTCAGGAGATGGAGAAGATATTAGCGAATAAGAAATAGACAGTGATTTATTTTTGTAACATATATTCATGTAAATAAATACTTAATTCGATTTAAAACCATTAACAGCAACAAGTGCATCTGTGATTATCTCGACAAGGTAATGCAAGCTCTCAAAGTTTGTCCTACTCTCGTCCGAGACGTTATACAAATTCTGGTTTTCTTGAATGTACACAAAGTTCTCCATGCATTCTGAGATTTTCTTTATTTTATTCATTTCTTCTTCGGTAAATGCATCAACGTCAGCTCCATCCGATATCGACAGTTTTTCCAAATCCCTCGCGAATGTGTTTATAACTTCTAGTTGTTCAGTGTATTTTTTCGAAGAGATTTGCTTACGAATTTCCTCTGAGAATTGAGACAATTTTTCAGAAAACTTGCAAAAATCATTATAAATCACAGCCGGGGTAGTGTGGTCCTCATGAAGCTTTGATGAATTAATGGAAGCCGTTGAAGAATTCGCTTTGGCTCCTTTTAGAGTAGTGTTCACACGGTTTTGATCTTTGTATATTTGCTTTTTAGGCTTCGGTATATTCGATGGATATTCGTCGAACGTTTGGAAGAGGTCTATATATTCTAGAGGATCTGGCTTGCCTTTAGGGGGCGTGATATTACTTTCGATATTCTTGTACTCGGTGTTAAGAGCATTGTAGTAATCACTGAGCGGTATAACAGAGGACTTTACACAACATTCACGGAGCTTACTTTTATGTTGATCGTAAACTGAACTTATGACTTTTGCAATTTTATCAAAATCGACGTTGGTTAATTGTTTACCCATTCTGCGTTTAATTATTTAAACAGATTTTATTTCTGACGGGTAGAATTAACAGGAATTTTTGTTGCAATCCGATTAAAATGATCCCAATTTTGTACAGTTCGAGATGTGTCTCCGGTCCTTTCACCTTAGAATAATAGGATTTTGACGAAATGTTAATTTACCGGTAGATTATGGGGAATTTCAACTCGATGGGAATATATTACAGGGTGACTTCTGAAAGTTGTGTTTAAGAAAATACTTTGCAGATCTTCCGAAATATACTATTAATTAAAATCCTTGCAGACATGCATGAAAAAATACGAATGAGGGGTCACTTAAAACATGAAACAAAACAATTCAATTTTTTACTACTTTCTGTGGCGCTACAGTCCAAAGTGGACCTGTTCCTTAATCAACATGCCTCTCCAGGCAGCACGATCTTTCGCTAGTTGCCTCCAGTTACGCACTCCAAGTTGGTTGAGGTCCTTCTCTTTCATTATATATCATCATTTTCTTGCATTACTCACTTAAGAGAAAATCTGAAAATAATTTCCATTAGGAATTAGTATAGGAAATTGTGCACGCTTTTATATTTAAACAAGTTCCACAGACAATGTACAGAAAAATCACTCATAAATGCACATTTCGAATAAATTTGTTCATTCCAACTGTATCATCTTTTCTATCATTTCCACCCTAATAAGAATTTTTGTTTTTGTGTAATTTGTCGACCATTTTGTACTGCAATACAATAGTGGGAATTTTCGGCCAACTTGAACCCCGAACGGCATGGCGATATGGGAGAATATAGTGACACTTCTACTTCTTCGGTCACCCTGCTAGCAAATTGTGGTTTCGTAATCGGTAAGATTGAGAAAAATTTTTTTCTTCAACTTATTTCTTTAGAATTTTTCTCTAAATTTGCATAAAAATATTGAAATTCTTTTCATTTAGGTGTCACTAACAAGAATTTTACCATTTTCCCAGAGAATTTTACGAAAATCTACCGAAATGTTCTCTGCTGTACGGTCGGCCGTGACAAAGTCTTCGGACAAGAAAGTTATATCACTACTTCAGCAGATTAATCGCGAGTATGCTGCTAAGGCTGCCGCTGCCGCTGCTGGAAGCAATGGCAAAATCGTTGCCGTAATTGGTGCCGTCGTCGATGTCCAATTCGATCAGGATTTGCCACCAATTTTGAATGCCCTGGAAGTCGATAAGAGGACCCCACGTCTGGTGTTGGAAGTCGCCCAGCACTTGGGAGAAAATACTGTCCGCACCATTGCTATGGACGGTACTGAGGGTTTGGTGCGAGGCCAGAAAGTCATCGATACCGGATTCCCAATCCGTATTCCAGTCGGTGCTGAAACTTTGGGCCGTATCATCAACGTTATTGGAGAGCCCATCGATGAACGTGGTCCCATCCCAACCGACAAGACCGCCCCCATTCACGCCGAAGCTCCTGAATTCGTTCAGATGAGTGTCGAACAAGAGATCTTGGTCACTGGTATTAAGGTCGTCGATTTGCTTGCCCCCTACGCTAAGGGTGGTAAAATCGGTCTCTTCGGCGGTGCCGGTGTCGGCAAGACCGTACTTATTATGGAGCTGATTAACAACGTCGCTAAGGCCCATGGTGGTTACTCAGTATTTGCTGGCGTAGGAGAACGTACTCGTGAGGGTAACGATTTGTACAATGAAATGATTGAGGGTGGTGTCATCTCACTGAAGGACAAGTCCTCTAAGGTCGCTCTTGTCTACGGACAGATGAACGAACCCCCAGGCGCCCGTGCCCGTGTCGCCTTGACTGGATTAACCGTTGCCGAATATTTCCGTGACCAAGAAGGACAGGATGTATTGCTTTTCATCGATAACATTTTCCGTTTCACCCAGGCCGGTTCCGAGGTGTCCGCCTTGTTGGGTCGTATCCCATCTGCTGTCGGTTACCAACCAACTTTGGCAACTGATATGGGTTCTATGCAGGAACGTATTACCACCACCAAGAAGGGTTCCATCACATCAGTACAGGCTATCTACGTGCCAGCTGATGATTTAACTGATCCCGCTCCAGCTACAACATTCGCTCACTTGGACGCCACCACTGTGTTGTCCCGTGCTATTGCTGAATTGGGTATCTACCCAGCTGTGGATCCCTTGGATTCCACCTCCCGTATCATGGACCCCAACATCATTGGCCAGGAGCATTACAACGTTGCTCGTGGTGTGCAAAAGATCTTGCAAGATTACAAGTCACTCCAAGATATCATTGCTATCTTGGGTATGGATGAATTGTCTGAAGAAGACAAATTGACCGTCGCCCGTGCTAGGAAGATCCAACGTTTCCTGTCACAGCCCTTCCAGGTCGCTGAAGTGTTCACAGGTCACGCCGGCAAATTGGTCCCATTGGAACAAACCATCAAGGGATTCACTCAAATCTTGGCTGGAGAGTACGATCATTTGCCTGAAGTCGCATTCTACATGGTTGGACCAATTGAGGAAGTCGTCGAGAAGGCCGAACGCTTGGCTAAGGAAGCTGCTTAAGATGGGTGCCCGAAGCTGCCACACCTACACAGGAGTTCTTTCGTATCTTAAGTATAAAGTCTTTTTTTTTTCTTTTCCTTCCTAATAATTAGGCATTTAATGTGAGCCCAGCCAAATAAAGTGAAAAATAAATGGTCGTTTGGCAAAAAGAAGAAAATATCATGTTTTAGTGTTACGTAACGAATGTGTCGGCGGCAGTTCATATGATGTGTTACGCAAATTCCTACAGTGTACATAACCTAGAACGGGAAGGGTGGATTTCTGTCGGAGATTTATGTAATTTGGCATCAAACTCTATGTGCAGTAGTGAAGTTATGCAAGAAATTGCATTTGGACACCACTTGTAATGGTTACATAATAGTGCGGCGGATCAGGAGTGATTTGTGTTGAGAAGCATATGGGGAGTTCAGTTGAGGTTAAGTTGCATGATAGTGGTTCGGAAAATGGATTCCCATTCTTTTTGTTTTTCTTTTAGTTTTTGTTCTGTTTAAGAACGTGATCTCCTCAACTTTTAAATTGGATTCAAATTCAGAACAGAAGTATAGTTAATTTTTATTCGTAGGTGAATGTGTTGAATTATGATTTCGTATTTATAGTAGTTTCGGGATACGTGCAGCATATCATAGATGCATCGACTTACATACATATATTGATTAACAGTTTTTTTTTGTGTGCTCTCAAAAGTCATTGCCCGTCTAGTTGGGCACAAGCAGTCGGCTGTGTCTCATAAAATAATTATTTCCATTCGATGTTACACTCCAAAGGCAGCTTGCTATTTCGAATTCCCTAATAAAATACTCCAAGCAAGCTGTTCAAATTTAACAATATATAATGGCTTTTATTGAACCATTCCTGCTTCGTATTGATTGTGGAAATTGAAGTTATATAACCCTATATGGTTGTACACATTCTCTTATGCACAAAACTTTAGTTTCAATGCTATAAGTTTCAAACATCTTAGCTCACAGAGTTAAAAAGAAAATCTTGTCAACAAACGTTGCAAAATATAACATTTATTTTTATCGGATTTATGTAAACAAAAGGAAGAGATTTTCACATATTGATCAGCTTCTTCTCGAACATTTTATCAAGTTTCTGAATTTAGCTAAGCAGACGTCGTCAGCAATTGGAGCTAATCTCAATGATAACATATTCTCGGAGACAGAGATCTCATTTCATATTTTGAGCAGTAGGATTTATTTCGTTCAGAAGTACTTCTTCTTTCAAGGCAATCACAGGTCACATGTTTAGAACGTAAGAAACATTTATTTGAACTCAAAAGCTTATAGTCATTACAACTTGAACCTGTTTTACTTCTGAATTAAAGTCTTCATGCCTTTCAGTTTCATTACAGGCGCAGGGTAGTTTCAGGGCATCTCTTTACTTCTTTTTCATACTAACGACTTCTGTAGTAGATATAAAGTTGAAATCGAGAATCCTACACATCGCCTTGTAGCGTTTTAAATCCTATAAGGGCACTTAGGTAATAGGATATTTTAATACATATTTTCAGTTTCTCTGTGCAGAGCTAGGATTCAGCCTTTCCTCATATATAGCTATATTTATTTAAATATGTTGTTTCTTCAAATAAGTTTATTGATAACAACTATCCTAAAATTGCGACGCTTCAAAAGAAAAGATAGTTTCCCATTTTTGGTAGAATTGTGCCTTTGGTAGTCGGTCTGTGGACGTAAGTTTGCCTTAAGGACTTTGGTTCGAACTTTTACCCGCAATTATAAATTTCACAAAAAAAATATCCAGAGATGAGTTAAATTGTTTGGAAGGGATGTCAATTCTGCAGAGTGAGAGTTTAATAAAAGTGTTAAGAAAGTTGTTGATTTCGTAGACGCAACAGAATTCTTCAGCAAACAATCGTCTTATTGATCTTAGGTGTGGGGAGGGATGCAATTTGACAAACTTTTTCATAGACAATTACTTCTTCATAAGTACTTTCAGCAACTGGATAGATGTGTAGCCAAGCAAAAATATAATATGAAAAAAAGTCTCATTCTGGAATCAAATCTAGATCTCCGATATAAAAGTCGACGCAGCCACACACTACAGTACGGCGCGGCGGCAATATTGTATGTAACATATTATTAAAGAATAAAATCGAACTCATGCAGAAATGATGAGCCACAAATTAAGTTAAGCAAATAGAATCTTAAGTGAATTGGGATGTGATGATTTTTGATTAACAAATCACTTTATTATCACGTCATGTCATTAAGCAATTGAAGTGTGTAGTGTTTTTGAAATTTATGTATGGATGTCGAATATCGGTGGTCGCCGTGGTGTAGTGGTAAGTGCGTAGACCGCCAAGCAGAAAGTCTAGGTACGATTCCCGGACGGGACACATCGCATTTTTTCACGGCACCACCTCTTTCGAGTTGCTGACAACTTCAACTTCCCAAATCTCGCCGTTCGGAGTCGGCAAAAAAACTGTAGGTCCCTTCTACTCGTGAGAGAACAGTATTACACACAACACTAGTAGTTGTCGTAGAAGCTAGGCCCTAGTCCCATATGCGCTGTAGTGCCACTCAATTATTATTATTATGTCGAATATCGATTGTTAAAATTCTTTAAGTCTGTCGTGTTAACAAAAAGAAGACGAACTCATTCGACGTAATTGAGTTTTTCTTCTTTAAAAAATAACAACCTAAAGACAAGACCGAATATTTAAGTAAGTTATGTTACTCAGCCACTTTTCTGGCTGGGTGGAGTGGAATTTAAACTTCCTGTTGCACAAATTATTAAAATTCAAATCACGAAGGTCCATATATGTCTGGAATAAATAGAATACATGTTTTATGCTCTTATGGTCTTCAAACCTGAGCCATTGGGACAACGCAACAGAGGACGGCCCTGGCTAAGGTGGAACACACAAGTGGAGAAGGACCTCAACCAACTTGTGCGCAACTGGCAAAAGACCGTGTTGGCTGGAGAGGTATGTTGGTTGACGCCCAGGTCCACCCCCGACTGGAGCGCCACAAGAAGAAGATGTTTTTTTGCAGCCCGAGCAGCGATATACCCTGTATGTAAAATTTTTTTATGAGTGGAAAAAAAAGTAAAACTTACGCTGCATATGTACATAGTTTACATTCTCTGAACGTTTGTACGAAAAATGAAAGCAGCTAGCGTGCATATAAGACAACTTATGCAGTGGAATTTCCATAATTCGAACTATAAAAATGCGTGAAAATAAAGAACCTACTTTGATTTTAATGAAAACAAAATGTATTTAAGCGCAACTATATATAATATACATAAGGATAGTGTAAGCTTCAACAAAAAAATTGTAATCCTGTTCAGTGGCGCATTGCTATGGACTTAAAGCACATGACTTCCCATAGAAAGTTGTAGTTTATATTCCCATCCAACTACAAATGAGAATTGCAGTCTCAGTACAGCCACTGAGACTGGAATCTGTGCCAACCTTCTGACCCAGTTCCATGGAAAAATAAAACACAAAATTTCATTGTAGAAAAACTGTTTATTCGGAACAAATGTGTATATATTAAATAATCAAATTCATGCTGATTACTCTCGTCTTATTCTAAAATAAATGCTTTAAAGAATATATCTGTACACCGTGTGGCATTCATTAAACGATTCGTTTTCACTTCGGCTAAGGTTTAAAATAATTTCAAATAATCTCGAATTACGCAGCATGGCTGCGCATACACTTTCTGGTGCTTTCAAATTCGGTGCAAAAAGCTAGATAATCACAATTAGTTACAAAAAATATATATATATTACCCTTGCTTGAATTTCCAACGTTTAGACATTTTACTTTTGTCTTGTACACGCGGCGAATACTCAATAAATTACTTATCCTTTACAAAATATATAAATTCATACAATCATACAAAAATATAGATAATACCATGACTAGTGGAAAAGTAATGCTCAAACACATGCACTTTTACAGTTGAGATGAGGAAAATCGGATTCTTCTTTTGGAATTTTGAGTATGGAGAAATAAGTTTCCGAAAAAGTTGCAGTCTTAATTGGGTATGATCTCTTTGCTCTGAACACACATGCTAAATAGAGTAGCAGCCTGTTTGGCTGCTCACGCGAGAATAAAGTGGAATAAAATATATATAAACCGAGGGTTCAGATCTACAGTTCATAGACAGTGGGCACACTCAAGTTACTAAATCTGGCTCGGAAGTTTCTTCGCTAAGTTAAATAGACGATATTTTAGTGCTTTAACATCTAGTAACTATTCATATTGTTTGAGGCAAGATATTTGGTGAAGGTGATTAATTTTTTTTTCTCTTTTCGTTTCTCCTGTCTTAAAAATAGATACGTACGTATGAAATATGGAACAATATTGAGTAACTATTTAAACGTAGACTCAACGGTATATGCGACTTCTACTACTTAACCATATTCCGACTGAATCGTGAGAGCAAATTGACCCTTTGGTATTGAGGTTCCATGATACCAGATGCGTGTGTCCACAAGAACTATGAGAAGAGTTTGTTGAATGGAAATTTTATTTGAGTGGAGATTTTGTTTGTATTTACCGGCATCACCAGGTTCGACATAAAATGAAAAGGAATGACATAAATGATCGCATTCTGGTGTTGGTGCAAGTATCCAACTTTTGTTGCCCTGTAATTGTGCTTGCCACATTAAGCGTGGTATATAATCCAGCTGAAAATAAAAAGGAGAAAACTTATGATTAACGAAACATCTTCGAATGGTGCTGAAATTAAAATTAGAAACGATCTAAATTCGAGAAGTTATTATCTGATAATAAAGGTCGTAAACACTATAAGCAGATATTAACACTGTTTGATCCGGTGGTTGGAAGTTATTGATGCAAAAGCTTGTCTGTCTTTAACTCTTGTAATTCTTTTGGTTTCTATTTTCTTCGTTCTTGGTTGGTCAATTGTAGAAGGGGATATTTTTTATTCTCTTAATTTACAGTGAAATGGTTAAGTCGAAAACTTTTAGTTTACAGAAATCTGTTGCTCCGAAAATATTTTAAGGTTTTCTCTCTCTCTTACAGCTGCCACATTCTATTTTCGAGTTCAAAGCCCTTTTAGGTATCGTTAATGTTCCGTCACAAGTAGAAGGGCCCTACAATTTATTGCAGAGTCGGTGGTCAATGAATACTCTTTCAGTAATGCAAAAAAAATGAAAATGGTGTTGCCGTGAAAAAAATGGGAGATCTTCAGTACTGAAATCGAATCTGAGAATTTCTGAGTGTGGGTCTATGCACTTATCCCCTACACCATCGCGAAATGAAAGAAGATAAGATTGGAACTCAAAATCTGTGTATAGCCAAAAGATCGCATTGGGTTTATAAAACCACCTCATGCGAATCAACATTTTACACAAGAATAAGGCGCAATAACCGCTCATAAGCCCCGTCTCTCCTTTCCCAATGAAGTACTTGATATTTTTTTGATTGCCGGAAGTTGACGCATTTCAAACACGGTCCTTGAACAAGCGCATGCATGAACGCGTGTATGAAAACTGAAACGCAATATACATATGTATGCCGAGAATAGATTGAAACAAACACGTATTAGTTTCTAAATAATGATTGGAATGAAGTTCTTTTAAAAATTCTCAGGTTTTACTTAAACTGCCACTGTGGATTAAAAGTAAAATGATGAAAGCACTAGTTCCAACAACAATTGAATGGAACTCTGTGAAATAGACTTTTCATACTTACATGCATAAAAGCGCCCTGCTCGTAACCAAGAAAAATATAATCCGTATTGGGCATTTCTGCATCTTCCGGCAAGAAATGTGGGCGGGGATATAATTTTCTCAGCTCCTCCAACACAACTGGATGACAGTTGCTCCAACCCACATACCAGGGATGGTGACCATCAACGAATTTAGCTCTCTGATCCGACATAAGGAAGACATCTTTTAGAGACTTAAAATCTGACCGAAAGTGCAAAAATTGACAGTCTTCTTCAAGGGCACCGGGAGTACGCTCATACAAATCTTTGAGGTACGTAAAATTCAGACTTTTCGCTGCCGGCCAATGCGCAACAGCATTTTTAATTATAATTGGCTGGGAGGAGTACGCAAATGGTGCAAATTCTTCACGAGTTAAGTTTTTTAATATTAATGGACCACGAACTGAGCTGAAAACGAAAAAACAAATCCAATCAGAAATCGAATTACATAAACGTAGATGATTTGAAAACCTGCAAAATCCACAGTCACTTATGGGACGTGTAGCTTCCCACACGAGATAGTTATTTGGCAGGAAACACCGAACACCAAGAAGGAAATGTATCGTTTCGAGGAACACAGGCGTGGCCACCATTATGAATAACAGAATTCCGATCGCATACCAAGGATTCATGTGATTCCGCTGCTCTTGTTCGAGGGATTTTCGATATGCCATTCGCAAATCAGACTCCGTAACAACACCAGTTCGTAGGGCTCCATCGTGAAGTCCATCGAGCTTATCGATCAAATCTTCACCAAGGCGTTCTCTTGTTCTCGCAGCCCGAATTGTTGCTGCAGAAGGCCGATTCCACAGCTGGAACAGCATTCACAGTATTTATCGAAATAATATAATCAGCAATCACTTTTTTCACGACTAATTTGTCACTTTAAAATTTGCCGAATGAAACAATTAATTCACATCGCACATATGAAAAAAAGAATAGTTGTTTACTAAAAGCTAAGCTTTACATCATCTTGCTTTTGACATTTATCGCTTCCGCACTTTTGTTGTTTGACACGTAGTGGATAGAATGGGTGGGGAAATAATTGTTTTGTTTTCTTGCTTTCTCTTTCTTTTTGACATATGTAGGAATGCAGGGATGTGAAGAGATTTGTTGTAGACGTGTTTTTTTTTTCCATTGTTTGGAGGGGACCGTATCTTAATGAGATAACCGTGGTCTCATTATAATTACTTCCTTACCCGTCTTATTTGTTGATTCAACTTACGACACTTTACATAAAGCTTAAAAATTTATTTGATATATTTTGTTTTTGTAAAAATAGAACCCTGATATGGCGCTGAGGATCAACTGACGTGGGCCAGGGTAGTAGCAAAAAATTTGAGTTTATTCGGTTTTCTTTTCATCCCTTTCGCCAATTTTTAGTCAGTCGTCATCAAAAGCTGTATAGAGTATAGTTTCACTGGGATTATTAGTAAACTGAAACTCTTGTTAGGGAAATTACTGTATCTTATTTTAAACCTGTCTTAAGAGTTCATATTATTAATTGATTATTTTTCCTGCACAAAACAACAAAATATACGCTTTGGTCTGACTTTCGGTTTTCAGTTGTTATTGACAGACCTTAGAAGAACAACTCTCCTTCAATATGTAGTGTAACCAGGGCTCAAGGCACGTATATTGTGACAGGCTCTCTCTTTGCTCTCTCCTCGTGATTGTACACACATAAGCACGGTTATGTAAAACTTCACGTTTTTTTATTTCATTCATCTTCCAATTGGGCAAGTGTTAGGTGGTGTTAGGTGTTCCCTCGCGGTCGTCTCACAACAAGTGGAATATAATCCAATTCCTAATCATAATCGAAATAAAATCCTTAACATGACATCAATTTAAGTGCAACCCTATCTAATACAATTCAGTGCATTCATTTCTGAAACGTGAACGTGAATTCGCAAAAAATCATTATTTCACTGCCTGTCCGAATGAACTTTCACTCTTAAAAACAACCAAAAAGGAAAAATACAAACCTGAACAAATTCAAGCATTGTAGCAACACCGAACGAGAATCCAAAAGCAATGTCTGAAGCACAAGATAAAGTTATCCGTGTTGGTTCGAGAAAAAGCGAAGTAAGTCAGAAATCGCATTATTAATGTGCGTTTAAATTGCTATTTACAATTCAGCATATTGCATTATTCAATTGAATTGAGTTGGGAAAGGGTGACGAAAAAATCTGAATTGTGGTGCGGTTATATCACCAAAAAATTGAATAACAGTCCTCTTAGAAATGAAATTGATAGTTTCTGAGGGACTGGTGTATTTGTTTTTTTTTTTTTGTTTTCCAGTTTTTGATAAACAGTGTTTGAAAGTTTTCATTTTTCTCCTACATTTAGCTGGCATTAATTCAAACGAAACATGTCATCGCCAGACTGCGAAGGATCTACCCAAACAAAAAATTTGAAATTCGTAAGTATTGAAATATTTAAGTGTTCTTTTGAAATTCAGTGAGTTTGTTTCATTAATAAATAATCAATTAGCGACTCATAACGGACACCTTATCGGATATAGGTTCTCCTTCTGTGTCGTTAGCATTCCATTATCATCGGAAAGTGTAATGCGGTCGATTGCTAAATTAGAAAGCAATTGTCGAAATCCAAGTACAATTTAATGGTATTCTTTAATCTCCCCTTCCTCTCCTGAATTCAGTCACTTGAACAGGTATTCGCGTGTTGGACGGAGAGAGCAACTATCCGATCATATTTTTATGATACATTATTTGGCTTGCCAATGTGACTGGCTGACGTTATTGCTGTGTTGTGAAGTGATAATTTGAATTTATCCAGCAGATCACTTGAGCTGAAAATGTTGCTGCACTCTCGTGACCTTAACACAGTTTTTGACTTTCGATCTTTGTGAATCGTGAGTTTGTATTTCATTACCATTACCGCTTTCAAGTCGTGCCTGAATACATTATTCGCAACTTAAGCGTGTACTATCTGTCTGACCTCTAGTATGATTAGAAATTTAAATGTGGGTCGGGATTCCACACCCTATAAATGGATAATTTTATCTGTACTGAATGTTGCAAGATCTCCTTATCACTAGGGAAGTCAGAAAAAAATGGAATGTCTAATTAAGTCGGAAATTTATCAATGGGCTCTGGGTTATTTTGGACAATTTAATTAGTTTTTCCCCTTGTGAAATTCATATCCGTGAATACCATCAACGTCAATCCGTTCGCGGTAACTTGGTATACGTCGCCTCACGTATATGAAGTTGAATTTGAATCCGGTTTTGGATATGAGCACCTTGTGAGTTAGAAGTGAATTTTGTCTTGTTGATTTCTGTACAGAGATTTCTATTAAGACGCGAACAATGTGTTTCTTTCCAATTTACTGGGTGATCAGTTAAAGCTCCGCTTTGCACAAACGTGTGTAATCAACTCGACTTTGGATGATTTTGTGCTTACAATGCCGTCTATATCACATCAATCAATTGTTTACGTAATTTCTTGAGCGTGCTGTTAGAGCCGAGATGTGAAAGAGATACGCACGCTATATGCTTGCGGGTTAAAGCTTTTACGCATTAGAAGTAGAGTGCAGTTTTTGTACGAGGACCCAAACTACGATTTGCATAATTGGACAGACTAGGTGACCGAGTTTAACTATTATCTATCTGCATCTGAGTGAGAGTCTTCATGAATTCAATAAACGCTCAGAGATAGACGTGTAGTAATGTAAATACGGGTACATGCATTGTAACGCAATAGGGAATGGATAAAATGTTGATTTAAGCTACTCTATTCTATTTATATGCATTAAACTTTTATTGTATGTTGTGTATTAAATCTGAGTTGTAACTCATTCCATCGTTTTCCAATGAAGTTACTTTTTAAGTGTGTAGGCAAAATAAATGCACGTATTGAATTACCACACATTATCTGCTCATCTGAGAAGTGCGGAGATTATAAGAAGCTGAAGATAAGTTCGTGGTATTCGACATACGATAGGATTATCAAGTTCAAAGCGAGAATTTTACACAACATTAAATTGGTGTGAATAAGACCATCGATCACATTAACACATAAAAAGACATTTTTTTAATTGATTAAAAAATAAATGTAAATCTTTATTTTATTGAATTAATTGAAGGAAGGGTATTCGCGTACTTAAACAAATGGAACCTCTGGTAAACGATATTAGGCGCGGTTTCTGCATAGGGATGGAAACGTGCCTGACGAACGTCTTTGTATGAACTATTGTGGCGTGCTTTTGTTTTCTTTTCCATGCTAGTGGTTCTCTTTGAATCCTTATTTTGTCTGTCAAGCTTTTAGTGGCTCCATTTTATACATGATATGCTTTCATATGTATGCCTGATTATGCTAAAGTTCAACGTACATAGTCCACGAATGGGACCAAATAACATAATTCTCTAGTTTGCGGTCGACCTGTAAGCTCCGTGTGAGGTCCAAAAAGATCTATTTTTGCAATATCGTTTTCGGGCTTACTCAGAGAAATAATTATTAGAAATTATTTACCTCCCTTTCAACGTTGGAACACTGTTGCGATGGGTTTCAACAGATTTTCATGATTCGTCTCAATTGATGGCGAATACCTGGAATATGCTTAGAGTGATGATGGTGAATTCAGTTCATTTTAAATTGAATGCGTATATTTAATTGCTTAAGAGTGTCGGAACTCGTTGGTCATTGAGAGCCTAGTAAGTGTGGCATTTTTTAATTAATAGACTTTTATTATAATAAGCTCATCTACTAGGTTCGGTGCCTCGATTTCAAAGCCTATGACTTATCAATCTCGCTCTTTGATGTCTGAAGTGTGTAGTTTTTCCATTATTGGGCATCGGAGCAGTCAAGGTCGTGAACCTTGTTTGTCAGGAAGAGGAAGATAGGGAGAAAGGGTCCATAATATACACCTAATAATAATACTGCTACGGTGTTTGAGAAGAGAGTGCTGCCTTTATCCTTAAAGCGCATCTTACCCTGGAAGTGCTCGATGATATGTGCTTGTGTCCCATTCTTCTCCAATGCGTGCCAAACGGCTTCTCAGAAGGGTGAATGTTACATTATTGTTTAGTAACTTAAGTCTGCACAATTTAAAAAATTTAACTAGAATTCCTTTCTTGATATTTAAATTAAGTCTTTTTTTAATGAACACAACCTGTGAACATGCGATCATGAATTTTCTAAAAATAGTTTGTTTTGTTGGAGTTTGGTTTACTTTGTGTAAGTATTTTAATTTGCAATCATGCATACGTAATTAACGTGAAGATCTTTAGATCTGTAGCCCTTTGTTATGAAAAATCCAGAATGTTAATCGCTTTCTATTACTTTTGTCAAGGTTGAAAGTTTCATGTTAAACATTGCTGTAACGTTTTGATATTAGTGTTGGTGAATTCTGACTTTATCGAGTTCAAGATGAAATCAATTTGAAAGACGTTAAAACTTTTATTAAGGTCTATTAAGAAATTCGGATTAAATTCGGATAGTTCCCTCTGCGATTTAAATTTAATTTTTAAAATATTATAGAAATAATGGTTGCATCACTAAATTATAATAAAGACTATTACCTCTGTGAAACAATTTAAAACCGGCCTATATAAGTACTGCTTAAGGATTGTATAAACAACAACAAATTATTTATTTAACTGATCTAGATCTTGCAGCAAGATATATTAATCACACGCGAGGTGTCAATTAATTTTTGAACATAGTTTTCTCTTATTCAGGTTAATCTGAATACACTTGACCGCTGCGTCCACTGCTCCCATTTCTTTACCCATTCTAAAAAAAAATTCTGGAGGTGTGGAAAGTAAGCCGTGGTGCCGGCAACAACCCTCATTCGACTCAAATTTCGGCCTGGCGAGTGATTTTTTTTTTAAAGAAATTAGCAGAATTCGTACTGGTTAAAATCTGGAGAATGTAGGAAATGAAGTAGCAGTTAATAGTCTAGTTCGACCAATTTGGATGAAAAAGATATTTTTCTTTTCCAGATTTTTCTGCAGTTCGCCTTCGAATCGGGCCTAAACTGCCCGATTCTAGTATCTCGATGACCTGCCAATACGAGGTTGCGCCACAGGCCACTGGAGACCAAAAAAATTCTATAAAAACTTCCCTAAATTGTTATTTTACATTCAAATGTACACTCCTGCGTATATGTGCATACATACATACGTACCATTTAGACTTTGATTGAATAAATAATGCGATACGCGTTGCAGTTGTTGACTCTACTTCAGGGTACCCATTCACGATACAAAAACATTGATTGCTGTATCTTAAGTAGGACTTGACTTACATACCTCTCAGCCCAACTGGTTTGGTTGCATAGTGAATGTCATACACGCAGAAAAAAATGAATGAACCAGTGAAAAATGTTCAATTTTAATTACACCGTACCAAGTAATAAGGGGTTATTCTACTGAAATCGGTGTATTGCAGATTTTTATTCGAATTTCTAAGTGCGTTGTTTACTTAATGATTTCATAATTCGTTAAAACAAACGAAATTCCCAAATGAGGTATTTTGTCCAGGAAATTAATCGACAGGACCATATCCATATAACAATTGTCACTTGAAAAGTTATCATTCATCATTCTTGCATCCGTATTACGAAAATGAGATGACTAAATTTCCTCCGTTATCATGTCTTGAATACCACACAGTTATCATTTGATACTATCATTTCCCTCCTTCTCAGTGGGAAAAGTACTTTTTTTCCTCGTGGTAGAGTAGATGATACGTTTATGTCCCTGCATGCGATTCTGGAACTTCTTTTTAATCATAGGGCTTTAGAATTTAAAAAAAAATGAATTTTAACATGTCATTGACATTATACTACTACAATAATAATAGTGAAACTTATCATTAAGTTCATAACCACTCCATTGTTACACCAGTTGTGGCTTTTGTGGTGTCATCTTCTGCCACATGATAAGTCCTTGCTATTGTTTGAGTCCTTGCCCACGTACGCACAGTATTCCCAAGAGTTTGACCAAGCCGGTGGCCCATTGGCACATGAAAATTCAGTAGCGTAAGGTGAGGTTGTTACACAACGAATGACTTGCTTGTTCTGATCTCGATATAATTAAAAATTGACGATAAGGTCTTTAGGTTTTAAATTAAAATATACTTTTACTTTACTTTGAAAAATAAATATTAAACTTTAAACACGCGAAGGATACAATCTCTTTTCCACTTCGTAAGTTAAATGGTTGATTGATGTCGATGTTATGATTGTTGTTCAAGTTGTTGTTTTAGATCATATAATACAATTTATCGCACACATTTTTCGTGTGACACTTTTTGCGTATCAGTATATCGATTGCCGTTTTTGTATACCGTTCTGGACTAGTAAAACGACGAAAGAATTTTATCCGGATTTTGTAAAACTGTATTAAGTGGGTTTTATTTGTTATTAATTTAGCAAAAATGTTTAAACAATTTATTAAATATTTCGGTATTAAACAAATGAAGCGTCTGCTCTACCTGATGGCGGAAAGCATACATTTTGTAATCAATATTTGACGATTTATAGCTTTCATCAGTATATCTCATGTACACGTTTTTCATCGTAGACCTGAAATTGAATTACATACGTTTACATAGAAGCAACACCCTTAGAGGTTGCATTAATAAATGTATTATTTGTTTTTTATTCTTGTATTTTCGGCCATCTACTGTATAAGGTTTGCTGTTAAAATCCTCTGCTGCTCCGATTTTCTGCAAAATAAGTTTCAAATCGATACCAACTTAAATAGATAATGGTAGAAGTGTAATTTTGTTCAGTCCATCTTATCAATGTCGTTTATTTCAATAACAATTAATATTCCTTTTGAAAAACGAAGTGTTAATAGATTCGGTGTGTCCACAGGTCCATTCGTCACGTCTCTTACACTTTTCTTATTTTTCTTACTGTTAACTAAGTCCAAATCATAGTAATTTCCAACCGCCCATTCTGTAACAGCACAAAAAATCTAGTTTCAATTCTTAAAACTTTTGGCACTAAAGGCGGCGAAAACGCCGACTTACAAAGCCAACAACTTTTAGTAAATCGACTGGATCGCAATTCGCTGTAAAACTTTATTATTTTCTAGTTGGGTAAGATTCGTCTAAAGTGAAGCCATCTATCGTTTTAATTTTCGTATTGAAATAAACATTTTCTCGGTCTTAAAATGGTTTCGTTTTCACACTTGAAACTTAAAAAGCACATTTCACTTGACCATGAAAAGAGATAAATTCGAACATTTCCTCGAGAGAGCTATTTGATAAGAACGACGAACTTTATCTTCCCGCTATAATATGAAATTATTAAAAGAAAAACATAAATAAAACCCAAGCGCACATGTTATGTTTCATAAACAATAAAAACTATCTCTAAACTTTAAAACCGAAGAGTCATCGTGCTCTTCTAGAAGAAAAAATGCAACTCATTGCTTCCAACTGTCTCGTTCTAGTTGTTGAGCAGCAACTAATCTACAGCGATAGCAAGTATTACCTATGTTTTGCTATACTTTTAGCAACGAACTGATGGACTTTTGACTTATCAGCGCTTGGTAGTAATCTTATCGTTTGTAGTAAATTTCATAATGAAACGAGCAGTTTTAAAAATGTCTATATGGTTTTTTGCACGTTTCCAAAAGAAAGTGAAACCACACAGGGGACCACGGTCGTGGGTGCTGGCAGCAAAAACAGGATGAAGTAATAATAATAATCGAGAGCAATTCCACAATTACACGAATCACCGTCACAGCAGCATACACCATTGCTGGAACATGAATCATACAACGACTGTGGTGTCGATGCCGATGGGAACTTGACTTGAAAGTTCAGATCGCATGTTAGGCGACGGAGATTGCCAAATTACATCATGGTCGGGCGCTGAAAATAGACATAATTGCATTCAATTGTCTTGGGTTTCGCACAAAGATTCCCGTAAATTAAGAACATGTTGAAAGTTGTGTTCGAGAGTAGATATAAATCTCTGCTTTGTGTTTGTAAATATATCTGATTGTGTGTGATTAAGGTCATAAATGTGTTTTATGGTCAGTAAAAGATTATTTACTGTGTGACTAGTAGATCAACATTTGCAGCACGTTTACTATTTACACATTTTTTTTATTACAATTTATTTTGCATACAATCGGTTATATTTGATTTGAAGATGAAACTGAGAAGAATATTAGGAATGTTGGGTTCCTTTAATTAGATGCGAATTATATTTTCAGCAGACTGTAACGTTTTTTACTTTTTCTTACCATTTCTTTTTAAATTTTTTAACCATTTATAAACAAATTTTTTGACTTCGTTTATAAAATTTGTATCAGGTTTTATAATAATAATTGAGTGGCACTACAGTTCAAAAGGAACCAGGGCCTAGCTTCTTTAACAATTACTCATGTTGCGCGTGCTATTGTTCTCTTACGAGTAGAGGGGGTCTCAAGTTTTTTTTGTGGCCGACTCCGAACGTTTGAGATTTTCGAATGAGGTGATGCCGTGAAAAATGCGAGGTGTTCCGTCCGGAAATCGAAACTGGGACCTTGGCGTGTGCGTCGACGCACTTACCCACTATACCGGAGACCACCAAGTTTGCCATCACACATAGTGATTGATATTTAATATATTTTTCAACAGGGATTTTAAAAACGCCTTTCAATAAAAGTGAACTTAAGATGTCACCTTTTAACAAAGAAAATATTATCGGAGGTAATATATTTTACAGCCATCTGGCGAGAATTTGTTGTCGACATTTTTCTTTTTTCTTTAATTTCCTTCGCCACAATTTGAAAATCCTGCATGTTGGTATCATAAAGTTCTAACTTAAAAGTAGGAGCTGTGCAAATCTACGTATATTCAGATTTTTTTTCGTTTAAATGAATATTTCATGATTGCTCACCAGGGCCAAGTGGAGTAATGTATTGCCTTGTACTCGAGGTTTGAAACCTTAACTGGGCTTCATCGCACATTTTTCAAGGCTCTGCTCAATACAAAAGGTTCTCAAATATTCTAGGAACTTTTTGTTAAACCTTTTTCATTTATATTGAACCCTAAATTAAGTTCAAAATACTTTGCAGGTTTTGAACTGTTAAAATAATTCTTTAAATAAAATAATAAAAGAAGAAGAAGGCAGCGTCCGAGCTTAGAATAAAAACGTAGAAATTCACATAAAAAAGATAAACTGAACTTTTTAGCTGACTGTCTTTGTATTGTACAAAAAAATTCTTAGAGAAGGGTAAGATCTCACTAAATAAGAACAATTATTTTACTCGTGACAAAGTTTGAAGTTTTTTTTCATGTTTTTTTTCTTAAGTATAACATATAACAGGTCTGTTCGCGTACCTCTATTCCTCGCTATATTTTTTGAGAAAACGTACATATATATTACCGACTACCGATTCTCTGGCAGTCTTGTGGATTGCGTTAGAAGTGTACCTTCCGGTCGTCTTGTTCTTGTAGGGTGAAAATTGAAATTGAAAAAATACAACTCTCTTGTTTTGCGCCTCATGCGAGAATTTACGAGTACAAGAACAAGGTAATTTGTCATAAGGTTTCTATGGTGAAATACTTACGAGAATCTTATATTATAAGCAAAAAAAAAATAAAAAAAGTAAGTTAAAAAAATAATTTAACAATACTTTGCTCTGCGGGTCGCATCTTTAATAATTTTCACCACTCCAACCAAAGAAAAGTAGTGATGTTCCCTTATCTCTGAACCATACGTCTCTCGAGTTCCTGACACGCTCGGAGCATAAAAAAATCGCAGCTTAGAGTCGGCATCAAACCGTAGGTCGCCTTTAATAACAAGGCCCTCATTCATGAACTGAAACATAAAGAGTGAACAGCATCTTTCGAAATTCGTATAAATGTTCTTATTTCGACTTTTTTATGCGTTTACTTAAGGGTTAAGTATTCTGATTGATTTTTTGTAGACTAAGATAATATTAAGGATTCTTGTACCACTTGTACCAAACTGTGTTCTGGCAACATTTCTCACGGTGTAAATAAATATTCATTCATTAATAATAATCAAGTCTTTAAATTGCAACTGACATAACAATGTGCAGTGAAAGGTTTAGCAAATTAGAACATGCGGCGATAACTGTTTGGCGAAATCCTCCTTTTTTCCATTGCTAAAGTAATGATGGAAAATGGAGAGAATACCAGCAAAAACCATCAAATACATCTTGCTTTCTGTAACTACACCAGAGTCGCTTAGACATATCACGTACATACAAATACGTTTATTATTTGAGAAGTATGAATGAGAAGCAATATGAAATCTGTTCAAGTCACGTACAGGCAGAAATAGAAATTTGAATGATCCATCTAAGGAAGTCAAATATCTCAACTGACAACTTAATAAAATAGACGTTCATTTGGCACGTGCAGACTAGAAATAGATTTCAATATGTCTAATTCGTGATGGGGACTCACAGACGAATACAAATCCAAATTCCAAAACTGTACATATTTTTTAGCAGCTTGCATTTTTATTGGGACTTGAAAATACGTAAAGCATTTATTGTAGTCGTTGTATAAGGTTTCAGTGTCAAAGTACGAAACGTTAAGAGTTTCAGGGTACCCGTCTGTCCATCCGTCATATACAGTGTTACACTCTTCATGTATCTCCAGAGCTTGGATATAAAGCGGTTTTTATTAAGGAATATAGATACATTTGGCCTACGGCTTATTCTGTGATTCGTATGTGAAAGTTTGATGTTGGGGTGACTCCCGTATACATATGTATGTTCGTGAAGTTTAAAATTGTTCATTGCAGATCGGCTGATCTTTTTATTTAAATTTGAGATTTAGTCAACTTTTTGTTCTGAAGTATCTTTACATAGCACATATCTATCAAAGTCGGACGATTCCTCCCTCCTCCCCCTTCCAGTTTCTGAACTGATGTATCTATAAATCTGAAAAAAATCACAAAATGTTGTATTCTATAAGAACTTTCATTTAAGATTGTTTCGGGCATTCTGGCCCATACAGTTTAGTCGTAATGGCCGAAAAAAAAAATAAAACAACAACGATGACGAATTTTGAAAATTCAGATTTTAAAAGCCTAATGGGAACAGTCAGAAAATGCAACAATCGGTGTGTGGAAAATTAAAAGATATAGAGAATATGACATGAATATGTTTTCCGCATTCATTTCATTTACAACTTCTAAACAATGTGCGCACAAACACACACAATTGGAATTACGAGCGATCGTGCCTGAGGACTGAACTGGAATGGCGCAAGTACATGCTTAAAGTTATGATGCGGCGGATAAAAATGTTAATGTACATAAGTGTGCTCTATTCCTTATTTGCTCGACGTGGCCGACTGGATGCAGTCGTCGTGTTTTGATTAAGTGGCCTATGTACAAATTAACTTTACCGCTTCTTCAACATTCAGTTTTACGTTTATCAGACCAGGCAGGATCAGAGTTTTGTAAAGAGTACTTTTGGCCTTTCGAGCTTGGAATTTCTAACCTGTTTTCAAAGTTATGCAGTGAGTTCTAGGTAAAGTTGTCTTCGAAACTCCGCTGTAATGTGATTCGGTTAGTATTTTTTGCGAGGTTGATAATTTCCCGAGTCATGCCCATATCTGTACTCACATTTGTTATCAATTTTTCCCAACTTCTTACAAACGTTGAGCGCCTTATTTTGATCCGCGGATACTGAAACAGGAGGCTATAACTGTCAGTATCCAAATAATGTATGATTTAAAACAATTGCACTAGATGGCTCATTCACCAACAGCATTGTCACCGAAAACAACAGTAGAATCACCCTTGTCAATCGCTTGATCGAGTAACAGAGACCTTTTTTGAAAGGTCTTTGACGTTTTTAAAAGCGAATAAGGGTGCCCTTGATCTTTACTAGATTAAAATTTTCCGTAAAATGTTTGTTCGGTTTGCGTTGTTAACATCTTGGGGTGACAATTCAACGACTATGTGTCCTGTATGGTGTCATGCTTACTGACATCGCTTAAGATGGCTAGACCATGTAGAGCGTATCGATTCAAACATTAAGAGTCTTCGAATCTGAGCTACTCGAACAACAATGGACGTCCTCGTTTAAGATGACAAGGTGCGAAACTGGAGAGGCAGCTAAACCTTTGCTAGTTGGATCGATATGTCGGTTGAGACTGTGATGCCGCTCCAACAAGAGGAATGCATTAGTATAGAAACTTTGTCCTCTCAAACCCTTCGACTTTGTTAAGAGCGTCTTCAACGTCGAGGAACGGAGCAATACACTATTTCATGCAAAAGGAAGTAAGTTCGCCTTTACATAGTGAGTATTTAGTATTTAACTAGAGGGCTACCTGCTTCTATTTAGCGTCTTATATGCTTATGTAAGAGGCTTCCGAGAGCATTTAAAAGAGAGGAGTACATTTTAATTTCCAATAACTACTCTTGGATGTAAGTCACTTCGACTTTCGTTCGAAAGTTTTGTATCACTCGACACACATGGCTGAAGGTTCGATGACGGGACTGAATACTTGGGTAGTTAGACATTGGTTCCTTGTAGGCTGTAGTGCTGCTCAATTTTTTAATCAAAGCATTTGCATAAAAACTTTAAGTTTGTCTGCGAAAAGGCACAACAAACAAAGTACTGTTTGTTGCTTAAAGCCTAAAGTTAGCCGTAAAGACGCGTAATTCTTTGAAACCGACATTAGAACGCCATCGCCATCAACTGAGAGCTTCCATTTGTCTGCTTGAAAATACTATATCATATTTTCGTTAGATTGTCATAATAAATTAAATAATAACTACCTATATATCTTGAAGACATGCAATTATTCATCATATTGCGTGCAATCCCTGAAAAGTACAAATAACATGCAATGCCTTCAAAGTAGCGTGTTACTTACGTCTCAAGCAATCCATTATACTCATAAGAGAAGGTGAAAGTTAACTCTTGTCACTATGTCATAAAGTATCGCAAATTAATTGAATTAGTAAATAACGTGGACTTCTTATTCCTTTAGCTTCAATATGTCTTATCAAAGTGCTTTATCTGATGTTTTAAATCTTCTATTCCAGATACCATGTCAACGATTGGGGACCGAGTACTTAATGTGTCACTGCCGAAAATTGGTGAAAAGTCTCTCTTCACACGTGATCTTGAGGACGCTCTTAGGAATGGAGGTGTTGACTTTGTTGTCCACTCACTCAAAGACCTACCCACGGCATTGCCGTTTGGTATGGCAATAGGTGCTGTCCTCGAGAGAGAAGATGCCCGTGACGCCCTCGTACTAAACGAGAAGTACAAGGGCAACACCATTCGAACACTGCCGAAAGGAAGTGTAATCGGTAAGGATGCATATCTCATTCAAACTCCGTTTCTTTAATATGACACGCTTTTGTATTTTAGGAACATCCTCACTTCGCAGAACCGCCCAGTTGCGCCGTGATTATCCTCATCTTGAAGTATGTGACATTCGAGGAAATCTTAACACTCGCTTGGCAAAGCTAGATGCTCCAGGATCGAAATTTGCCGGAATCATACTCGCCCAGGCGGGGCTTGTTAGAATGGGCTGGATGGATCGCATTAGTCAGGTGCTAGAACCCACTGACCTGCTGTATGCGGTTGGCCAAGGTGCTTTGGCTATTGAATGTCGTTCAAATGACGAGGAGATCTTGAGTATGCTGCAATCGTTAGTTTGCTTACCTACAACCTGCCGCATATTGGCAGAGAGGTCATTTCTGAAAACTCTTGGAGGTGGCTGCAGTGCCCCTGTTGCGGTCTGTTCAACCTTAACCGGAAGCCTCAACGAAGAAACCTACAACTTGGGAGCCGGCCTAAACGTAATCGGAGCGGTTTGGAGTCTGGATGGTGTGACGGAGATTCGAAATGAATTATCGTGCTCCCTTGAATTGCAGCCAACGAAATTCGACATCAATGCAAACGGTGAAATCGGTGCCGGTGGTGACAGTGGCCCGCCCACAAAAAGAAAAAGACACGATGGTAGCGAAGAAAGCGAAGGAAGTGAAAGCCCAGGAAGCAAACGTGCCAGTCCGACAATAATAAACGATGACTTGAACGCAGGTCTCCTAGAAAAGATCACCGACATTCAGCAACTGATTGACATTCACGGGGAACTCTTCAAGAAGTGTCCATTTAGTGCAATCCATTTGAAGAATCGCGAGGAAAATGGCAATAAAACTGAAAACAATATTAAAGATGAATGCCCGCTCAAGATTCCTGTTGGACAGGAATTTATGGGACAATGCCCATACGTGGGAACCGAAGAAAAAGTGAGTGCAGCTCATGAGAATAAATGCCCCGTTACAGGCAAGACTGAAGCCTCCTCCACTGCCAACTGTATGCCTAGCACTAGCAAATGTCCCTTCAGTCAACCAAAGCAAACAACAACCACCCTCCCAGGTCATGACAGCTGCCCGTTCCTCCAGAAAACAATTAAAATGTTCGATTACGCAGATGAGCAAAAGCCACAGTCCACAGAAGTTCTACCCACGCTAATAGACGACACAGTAAACCTGTTCTGCGGCATGTTCCGACACAAATGTTACGACTATGAGTTGTACGCGAAGTGTGAAAAGTTGGGACAAACTCTTGCTGAAGATTTAATTCACAAAGGTGCCTTGGACGTGATGAAATGTGCGCGCGACGAAATCAACAGTAAAGTAGCATGAGCGTTTGCACGCTATACTCGTCTGGACAACGTTCAGCTTTAATCGAAACTGGTTGAAGCTACTGCTGATTGGTTCTAAATCATCCTCCTATCCTTTTGTTGTATATTTATTAGAGCAATCTTGTTACAACTGTGTCTTTGATTAGTTAATACCATTTTTTTTTGCTATAAAAAATTGTCTCATATTCGAGTACATGTATCATTAAGATAATTGTTTTTGTAACCATTTATATGTATATATGTTATACACATAGGTGGACAGCTGTCTATGTATCCTGTGGAATAATTAAATGCGAACGGATGTTAGTCGGTGTCCTTCACTGAGTTTTTGTAATTGATGTCTATTTTTTGCGGAATTTTAGGACTTTGACCGTCGCGGAGAGTGGTTGAATTTTATAATCTGTTGCGGTTTTGTCACTCTTTTACAAGATGCAACATTGTTGCATGCAGCCATACTGATCATCGTTTAATTTTTCGCACGTTTCCCTTGAAAACTCCGAAATCCTTTCATTCTCGTTAAAGCGTCCATATCTCTGTTCCATATACCACGTTGATCAAGGTGCTTTCAGTTTTGGATTCTTCCTTGATAACACTGTATAATTTATTCTTCTTCCTTTTTCATGGCGATACAGTCCGGGACGGACGTGGGCCTCAACCAACATGCCTGTCCAGCTACCAGGATCTCTCGCCAGCTGCCTCCAATTGCGCCCTGCAAGTTGGTTGAGGTCCTTCTCCACTTGTGTGCGCCACCTTAGCCTAGGCCGTCCTCTAATGCGTTGTCCAAATGACTAGGATTCGAAGACTTTTCGGGCCGGTAGTCCATACGCTCTACATGGCCTAGCTATCGTAAGCGTCGTATCCGAAGACGCTTGACCAGTCTATAAAGTTCGTCACTTAATCATCTCCTTCAGACGCCATCAACGCAAACAGGACAAAAAATCGCACGCAGAACTTTCCCCTCAAAAAGACTAAAGCCTTCGTCAACCGCTTTTAGTAGCATCCAAGTTACTGCGCCGTAAAGGAGGACTGGGATGATCAGACAGTTGTACAAAGCCAGTTAAGTCCTTCAAGAGAGGGCTCTATTACTAAATTGCCTCTTGGGCCCAAAGAAGCGGAGAAGACATCTTGGCATCATTTATCGCCGTCTTATTAACGGCTCGCTGTCTTCGTCCAATCACATGAATGTTGTTGGCGTAAGCTAACAGTTGAACGGACTTATGAAAGATCGTGCCTCTGGTGTTGAATTGTGAATTAAACACGATCTTCTTAAGTATGAAGAGTCACATGACAGCGCATCGCCTTGTTTAAAAACTTTTTTTGGCATTGAATGTGTCTGTGAGTTCGTTCCCAACCTTGACGGAGCAGCGAGAGTTCTCCATCGTCATTCTTTGGTAGGAATGCCAAAACTAGACATGGAACTGTATAGCTCGTCTCCATGCACACTGTCATATGCGGCCTTGAAAACGACGAATAGGTGGTGAGTGTCGATTTGCATTTCTTGGGTCTTTTCCAAGATCTGCCGTAGTGTGAAGAATTGGTTGATGGTGGACTTCCCTGGCCTGAAACCACACTGATAAGGACCTATCAGATTGTTTGCGAACGGTTTCAGGCGTTCACACAATACGACAGAGAGAATCTTGTACGCGATGTTAAGGAGAATAATCCCTCGATAGTTGGCGCAGTCGAAGGGGTCTTGGGACTCGCCGGGCATGCTTTTCTCCTACCATATCTTACAGATGAGTTGGTGCATTCGCCCAACCAGGCCTTCTCCAGCTGCTTTAAGCAGTACTGCGGACAGTCCATCCGCTCCAGCAGCTTTGTTCGACTTGAGTCTCAATTTTGAGCTCGTCTTAGTCGGGAATCTGATTTCTGGTCTATCATCGTCCAAACATTCTGCCTAACAACGGGGTTTGGTTCGTCATCGCGGTTTAAGAGTCTGCAGAAATGATCTTTCCAAACTAAACCCAAACTGGGGTTAAAGTTGGTAGCGTAAGACAGCACCGTAAAGGATTTCTAGATCGTGCCTAAAGTGTTGATCTGTTGAGATGGAAACCACGCATAACTGCATTCCAAAACAAAATAAAGCTCCCTTAGTCTGCAGAAGAATTTGCCACGATGAAACCAGGATTTACATATGTCTTTAAATGTGTTCGATAAAAAAAAGCTGAAGCAGTTTTATTTTTATTTTTTTTTTGTCTTTATTACTAACACATATACATAATACATAGAATTCTCATAAAATAAATGTTAAATGTCAGGTATAGCGTCCTTGGGCGAAACGTCATACAACAAGGTAACGCAAAGTGATGTAAGTGAGCGTTTATATATAAACCAAAGCTGTACATATATTTGGAGTAACTTAGATGGAACATGAAATTAAGGGTCATGGTAGAACGCCTTCTGAGATATTTTTATGTTTCGAATAAATGTGTTTATAGCATTCAATACCATCTGCCATTGATCTTATAAATTTGGTAATCCGAACTTTGTCAGGGTCGTTTGCTGTCAAAATGTCTACGGCCTTGGAAATGAGTTGCACAGCTTCTGTGACATGAACAATTTCTAGGTCTCTTGCTTCCAATGATTCCTGTGTTGCTGACATTCCTCCATTCGTTGGGTTTTCTTTCATACCTGTTGCGTTATCCTTTACTGAACACTGTTCTGGCATTGGCTCGAGTTCCTCAAGTTCTTCTTTCAATATAATCTTATCCAAATTTAAATATGCTTCTCTGCCTGCCTCTAAGTGCACCAGAGGGAATGCACTGGAGGAATTATTAGTTCTTTTGTTTGACTCGTACAATTCTTGAGGTGTCACAGCATTAATATTCGCAACTCCAGCATTCCTCACTTCCAATTGCTCCAAATTTTTCAATGGGACTTCAACCATGGTTTCAACATCCCATCTGAGATTCTTTGAATTTGTCTCCTGCTGTGACGATATTATTGTCTGGTTATCGTTTTCCGTCAGTAAGGAAAGACATGGTTCCTTTTTAATCACATCTGAACTTTCTTGGGTTAATTTTCTCGGCTTTTTTAGTTTTGTAGTTTGGGAATATTTTTGTCTCCTTTCAGGATCGCTGTAGCAAATTCTTTTTACCGTTGCAGGAAGCAAATTAAGACTACTTCCTATTTCAGAAAACGTTTCTCCAGATCGAAAACGTCTCCATATCTCTAATCTCTGCTCCGTAGAAATTATAGTTCGCCCTTTCTTCACCGTCTGCATGGTTTTTTCGACTACAGACTTTGTCTTACTGTTAGGAAGATTTTCTTTTGCATGAAAATCTTTGTAAGTCTTCGTAGGTTTTAGAGCATTACTTTTACGATCCCTTAAAAACGATCCAGTCTTATTTTCAATTGTCGTTGGGTTCAGTGGCATGTCTTTCCGATGTTGACTTTTCCCCAATGTGCGAAGAATGTTACGTGTTTTAGACATACGCAAGCTTGGTTTTATAAAATCTTTTAAACCAGATGTCATAACATCTTTTCGCACTTCATTAGTGTAATTTTTGTGGGGGGCATTTTGAGACTGCAGACGTGTAGTCATTTGGATACGCTCTCTCTCTTTGTCTGAATCTCGACTACAATTTCGTTTTTTTGATGTAGGGAAATTTTGTCCTAGTTCTTTCTTCCGTTTGGATTGTTTGATTGCCCAACCACGTTTTTTTATTTTGCTAGCATCACGATAACAAATTGTTCTTACTGTATTTACTGTTAAGCCATGTACTCTTGCAATGTCAGCAGCAACTTGTCCTGATCTAAATTGATACAAAATTTCCAACTTCTTTTCCAGAGTGATTTGATTACGATTTCGGGCCATTTTGCTTTCTTCTCCTCGAACCAATTTCTTGAGAAACTCCTGCTGCCCGTGGTTAGGAAATCACTTTCGACTAAATACCTAGAAAAACAGTTTAATATTGGTGTTTCTAAGTTTATTGACAAAAGTTACCTGCATTCACATAATTTCAGAGAATGAAGTTAATGGAGAGAGAATATTTTTTGCTGAATGCTTCGTAGTCGCATTTGAAAGGTATATGAATGCAATATTTCTCTATTCTATATTCGCCGTAGAACAGATACTTGTATTGCAATTCATACTTCGCGCCAAAGTTCAGTTCCTTGCCAGTGTAACGAAAACAGTTTCAAAACCGAAATTAAATAATTCTTTAGTTATTTCCACATATTGTCCACTTTCTAACATAGTTAATTGTGTATGAAAGCAAAATAATAAACACGGTGCAATGTCATTAGGACAGCACTGTTTGTTTGTTTGTTTGAGTATGTACATATCAGAAACCTTAACCTAAAAGGTTTGTTCGCGTACACGATTTCTCGTTCAAGAAAGTGGGAATAAAATACTGTCAAGAAATGTGAAAATATCGAACAAGTAGATAACAACGAGACAGCAAACATGTTCAATAGAACTCAAAATTGTTCAATTGCTGCCGGAGAATGGTTAAAAATAAATTGTTCAACCAAATTCTGACTGCTTGCGGAGATTTTTGGCTCTTTGCGGGATATTTTTATTTTTCAAAGTACACGGACCAGATTTAGGGGTAGTTGATGGGTTGTTTTTTGAGTGCGCGAACAGACCAAATATTTGTATGCAAACAGATCTGTTAAATTTAACATGAAAATTCAGCTGCGAACCCTCGCTGGTTCTTACAGTAGCGTCGACAATTTTGTCACAATTAAAATGTATTTACAATTCTTATTTTCTGTCAATGTGAACATAAATCAATTATAAATATAAAACATACAATATATGCAACTATAAAGGGTGATTTTTTAAAAGCTATAGGAGAGTTTTTTCAAAAAGAAAACACATAAAATTCAGAAAAATGCATGAAATCTCTATTTGAATCGATGGTATGGTCCATATAATTTTATGTTTAAAGATTATTTCATGCAAATGTTGACCTTGACTGCGCCTCAAATGGTCCATCCGCTTAGTTTAATTTTGGCATACTCTTTCCAACATTTTGGCCGGTATCTCACGAATAAATGCTTCAATTGGAAATGCGTCAATTCAAGCGGACTTGTCTTTATGGACATGAGCTATAACACAGCCCCACAAAAAATAGTCTAAAGGCGTTAAATCGCGCGATCTAGGCGGCCAATTGACCGGTCCCGAACGTGAAATAAAATGTTCACCGAATTCGCCTTTCAATTAGTCCATTGCTGCGCGTCCTCTGTGGCATGTAGCATTGTCTTGTTGAAACCCGTGTCATGCAAGTCAATCTCTTGTATTTAAGGCAAAAAAAAAGTTGGATATCCTCTCACAGTAGCGCTCACCATTACACAGTTACGTTACGATTCGCATCATCTTTGAAGAAGTACGGTCCAATGATGCCACCAGCCACCAAACTGTGACTTTTTCTTCATGGTTAAATTACATTAAAACTCGAAACGTGCGTCAGCTGTTTAAGTCAGTGGTGCCAAAAAGGTAATAACTAAAAAATCACCATTTATAATGAATTCACTACTATCGATTACTTCAACTTAACTGAAATGTAAAATTTCGTGAATTTCGCAGTTCGAAAAAGGGTTATGTAGAAGGCTCCTAAAATTATAGTTACTTCGACTTTACTCTTACCCATAGTCCTACTCTAAGTTTTATTCGAATTCTTTTCGAAGTTCTTATCCAAAAACGTATCCAAGCCCTAGGTAAATTGCTTGCACAATTCTTTATCCAAGTCCCAGCACTAGTCCTGGTCCAATTCCTTGTCCACGTCACTGTCCAATTGTCCTGTCCAAGACTTCGGGTAGTTCCTTGTCCAATTTTCAGTTGAAGTCCTTGCCTGTGTCCCTATTTGAACCAAGATCTAAATCCGGGATATTTTTATTTTTTGCCGACAAAACCGTTAAAAGTTACTTTAATTATATACCGTAGTTATAATTTGCCCTCCGCACTCTGTCACTCTCTCTCTCACCATATGTTAAAAATGCTGGAAGGTTGCAAACTTTTCATTATTAAGGGAGATCCTTCACAAAGAGAAACCCTCTATTTCCTTGCCATAATTTTAAAGAAAAAATGTTCTCCTATAAAATTTTATCGTATGTTAAAATTTTGTGTGGTGATAAGACATCTGTATACAATTCGTATTCGTATTTAGAATAGTACAAATAAAATTGAAACTCTGGTTATTACTGTGTAATACAATATTTACCTCTCAAGCTTTATATGCTCACAGGTATTTTGGTAATTGCGAGAGTGCAATGCAGAAATTTTGTTCGTTTTCTCTGCCTTTACAACTTCATTTGTTAAGAGTAATTCTCTAGGGTCAGTACGTTCTCTTTCAATTGAGAATAACGACAGTACAATTGCATGACTGTCAGCTGAAATTCGGTCATGGCAAACGTTGAATAAATTACCTTTTTGAAGAAAGATTAGGGGTTTGTATAACTTTATTATAACAAAATTAATAGATAAATAGATTTGATTACAGCTTCACAATTCGTCCCTTAGAACTTGGCGTTTCGTGTATGTTACACATTTTAGACCCGATGCTGAATAACCAAGCTTACCAAATGTGTAATGTGGTATTGGCTTTTCGGTACGTAACGCAGTTCGGTCTTGTGTCTTTGGTGTCAATATAATTAAATCAGGCCAGGAGGCGTTGACGGGGATGTTCTCAAAGAAAACCTAAAATGCTAACGAAACAATGACTTTTTTGGGATCATTAACTTCTTCAGAGGATGATGTCATTGTCCCAGAAATCTCATTCAGATCTTTCTTTTTTATTTGACACACACTCAAGGAATTGCGAAGATCATTAATTGATCTAAAGGAAGAAACAGAGAGAGTAAGCCGAGGAAAGGAAAAGGTGGAAAGGAAGAGAAGTTTGGGAAGAGAAGGGAAGGGAAAGTGGAAAAGAAAAGGAAGGAAGAAAGAAAGAGGAATAACACCCCTCCACCACCAGACATGGTTCAACATTTTCTGTAAATTCCCATATTCGTGTGCTGCTCCAAGCTTTATTATACGTTCGGAAAAAGGCTTTACAGAGAACTAAAAGGATTTCCTGATGGATCTTCATCTCACTATGTTGGTTGCAGTTGTCATTATATTGTTTCAAGTGACTTTGAATTTCAGGTCTCTTTCTCGGACGGATTCCTGTCTGAGATTACGTCGCACCGTTCCTCCATTAATCAACACTATCGATTCATTTAAATGCTAAGCAATTAAAATTACAAAATTGTCACAACCCCTAGTAGACATGTTCCTTCAGAAGAACTTAAAAAAAATAACGAAATGCATGCACATCCTTTCTACATCGCTCCCGGCATTTCTCTTATCTGACCGCCACTCGACGGCGACAATTTGTCCTGGTATCCATTGATATCCTGCCGAGTGGACAGAAGTTGTTTACACCCGTTGCCATCATCAGGTCATCATCACCCATTTGCATATTCATTCCTTTGGGGGAGATATAGGGTCTCGTTTTGTCGCGGCCAATTAGAGGACACAAAGAAACACCTGATAAACATGCGCCTCCATATACACACACACCTTAGTTGCATTTTAGATCAAAACTTTTAATTAACATTAAACAAGCGCAACTGGAGCGAGGATAAAAGGCGAACCCTTTTATTCATATATCTTTCCTTTTCATCAGACGTCGCGACGACGCGAGCTGTTATCCTTTTGTGGGTTCTCTTATGCTAATTTGCAGTGGGTGCGAGTAATAAAAATATTTGTGGAGAAGTGGTTGTTGGCCAGATGGAAGTGCCACTTGGGGTATCATTTGATTGCATACATAAAATATTTGGAAATTGTTTTAAAAGTAATTTTGGAAATTATTTTTTTTTACAGGGGCTACAGACCGGGTTGCACGCTAAGCTCAAGGAAGTTGCCTCGCTAAATCTAAAATGATCTTGAGTCAGGCGCCGCCAGTGTCAATCATTTATTAATTGGGTTCTCTTTTCCGCCTGGAAATATCTACATAGAGTCCGTAGTTGGATCAAAAATCGCACGCAAAACTCTTCTCTCGAAAAGACTAAGGGCTTCCTCATCCGCTTTTAGGAACGTCCAAGTTTTCGCACAATAAAGTAGAACTTCGATGATCAAGTTGTGGTACAAAGCCAGTTAATTCCTTCGAGAGAGGGCTGCATTACTCTCTTTGGCCTCTTGAGTCCAAAGAAGAAGCGATTGGCAAGAGTGATTCTGCGTTTGATTTCGGTACTGGTGTTGTTTTCCCTATTTACCGCGGAGCCGAGGTAGAGGAAGTCCTTGAATACCTCGAAGTTTCTGCTGCCTAGTGTGACGCTCTGGCCGAAAGGCCGATGTTGTGTGTCCTTCTTTGATGACAGCATGTACTTCGTTTTGACCTCATTAACCACCAGACTTATTTTAGCCGCTTTCGTTTCAATGCTAGCAAACGTCTCATTGATGGCTCGCTGCGTTCCTTCAATCACGCCAATGTCGTCGGCGTAAGCTAGCAATTGAGCTGACTTTTGGAAGATCGTACCTCTGGTGTTGACTTGTGAGTTACGCACGATCTCCTCAAGGATGATGTTCAAAAAGTCACATGACAGTGCGTTGCCTTGTCTTAAGCCTTTTTTGACATTGAAGGTCTCGGTAAGTTCGTTATCCATCGTCATCCTACACAATCTGACGAGTTTGGTAGGAATGCCAAAACTAGATATGGCATTGTATAACTCGTCTCTATACACACTGTCATTATCGGCCTTGAAATCGACGAATAGGTGATGAGTGTCGATTTGCACTTCTTCGGTCTTTTCCAGTAGCTGCCGTAGTGTAAAGATTTGGTCGATGGTGGACTTCCCTGGCCTTAAACCACACTGATAAGGATGTATCAGATTGTTTGCGAACGTTTTCAGACGTTCACACAATCCGGTAGAAAGAATCTTGTACAAGATGTTAAGGAGACTAATCCTTCGATAGTTGGCGCAGTCGAAGGGGTCTCCTTTCTTGTGGACCGGACAGATGACGGTGAGATTCCACTCATCGGGCATGCTTTCCTCCGACCATATCTTACAGATGAGCTGGTGCATGTGCCCAACCAGGTCTTCTCCAGCTGCTTTAATCAGTACTTCGGACAGTCCATCCGCTCCAGCAGCTTTGTTCGACTTCAGTCTCGATATTGCTATCTTGACCTTGCTAATTCGGGGGGACGAAATTCTAGCCTATGACCGTCCAAATTGAGAGGAACATTGTGCCTAACAGCGGGATTTGGGCCGTCACCGCCGTTTAAAAGCCTGCAGAAATGATCTTTCCAGATTCTCAGCATCGATTGGGACTTTACTACTAGGTCTCTGTTTTGGTCCCTACAGGCTTTGGTCCGAAACCTATATACATCGGATACCTTTCGGTAAAACTTTCGAACTTCATTCCTGCCACAGCACCTTCCCATCTCTTCGACCGACCGCTTTTCATGCTGTCTCCTTTCCCCTTCTGAGAAGCCGGTTCTCTTCCCTTCTTTTCCGCTCGTAGAGCTCACGAAAGAAGAACCAGAATTTGCTTCCTGCCAAAATCGGTAGTTATTAACTGAATGCTTGCCATTTACGACAATGTATAGCTTAATAGTAGACCAATGCGATAAAATTATATTAAAACTTACGATAAAAGTGGTCGTTCAAATGTAATCACTTTTCGCGCATTTCAAGATGATTATGGTCGCCATAATCGACCAACGACGCCAGCAAACGGTACGTTTATGCAAAAATTTTGTGGAGAGTGGAAGAGTAACTGAGGTAACGTACTAACGTTACGTACTATAACCGCAATCGCATCGTAATTCACTGTCAGACTAAAATATTGCTGCTGTAAGTGAAAGTTTTGCTGCGTATTTACGATTTTCCGGTGCTCTCAGCAATTTCACACGTCTTACACCTAGCTAAAGGGTTTATTGGATTTCGATTTACATCCCCATTCCTATAAAGTTCAACAACAGTTGAAATTTACTGACCATTCACAACGCCGTATATACATAGTGATTGAATCACAGACAATAAATGAAAATTTTTTCAACAATATTTTCCTCAGTGATGAGGAACATTTCTCACTGGATGGCCTTTTTACAACGCATTCTAAATATTAGAGATTTGGGTTTTGTAGCTGCTATAAAATTCTACACTGGGATTACTATAATCTGTATACCTCGGCAGCTTTGCTATTGTATTTGGAGAATTTCGTTATGTACAGACATAGTCACTGCCTTGCTAATGCGGTAGAAAAATCATTAGTTCCAAGTCTTTTTATTCAATTTTTCTTGGAGTTAAAAAAAATGAAATTAGTTTTAATTTTTAATTTAAAAATACATGAGACCGAAAGGCATAAATAAAAAAATATACTAGATTAGCTTAGAGTACTCGTGAAGATTCAGTAAGTTAGAATTAGGATCAGTAGATTGTATTTGTAAGCTAGTCTTAAGTATTTTTGTCTAGCAAGTAAGAAAAATGAAGTAAACAAATAAAAATGCACGGAAGTCTTAAAAAAGATCCTTGCTAATGCGGCCCAATATGTATGTAGGTCTTTTTGCAGTTCCAAAATCGTCTATAGTCCCATAACCTCAAGGCCTGTGGTTTGAATTGAAGTTATTTATTTCTCAAATTCTTTCTTCTTCTTCTTCGGATGGCGCTACAGTCCGGGGTGGACCTGGGCCTCAACCAACATGCCTCTCCAGCTAGCACGATCTCTTGCCAGCTGCTTCCAGTTGCGCACTCCAAGTTGGTTGAGGTCCTTTTCCACTTGTGTGCGCCATCTCAATCTAGGACGTCCTCTGTTGCGTTGTCCCTGTGGTTCGGATTCGAAGACTCTTCGGGCCGGAGCAGTGCTGTCCATCCGCTCTACATGGCCTAGCCACCTTAAGCGTTGTATCCGTACATTTCTCAAATTACTGTTATTTAAATTCGACTTCATAATATGCCTCACGTAACTTAACAAATATGCCTGAGAATGCGATTGGGAAATCATCGGCATGCGAGGTTTGTTTGAAAAATAAGGTGAATTTTCAAATTTTCTAGGATACGTACGTACATTCGCATATCGATTGTTATTTTATTTTGTTATAAAACATATGTTTACAGTTTCACCAAAGCATATTTATTTTGTTTGTGAGAGGCATAAAAGTTAGACGTGTTCGGTGATTTCTTGCTGTCGATAAAATGCATCAAGGAATTTGCATTAAATTTTGTATGAAAAATGTAATTAAATGCTCAAAAGCATTTGAAATATTAACAGTGGCATACGGTGAGCATATTCTGAGTCAAAAAAATGTTTACAAGAGGTACAAACTTTTCAAAGAAGATCAACAAGATGTGAATGACGACGCGCGCCCTGGAGGCCCAGCACATCAATACATCCATCCAATCACTAGTAGAGAAGTTTCTGAAGATGTCAACATATCGGTTGGCTTTGCCATTGCAATTTTTATTCGGAAATTTTGGACATAAAACGTGTGGCAGCGAAGTTAGTCCCAAAATTGCTAAATTTGGACCTAACTTTTAGGCCAAAAACAACGCTGTAATTATATCTCAGCCACCATGATCACCATATTTGGCATCCTGTGACTTTTTCCAGTTCCCAAGATTGAAAAGACCTGTGAAAGGGCGGCGTTATGTGACGATTGACAAACCGAATCGCTGAGAGAAGGGCATATTAAAAAGTGCATGTTAGAACTGCTTCGAGGATTGGAAAAAAACGCTGGGGACAACGTTGAGGGGAGCAAAATAGAAATTGTTGAATAAATAAAATTTTTTTGAGAAAAGTGAACATTTACCTTATTTTTTGAAGAAACCTCGTATGCCGACAGCTATCAGGTTGCATTCTAAGAGATTGGTGCTGACACAATTTGGAATTGCAATATTTACGATTTTTTTCTACATTTCTCCAGACAACGTTAACACGCGCAGCCTTTACATCAGATCTCGCAGCTTATTTGATACAATTTCACCACAAAACTAGCCTCATCGGAAGGGCCGTGAAAGTCGAAGGAATTCAATAATTATGGTGTGTAAAAATAATCCACTGAAAGTTGCCAGTTCTTAGGCTCATTACAAATAATAAATGTAACGATGCGTACCTCTTTACTTCGACTAAATAACGCTGCGGTCAATGTCGTCCCATTCAATTACATGCCATCATGCTGTTCAGAGACCAGGTAATTACCCCCGTTAAAGTGTCTAAAAACTCATATTAGACGAGAATACGGCCTTAAACGACAGAAAACTGACACCAGTGTCCCACAATTACACATTCCACCGGCTTTATTGTAGTCTGAAATAGTCCGAATAGTCTGTTGAAACCCCTTCATCGTGGCATCTGTCAGACATGTCCATGCACACCCACCCATTAAAACTCTAACTTACATCCGCCAAGTTGACCACGCGTCTGTGTGTGTGTGTTCAGTCAACACAAACGCATGTGGAAAAAAGAATCGATTCCTATTGAATTTATCACAAAGGATTCATGTACTCGCCTCGCTTACGCTTGCCTAGGTAGCCGCCACCCATGCCACGGCCACTCCCGTCGCATATGCAAACGAGCTCGGCACACACATCCCTAATGCATTAGGAGTAGGTACACCTCGCACGTGTAATTGCTGACTGCGCTACCCTTACCGCCGCCAGACACGTAACTGCTTACCTTCGGGGATGCATTATTCAGCATGGACATTGGCCAGCCAGCAGTGCTTCCTTATCTGCCAGGACTCATAATCTATTTATGCTGTGGGCATATAAATCGTCCGTTGTTGTTATAGCGTGTTAGTGAGCGTTGGGCAGAACCTCCTAAGCCGGTGGCCACAATCGCACGCACTTGACCAGCAATAGCAGCAACGTTTATCCCCTGCTTGTGTGCGTGCGTGCGATTGGTTGAGTAACGGAAAACTTGGGCATTATACAATAAACAGCATGGACGACAAGCTGTCGTAGCCACCCGCAATCGAACATATGCGAGTGGCTGCGAAGGGACGCAAGCAATCGAGCCCCTCTGTTTTGCACACACATTTCAACCCTTTCAGGCAGCCGGGATCGATAAGCTTATTGGGAGGGACTGGTTTGGTGGTTACATTCATACGCGTGTACTCGTGTTTGTGTCAGGAGCTGATGTCCGGTAATGGAGGTCTTTCATTTTATTTTGGGATAATTGGAAGGGCGTCAGTCCACACAGTCGATGGTCATTACATCAGTCAGTACAGAAAAGTTTTATAATTTGCGCCACAGGACTACGAGTTCTAGAGGGACACTTTCAATAGGATTCCCTGTGAACTACTACAATGGGTGCAGAGTGTCTGTGTTGCAAACTGAAAAGTATTGAATAAATATTTGAAATGTCCAAGCGCATGGATCGCAGGATTATTTGATTGAGAATCAATATTCCTGCGATTAGAAAATCCATTCTTTTTACGTTACAGTAACTTTGATTTCTAATCTATTTAATGAAGGATTCCAAAATCAATTTTGGCTAGCCAGAAGCGAAACAAGTTTAATTATTTTTTAGTATCATGATTCCTCAAAACAATTAAATAGGGAAGAATTGCAGCCGGCAAGAGACCATCTCAGAAGGACAGGCAGTTGGTAGAGGTTCAGATCCTTCCAGAACTATACGAACAACGTAAGCAAATGAAGATTTCAGGATTGAAGAGATTTCAGTTTCCCTAAGGAATTTCTTGATCCATCCTACACTGATATCATCTAGTTGGTGAAGGCTGTTGTAAAAGTAATTTCCGTTCGCTTTTTTCTAACTATTGTAAAAGATGTGCGGTTTCCCCCTCCTCTAAGTCTCGGCAAGCACTTCAGAAGTCAATGATTCCACAGCCTTGTTGCATGGTTAGCCATTACTCAGTAAGATTGCAACCTTATCAGACGTACATACGTCAGTTTCGCCTAACTTTGTCTTCCCTCTGTACTTTAAGCTCATGAGGTTACTCGTTTTCTTTTAAGTCACCGTCTTCTTTTGGATTTCTAATGCCATTGATGTTAATTTTGATCATTTCTTCATTGACTTCCTTGGCACTTGAAGGGGGTGATGGATATTCTCATTACAGTCGTAACATCATGGACTAGTGTCTTTGAAATGTAATAGCACGTTACCGACTGAAAGTTTGGGTTCCTTAAAAGGAAGCCAAAAGAGTTTTCTATTTTTGTTCAATGAAATGTATTCAAGTTAATTTGGAGTCCAAGAGAGTCTTTGGAGTCAGTCGATTACAGAAATCCGTACAGGAAAGACGTACATCGACTTAAGTGCGTGGTTGCCTAAACAACCAAATAAACAAACAAAAAAATATTTGAAAAAGAAAATCGAAAATTATCAAAACTCAAGCAAATTTAAAAAAAAAACAATCGATTTAAAGCAAAAAATAATTTGGAAATGGATGAAGAGCTGCTTTCGAGTGACAACTCGGAAAGCAGCAAAGACATGAACAAGAAGAGAAGAAAGAAAATGAAGCCGCAGGCGCAGCTTAAGAGACGGCTGCGTAATATGGATTCTCTTAAAAAAATGGAGAACAACGACGTTGTGACGTACAGCGGAAATGGGAATTCTTTCTCAAAACTCGCTTCGTCTAACGAAATTGCTGCAGCTGAAAAAGAGCTGGAGGAGAAAATTAAGCAAAAAAATGAGCTGGAGGAGTTTATTAAAGCCCTCCAACAAAAGCTCGAAACAAAACGGGCTGACATTCAGCAACAACAAAAACAGCAGCAAGAAAAACAGCAGTTACAGACACAGCAGCAGCAGAAAAAACAACAGCAAGAACAACAGCAGCAGCAACAAAAGCAGAAGCAGCAACAACAACAACAACAGCAGCAGCAACAACAACAGCAGCAACAACAACAGCAGCAACAACAACAGCAGCAACAACAACAGCAGCAACAACAACAGCAGCAAAAAAACAGCAGCAACAGAAAACTAATAGGAAACAAAGGGTGCCGCCGATAAACATCAGCGGCATGGAAACCGCAGACACCATTCAGGTATGTGAGTTGTCTGTGGGGGACGATTTTTTTATAAAAAATAAAGGTAACGAGAAGCAAGCTGTCCACTGCTTAACAGAGGGCAGCTTTAAAAAAGTTAAAACTTCGTTGACGACAGCTGGGGTGGAGTTTACCACTTTCACCCTAAAAAGCGAGAAGGTCCATACGGTCCTTCTCAAGGGCTTAGCTGCTGCAACTGAACCGGAGAGTGTCATGAAGGCTCTTCAAAAATTGAACGTAGAGGGCGTGGAGTTTGTGTCGGTTCGTCGCTTCTCCACTGTCCGATCCAGAACGCCGCCTGTGCGCATGCTTCCCCTCTTCCTGGTCCAGGTCTCTCCGGGGAGCAAAATTGAATGTCTGAGGAGCATTAAGCTCCTCAACAAACAGGAGGTCTCCTGGGAGAGGCTGAGGAGGACGAAACAGATGCTTCTCTGCGCAAGATGCCAGACCTTTGGCCACGCCGCGGCGAACTGCAACAAGCAGCCTCGTTGCAGCAAATGCGCAGAGGGGCATCTGTCTGCGCAGTGTCCCCTTGGAGAGGGGAGAGTTGAAGACAGGGCGCGATTAAAGTGCGTGCACTGTGGTGCAGGTGGACATCCCTCAAGCTACAGGGGCTGTCCAAAGGTCAAGCGACTCCATAGAGAGTTGCTTAAGAAAGACATAAAAAAAAAAACAAAAGTGGCGGATTCAAGGCCGGTGCCGAGAATTCCAGCCACAACTGTTACGCCGGTGGTTTCCTACGCCAATATGGTGTCAGGTAGGCGACCGGCACAACAGACATTGCCGGCAGTAACGTCGGCACCAGTAGGGGCCCCAAATATGGGAATTCCCGAATTGTTCAATCTTGTGTCGACAATGATGGCCAAGATTGAGCGATTTGAAGATCGTTTGGTGCGAATGGAGCGAGTCCTTTCGTCAAGACCCGGTGGGTCGAGTACGTGTACATAAAAATGGATACGCCAGCTGCTGGAGACCTCTCGATCCTGGCGGTGAATGTAAATTCACTCGTCAGGATCGAGAGAGGGTTGACTTTGCTTCACCTTTTGGAGTCTCATAAGCCTGATGTGTTGATGGTTAGCGAAACCAAGCTAAACCGGAAGCACGTACTCAGGTACAAAGACTACACAGTCATTAGAAGAGACCGCCCCCGTTCCACACAAGCAGGCGGGGTCGCTCTCTTCATTAAAAAAGGCTTACGCCATAAAGTCGTGTATTGCGGTGAGGTGCGAACCTTCGGTGTACTGGAGGCTTCGATTGCGTGCATTTCTCTCCAAGGTGGAAGGAAACTGTACGTAGTCGCGATCTATGCATCAGATGCACCTCAGTCTGCAAATTTCATCCCAGAGCTCGAGACTCTCTTCCGAAAGCTTCGGCTTTGCTCGGAGGGGAATTATTTTGCCATCGGACTGACGTTACGAGACGTAGACTCTCGCACTAGGAATTGTATGAAAACGGTGGAGTACGACAGTGACCACTGTGGTCTTGCCGCGGTTATTCAATTCCCGAACGAGCTGGTGGAGCTTGAAGAATTCGCCGAGACGCATCCTTTCGATTATCGAAGGGCTCGTTGGCCGCGTTTCTCTAGGGTCCTATCCAGGGAACTACGTTCGAGCGAGATAACACCACCTTCGGACAGAAACCTGACGAACGAAGAGGTTGACAGGTACCTCATACAAGTCGACAACACAATTCAACGAACCATGGACAGGACGCTTCCTAAGGTATCACCTACGACAGATGGCGACATTTATCGTAATGATACCATCGACGCACTGCACGTGCAAAAAAGCAGACTGCTGTCGAGACTGAAGACTCTATACAGACGCTTTACAGACCCAGACGACCCGGAAATACGATCGCTCAAGTCGCAGTTGAAGAACATCCAGAAGTTGATTCGGATGAACTATAGAATTGCTGTCAATTCGTATTGGGGAGATAGGATTCGGGCCGTACGTTCTAACGGTCCGGGTATGTTTCCCCAAATCAACCGAATCTTCCGAAGGAGGGGTCATAACGACTTAGAGGCTGTTCGACTTGACAGGACAATCGACAATGAAAACCTACTAACTTCGGTTGGCATAGATCCGGATGAGGCTGTGCTTGACAATGAGTTCTTCATTGTTGAGGATGCCCAAGAGAAGGTAGAGGCAATAGGAGCTGTTTTTCAGAAAGTGTACACGGTCAACGACTCTCGTCGGCCGAACCACGACCTGGAGAACAGAGCCATGCTGTACCACTTCCACCTTAGAAATGAAATACAGCAGTGGCGTTCTGAGAATCCTGGTTTTACCAGTTTCAATGACGAAAATCAGGCAACCAATGCTGTCGCCCAAGATGGCTCCAATGCCATCCTCATTTCGAAGGAGGAACTCAAAGACATCTTCAACGGTTTGAAGAACAAAAAGTCGACTGGCATCGACGGGATACCAAATATAGTGTTACGTCATCTCCCTGACGAAGCGGTAGAGATATACACAATCCTGTTTAACAATGCACTGAGTAATACACATTACCCAGCGCATTGGAAGACGGCGGTAGTGCAACCTCTCCCCAAAAAGGATAAAGATTCCTCGCTTCCGAAAAATCTTCGGTCGATAAGCCTCCTCCCCTGCATAAGCAAGGTTTTCGAAAAGATTGTTAACAGGGTCCTGATCCAGTGGACTGAGGACAATAAAATTATACCGAACAACCAGTTTGGATTTAGGGCGAGGCATGATACTGTACATGCCGCGTCAAAACTGGTTTCGGACATTCAGTGGAACAACCACAAAACACAGTGCACCGGGGCCTGTCTCGTTGACTTGGAAAAGGCATTCGACACCGTATGGTTGGAAGACCTCTTTCTTAAGTTGACGAGGATGGTTATAAGCAAACCGCTGCTTTACACGATCTATAACATGGTAACGGGTAGGAGTTTTGTTGTCAAAAGTGGCAACAAAGTTTCCACCAACATTTTCCAAATAAAAAATGGGCTCCAACAGGGTGCAGTGAACTCACCAATCCTTTTTAGTATTTTCACCAGCGAACTGATTGGCTCCATGCACAACTTGATTGCATTCGCCGACGATTGGGTTGCATACCGGACGGCACCAAAGATAGAAGTCATTAACACGCTCCTGCAACGTGACTTCGAAAAAGTCCAGCAATTTTGCGACGACTGGTAAAACCAGGGGCATATCTCCTTCGGTGCCTTTCTGGGATTAATTAGCGTCTCATTAGCATAAAGAATGATTGTGTGTACACACTCGCAGTTACTGTCTTATGGTACTCCGGCATCGGGCACGTATATAGCTAGGTATTCGTCATTGTATTTTTCAATAGCTTTTTAACGGTTATAATGTAGAAAACCTTAAACTCTATCGATTGATATATAATATTATATGTTAAGGTGCGATTAAATTCCTAAATATTCGCATCCCAACTTCGCTTTCTTGGGCAGGTGTAAGCACGGAAAACACTTTTTCTAAAATCAGTACAACTTCTGGAATACTCTGATGTCATCTTTATCTTCGCCCATTTCCAGCGAGTCGCTGTAAAATCATTCACGGTTATTGAAGAGCAGCCAAAACGAGGTGGTCTTAGACTAAACAAGGATAAAATGGTCGTCGACCAAGAATCGATCTGTCGATTACCACCTCGGTAAAATCGTGACAATAGGTACAACTTTGAGGTACCTCGGGGCAAACGTGGACGCCACAAATGACATTTTGATGGAGATTCATTGCATCAACTCCTTTGCCAACCTCTGTTATTTCGGTCTGTCGAAACAGGGGCAAGAGTACTGCCTCGAAGGACCAATGCCATACTCTAAAAGCCGCTTATCCTACCTGTACTGCTATACGAAGCTGAATGCTGGACAATAAGTAAAACTGCAGAGTAGATTCCTGGTCCTGGGAAAGAAAACATTTTGCGTCGAATATATGACCCTGTCTGCGAGGGAGGCGAATGAAGCAGGAGACACAATCGCGATCTCTTCGTGCTGTAGAAAGATGTGGATGGTAGTCGGAAAAGCAATGGCTCGGTCGCATCGAGTGAAAGCTTCAGCTTAGAAGGTCTTAGAATCCCAGCCTCTGGGTCTATCAGAAATAAAATGTACACATTTATGTTGAATGGAGAAATACATACAGAAGGTGAGTTCAATTTCATTCGGCACATGACATTAGTAGCATGTGATCGATTTAAGAAAATACGAACTTTCTTTAATACGTGTACAAACATTTTAATAGGTATGACTCGCAAGCTATCCAGAAATCAACAACAAAATCAAATTTTTGGAAATAAGTAGCTGATCGACAGATATCACAGGAGAAAGTGTTGCCTACATACATGTTTCATGTATAAGTACAATTCTTCAGAACGTTAGGCTACTGTATGCCGAAGAAGAGATATATTTCAAATCGATACATCAACATGATAACGATCCAAAATACACAGCTGAAATTGTGCAAAAGTCGCTTTCAGGAATATACACAGAATCTATGGGATATTAAGTGAAACGTACAGTAAAGGGCGAATGACTCGAACTCCAACATTTTAAAATGCCTTTTTTTATTTTTTGTAATTTATTGTAATAAAGCGAAATATGTTGAAAAATGCATAAATTTTTAAAGTGTATCAGTAGTTTTCAATTCGTTCACCCTTGGCGCAAAAAATTAAGGACCAGGGAACATCGCACGATACACTCGCCATTTCGAGCTTTTTCCGGCGAAGTGCCTGTTTTAGGCGGTCTAAACTTTATTTTTTTAGTGCCAAACTTCGCGTTTAAAACACCGCAGACAGAGAAATCCATTGTATTTGTATCCGAAGAATTCGCAATTCACTACCTCCAAGACAGTTTCACTGTAAACGGTCGTATAAAACTCCAAAAATTCGTGAGGAGAGCGACCATTGACTGGTTATAGCGAAGCAAACCGTCAATATCGGTGCTGCCTGCTTTCTGGTGGCCATTCAAAGGTGTAAATTTTCGAAGGACTTTTCTGGCAAGTAAGTTCCGTAATTTTGTTGGTTGTTGACTTGGTAATAAATGGCTGTTCATCAAAAAAAAAAAACAAATTTGTGAACTCACTACTTTCTGTTCTGTAAGATCGTGTGATTTTCGGAACTTTAATGGCTTGAGCTTATCTCATTTTCTGGTATGGGTGGCATCCGTTCCAACAATATGTTCAGCTTATGAGTCATTCTTTTCTTCCGGTTGGGCGCAGATTTCTCTCAATTCAAACCTTCACTTTTCGAACTGTTACTGCTGATGTTACTTTCTTATGACCAGAGGGCAGTTTGCAACGCTGACAGTATCAAGGTACCAAGCTAGGGTTCTAGACCTAAATGATTTATTCACGATAAGATGGTGGAGGGTTTTAACGATAGCAACTTTTGGTTAACTATCCAAATACAAAGCAATCACACTATTGAATTCCATCGCGGATAACAGTTTTATTTCTATTCTGTGTCAACATTTGAGCTTACTGTCATGAATGGTTCGAAAATATAGCAGTCCGAAGTTTGCTGCTTGGGAAAAAAATAGAATGGGTCTTTTCAACAGGATATGAAGATTTTTAAGTTGAAGAGCATTGTTTCCACACAAAATAAGTTACGTTTTGGTAAGGCTCAAAAATAGGCCAATTTGGGTATGAAGTAATTGATCTTTTTAAAATGGAGAAACTTATTAAGATCAACGAGGGGAAAACAAAGTATATGCCGTCGACTAAGAAACGTTCCGTCACACAACACCTAGGACAAAATGTAAGAATCGACAACTATATTTTTGAGGTAGTAAAGGAGTTTGTCTACCTCGGGGCAAACGTTAACTCCACAAATGACATCACAGTGGAGATCCGACGTAGTACCACCCTTGGCAACCAATGCTACTTTGGTTTGTCGAAACAACTGGGGTCAAAACTCCTGACTCGAAGGACCAAAGTCAAGTCTGCAGAGCTGATTCTTGGTGCCCTCGAAAGAAAAATTCTACGTCGGATATATGGTCCCGTCTGCGAGGAACGTGAATGGAGGAAACTCTACGAGCTGTACCAGGATGTGGATGTAGTCCGGAAGGCAAAAATCCGTCGACTACACAGGCTCGGCCACATCGATCGCATGGACAGCAACGCTCCAGCGAAGAGAGTCTTCGAATCTGAGAAACCGGTATAGAGACCAAGCCATCGCGGACGTAAGACAGCGTGGCCTTGATGACTGGAAGCAGCGTGCCCAGGACCTTCAGCGATGGAAGGCAGCAATAACTCAGGCTCTGACCCTTCATGGGTCGCCGGCCTGATAAGTAAGTAAGTAAGTAAGTAAGAAATTTATTAACTGACTTTCCACAGTTGTTTCATAATATTCAAGTTTGCCAAAGGGTTGCTAATTATTTAGGGGGCTTGGAGCAGACGTTATTGAGTTGGAAAGAATACTTCTGCATGATTTTGACTCTGATGTTTGACTCAAATATGCCAAGTCCTTGGCCATTTTGAAGTCACGAGGAACTTCTAACTATTTTCTGGATCTCGTTATGGTATTGGTATTGATAAACAATTTGGTCATTAATAACATTTATGGTTTTAGTTCATGCTTTTCAGTTTAAAGTGCTTAAAAGAAAGAAATAATTTTTTTTCCAAATTGATTAAAAAATTGACTGATAAAACACAATTCACATAAAATGCATTTCTGATTCCCTGGTCCTACGCTTTCTACTTCAGCGTTCCGATTCTACGAAGTAGAATAAATTCCTTAAGCAAATACCGCAAGCTCCTCCGAATTACCGAAGGTTTGCTACCTTCGCGCATTTCCATCAAAATTTACATACACACACGGTGTGAAACCAGTTTTTGGACAGCAATATCAGTTACCTGACCATCACTCCGCAGTCGTAAAATCAAAGCACTCAGCTCGTTGATTAACATGACTTCTGGTGTCCATCATCTAGTCAGAGGCAACTTTACGATCGTGTTAACCGCATAAGTTACCGGTAATATGGTTCCCAAATGTCAACTCCGCTCCGATAATTGCTACACGACTATGCCCCAGTGCCTTATCAAATAAACGGTCCTCGGTGCCATTTCGCCAGAGTACACGACTCAACGAGTTGTCTCGCATCAAAATGCAAATTTCCTTCGTTGATGTCGTTGATGGTTATTCTCGCGACCAGCTAAATCATGTTCGACCGTAAATTTACGATCGCATAACTTCCGATAAAATCTGAATTTTTATGGCTTCATATCGGCGCGAACACACACGCTCCTCTTCGGCATCTTCTGTGCCCCGTATCCGGAGCAGGGCAGAGCTTCTTCTTCTTCTTCTGGGCAACGAGCGATCGGCTGTCGAAACTGCGTGATAGTAGATTTGGTCGTAAAAATCATTGATCAGGTGATTCGGTTGGGTTGGGCTGGTGATTGCCTGGCCGAACTCTCTGCCCCGTGGTCACCCGGAGGGAAGGAAGCAGTGAACGATCACTTTTAATCGATTTCTCGACATCCACAGCGGCTGTGTGAAGCTGCGTCTAGCCACTGTGTGCTGGAGGGCTTGGAGGTGATGGAAACGCTTGCTTAAAGGTTTTTTCGTGTCACCATGTGCCTTGGCATTGGACGGGTAGCGGTGGCGCAGCGTGTGAGTGCTACCTCGTATGCATGCAAATGAACGCAATTTTCTGCAATATCAATTCAAGAGTTAATGTCTTTATCCGTGTTTTGACGTGATGATGACGTGAATACGGCAGGAGCGAAGTGCGCTCCCAACTGTTATTGGTCGCAGGAGTGCGCTGTTTATTTTGGTAATGTTGTGTTTTGCAAGGATTCATTTTTTCCACTTAATAATTTGCTCAAATTTATGACGGACTTACAAAGTAATTCACTTAACAAATCCAGTTTCTTCCAAGTTGGTTCGGAGGCTGTGGATAGAGTTGTTGTGCCTGCGTCTGACGGGAGCTTCGGACATTGTAATCATCCTGGTGCAAAATTATTGCGCGAAGCTAACAGATTTTAATTGCCTTACGTGTGATAATGGAACGGGTCCAATCGTACTTAGGTTAAATAGGTTGTTGCATTTTGCAAATTAATGTAGGAGCATATAAGCTCGATATTATTGACGGCAACGTGTTTAGAAATTGTTGGTAGGTTTGCTTCTAGAATTAACATGGAAATATCCTGAGTCGTGTTGGGAATGTAGTCACAGCACGGGCCGATAAAGAGATAGGGAGTGGAAGCATCGACATCTATTGGTCCTAAAATTCAATGAATTGTAAAGGGAAGGGCACATGAAGTTTTGCAGAACTTTCCATATTCGTGGAGTGCGGTTAAAGAAGGAGTCTCTAAGCCTAACTGTACGTCCGAACGCGGTCTTAAGACAGAATTGAATGCAGATAGCTCATTCATTTGAGCAGCTTATGTTAAAATAGCGATAAAAGAGTGCTCTAAAGAGTCTATCGCATAGCTCTCGGACTCTAACCAGTAGACAAAGAGAGGTCTTTGGAGCACCAGATCAGATAGGAGCATTGTACACAAGCTTCCACATGATGCAAGTAGATTAATGAATCACTTGATTCAAAATCACATTTGAATCACTGATGGAACCAAATACAATTTTGCGGCGGAATGGCGGCTACCAGACCAAGGTGTTGAGGAAACCTGACGGGTAGTAACAGCTTGACCAGAGGTTATATTCTGGTGCCACGGGAGGCCAGTGCGGAAGGCCCCCATTTGGGGGTATCGTGGTGGCTATGATATTTATAAAACCCAATTTCGCAGGCAGAGTCGAGGTTAGTATACTGTGCTGACTGGTCCCTACCACCTACCCTACTGATTCAGGCAAGGCGGTAAAGGAACTTTTGGGGTTCAGTGTGAAGTTGTATTCTCAACTGGGTGTTGCGATCCAGAGAGCAGCAGAGGTTTTAGAAAGGCCTTGCTCCAAGCCAAGGTGGGGTGATTGGCTAGTCTTGGTACGACTCTCGGAAAAATGGATCCCGTGATATAAACCGTTATGGGAGGTGATCACGTAAAATCAAATCCCACATCTGTACTCAAACTTTGACCTTATATAACTGTAGTCAACTCAGAAAGGACGAAATATGTCTTGCATCGTTTTAAGAAACCTAGACATTTCACTGCATTTTTTTAGACCTCCATCACATGAGAAGAATGGAAAGTATTACGGTTTTAAGGACTCGACGGATTATTTTGAAAACTCTGTACTATTAGTAGACAGCATTGAGTTTTAAATGTAGTGAATTGAACTCTAATAATAATAATAATAATTGAGTGGCACTACAACCCACAAGGGACCTGGGCCTAGCTTCTACAACAACTACTCGTGTCGTGCATGCTACTGTTCTCTCACGAGTAGAAGGGACCTACAGTTTTTTGCCGACTCCGAAGTGCGAAATTTGAGTGTTGTCAACAGTTCGAAAGAGGTGGTGCCGTGAAAAATGCGAGGTGTCCCGTGCGGGAATCCAACCTAGACCTTCTGCGTGTGGGTCGACGCACTTACCCACTACGCCAAGGCGAATTGAACTCTAATGCTCTTACAATATTTAATTATGCTGTCAGTCCCGAAATATCATATATGATTAGAACACGCAGCCGTTCCAAGTCTACAATCGCAGAGGAAGGACTTGAGTCAAAAAACGAACATGAAAAGCTGAGAGTGAAATCATCAGTAAAGGAGTGAATTGGATTAAAAGTAACAGGCGGTACATCATTTATAAAAAAGAAGAAGAGTGTCTTAGACAAAAAACAGAGCCCTTGGGAAAAACAGCATTAATATGGTGGCTATCAGAGTCAGACTCATCCAAAACAGCTTGTTTTGAAAGGTTCGAAAGGTAACTTCTCACCATTAAGAGGAGAGCCTTATCGATGTGATATGAACGTATGTGCGACAAGATGCTTTACTCTTTCAAATGCCAATACTCTTGCTTTTTTCTCTACTACGCAGGGATGGTTCCACTTTTCGGTGAGATATTCCGTCAGATTATTAGTTTACCTTCTGCCGTTTGTTAGTAAGTAAAAACCTATGTAAAAGACACAGACTCAGTAAGAGGTGTGACGAAGGTTCATCTCCACTAACTCGAGAAGAACCCGCGTTTTTGCCAGCGGAGAAGCAAATCTCTTTAGAAGAATAATGGGTATACCATCCGAGTCAGCAAATTTGTGTACGTTGAGATCCTTAAGAATTCTTCAATTGTGTGAGAGTGGATTTGTCAGTATAAGCGCTTGGAACTGGTTTTCTCTAAAAAGCTCACAACTGGAGAGTCATTGTAAATGATTATAGCGTTCAAAGACGATATTTTGTGCAGTTGTCACAAATAACCGGAATTTTAGAAGGAAAAATTTTAAAAAAATATGTTTTCATTTTAAATTTGTTTTTATGTAGACGTTACTAATTTTATAAAATGAGTTCAACATGTAGTAGTGTAGGAGTAGCATTTCTGTTGAGTATCCATAGACGCTAACAATTTGTTGATATTGCCTAAAAGATGCGTAGTCAGGCAGACTGAGAAGTACATAGCATCCAAGTGCTCATAGATTTTGCTACGCGATTTCTCATCTAATGACAAGAATTGAATTATTGATCGGTATTGGACATTTAAAATTTTTCTAAAATCTGCGGATACACTCAGTGAAAACAAAACTTCAAGTCGAATTAAAGAGTACTATTCGAGAGTATTTTTTTTCCGCGATTGTGGTGCCGTCGGGCGAAGAGGCTTAGTATCAAAACAGTCGCTTATGATTCTCCGATTTTGCCAACAATGCATAAACACACCTTTTATGTCTCCTTACACTGCCAGATTAGAGTCAAGCTCAACAGGGTCTTCTTTCCCCGCTTATTATTCCAAGCCCGTGTCCTTGGCTGTGGTTTCGCTAGAAAGTAGATAGACACAGATGTGGGATTAAGATATAAGCCTAAACGGCTTATATAACGGGGTCCATTTTTCCAAGAGTCGTAGATAATGCAAGACTAGACGCCTTAGTTACCCAAGTACTTAATGAGATCATGCTTGAGGGACAATCACCTCAAGCGAGGTATGGTATGAAGCGAGGCCTTTCTAAAGCCTCTGCCGCTCCATGGGTCGCAGCACCCGATTAAGAATGCAACTTCACACCGGAGCCGGAAAAGTCCCCTAACCACCTGACCTGATTCAGTAGGGTAAACAATCTGATCAGCACGGTACACCTCAACTCTGCCCACGATATGGGTATTAAACCACAGCCACCACGATACTCCAACAAGGGGGCCTACCACTCGGTCAGGCTGAAATCGAAGTTCCAGGGGCTCCTGACCTACCGTGGCACCAGTATATAAGCTCTGGTCAAGCTGTCACTTCCAGTCAGGTTCCCTCAAAACCTGGGTCTGGTAGCCGCCATACCTCCACTAAATGGTCTTTGGCTCCAGATACAGAATCACTGTATACACTAACAATAGAGATTTTGAATCAAGTGATTCATAAATGCGATCACATCAGCTGGAGTAAATAGGGACAGTAGGAATCTCGCGCGTCACTTATTAGATGTAGAGGCATTTGGCTACCTTTAGAGGATCATAGTTACTCTCGCCATTTACCTGCGCTTTCTTGAATTTCTTCACTTCGACATTCAGGGCACTGAGCAGAAATCAAATTGTGTCAACACCCATTAGGTCAATCATGTCATTTGTATACACCATTAACGTCGGTCGACCTCAATGTTCGGTACTTGTTGCCGTTTTGCTAAATATTTTTATGTCTGATATCCCAAACAGTAATGGAATCAATTCTCTTGGTTTATTCAGTGATAATACTGCTCCGCTCTCATATAATGTTTTAGCACAGTCCATGTTAGGTTTCCTTCAAAATCCACTAAACCTGTTTAAAGTTTTTTTTTTTTTTTAAATTAAAACTAAATTCTGATAAGTCCTGTGGTATGAGGTGTACTAGAGTCAGAAACACCAGATTCTACTACAATAAACTATTGCAACATGGGGTGGTGTGAAACTGTAAACTATATTTGGGAGTGACTTTTCGTTAAAAAAAACTCCTTTTTGAAAAGCGTGTCTGAAACGACATATATAAAGCAAATTGAATTGCAAAGATACTATAGGCGCTTATTTGTCATAAGTCGAAGCTTTGTGACTGACGCGAGTTCGGCTGCTTATTGCGGATTCAACATAGACATATATATTAAGTTTTGTTCCCTATTATCACACTTTGTCCCGACGTTTTCCATTCTTCTATCTATGCCAGCATACCTCTCATTTTTAAGACGTTGTGTTCGACCAATCAATTAAATGTTGTCCACGTACATCAGCAGTTCAACGGATTTTTAGAAGATTGTTTCTGAATCATTGTGCTACCAGGCAGCAACCTATGTTTCTAGAGAGTTTCTGTAAAAAAAACCGCTATCAGCTCATACCACAAACTTCTGTAAGATGATCTGACCAAGCGTGTGACACAATTGGAAGGCGCTTAATTTTTTAGGTATGCACTTGTCTAAATTTTGTTTCTGTCGAGCGATAAAAAAAATGTCGCTAATTTCTTACGAACGTTAGGACGAATTTGTTTGGTTTGCCTTCATCCTGCAGAGTCATGTCACCTCTAGTTGTGCCTTCTAGAGTTTCAACCATTCTTGGAAGCCCTAACCAATGAGGCCGGTAATCCAAATACAGGTTCTGCACTTGTTGGGAATTCATAGTTACAGCAAGTGGATTTTGGAAAAAAATTCACCTTCTTCTCGTTGTTCTTAACAGCAATGGCAGCAAATAAGGAGCGCACCTTTATCGTGGTTAAACCCAACGTGCAATCGTCAACAAGATCGTTAAGCGTTTTAAGCTAAAGGGTTTCAAGCATGTCGCCGTAAAATGGAAATCTGGCTTTCCAAGGATTTCTTGGAGACACACCTGTTCACTGAGCGCGGGTCCTGTAGTTCGTAAACTATGGGAAGGATTTAAATTTGAAAAGACTGAAAGCCGAATGTAGGTCGCCAGTAACACCGCTCGATCCAAGATGGTCGCAATTTTATCCACAGTCACCATGCTGTTGTATCTACCAAGAAAGATTTCGGTTTCTGGCTCTCCGAGAAGGAATTAGTTTCATGGACCCTAGCCGTCAAAAGTTCGGTTTACAAATAATCAGGCAGAGTGTTAAATCGAATTCGTCTCTGTCCATCTCCAATGAAACAACAAAAATTAGAAATTAAAATACATCCACTTATTCACGGCGTCTGTCCAAACTTATCCCAAGAAAAAGTGATGTTGTGGTTGTATTATTGAGGTATGTTTGACGTTCCCTCAAATCCGCCACAGACAGTTTCCTACTTGTTTTTCTTGATCTTTCTTGGAGGTTTTAAAATCCTTAATTTTTCCCTGTTCTATATGAGAACTAGTTCTGGTTCAATATACTCGTAGATGTTCCCCTCTGAACATTACATTTTTTTATGCCGGCCACAGGTTTCAGTACATTCCCGCATCCATCCTTTAGTCAAGTGTACCTTCTAAGATCTTGTTATCCCAACGCTCTGCGTCTCCTTCTAAATGCCCTTACATTAATAAACTCCAGTGGTTAATGGCAAGTTGCCATAAATAACCAGTTCGAGTCAATGACCAATCTCACAAAATGTGATGTTTATCATGCACTGAGCGTTCTTTTAACTTTCTAAACCTCAGAATCACAATCGCCGTCATCTGTTTGTTCCTGATCCACTCCCATCCCTGACTTCGAATGCAAATTATTCGAAGCCGCTCATTTGTTGATACTTGTCACTTCATTTGCGCATCCAAAGTGTATCTTGAAGCTAGTTTCTCTCAATGGAAGCGCAGTTCCCCTTCGTTGTGCGTGCCGCAAGACCCGACATGTAAATATGCCCCTCGCCTTTGTGCCAAAGCGCCTTTTCATTAGTCCGCCATTGTGTCACATCCACAGAGACTTGTTGGGAATACCAAATGCTGTGGCTTCCTGTGTTTGCAGTACATCATCGCCACGCTACTGAGTTCATCGGTTCGGTTGGGGTGCGTGATCTCGGATCTCTGTAGTGACCACAAAACCTAATGGCAAATCAAATTCAGTCACCCGGAGCGTTCCCGCGGCAACACACAGAAGCTGTAGGTTAGCGTCTGTGAGCCAGGCATGATAACCATTATACTGTCAAATGTGAGCACCAATCAAAGATTTCGTGCGTCAGATCATTCACCTGCGGCAACTGCAACGAAAGTAGCGCAGCAACAGCCCCGACAGTAGGAGCAATCATCTGCTCTGCGGCAACCATCCCCCGTCTAATGGCCGTTCAAAGGAACGAAACAATTAAGAGCCGTGCTACCGCACCAGGAAAATTGCGAACATCCTTTCAAGTCCCACCTCGGTTCAATGGGAATCGAATGTGCATGTCAACCGGACGACGCTGGCTACTGGAGATCATGCGAAATCTCTGGAAATGACATTATAATGACTCCGTGATTGTTTTGAAGCCGTTTCAAGCTGTGCAGTGTGGTGCGAGTCCACGCACAGTAGCGAATTCCTTTCGGTTAAATCAAGTTGAATGCGATCGCAGTTGAGCTCTAAATTGATCTGCTTGTGACGCAAGTTTCGATCGGCAAGACTGTGGGATCTGCAGCAACCGCACTCGGATAATCGCAAGTAGTCGGCAGTTCACCTAGAGTCACGTAAGAATTAATATAATTTTTGTATTGTAATTGGAACAACGGCTGCGCTGAACTGGAAATTGATAGCTGGTTCAAGGGGATAAGTGTTTGCACAAATGAAGAACCATTTGGGAAACCATTTAAATTTACATGGAAATGAGGGTGTTTTATGGTTGATTATTGTATTGAATTGTTGGGCTGATCCATCGTAAGGCTTGATTTTCAATTGTCTATTATGACAGATCACGTGTGACTCCTATGAAACTGCCTTGTAATTGTAAACAACAATTACATGATAACCACTTACAGAGTTAATGCCATAAATTATTCTTATAACGAATAATTTAATTTTAATGTTTAGGTGTTTTAATTTACATTTTAAATTAAACTTCACAATGAATCACTCTTTTTGATACTCTATTTAATCAGGGCGTGCAAAACCGGTCGAATAAATGTAAAAATTCAGGAAAATGTTTTGATTTATTTTATTTGTTGATGTTTGCAGAACAGTAATAAAACCAACGCAATATTTGATTAAAATAACGAAAAAATCAAAAAATCAAAGAAGTCTACTTTGTGCCGGCCAAAGCATCGTTTGGAACTGCTGATCCTCAATCCATTTCTTTACAAATTTGACTGTGTGCTTTAGGTTCTTATCTTGCTGAAACACTATTTTATTAATAGGATGCGTTATTTCATCCGAAAATTCTGCTAGTTTGTCCGTTAGATATCAAAATTATGTTTCTGAATACTCTCTTGTTTCCGATGCCAGAAGTATTCCTTCCTATCTGACTGAAAACGGTTAATTTTTGTTTTGTTGGACAAGGCTACACGTTTCCAATCATCTATGCTATGATGATTTGTGTTGTATATGATGATTTGTGTATGATTTGTGTTCCTTACAAAACTTCAACCTAGCTTTAATATTTTTTTTATTACTATCCTGCAAACATCAACAAATAAATTTAATCAAAAGAAATCCTAGTAGGACCAAAAATAAGTATGTTATCGAAGATTTCCTGAATTTGTTCATTTATTCCGACCGGTTTTGCTCACTGTATAATGACATGCATGAGCGAACTAGTTGGACCAATGCTAGAAGGAGTAATCTCACGTGTTCTACGGATGCAAGTTATTAAGACTTGGACTGAACATAACCGCCTTTGAAACATGGCAATGAAGTCCATTTTGGAATAGATTAAGAAATTTGAACGAGGGGTAAAGTGCGAGTTGGTCGTTGGTCTCACAATCCAGCCTACCTTTTGCATAATTGTGAAGTTTTTCACAATTGGTGTAATTTCAGATAAGAAAGCGTTCTCTGGCGGCAGACAGCGGCCTTAAAAACGAATCTCAAGCCATCGGCAATTATTTAGAGACTTACACGCTTCGGGACTCCAGCCTTAATGAATATAGTTTGGGATAAGAATGGACCCGCGAACATAATGTACTCGGAATGAGTAAGCATGCACGGCTGATTCCGGCTGTTTAACTCTAGCTGATCCTTTAAATCGAAGGATTTGAAAATCAAAACTGCTTTCAAAGTAATATAAAAAAAAAAAAAAATAAATTCATTGACACTACAGTCCACAAGAGACAAACCCAGACCTAACTCATTCTCTAACGACTCGTGTTGGCCATACTTTTGTTTGCTCTCAAGTAAGGGGGCCTTACCTTCTTGAGATTTGAGAACCCTTTACGATAATTTTTGGAGGTACAAATTAATTCAATCCACTTACCTTTTTTCTGATCTTGATTGACCTTCCTTGGAAAGGAGTTATATTTGCCAGCAATTACTAGTGTATATCACCGTCTGTGTTAGACAACAACATTGTTTTTTGCCCCTTTGGAAATGTTCGGCTTTGTCTTATATAAACAGCATTTGCATGAAGTTTTGAGTTTCGTTTTTTACATGGAAGAAAAGTGCAGCTGGTGTCCATCTAATATTTGTAGAATTTTGTGTTAAATCTGCTCCGTCCGACAAATCATGCGGAGATTAGTTTCGACGCTTCAAAAAAGTGATTTTATCGTTAAAGACAAATAATATCTTGGCCAGCCCAAAAAAATGGACAAACAAAAAAAGGAACTCACAAAATCGATGGCAGTAACACAGCAAGTAATTAAAGAAATTTGGATTCATTCAAAAGCAGAGAAACTGGGTGTCGTACGAGTTAAAATCGAGAGATGTCAAATGCCGATTTTTCACCTCGGAACTGCATAAAGAAAGAACAAGGGAAGAGAGTTTTGCACTAGATCGTGACTGGAAGTGAAAACTGAATATACTACGATAGCCCCAAGAAGTAAAAATAATCTGTAAAGAGTGGTGAACCCGTTTCATCATAATCTACATTGACGCCAAAGAAAAACATCCAAGGTTCAAAGATCGTGTTCTGCATATGGTGAGACCAGACAGGGTGGTGTACTTTGAGCTGCTAAAACCAAGCAAAGCCATTGATGGGAAACGTTATCGACGACAACTAATGCATTTGAGCCGTGCATTAAGGACGTCAAAATGGCTTTTATTCTCCAGACCTTGTTCCTTCCGACTACTGGCTGTCTCGATGGATGCAAAACGATTCGTGGGGCCATGTGTTCGGGTCTTTTGGAGAAATCGAAGGATAATGGGAAAAGGTGGTCGCTTCCGACGGACAATAATTTGTCTGTTGCCGTTTTTAAAGTTCATTCAATAAAACGAATATTTTTTAACACAAAAAACGGCTTAAGTTCTTCTCCCAACAGTATTCGTAGAGCCTGCATTTAGTGTTTTGGGCATCTAGTGGTTATTTATTCGTACATTAATCTGTTGTCAATAGTTTAAAAAAGTGCTTTCGACACTGCAGCACACCTGTCAAAAGCACGAAAAAAAAGTAACAAATTCTCTTAAAATAGTACGAAATTTTAATTATTTTATCGTTCTCGATAATTAAGTATCAAATTAATTATAATAATAATTGAGTGCAACTACAGTTCACAAGGAACCAGGGCCGAGCTTTTACAACAACTCTACTCTACTCGTGCTGTGCGTGCTACTAATCTCTCATGAGTAGAAGGGACCCACAGTTTTCTGCCGACTGCCGAATCGAACCTAGATCTTCTGCGGGTGGGTTGACACATTTACCCACTACCCCACGGCGACAAGTATCAAATTAACGGTCTGTAAAAGTCCACGTCCTTATCTCGGAACTGTTTTGCCCAATTCAGCCACTTTGCTGTTAACTTCTGTTTCCTAACTTAAAATCCAAATCTTTAATATTTTTTTAACAATCAAAAAGATGATAAAACTTTGTGGTTGCAACTTGTTTTCAATGCAAATTCTCCTTACACTATTCTGAGGTCTCAATAGGAAAATCGACGTGCTTCACCACACTCTATATTTTTTCTTTGTCCGTCTCTTCTCAACACCGACTTCATTGTCGGTTCATTCAATATTTTGCGATTAGAAAATACTTTTGTGCTGGGACAGTTCTCTCTCTTACGCATAGTACAGCAGCACAATACACTAGCTAATAAAACGAGTTCGAACTTGCTGTTACCTATACTTGAGTCTTACAACTTGGCAAGGGAATGTATTTCTTTCGAAACTGATAGCTGTTTTCGATTCCAAATCATTTCTGGCGGAAAAGAAGTCGCTCACAGCAACATCCAAGTTAATGCAAAGAGTTTTTGAGTCAAATGGTAGTCAAATGGTGCAAGAGATGAAAATGTGGCTTCTGTGGCCGAAAATGTACGACTTAATACACATACATATAATAAATCAGCTTTCACTTTACCAATGGAGGTTTTTGTACAAAAATCTCGGATTATTCGCGTACAAGGTCCAAGTGAGCTGTTTATTACACGTGCCTTTCTTCTTCTTTTTGTGGCGCTACAGTCCGGAGTGGCCTACATGCCTCTCCAGCCATCACGATCTTTCGCCAGCTGTCGCCAGTTGCACTCCAAGTTGGTTGAGGGCCTTCTACACTTGTGTGTGCCACTTTAGCCTGGGTCGTCCTCTGTTGCGTTGTCCCAATGGCTCGAATTCGAGGACTTTTTGGCCACGTTGATGTTGTGTATCTCTCTCCTTGATGACAGCATGTTCTTCGTTTTGCCCTCATCAATCACCAGACCCATTTTAACCCCTTTCACTTCAATGGCCGCAAAAGCCTCATTGACGGCTCGCTGTGTTCGTCCAGTCACGTCAATGTCATCAGCGTAAGTTAGCAATTGAACTGACGTTTGGAAGATCGTGCCTCTGGTGTTGACTTGTAAGTTACGCACGATCTTCTCAAGGATGATTTCAAAGAAGTCACATGACAGTGCGTCGCCTTGCCCAAAACCCATTTTTGACATTGAAGTCTCGGTGTTGAAGTTAATGCTTCGGACTCTGGGTTTCAATCCGCATTTCTTAGGTGGTGTGAAAAACGAAGCCGTTCTGAATATTCCTAGCTTTAAAGTACTCTTATATGGCCTTTTCAAAAGGTTCCCGCAGAAGATTATCTCATACAAAATTGGTAGCAGCCTGTGATCGTGAATATTGGCGAAATTAAACAGAACTCCTCCTAAACCGTCTCAGCCTCCGATCAAAGGCGGCAAGGAGTTATAAAGTTCTAGCTAATATCGGGATCAAATCAGTGAATCTAGAATCAACACTGGCTCGTAACACTACGGTGAAAGTGTATAACAGCCAGATTGACTTTCGCCATGCCCTTGCAACCTACTTCTGTGGAACTTTCAGCCATCCAGCCCCTGAATGTCATCAACTTTTCCCACACAACAGCTTTCTTTAAGGACAGTTCTAGCAAGCACCATTTTCTCACAATTGAATCTCCACTCCGTAGCCAATAATCTTTGTTAAAACCATAAAGTCGTGACCACTCCGCAATAAACAAGGACTCCGCCAACGCGCCACGCCACTCATGCAACCCGAATGGACCCCACTCTTTTAAGTTTCGATAATGGCTTCCAGCACTGAACACTCCGGCAGACGACGAGGCCCAAGAAACATTGTGCTCTGTTCTGGGAAGCATGTGTAACCTGCGCCCAGAGATAAGCGCCTTCGCGAAAGTATTTGCAATTTTTTAAATTTTTTTCCCTCTGCCAACACCGGCAGCCACATGTAATGGCGGAAGCCAATGGTACCCTTCGGACGATTCACCCCCATTATCTGAAATTAATTGCCCGATGGTAATCTAATCTAATTATCTGCAGCACGCAAAACGACGGCGGGCCAACCAGCAAACAAACATCCAGCCAGAGACCAGCCAACCGGTGAAATCTTCAAGTGATCGCTGCGAAGCGGTCGAGGCGGCTATTACCGTCTTCATGACCACGAAACAATGCTTGCGACCTGCAAGTTTCGGCCGCTGATTTAATGGGGTAATTATGCTGTTTTCCCTCCGCGCGGGCGACGAAGGCACCGCAGAAGGCCGACAGCCACTTGTAATTCGCTGGGTGCAACACTGCTGTTTACATTTTCCTTCGCTTCAGCGTTTTGCTTTCCTTTCCTTTTTGCACTAAGGGCTGCGATTAAAATGGTTAAAAGCAGCGATAGAGGCGGTCTCCGCTCACCACAACCCATCAAGCACATGCAAGCGCTGGGGTCACCGAATGAGGTGCATGCAGCGCAATTGAGGAGGAAGAGGAATAATTACAAGCTATGCAAATTGGCCGCAATTATCCATGCAATGGATGTGGCAGTTCCATAGGTGTTGGTCGAGGTAGCTATTCAACTTTTGCGGGGCGGTCTTGGGAGAGAGAAAGTTGATAAGGTCTGGCGACATGTTTTCTTATGTTGGGAGATTTTTTTAACGAACTGGACGGGTAATTGTTCGATACGTGAGATATGGTACTAGGGAAGGTGAAAAGCTTCGAGCAGACACTATGGCAAATGTTCCACAAAGTAGTGCCGCATTTGTACTTTATAACTCAACGCCTCTATTTCTATTCACAACTAAGTCGAATACTTCTAGTGGCCTAGTATATTGTATTTCTGGGCTTTGGTACAAACATAACATATGTACGTACGTTTGCTAAGTGGCCCTTCAATTAGAATCTCTTAAGCAGGTTATCGCCGTAGATAAGGATGCTTAGTTCCTTGAAGTCGGCTTTGGTTTAATCAACAACTAGATCTACTTCGCAGTACGTACGTACGTTCCCAAGGTTTTTTATTGTATTATGGATTTATCGGTAAGACCAAACATTCCCATAAGGTATGAAATACAAAGTCGTTCAATGACCTCATCAACTGGCTTCGCAGTAGTACACAAGAACTTCCAAAGCCAAAGACCTTGTTGAAGGGTCCGAGCTGTAGATCACCAACAGCTTAAAAGTTATTGATCTTACGTGCTTGCATTTTCTTCGGATAGTTGACATTGGTTCGTCATGCTTCCCCATACAAAAAAGTAAAAAGTGGACAAATCGCAGCTCCGATGTAAAGCGACATGCGTATGGTCAAGCGTCTTTGGATACAACGCTTAAGATGGTTGGGTCATGTAGAACTTGTGGACACCACTGCTCCTGGCCGAAAAGTCTTCGTACCTGAGCCATTGGGACAAGAAACTGAAGACGGCCTAGGCTAAGGTGCCACACAGGTGGAGAAGGACCTCAACCAACTCAGGTGGCGCGCGGAAGGGGAAAGGGACTATGCGTGCGCAACTGGAGGCAGCTAGGGAAAAATCGTGCTGGCTGGAGAGAGTTGGTTCAGGCCCAGGTCCACCCCGGATGGTAGCGCCACTAGAAAAAGAAAAATTCAAGTTTTTATCATAAATCTGTATCTACAACGCCAGTTGTTGAATTTGAGACTTTAATGAGTAAGCCGGGCACTTAACTACTACCACACCACTGCTGTCTCATCATCATAGTTTGGGATGATAAGAAAGTATCTGATAAGCTATTGTTTAGTTTGACCCCGTTTGCAGTCTTAAATTGCGGGTCTGTGCAAATAAACTACAAGATTCTGGAGGCAATAAGGTCAACATAAACGTAAGCTTAATTAATATCCCAGATTTATGAAATTGTTAACACTTCGGATATGCGCACTTAGGAAAGGACTACAGAATGTTAAAATATTTTAAAGTCCTTTTAAATGAATAAAAACTGACGATATTTTTTTTAAACACACTCACTTTTGTTTACTTAAAAATAGAAACAAATTGTGAAGACTACAATATGAAAATCTTCTAAACAAATAAGTCTCTTAAGCTGGCATGATCTTTTACCAGCTGCCTCCAATTTCACATTCCAAGTTGTTTGAGGGGCTCCTCCACTTTTGTGCGGAATTGGGTTCGTGGGCGCCCTCTGTTCCGTGTTCTCACTGGCTTGGAGTTGACGACTTTTCGGGTTAAATCGGTGTCCACGGGCAGAATGCCAAAAGCAGAATTGAAATCAAATGACGAACCAAACAGTAAGTTGCTTAGCTAAGCGATTTCGATCTACAGCGAAGCTTTAGACACCTGACTAGGCTCAGGTCGCTGTACAGGCCGTATAGATTGTAATTAAATCTTCTTCTCCAAAAACCATCAACACAAACAGGGCCAAAGGTTGTCCGCAGAATTTTCTCTCGAAAAGACAGGGGCTTCTTCATCTTCTCTTAAGATTGTCCAGGCTTCTGTACCTTAGGGTCGCACAGGAATGTAAAGTACATGACCGAGCAAAGTTTGCAAATTAAACAAATTTTCTACCGAATTTCGGAGTCGGTAAGCGTAACTTTAAGAGCCTTAGCTCCAATTTTCGGCCGTAATTCTCACCCAAGTAGACAGACAATAAAAAGTTTAATTTGAGTCCACATATTCTTTGTGTGATGTTGGCTTGCCAGTGAGTTAATGGGTTGGACGAAGCGTCGGAAATGTCACTGCCGTCCAGGGGTCGGTAGCAAATGATAGAAATCAATCAATTCCACTGCGTCCTCGAGAATTGGAAATGGCTCGGACCACTTACTTAAGGTGGCACTACAGTCCGGGGTGGACCTGGGCCTCAACCAACAAGCGTCTCCAGCCAGCTCGATCTTTAGCTAGCTGTCTCCAGTTTTCCATGCATAGTTGGTTGAGGTACCTTTCCACTTGCGTGCGCCACCTGAGTCGAGGTTTTTCTCTATTGCGCAGTGCCTCGGGGGTGGATTCGAAGACATTTTGGGCCAGAGCATTGGTTTCCATCCGCTCTACATGACCTAGCCATCTCAATCTTCACTCTTCTGGCGAAGTCGATGTCGTTGAACAACCCGTATAGTTCGTCATTATATATCCTCCTCCACTCACCATCTGTGCAGACGGGACCGAAAATTACACGAAGAATTTTCCTCTAGAAGCAACCAAGAGCAGCTTCAACCGCTTTTAACAAAGTCAATGCCTTTGCGTCATACAGCAGAACTGGGATGATTAAGGTCTTGTAAAGCGTTACCTTGGTTGTTCGAGGGAGGGCCTTGTTAACCAATCGCTTTTTTAGCCCAAAGAAGCTGCGATTGCCAAGAATTATTCTTTGTTTGATTTCAGCGCTGGTGTTGTCATTGGCTGAATTGATGGCGGTGCCTAGGTAAACAAAGTTTTTGACTACCTCAAACCTCAAAGTAATATTTGTCTGCTTTGACGTTCTGACCAAGAGGTCGGTGTTGGGTGACCTTTCTCGTTGACAGCACATACTTGGTCTTACTCTCACCATCTTCGCGACCGCCGTTGCTATACCCATAAAAGCGCCATTGCCATCACACTGCATTCTTCCGATAATGTCAATATCGTCGGCATATACGAGTAGTTGGACGGACTTCTGAAAGATTGTTCCTCTGGTGTTGGCGTTTGAGTTCTTAACTATTCTTTCAAGAACGATGTTGAAAAAGCCGCATTACAGCGCGTCACCTTGTCTGAATCCTTTTTTGACATCAAAGCTCTGGGTTAGGTCCTTACCGACCTTGATGGAGCAGCGTACATTCTCCATCGTCATCCTACACAAACGGATGAGTTAGGTAGAGACGCCAAAACTAGACACGGCTCTGTATAGCTCGTTTCTATAGATGCTATCATGCGCGGCCTTAAAATCGATGAAACGGTGGTGGGTATCGATTTGTTGCCTCTGGGTTTTCTCCAAAATCTGCCGTAGTGTGTATGTTTGGTCGATGGTGGATTTTCCTGGCCTAAAGACACACTGGTATGAACCTTCCAGATTGTTGGCGGTTGACTCTGTAGTTGGCGTAGTTCAAATGGTCTCCTTCCTTATGTCTCAGACCACATTAAGGCGTATTTTGCGTAAGGATTCTGGTTGAATCCAAAGGGCTATTTTAGGCGACATATGTTTTCCAGGTCTCTCCGTATGCTCTCCAGGTGATGAGCTTCATTGAAAAATCAATTTGAACGACGATGCGATATTGGTCGGGTGAAAATCAACATGCGCTCGGCATAGACGATAGCAATCGTCACTTTAGTGCGAATGGTCAGTGTAGTGTTGCACCATGATAATCGACTATTTTTGGACCGAATCGGAAGAAATTGTCTTAACCGACATGTGATTTCAGAAGAATGGTGCAACAAGCCACACAGCACCCGTCACAATCAATTTATTGAAGAGTAAGTGTTGTGAACAGGTTAGTTCAAGAAATGGGCCAATCGATTGGCAGCCTCGTTCGGGTGATTTAACGCCGTTTGACTATTTTCTGTGGGACTATGTTAACTTCTCGGCTTTTACCAACAAGTCGGCCACCTTGAATGAGAAACTAAACGCGAAATAGGAGTCGTTTCGGCCGAAATGTGTGGCCGAGTCGTTGAAAATTGCGTCTATCGAACCCACCTATGCAAACGTTCCCATTGTGGCCATATGAACCATGTCCAACTCCATTCATAACCGTTTTAATTGTACTTCAAGCTGATAATAAAGTTTTTTAAACATCTCAAATGGTTTGCGTTTTATTTGAAAAGGTTGTTCTATTCTTGTCAATCCTGTGCCTGAATGAGGGAGAAACATTCCAAGCCGAATTGAAATAATTCATTTGAATTGTAGACAGATATTAGATACCAGAGAGCCACAGCCCTCATTTTATGTCAACTTAAGAATTCAAATGAGTAAGGCCAACAGTCAACATCTTCTAACAGAATGCTGACGCCTTGAAAGCAATGCCAGAACAAGTCTAAAATGAATACAAAGTGAAATGAAAAACTTAATTTTTTGTGTCAATTACCTTCAGCCCGGAGCCACCAGAAGTTGAAGAAATGAATGAATCGGATTTCGTTGTTTGCGTTCATTCATGAAATGCCAACAACAGTTCACTACCTGCAGAACATTCTCCAGCAGAGAATCAAAAGAAAGCGGATACGGTCACTCCAAACCAATTTACCTGTCCCGGCCCACTTGAAGTGGCCCGCATGCATTATTCATCAAATGAAGTCATTGCACACACTAACTGGCAATCCATGTTCCACACTGGCACTCGACTGAAAACGAAACTCAACCGACGCTTTCCATCCGTCATCCGCACGCCTGTCCGTCAACGATGAGCGAAACCCTTGTGAACCACACCTTAACAATCGCTAAGCTGATGAGAAATTAATCAACACTTGAACCATTTTGTTAATTTAAGACCTACGCGTGCCCATCATCACCGGCGTCGTCGTCGTCGTCGTCGTCGCCATTGCTGTGGCTGGAGCGCTAACAGTTCGATCATCATTATCGATTCTGGACTCAAGTGGTCATAATCCAAATTGAAGAAAACATCTGGTAGACGAAACAGACACTTATCCGTACCCACAGCCAGTCAGTCAGTCAGTCAGTCCGGGTCTTCTCTGTTTCACATTTGTCGCAACTGAATCTCGAGTGGAAATGCCACCCAAACTGCCATAGATCACCTCCACGACGGTAGGCGGGGCACGGAGGGACGCACAGGCAGCTAGTGTTATTGTTGTGACGCAGGATTACCCAGGAGATACAGAGGTATGGAGAAACAGAAAGCCAGAGGATCAACAAAATATCTGATTGCTCGAGAGCAGCTCGAGTGGCACTCGTAAGCCTACACACTTTATGACCGAAGACTACACGGCACAGTCCCAACACAGGGTCGAAGTGGGCACTTCTCGCGCGCCACTTGGCTTGTCTTACCTTTGCCTTGGCTCGGTCTGGCCCGGCTCTCTGTATCACCCTGAGCCTCGTAATCAGTTTATTCTGTTTCGTCTGGAGCACACTTGTCCGGTGCGAAGCGTGGAACTACCCGAGCAGCAGCAGCAGCCAGTCAGTCTATCAGGCTGTCAGTCAAGCCTCGGCCGCAAGTCTGACCTGGCTGCTCGCTGATGTGTATGTGTGTGTGTGTGTGTGTGCCTGTGGAATTAGTGAATTGAATTTCAATCGGCGGAAATGTAATCAATCTGAAGGATGCTCGAAGTGATTGGAGTTCACGTCGTTTACTGTGCTCCGAGAGGGATTTGGAGAGCTGAGATCACACCTTGGCCAGTGAGAGTCGCTGGCTGGAAGGGAAGGGAAGGGGAGCGCAACGAGGTGGACTTTCAGGTGGCAGTAGCATGTATCCGCTCCTTCTACGCACGGGCATCGTGTTGTGGTGGGCCGGCCATGCTCGGTGCTCGTGCTTTGAGTGTTGTGTGCTCATCAGTTGGAATAATATAATTAATTTCGTCCGCAGCCTTATTGCGGTGGCATGCCCGTGATGGACGCACTCGAATTTGCATAAAGAAAATGTTGCATTTGCAACATGTTGCGTTCTCGGTGGCGGCGCGCGGATGGTGCGTGCCCAGCGGGACTGAACTACGTGTTTGGGAGGACGGGAAAAAAATAAATCGTCCAAGTCAAGTGTTGTTGCTGTCGACGCATCGTCGTCGTCGTCGCTGTTAATGTCTGTCTGTCAATTAAGCGATTGATAAGAATTGTCTGAATCGAGGAGGAGCAGAAGCTTGATTGATAGTTGTTTATGGCATAGGAAACGGATGACCAATTAAGGGCGATGATAGGGTGACTTGGAGGTTTGAATGGCAATCTAGAAGAAGTAGTTACACCAAAGCAACGGGAGTGATGATTTAAAGTATATTTGTATGTTACCGACGGCGCCTCTTGAGTTGATACAAAAATTCAACGACTTAGTTTGTTTAAAAGGAGGTTAAAAGGCACTCTCTCTCCCTCCTTAAAGAATATTCTCAACTGAACACTATTACAGAGCCTGACAGAGAGCTTGACCAGAGGCTATGCACTGGTGCTACAGGTGGTCATATCCACTAGAACTTCGTCCCCACTGACTAACTATCTGACTATCCGATTGGCCCCCTTGTGAAAGTTTCGTGTTGGCTGTGGCTTAAAACGTACCATAACGGCCAGAGCCGATGTAAGTGTGCTGTGCCGACTAGTCTAGTATATAGTTGACAAGGCGGTTAGGGGACTCTCCCGGCTCAGTGTTCAGAGAGCGTCAGAAGATCTCCTCTCCCTACCAAGGTGGAGTGATTGTCCCTTTAATATGAACTCAAATAGATGGTCGCAATGGAATGGGTTCTATCCCCAACTTTAACCGTTACGCAAAAAACCATTAACATTTCTGGATAAATGAATTTTCTTGACAAAAACTTGTGATATATCGCTTAGTTCTTCGATGTAGAAAGCTTTTAAGGGCTTGAGGGTCCTCAGAGAGGGTTAATTGAAAAACAACTGCGGAGGATATTCATTTATTTGCTGCAGTAATTATTGTTGTGAAGAAAAGGTGGAAGAGGCGGTCTGTAGCGACATCCAAGCTGTGGTTAAGCCCTTACTTACTCAACCTCTAACCACTTAATAATAATTGAGTGGCACTACAGCCCACAAGGGACAAAGGCCTAGCTTCTACAAAAACTACTCATATTGTGCGTCCTACTGTTCTCTCACGAGTAGAAGGGACTTACAGTTTTTTGCGGACTCCAAACGGCAAGATTTGAGAAGCTTTTCATTGACAATTGATACTCTTTGAGTGTTGTCAGCAACCTAGACTTTCTGCGTGGCGATCGACGCACTTACCACTACGCCAAGGCGGTCACCCTCTAATCACTTCCAAGATGCAATGCAGGATACCAATTCCCTCAATTTGGTCGGTAGATTAAATTCGCTAAGACTTGTCCGGTCCCGGAACACCACGGAATCATGGGAAACGAGATTGCTGATGAACTTGTTAGGCAAGGATCAAAAGACGCATCCATAGCGCCCGAAACCAACTTGGGACTGCCCGCGTCCTTGGTCAAGGATTCCGTCGACGGTTGGGTCTCTCGACAGCACAACTGGAAATAACTCTCAAGGATGCAGGCTGACAAAGTACATGCTCCCAAATGTTAGCAAAAAATTCGGGGCTATTCTGTTGCCTCTAGACAAATGGGACACATTCCTTTGCTGAGCACTTAAGAGTGCTTCAGATTAGTGGTATCACATGCGACGTCTGTAGACAAGGTTAAGATACTACAGGGCAAATCATCTGTCTATTTCCCATCTTTGCTCGGATCAGGTTGCGGCTCTATGCCGCTGAAGTGGTACGAGCTGAAAGCTTAGACTCTTTATTACAGAAGCACCTGCTGGTTTCCTCCGGAAAACCAAGATATTAAATTAAATGTATGCCCAAAAAAATAAAGTCCGTTAAATCGTTAAATCTTCTCTCTTAGATACCGTTAACGCAAACAGGATCAAAAATCGCAAGAAGAACTTTTCTTTTGAAAATGCCCAAAAGCATCCTTTTATAATGTTAGTAACTTCCAAATTTCTGCGCCATAGGGAAGGACCAAGCTAATTTTGTTATACAAACCCAGTTCGGCTTTTTCGCGAAACTTTAAATACTCTTGTGTGGTTTTCGGTTCTGATGTTGACGTCACAGAAAATAAACGTACATAAACCAAAATGTCTCTATGGCCAATTAGTGTACTAATGTGTATAAAAAACGAAACAAATTCTTCTGAAATCGTGGAACAATTAAGCAAATGCATGGACATCCTCGAGTGTGCTCCTAAATTTTTTCTGATTTTTCCAATTTCAAAAACTTCTGTTGGTCATAATTGACCACTTTCTGTGTATTACTTACCGGATGGTTGGACAGCGCCTAAAAATCGATTTTAAGTTATTGTTTGGAAGGTAAGCCTCTGTTTTGAGCGATAACTTTTCGCCACTTCATTTAATAAGAACCCATTGGATCATAATAACTTCAGTTATTATAAGATAAACATTAGCATAGGCATAAGATTAGCAGCACCAACGACATACATCTTTATAGAGATCAATGAAAATAGTAGAAAGCTGAATTCAAAGATTACCCAAAGTATGTGAATTGAAGGGTGATTCATGGGTCAGTAGGGTAAATAATTTCCACCAGAGCAATCAGTAGGGTAAACTAACCTGTCTCTGTCCGCGATTTTATCACAAGAGAGCCTACCGCACGGCGCTTTGGCTGAAACAAAGTGTCAACGGCTTCTTACCTTCGTGTAGCTCCAGGATATAGTCTACAGTCAAGCTGTCAAGACCTGCTTCTAGTACACGTCATTGCATTGAATGGTCTTTGGGTCCAGCAGCAGTGATTTCGTTGACGGTTGCGGATGGGACTTTGAAGCAGAATATAAGCATCAGAACCGTTCGTAGGCCCTCAACTATTCTGCGATGTAAGAGACTACAAGTGCAGGGAATAACTCAGCAAAGCAGATCGAACTAGTAGGACTGGAGTTTGGAAAATACTTCGTAAAGCGAAACAGTCCAATTTTCGGTCAATATCTTCTTCTTCTTTTTTTACTCTCTCTCTCAATTGCGCACTCCAAGTTGGTTAAGGTCGTTCTCCACTTGAGTGCGCCTTCTCAACCCAGGCCTGCCGCCGTACCGCCTTCCGAGACATCGATGTTGTAGGTTCTTCTTTGATGACAGCATTTGTCACCAAACTCATATGAGCCGCTTCCGTTTCAATGCTAACAAACGCCTCTTTAACGGCTGTCCTGTCGTCCAATCACATCAATGTGGTCGGCGTAAGCTAGCTGTTGAACGGACTTTTGGAAGACCCTACCACTGGTGTTGACTTGTGAGTTACACACGATCTTCTCAAGAATCATGTTGAAGAAGTCACATGACAGCGTGTCGCCTTGTCTAATATAATAACTGTAAAAGGTTTGAAGCTATATATGTGAAGAAGTTGTAGATGACTTTCGGTCTTCCATTGTCAGTCAGGGAACATCTAAGTAAGAGGAACTCTTTGGACTCTGTAATCAAATGAAATAGGCTTCTTTTTAAAAGCCTATTGGCAAGACGTCAAACCTTATTGGCACACACTGCTGTTTTCCATACGACTCAGTCTTCACTCATTAAAGTCTATCACGTGCACCTGCAATGACACGCTCGCAATTCACAGTTGCTGTCAACAAGTGCGTCACGGAACTGCAACATTGTGTGAACTTTCAAGTGATTTACCAACCGGCCATCGCAGAAGTGACACGTTAGCCGTCTCCACTTTAAGCTCACTCGCTGTGAGTATGAACGCGCTGCACTGCTCTTCGGCACACAAATCAACAGTCTCGCGGTGTGATCCTATTTGAAATTCTTTCACCTTTCCTTCAACACAATCAGCTCGTTGTCGGGATTAGACTCAGCCTTAATCCGTTTAATTTCTCATCTCATTTGTGGTCGACAATTCGTATCAAAGACCTCACACCCGAGCGTAATTGTCGCCTCTAATGAGATTTTAGCGAGAGTTCAGCTCCAAAGAAATCGATTTGACAGTTCGATTGAAATGTCCCACTGGTCTGATGTTCTGCTGCTCTGTCGACGTTTCGCCGATGTTCTGACATGTGTTCGCTGCCTATCGTCGCACTATCACGTTTCTATTACGATTTCGTTTCATTTTATTTCGCTCTGCCTAAGCATGTTAACATTCCAGTTAGGTTAGCAATTTCCAGCTCGTTGAATCCAATTAGGAACCACCCCTAGGCCCGAAGCACAGCCAAACTGCTTCGACTAGCGAAGGCGCGCCACCACAAGCTGGGGGCTGCACTGTGGGCCTTGGACATTCGGTCGGCAGCGCTGGCTCTCTTCCTCGAACCGCAGAACCGTCAAAATGCTAATCAATGAGCTGTAGTGTCATGTTCAAATCGGATTTGTGCCAGTGTTGTTGCTTTAGCTGCCTCGTTTCTAGCTTTTCGTTTCTTTCATTCGATTTGCCTTCAACACCGAGGCACGGCGGTGATGAGATATCGCTTTGATGTTGCGACGGGGGTGTATTAGCGTCTAATTGGGTTGCCAGGCACCGGTGTTAGCGGGCAATGAATACCTTCCGACAAGTCAACAATGGGTGAACTTAGAGCGCTGCTCATGCGGATACATGGACAGCAATCAGATATTGAATTATAATAAGCTCCTGCAGGCGGGTGAGTGCGATTTGCTTGACTTTGACAATATTTTCGTTGTGCCAATACAAACGAAAGCTGTCCGGCTATTGATTTTTCCCCTTTGCTTCGGTGACCTAAAAACGACGACGGAAACTGGGTGAGTCGGGCAACTGGTAGGATTCGGAGTTGAAGCGGAGAGAAATTGTGTCCCTGAACTGTGAAAAAATGGGAACGGTAATCTTAATCTGTTGCGTCGCACATTCAGTTGGTTCGTTGGAGCGGCTTAACTGTACTCTTGTCGGCTTTAACCAACAGTTAGGGAATAAACCTCAAAGGGGGTGGCTCTCAACCACGGACGGATGAAAACAAAATCATTGAAGCCTGATTAGCGCCCAGTGAGTCTAAGCCCTTCAGTACACTTGCTAAAACGAACTCAAACTCTTCGACCTTAAGAACACACACGAAGCATACGCTATTTAATAGGAAATTGTTGATTGTTGATTCCTTAAAGTCGCCGTATAGAAAGCCTGTTGTGACATCAACAGGTTAAGATAAGTTCGACAAGTGCGGCCAAGTGAGAAAAAGAAAGATCGAGTCGAATAAGATCTGTCTCTTTCAAAGAAGAAAGTTTTATTATTCCTAGGAATAAGGATCAATAATGATCGAGTTGTGAAACTGGAGTGGAAATCAAGGCTCCTCTTGGGAAGTCCGAAAAATGTTTTTATTTTCTTTTATTAGGGCAGCACAGCAACAGGGAAGCTCTGAAGTTACCGATCGTTCTTGTGTGAAAATACTGTTCAAACGATTTTGAATGCAATGCGACGGGGTCCAACTTCTACGAAACACGTTTTCAGGAAATCTCCAAAGTAGACCTCTGTGACTGTGATCCATGTTCCTGTCCGGAGTATAACTTTTTCATGTATGGAAACAAAATTAAGTCGCATGAAGCCAGAATTTGGGAATCAGGTGGATGGGGCAGCAGTTCTAAAAAAATATTTTTGCTATGTGGTCGGTGGAAAGGCATCATTATCTTCACCAAACGGGTTCGATTTTTCGGCAGTTCTCCATCAAATTTACCCCAAAAGTAGGAACAGCAGAGATAAGTGACCATTTTCTCTTTTTCTAGATAGTCGATGTAGATCACATAACGGGTACCGCATATTTCTGGTCATTGGACAGTCTTCGCCCATTCCGGTACACGGTCGCCTAGTGAAGTACACTATTGTAAGTGATTCTTAGTCTCCTTTGTATAGATAAGAGTTGACGGTCACGAAATAAAAAAACCCAGAAACCTCTCTGCGATAGCGCTTACAGACCTTCAAACACTGCACCTATTGTCTCAGATAACTCTGCATCAAGCTTATCAAGCACACAGCTAGACATTTCTGTCCGCCGTTTCACCAGTAGGCAACCACACTAAGTCCGTCATTGAACCCACTGTGATGTCGCGGATAGTTCTCTGCTGTGCTTTAAGGCCAATGTGAGCTAGGTATGTAGCTGTTGAAGTGCTACAAGTTAATATCGCTGAGATGTCAAAGAAGCATTTCCATATGTGTTTCTTTCTTCTCCCTGGCTGGGCTTGCTGGCAACCGGTCTTTGTACTTAATGCCAGAAAGACTACTCTTGCGGTTCTTATAATTATAAGGGAACAAGGGCCAGGCCTAGCTTCTACACCAACTACTCGTGTTGTGCGTGCTACTGTTCTCTCAAGAGTAAAAGGGACCTACAGTTTCTTGCCTACTCCAAACGCCGAGATTTGATCAGCTTTTCATAGACAATTGATACTCTTTGAGTGTTGTCAGCAACTCGAAAGAGGTGGTGCTGTGAAAAAATGCGAGATGTCCTGTCCGGGAATCGAACCTAAACCTACGGCGTGTGGTTCGACGCACTTACCAACTACGCCACGGCGACCATGAATTTGCGGCTATACCAACATGAAAAGACTGATACGAGGATCTGACAGTCCTCTGCGCGATTCTGAGCTCAATGCGGCTATTGGTATAGCGGCGTGCAGTTGCTCCTAAGCACCAGGTGTTTTATTTTTTGAGATCATGGCTGTTTTTAGGGCTTTATTTACTTCCTCACGAGTGGCGGAAAAAGGAAAGACCAGCTACACATTACGTAGCAAAGGATATTTAAGGAGGAGGACTCCCTGGTATTCTCGGAATACTTTGCTTTTGGTTTTTATTTCAGGGTGAGCTTACAGGCAGTCACATATTAATTTATTCCGCCAGTTAGGATAGGGTGAGAAAGTGGATTGAATGGGTACGAGAGTCAGTGAAAAAGGGGGTTGAAAAATAGTTGCCTCTTGACAAAGTCGCCACGATAAGGGGTACATATACTCAAACGCCCTGTTTGGTAACAATTCGCAACAGAGGATTTCAAATTCAGGAAACTCAAGAAAAGCTTTCGAAAGTTCATATCCGTTCGAAGAAAGGCAAGAGATACATTCCGAAAAATTAATGTTTGGAATTTTGAAAATGTCAATCCTCCCTTTTGCTAGTAAGCTGCACTTCCACCGGAATATATTAAAGTATGTTTTGTATCGTATTTCGAATTGTAGTACAAAATACATGTATCCTATATCTTCTCATGGGTCCCATGATCTCCACAGAATCTACGCGCCAGCGCGTTCGATAATTGTGAAGTGTGTCCCAGTTTTTTCAAATCTTGCTCAGGTGCTGTACTTCTTTTTCGACTGTATTTCCTGCAGCGCATAAGGACGACGTTTACGGTGTCCTACTTTTATTTGACATTCCGCCCAAACGTTGACGGTTATATGTCAAGGTTGGAGAAGGTGATATTTTGCAACTTCGTATTTGAGAGGATCGTGCGAAACTCATTATCATCCAAAAGTCCCTTCAGCTAATGGCTTACCCACCCGATATTGTGGTAATTGGGCGAATACAGAAAGACTTTAAGAAGGCATTCGCTGGCAAGTAGGAGTCACAACACCGACGCCTTTAGTAGAACGTAACACACTAACTTTTAACAAGTAGAATCAGATACGCCAAACTATTCAAAGAACTGGAGAGAGAAAAATATTCGGTGGGACTAAGTTCTGACTTACGAACTCTGCAAAGTTTCTGGGATTTATTATGGAAAGGAAACTTATGTGGAAACCCAGTTTTCAAAAAGAATGTGGAATGTTCTCCCACCTCCTTATTCTTTTGAATCCACTGGTCACTGAAGTGGCAACACCCATATTTCTCTACGGAATCTGGTATGACGTAAAGTCTTTGATAAGGTCGGTAACCGCAATGCATTTAATCGCATGAAGAAAGAACCAGTATCGCATACAAAACTTATCTGCCGTACTGTGTGAACGCCTAAGGTCATTCGTCAACAATCTGGTCGGTGTGGCTTTAGGCTAGGAAAATTCGCCATCGGCCAAATATTCACACTCCGGCAGATTTTGGAGAAAACCCAGAGGCAACAAATCGATACCCACCACCTTTTCATCGATTTTAAGGCCGCGCATGATAGCATCTATAGAGACGAGCTATACAGAGCAGTGTCTCGTTTTGACGTCCCTACCAAACTCGTCCGTTTGTGTAGGATGACGATGGAGAATGCACGCTTCTCCATCAAGGTCGGTAAAGACCTAACCGAGACCTTTGATATCAAGAAAGGATTCAGACAAGGCGATGCGCTGTCATGCGACTTCTTCAAAATCGTTCTTGAAAGAATTGATCAAAACACCAGAGGAATAATCTTTCAGAAGTCCGTCCCACTACTCGCATATGCCGACGATACTGAAAATATCGGAAGAACGCATCGTGATGTCAATGCAACGGAGGCCGCGAAGATGGGTTTAGCGGTAAACGTTGGTAAAACCAAGTATATGCGTGAGAACATCACAGCCGACAGATATAACTTTGAGGTAGTCAAAAACTTTGTCTACCTAGGCCCCGCGATCGATTCAGACAATGACACCAGCACTGAAATCAAACGAAGAATAACTTTTGCCACTCGCTGCTTCTTTGGGCTAAGAAAGCAATTGGTAAACAAGGCCCTCCATCAAACAACTAAGGTAACACTTAACAAGACCTTAATCGTCCCAGTCCTGCTATATGGCGCGCAGGCATAGATTTTGTGAAAAGCGGATGAAGCTGCCCTTGGTTGCTTCGAGAGGAAAATTCTTCACGTGATTTTCGGTCCCGTCTATACAGATGGTGAGTGGAGCAGGAGATATAATGACGAACTATACGGGCTGTCCAGCGACATCGACTTCGCCAGAAGAGTGAAGAGTAGAGCGAATGGAAACCATTGCTCCCGCCCGAAAAGTCTTCGAATCCATCCCCGATGGATGGCGTAGTAGAGGTAGACTGCGACTCAGGTGGCGCACGCAAGTGGAAAGGGACCTCAACCAACTATGCGTGGAAAACTGGAGACAGCTAGCTAGAGAGCCAGGACATTTTTCTTCTTTTTCTTGTGGTGCTACAGTCCGGGGTGGACCTGGGCCCTAACCAACATGCCTCTCCAGCCAGCACGATCTTTCGTCAGCTGCCGCCAGTTGCGCACTCCAAGTTGGTTGAGGGCCTTCTCCACTTTGGTGCGCCACCTTAGCCTAGGCCGGCCTCTGTTGCATTGTCCCAATGGCTCAGTTTCGAAAATTTTTCGGACAGGGGCAGTGGTATCCTACATGGCCTAGCCAACTTAAGCGTTGTATCCGAAAACGCTTGACTAGGCGCATGTCGCTGTACAGTCCATAAAGTTCGTCGTTGAATCTTCTTCTCCAGATGCCATCAACGTAAACAGGACCAAAAATCACACGCAAATTTTCTCTCAAAAAGACTAAGGACTTCCTCATCTGCTTTTAGTAGCGACCAGGTTTCCGCGCCATAGAAGGCCAGGACATTCCTCTGATGAAATTTCTAATAATTAGCGTACTTAACCCTTTCCCTAAACATGAGTTGGTTGGATTATTGGACATTATCTCTTCTCCTCTCAAACAATGAAGATGAAATTGAAGCCATCCACAATCCATCTCAATGAAGATGAGCTAGATCAACATAAAAGCAACAAACTCCTTCATCTTCAGGCTTATTCAGGATATTCATTATCCGCTAGCCCTCGTAGCCTAACATCTGACAACTAGCCACTTTCAATCTCCAAGCTGACTAGCGCAGATGATATTTTCATCCATCTATTCCAAATATCATTTATGGTCGTTACCACAAAGATGCGGTTCTTCCATTGACGTACACTCAACACACAGAAGCATTTGGATCATTTTGAGGGACATCAACCTCCTACCATCGGACAACCACTAATTACAGTGTTAACTAATAATTTGGAAACAAACACCCAGATAAGCGACTTTCAACGTCTGAAATAGTAAAGACACAATTGTGCTCGTCTTCTCCTTTGTTCCTACCACCGAGGCTGAACTGAGGCGGAAAATATAAATTTCGAGAAAACCAACAGACCTCAAAGTGGTTGCGCCCCTTTTCATGCCATCAGCACCCGGAACCTGCAAAGGAAAGCGACTCGCAGTAGCAGTCACCGTGCCTCGGCTGCACATCCGTAACTTGGCCGCTACACCCGTCTGCATGTAATTAGCGTCATTTTCGGTGTCAAATATGAAATTTATTAACCCTTTTGCGCCCGGACCTGCGCTTCCTTCCTTCCTCGCCTTCTCTCTTTCTTCTCCGCTGCGCTGTGTGTGAACATTTCTCCATCTCTTTGTTGCAATTTGCCTCACACATGTAATTATCCTAGACTTTGTACGGGCACCTGTGTAATTTAACACAAGAACTACGACGACAGAGAAGTCCTGGAATCCGCCAGGCTAAGTATTGAGGACAGATTTCTTAAGCAAGTGCCACTGCTCTCGTCCTTCGTGATTGCATTCTCCTTTGCACAGACGTAATGGGTCACGCAATACAGCTCCTTTCCGATCCATGGGAACCAAAGGAGTGGAACTAACATTTCTTCTTCTTCTTCTTCTGTTGATGTTTCTAAGCATGTTTGCGTCTGTTTAACTTTTTGAGAATCCGAAGTCGATAATCGATGCACATAGACGGGCACAGCCGGAGAAGAGTGTTTTGCGTGTTTTGGGGAAAAGGATAAAACGTCTAAATGTTTGTGGTGAGTGCGCCTTCCTGATGGAAGGAAGCGATGTCTGTCTTGCGTTTCCCAGGAGGCGATAGCGACTGGGCCATTGCGTGCGAAGTGTGCACCGAAATATTTGGACTGATAATTGGAGAAATTAGTTCTCGTGAAGAAAAAACTGAACTCCTCTGCATTATTCAGTCGGGGAAAGATGCACGTGTTGAAAAGTGTTTTCGAAATAAAAGAAAAAAGTTTGCCGGTCAAATTTGGATTTGTTTGACATTTACTTAAACGAACGGTTAACCCTTCTGCCCGGGTTCTGTTCGCGGCTAAGCGTGTTGCAGGTTGCCCCAATTTGGGTAACAAAAAATCGAATAGAATTTTTATTTTGTTACGCCTACCAAGAGGCGTGACTGCAAGAGTTTATTTCAAATGTCTCTTGTAACTAATTTAATTTATAAAAAACGATTTAAGGTGCTTCTAGCTCTGTACTGTGGATAAGTGCATATATTGGAAAGTTATGAGAACGTACGCAGTTGGTTCCAAAAGCCGGTAATTTTTTTTTTGCCAAATATAGCAAATGGTTTTCGTGCTTGCATGGTTTTTGGTATGTATAGTTATCATGTTAACACCTACACCGAATAGAGCACAGCTAATGCTATTTCAAACCGAGAACTCAAATACATAAGATGGTTTCACTCGTTTTTGTTTATAAACTTTTAAAATCTGTAACGGATGAAGAGGTCCCCGAAATCCCAAATGTTTAAAATTCCTAAAATCTAAAAACGCGTAGTGCTCAAAATCTGCAAATAAAAACATTTTTAGGGAAAACTTCACTAAATATCCGAAATTACATCTCGAAATAGCTAAAATATAGAAAGGCCTAAATTCCGAAAAGCTTCGAAAAAAACAAAACTTTACGATCGGGTGAGAAATTAATTTGAAGAAACAATTTTGAACTAAAATGAGACTTTTGCAGGCAAAACAACTGAAAAGTGATGGAAATCTTTTCGACACGACTGTGATATAACGTACTTTGAGTAAATGTTCTGAATGTGAATGTATTGTCATCCGATCGTATGATCTATCCGAAATGTCTCCACTCTAAAACAAAGAAATGTAACCAACATAAATCACCAGATTGTTCATTATTAAAACAGAGCTAAGACTGAGTGGACGGGTTTTTACTTTTCTTCGAGTTGTTATATTTTCGCTGGTTTTCCACTACACTTTTTCGTTCCTTCATGAAGGAAAGGAATTCAAATAATGGAGAAGGGACATATCATCGATTGCAAATCTTCTAAAGAATTATTACAGTAATTGATTTTATAGCTTTGAAATCAGAACAGCGAAGAAACAGCTTACTGCATAAAAGAAATATGAGTCTAAAATCACCTTAAAGAGTGATTAAATTTCGTGGTGAGCTAGGTTTCTTTTTTGAGAAATATCAATAAGAGACGGTCAATTCACATCGATAAGACGGCGATTTGGTAATTTTTATGGGCAAGCGGTCAGCCCATGTCATAGGCTGTGCGACATTATGCGGAGGCTATTCAAGCCCATGCCTTAAAATTGTCCTGAAATTTGTGAATAACAATAATAATAGTTGAGTGACTCTACAGCCCACAAGAAACGTTTTGTGCATGCTATTGTTCTCTCATGATTAGAAAGGACCTGAAGTTTTTGCCGACTCCGAACGGCGAGATTTGAGAAGCTTTTCATAGACAATTGACACTCTTTGAGGGTTGTTAGCAATTCGAAAGAGGTGGTCCCGTGAAAAATACGAGGTGTTCCGTGCGGGAATCGAACCTAGATCTACGGCGTGTGGGTCGACGTACTTACCCTCTACGTTACGTCGTTAATGTGCCGAATTATCTTATCCTTAAGCTTTCAATTGTTCTTGACATATTGATATTAACTTTTTCTTCTAAATATCCCCAAAAAATTAAGTCCAACGATGTCAAATCATATGATGGTGGCGGCTAATTTACATCGCCAAGACGTGAGATAACTTTCTTCTTCATCTTTTAATGACACTATAGTGCGGGTGGACTAACATGACTATCCGCGATCTCTCGCCAGCTGCCTCCACTCCAAGCTGGTTCACATACTCTTCTTGTGTGCGTCTCTCAATCAAGTCTGTTGCGCTGTTCCAATGGCTGGGATTCGAAGACTTCTCGTTTCGGAGCAGTGGTATCCATACCTTCTAAATGGCTTAGTCATCTCAAGCGTTGTATCCGAAGACGCTTGATGCCGCTGTATAACCTATAAAATTCGTCGTTGAATCTTCTCCTCCAGATGCCCTCAACCAGGATCGCACTCAGAACTTTTCTGTCGAAAATACTTCCTCATCCGCTTTTATTAATATAGCAGTTGGATTGACTAGATAGTTAACTAAATAGTTTCAAATGCGTTTTATTTTGACAAGTCCAAGCAACTTATATTATGTTTTATTTATATTATGTTTAACATAGATTATATGACCTTTGTTGGTTAATATTTCCTATTTGCCCTAAACGGGTTTTCTAAGCAAAATGTATAAAGTCGACATATAAGACATCACTCAACAATTCCCGGGGCATATTTAATAATACTTTAATATTTAATAATAATAGTAATATTTAATAAATACTTTTTCTTAGTGGCGTCCCCTATATTTCAAGGGACTTATTAAGTTATCTGTTACCACAATTTAATAAAAAATACAGGAATTTAATTTAATATAGATATAATTAAGAAAAAGTATCGCTGTGGGTTTTTTTGTTTTGCATTTAATATGTGTCGCTGTGGGTAAGTGCGTCGACCCACATGCCGAAGTTCCAGGTTTCATTGCCGGACTAGACACCTTGCAGTTTTATCGGTACCACTTTTTCGATATGCTGACAACTAATTGTACTAATTGTCTATGAAAAGCTTCTCAAATCTCGCCGTTCGGAATTGGCAAAAAAGTGTTGGCCCCTTCCGCTCTTGAGAGAACAATAGTACGCACCAGACAAATATTAGATGCAAAAGCGAGGCCCTGGTCCCTTGTAGGCTGTAGTGTCACTCAATTTTAATTAATTAATAAAAAGTTGAAAGAAATGAGAGGCCTTTATTTTTTATATAAGAACTTACAAACTATTGTATGTAATATGGCCGTGGTTATCTATGTTGCTGCTAATGAAAGATATTCTAATTGCTGCATTCCCCAATTTCGGGAGACTGCACAACTCTTATTACCCCAGCTCTACCGGGACCAGAGCAGACGTTCTTCGGTTACTTAGTTATCCTTATTTGATAAGTTTTACCTTTATTGATAAGTTTTTGACACCTCTTACCTGAACTGAAGGGGAATTTTCTTAGCTCGTTGTGCGATGGACTGGTAGTGGTTAAGCTGTTCATCTACACTTGAACGGGCGATGTAAAAAGTTGACGGGTTTGTCTTTTGGTCTTGTGTTAGACCAAGCCAATCGAAATAAAGGAATGCTTCTGAATATTATAACCGTTGCACCACACTGTTCGGATTGGAGTAAATCAGGAAATCAAATTATTGACGGAGCTAATCTTTCTTGTAGTTTGATTTATATAATCGCAAAATTGTTTACTCGTTTCAGGTTCGCCCTGTTGTATAAGACCTCACTGGAGTAGAATTTTATGTACTGAAACTGAGGTGTCCGTATCTTATGAACTACAAGGAACATCTACAGGTACGCATTGGCCAGACTAGAGCCATATAGCAAATTGGTTTAACTTTTGTAAAACAGTCTTTTTGTAAGAGCAAAATTTCCTCTAGTACTGGTCAACGCAGCTCCTACATGCATTTTGAAGATAAACACCATCTTTTAGGAAAAATACTCTTGATTGCTGTTAGTAATAATAATTGAGTGGCATTACAACAAACAAAGAACCAGGGCCAAGCTTCTGCATCAACTGCTCGTCTTGTGCGTACTATTGTTCTCTTACGAGTAGAAGTAACAAACAGATTTTTTCCGTTTCAGAACGGCGAGATTTGAGAAGCTTTTCTCCACAATTGGTATTTTTTGAACGTGTCAGCAACTCGAAAGAGATGGTGCTGGGAGAAATTCGAGTTGTTCAGTCCAGGAATCAAACCTGGACCTTGGCGTGTGAATCGACGTACTTACGCATTGCCATATCTTTATTTTTTATTACACATTTGTTAAAGAGAGGGCAAAAATTTACCTCAAATAAAATGAAAAGTGTTCTTTTTTCTGGACTTGCTTCGTCATTTCGGACCTGTATTATATAAATAAGAAATTGTTCTTCGTTATATTCATTAACTTCAATCAAACCTTTTCGCGTACGACAAAAACAAATTTATTATTATCTTGCGATAAGAAATTTTTAACTTGTAAAACAGATTTATGTTAACAAATAGAGTTTAAGTCAAAATTGTCTGACATCCATTCATTGATGGCTGTAACTTTTTGGAGTAATGCTTACGTAAAAAGTGTCTGAGAGAAATTGACAATTTCATAAATACTTTTACTCGCCTTGTGGCATGCAAAAATAATTTTAAACAAATCAGTTTGAGTACATATGTATGAGCTATGCGAAGAAAATTTTATATGAAAGCGTACAGATATCGTGAACATCATCCATTGGATCACAACCAAACAAGTCCATATCTGCTGTTTAAGTCCAGCAACAACGACAGAAAAAAAACTTTCACGGAACTCTAAACACACACACACTCACCCTGCATCTCAAAAGGAGATGCAATCATAAATTCCATTTTAAATTCAATCTTGAAATAATTGTTTAAACAAATGCCAACTCTATACAATCCCCGAAGAGCATTGAGAAAACACCAAAAAAAAAAACCCACTCCCACTACAAAGGCCCCATTTTCAACCTACCACGTTCCCACCCCAAACGCAACCGAGTCGCTTAACCCCACTCTCATGCTCTCTTTCTAATGCTTGCCATTCAGCAAATACAACCAACGGTGTCAAGCGAGAGGCACGGAGCCACGCCCACTACATCTCTAATGAAGTGTCACTAATGCTCTCCAGCAACACCTCACTCCCGAGTGCAAACAAAGAATCCACTTGGAGGTGCACATACCTCCGTCCAGGCCCATCCTCGCCCAGTATGTACACTAATTAGGCGCTAATGGCATCTGTGAAGCGACCATTTTTACCCGACTTCCAGGGGAAGAGACCGTCCGACCGAAAGACCAGTTCCAATTTGAGTGCACTCAAGTTGAGTGAGTTCTAGGTCGCTTCCAGCGATTGTCGACTTCCAGCAGTGCTTCTCTCTCCTTCACACCCACTCGGAGTGGGACAACCAGAACGTGGAGTGAATGCTCATCGGGTGAGCGCGTAGCTCTGCCTCCCGAATGTCACTGGGTAGGCAACTGTGATTAATCGCTCAATCGATATGCGCAAGAGCGGGCAAACTACTGTTTCTGGCCTCTTCTTCAGCCCAGCTCGACTGGTTTTCAAATTATGAATTTCCTCTTTGCCTCTGATTTTCGTCCGCCATCATCATCGCTGCTGCTACGTTGGTCTCTCCCCCGAGCGGCCGTGCCGAAGTCGGACTGTGAAACTTGAGCCGTTCGGTGATTTCAGTGCAGTAACTGTGGTTTACCTGAGTGGATCGTTCGAATTCTGTGATCGCGCGACCTCGAATGTTTGCGTCTGATTGAGAGAAGAAAAAAAAAAAACAAGAATACATTCTGGAAAAAAATATCTTCGTCTCGTGTTTTATCGTCGGTACTCTGAAACTGTGGTAGACTTTTGAATTGACAGACGGCGGTGACATAAGAGTGACACAAGTGACATATTAGTGAGCAGTTTTTTTTTTGTTTTTGGAATATTGTTTCTTTTTTCGGGACAAACAACCAGATCCTCTAGTGAAACTCTACTGCATGTTGAGAGGAGATAAGACACCAGTCACTGGACATGTTGATTGAATCGGGTGTGAGTCGCGAATTTGGATCGTTACCAACATCAGCTCAGTGGAAAATGGAGCCTCCAAGGATACCAATGACAGGTGGCGCTTCTATACCGCCACCCCCACCAACTGGTGAGTGTTGCTGTCTGTTGTTCTGTGTTTTCTTCGAATACCGACGGATTATGTGAGGTTTTGCCTAAAAGTGAGCATGCACACTTTCCACACGAATTCCGTTAATAGCGCTTAATCGGCAGAGCAAATTGTCAAGCGGGCATTTTTAAGATGCAAATCATGTCAAATGGAGCGGTAAATCGACAGTTTGACATTAAGGCGCTTACAGCGAAATTTATTGAACATTCGCCAGATCAATTGGTTTACGGTATTCTGTGGTGTGATTAAAGTTATGCGACATTTGTCGTTGTCATGCTGTCATGTTTGACATTTGCTCTGCGGTGTCGGAGTGACAGAAGAGAAATCGTTATTGTTACAAGCGGAGGTGTTTGCTAATGTTGAGAATTTTAGAGCTCTCGGATTGCCTGCGCCATTTTGAGGGTATTTTCGATGCAAATTGGAGAAAGTTGGAGGAGTTGTGACATTTATCATGATCAGAAATAGAGCAAGTGAGTGGAGATTGGAATGCAAATGTCACAAAGGGATTTTTTTAAGGAACTGCTTAGGACACTTTCTGTTATTATTCCACATTTTCTTTAGTTTCCACAATGAAGTCATTTACTTCCTTCTTTAATGGCTACTTCTTGTGAAAGGGAAACCTATCAAAGCAATCAAAATAATAATGAATTGCAATCATCAACTTTTTGCGTAGATCAGTACTCACTTTTTCACAACGCCACGACAGCAGATTCGATCATTACAATCAATTATTCCAGTGTCACATAACTAAAACCTTGTCTGCACAATCGTAAAACCCACATTAGTCTGATCTCGACTCATGCAAATGTTCTCCAATTAGTTCAAGTGTCGTGTGTGTGTCAGTGGAAGTGTGAGGAAAGTAATAAATTGTCTATCGATTGCAATAATTAATCCATCATACTGATCGATTATTGTAACGAGCAGTTTGAAGCGTTTTCTTTGAGTACCTATCTGACTTTGGATACGTGCTGCGGAATGCAGTGTGTGCCATGTGCAAATGCAAATGTTTCTGATGGAACAACTTCAGTTCATGCCAATCGTACGAGATGACTTGAGAAAAAAAATCTGCATTGCTCCACTTCTCAGTCGGTGAAGTATATTTTGATTTACATAACTTGAATTTTGAGTGAAAAGTGTAGACTTGTTCTATTAATGATTCCTTCCCTCATTTTCTTCTTCTTCTGAGCAAGATCGCAACCAATAAGCCTCTCTAACTGACAAGAGTTTTAGCTAATAGCCTTTAATGAGGTCCTTTTCCTTTTATGTGTGCCATCGGTTCCGTGGTGCGTCCTCCATTGCTTTATTTCACTGGTTGCGAATCGAAGACAGTTATGCCTGGAGACGTGATTTTCATACGTTCTTCATGACCTAGCCATAGTCATTTTTGATTTCGTTGAATTTCCCACCAAGTGTAGGAAGACAAAAGAGTAGAAATATTACCCTTAACTTTGAAACACATCTCTCATTAGTCCACGTAAAACGAAATATTTGTGCCCAAGATGGGATTTGTTTACAGTGTTAAGACGGGAGAAGGGAATTTGTAAGTCATCTGTATTTTTAACACGATTGTTTCATGCGAGGCATGTACAGAAAGCAAAACTTTATTCTGGAAAAAGAATTTTTGCTCAGTTCACTCGGTCGAACAAAACATTTCGTAAGTTCATTCTCAACCTTTCAAACCAGTTCCTAACTGCTTCTTATAGGAGGCTGTACTTGTCTACAATGCTTTTTAGGACATGTTTCTTAACCACAGAATATTCATGTTTCAAACCGGATCACATCACAGTCGTCTAGTTGACTATCAATTGACTTGCAAAATGGTAGAAACGAGTGATGACTCATCGTCTCTCATCAAAGACTAAAACTCTAAGTTTGCTGAAACATTCCATTGTTGGACACAGCTAGTCACAAGCTTCAAACGGTTAAGACGAGCCGCTGTAACTTATTATTACATAAATTAGGAGGAATTTAAATTAATCACATTTAGTGACATTAAACTGTGAGTCTGTTTCTATATTTGGATAATATCACAGCTTGGATTTTGTCCTCACGACAAAAGTATAGTCATGGAATGGCCAGTCACCTAATATTGCCCAAAATCCATGTCAATAAGTGGCTTTTTCGGGATAAATAAGACGGACTTGGATTTGGATTTCATATGGATTCAAAAATTTGTCACGTGGACCTCACTGTAGTAGTGACTTTCACGCTGCTTCATTTATCCAACAGACGTCCCAGTCTCTGTTTGCTTATCAGTTCTTGGGCCAGTTGAATTCTTTCAGAGACAACGAAAAATGTTCCCACTTTGTGATGTGCTAAGTACCACATTTTTATAAGTGACGCTACACCGAATGCCTTGAATTCTCCTGCGCATTGTCATGGACTATGTTTTCTGAATGTGTCTTCATTAAAAAAAACTAAGTTCCTGCGAATGCGGCCTACCCACTCGGTAGAGGGTTCATGGCTGCTCCAATATGGGTAAATCGTGAGAAATTTTGTCCAAGAAGAAAAAACACGTTTTGATATCCATTGTGATTTAGCTAAATGGACACACTCAAAGACAATCTGGCAGATGTCACTTCAACAACGTCAACGACAACGTTAAAGACCCTGGACTTGGTGTGTATATTGGCAGCTTAAATTTAAAAAGCATTCGAACATTTTGAATTAGAACATGTCGAGCGCACATACTGGTTACATACCAGTCTTCAATTTATCAAATCCTATTACTTAAGGCTGTGTGCGTGATTCTTTTCCACTAGATAGGTGCTGAAAGTTAAAATTAAAAGTTAATTAAATGATGCATCGACTCTGAAGACGCTGACGGTCGTAGGTTCGATTCCTGGATTGAAGGTCTTTCCACTGCATGTCCACGCTCATTCAGCCATCTTCTAGTAAATGACTAGATAAATGATGGAAATACATTTTTTGGGCCTCCGTAAGAGAATAGCAGATAGAGCAACAAGTTTTAATGTCTAACAAGTTTCAAGGCGGTCGCCGTGGCGTAGTGGGTAAGTGCGTCGACCGCTGTGAAGAAAGTCTAGGTTCGATTCCCGGACGGGACACCTCGCATTTTTCACGGCACCACCTCTTCCGAGTTGCTGACAACACTCTAAGATTATCAATTGTCTATGAAAAGCTTCTCAAATCTTGCCATTCGGAGTCGGCAAAAAACTGTAGGTCCCTTCTACTCGTGAGAGAACAGTAGCACGCACATCACGAGTAGTTGTTGTAGAAGATAGGCCCTGGTCCCTTGTGGGCTGTAGTGCCACTCAATTGTTATTATTAAGTTTCAAGACGCATTTAAGACAAATGGAAGAAATAACAAAAGAAATGTATTCAGAAAAACACCTTGTAGCTCTGTAACTGAATATCAAATCAAAATCGATCTTGTTGGTAAATAGACCAAACTGAGAATTGTCAATTGATTGCCCGAATGTCAGTAGGACGTGTGATATACAACTATGGCATTTAAAAACAATGTGAGTCAATTCACCTTCATACGTAAGACGATCGTCTTAAAATGTTGTGTGTCTAGGTTGAAATACGAAATTTCGCACCGTTTTGAGGAGCACATAAATTCTAAATATGTTCGAATATTGACGTAACTAATGACTTACTTCAAATGACTTAACCTCTCCATCTCATGCGATGGACTTAAGCTGTGTTTATTTACGGTGCAAGCAGGGACAATCAATGGGAAAGTACCTGTCAATAGTACATATGTATATAAATCAAGAAACACGAACAATTGCTGAAAGAAAGGGGATGGTTTTGGTTAGGAAGAGTCTTATTCTACTTCTCGTATAGGCAACCATTTGCCTTGTCTAAAATGTCCATCTACCTTTGCAAAAAAAAAAAAATCAAAAATCAACTTAATTTCAAAAGGTCTGTCCATTAATCTTGAAACAGGGTAAAAATGTGAAATTGTGCCCCAACTTCACTTTAACGAAAGTTACTCCTTATAATCCACAAAGGCTCATGACGTTCATCGATAATTATCTTTATGTCGAATGCATCTCCATTCAAAACTTATTGAAAATCACTTCATAGCTCATAAATAGAGAGTGTGATGGATATGGGAGGGATGGGCGGTCACACTAAAACTATGAAGAACAAGAAACAAAAAATTGTAAAACGATTCAAATTGGATAAATGTATGGAGTCTCTCCAGATCCTGGAATTGAAATTATTTTGACAGAAACAATCTCGATTGCTCGATGACTAAACCCGACAAACTATACACGTGTAAAAATTTAATAAAACAGTCAACATCATAAATATGTATGATGTTCAAACATTTGTCCATAATTAACACAAAAACGTCCAAACATTTGATACATATGCCGACAACGTTGGCAATGCCTCCGCGAAGCGATCTGTTTGAACAAGTTCTACATTTAGCGATGAATAATTACCTACACGACGTCTACAAAAGCCGTCTTAATCCCTGCTCCAGGCGAACATTCTCGCAATAAACTTTCTCTGCTTCACATATGCAGGGTTAAAAATAGGCACGTCCATTCATACACAGCCTCAACTCAGGTGAACCTTCTCAATTACCATAAGCTCGCTGGCAAACATTTCCCCCCGGGGGCTTCGCCATTAATTTGGCGCCTGAAATATCGCGATTGCAGCTTAAATTCCGTACCAGTTTGGGTTGCCCTTTTTTGTATCGCAGCACAAATTAAAACTAAATCGGCCATTTGACGTAGTCCATTCACAGAACTCTGAAAATCCGAAGATTCATTGATTAATACCGTCGCAGCTCCCGTTGCCTTTCACCGCAGGCCATCGCCATTGTTCGGCTCAGTTCGGCCGGTCATTCTCATGCTAATCGAATACCGATGTTCGTATAAAACGAAACAAACTCTCAAATCATCCGCACGAGCCACAACATTCCTTGTCTGCGGCATTCAAACAAACAAATGCCCATCAGGCGCATATAAATCCTACCAGCACAGACATCTCTCAAAAACGGATCTCGAAAACCAATGCGGCTGCGCTATTGTTTCGAAATGCCGATCGACACGTCGACTCGCATGTGTATCGATGTCCGCACACCATCTCATTAATTCTCGATCGAGCCGCATTTCCATCTCAATACCGTCCGATTTGAAATGTCTAATTTATTCAACTTCTGTGTGTAGTAAAACATCTCGCTGTCAAACATATTTTTTTACCACGCTCGTCATGCGACGAAACCAGAAAACCCAGCCACAAATTAAACGTGGAACAGCTCGCGCTGCTGGTGTCGGAGAGGACCGAAGAAACTGCAAACAACTTCATTAGGTTTGTTAATTCGCTACCGTCATTCCGGGCGATCCAAATATACGGAGCAGGCTGTGCCTTCTGTCATGGATATTAGCGGTAATGAACCGTTAGCTCTCGATAATCTGCTGGAATTATATAAAACTAAACGTAAATCATAAGCTCTGCATGAGCGAGAGGCTTTCTCCCGAGCACAAAGCCCATCGACGGCCCACAAATCATGGGAGCTGTCAAAGATCTCTTTGACACAAGTAAACGTTCGCGCTGTCGCCGATAAATATTGTTCACCCGTTCGATTTGTGCCTTTTGTCTTTGGAGAGAATCACGGCCGATAATGAAATCACGCACCAGAATATCAGAATATCAAGTCGATGCGAACTGACCCCTGAGCCGGATGGAGGCTTTGTCTCGCGCCTCGAAACGGAAGAACATCGGTGAATAAATTAGCGGAGCTCGTAATGGCGGTATCTGTGGATCGATTCATTTTGCACCTGTTGGGGGCATGCATGTATCTGATCATGGACCGTCATTGATTTTTATGGCATATTGCTGTCATTTCACTATGACGCCGAAGGGCGAGGGACGGAGATGTGACATCCCGCGGCGTCTGTTTTCCGATAGCACCATTTGTCACGGCAGCGTTTCGAGATGGAAAGGAATGATAAGAACTTGATGGCGCGTACACTGTGCTAGCCTGCAGACGACCCAGTGAGCTCTAATTGATGTGATTGATTGGGCGGTAATTGTGGGAATCTGGTGCCTTATGAAATTAGACCTAAGTTCTATTCAAATTTAATTAAAATATTTTCGGATATATGATTTCGAGAGATGAAGGGCGGCAGGGAGCCAGTGTTGGGCTGGATGCAATCGAACATATGCAGTTATCTTCACATTTATCGAACATCTTTATTGGCTGTGTATCGTTATGGTCGTTAATTCACCGACAAACTGCCAATTAATTAAGGTTGTCATAAGAGACGGTTTCACTTTTCTATGATTTAATTGTTGGGATATCTGTTGGCGGTTGTATGGAGGTGTTATAGTGGTCTAATCAGAATGATGGGTTAGAACTTACAAGTATTTGTCAATATTTGAAGGTAATCACATATTAAATAAATGTCAGGGCACACGATTTTTAAGCCCACTTCTAAATTTCTCGTTATTACGAAAAAAAAGTTTGACAACTTCCAAGTAACACCCTTGACTAGATTAAGTGGAGTTGAGTTGCTGGTAATGCAAAAGAGTAAAAAGCCCACTGGGACCGCTAGTTGTTCTACGCCCAGAGGGAGACGTTACTTTGTTCCTTTTGACTTCTGCTTTCTTTCATTTTAATGCATTTTATTTATGTAAATATCAGTGAATTATAGTCTTAAAACTAGATAAAATGCTTAACCTAGTGATGTATTAAAATATTTTATATCTGACTTACTGGCTCTGGGCGAGCACTCTAAGCTAAACTTAATCTTAATCTATGTCTTTCGACCTAATCTAACGAGTATAGCAGAAATATGTTTATACAAATTTATTATTAAGAAAATTTAAAAAAAAAACTTAATGACGGAACGTATTTTTTTTTTTGTAAAAAGCTTACATACTAACTTAAATCTACCCTAAATAACCTTAATTAAGCTTAACCTAACTTACAATCTATTCAACAATCAGGTGCATACACACTGGTATGTATGAGTACATACTCGCGTATATGCACCTGAGTGTTAATATATACAATGCACACTTGCGAACATATACATATACATAAAAATATATATGTATGTATGTGTATGCGTTTTTTTTTTTATTTTATTTTATTAACTTAGACTGCTTACAACTAACTTAATCTAGCCTACACTAAGATATGTAAATCGGCCATAAGTTACCGCTGACGGATTGATATCCAATCAACCGCAAGACAGCCGATTTTCTCCCTTTTCGGGAACAGCACTTCCCCCTACCCTGGGTCTAACGGATTCGACGAGGGAGTTCTTTCGCTTTTTGTGTTGTTTTGCAACGTCCTTTTTATCCCTACTCGACACCGCCGTACTGAAGCGAAAGAGACGCTCCTCAGCTCGTTGTGTGACGGTGCGGTCGTAGTTGAGTCGCCCATCCACACTTGATCGGGCGATATGAAAGATAAGCGGTACCCCATTATGATCTTGTATCAGACCGTGCTTATCAAGATGAAGAAAAGCTTCTGGGGGGACGAAGCCGTTGTGCCGTACCATTTCATGGTAGAGTTCATTGGGGTAGTAAGCCCCCTGGATCAGGTTGTTGACCGAGTTCATCGCTCTCGCAGTGTGAGCCCGAGTCAGTTTTATCAGGAAATTGTCCACTCTTATCAGGTTCGCCCTGTTGTATAAAATCTCATTGGAGTAGAATTTTTTGTACTCTTTTATCGAATCCAGATGAGATGATGGTAGTCATTTACATCTTTTGCTGTGGTTTTGCAATTAAATAGCATCCTTATCTAAATCGAATCATCGGCTAAAAAGTACTAAAATCAAAAATACAGGAACAAACATCTCTGTTACCAATTAGTTTAGAAGAGATCTAACAACATACATAATATTCGATGGAAAAAAGATAAGTTCTCATTATTGTCTGATTAAAAAATGTGTGGTTGAAGGAAAAAGTGTCTCACACTCTCAGAAAATATCGGCCATGCATCTACATATGACGTTTTGGTATTTTCCAGGTAGCTTCATTGTTCCACCGGTTTAGATGTTCTTTGAAAAATCAGTGAAAACTTTGGTCATTTTTAACGACTAACTCGTATTGACTAGAACAATTTTTTATCGCCAAGAGAGTCTATAAAAGACCTAAAAGAATGTAGTCAGAGGGTTTCTGGGGAAGACTTCTCTAAAAATCTTCGTCACTTTAGTCCGAGTCATTGAAGATGTATAGGGCCTAGCCTGTTCTAACGTTTTGCTGGTCAATTTTGGCTGCTTAGTCGATCTATGCAAGGAAGAGAATGAAATTGAGTTTTTTTGCCACATTCTATCACTTTAGAAAATTCACTTTGCTTGTCTTCAATACAGGCTTTAAAAACATTTGTGGTCGCCGGTCAATTAAATTTCTCCTTCTGGTCATGCTCCATCAATTGCAACATTTAATCAACTTCCTCGGTGATAGACCCACCAGTCCGAGGTGCATATTTTACATCCAAATTGTGTTCCCGAGTTTGCTCACACCATTCTGACTATAAACTACGCAAATTCAATCTTAGAATTGAAAGGTTTCGTCTTTGTGAATAGTTTAAACAAGCACAGTTTTTCCTTTTAGTACAATTTATTTCAATTCAATATGCTATAATTGAGTTTTGTATCCAAACAAATTGTAATTTTAAGGACCTTATGAATTTAAATAAAATATCCTAGTGTGAGAAAATATTTTAATAATTCAACTTTTCATTTGTGCCTTTTTCTGCGACGGTGATTGCTTTTTGAATGTATGATATGTTTGAACCAATCTTGGGCAAAAATAGTTGCAGCGCGAACTCATAGTTACTAGTAAATGTGTCTTCCTCTTCTTCATCCCTTGGAGAATTAGTTTTGCTTCGAGTTCTTCGATGTATGAATCACATTCCTGCACAGACTGTGAGTGGCTATAGAAGGTGCTTAGGTTTCTCCATCTTCCGCAAGTCTTGCCAATGGCCAGGTTTGAGATCTTCGCCTTCTCAGGATCAGCTGACGTTATCAAGCTCGTTTACCTCACAGTCCTCTGGAATGTCCCTATGTTTAGAAATCCAGAACCCCATAAGGCTGCGTTTTCTTGATATCTGGTTATGACACCTGTCACAGAGTCTAATATTGATTTGTTTTTGATTCGAGTGCTTTTCCTGTCTTCCAATGTAGATGACCGCTGTCGCACCTACCGAAGACAGACAGAGGGCTCAGTTAAAAGGACGTAACTTTCACTTTACAAACACTACACCGATTTGGATGTCTGAATGACTGACTAGTTTCGAATTGGTCCGAGGAAAGGATATCGCTACCAGTCGAAGACCCACTTTGTGGATTTTCTTAGCTTAGTGTGCTTCTCTTCGAAAATGGAGTCAAAGATTTTTGTTAAGAAGTTTGCAGATTCTACTACAAATCTTAAAGAAGTTAAAACCTCGTCTCTTGGCCTGCTTTTCGTTTCCTCCACTATAGGAGTTATTCGTTTTAGCCGTAAACTGTTTTCCTCAAATGCCTGCAGAAGTGATGTGTAACGTCGTTTCTAGCGCAATGGTTGGGGCCTTGTACCTGTAATTCATATAAACGCTATCATCTGGAGACTGTTTATTATTTTTATATAGCTAAGCGTTTATAGTGCAAACTACAAAATTGCCATTTCATAAAGTAGAAGAGGACTGATAACCGTGGCTTTTGCCCCACAGCTCACCGTTTTCCTCATAGAACAGTACTCATTAATTTTTTTCAGCTTGGTGTAAGGATCATGACATCATTCTCTTCCTTTGGCTAATGCCTGACTCTTCTTGTGACTCTGCCCTAAAACTGCTCACGTATCAAACAATAGCGTCAACCTGAATTCTTACACAAATTTCACACAAAACAACTTTTCACTGACAGCTTAAGTTTTTTTTCTTTTCAATAGTTGGTCTCTCACCGTCAGTTCAAATGCCTGGATCAACGCTCTTCACGGGGGGATCGCCTTCGCCGACAACACTCAGCGCGCTAGTATCGCAGCAACGGATTCTCGAGCTCTCGCGCTTCGGACTGCGGGGCTACGACATCGCCCAACACATGCTGACCCAGCAAGGCGCGGTCTCCAAATTACTCGGTACGTAGCTATCCACACATTGTCCTCACCCCAATATACTAAGTCCCTCAACCATGTCCACGTCCCAACTGAACACAACAACACTTAACTCGGGTAAACAGCACCCCGGAGGAGTCTATAATTTGCGTCATCATTTTTCGGTGTCAAGCGTGAAATTTATGAGCTTCTCCGCGTCCACCTCTTCGCAAATGACGAACGAGTGAAAATCAAAAGCGGAGCAGCGAGGATGTTCTGTTTGCGTAATCCGACATAACAACCCTATCATTACGGGTGTGCGCGAAGTGAAATGGAGACGCTCCGCCACCCCAATCTATTAATCTGTTGATGGCAATCTTCTGATAGAGCTATTATTGTCCGGCTCCTTTTCGCGATTGTTTGCGATTCTCATGTGTACGTGTTCTTTTCAGGTTCGCTGCGACCACCTGGCCTAATTGGTGGCTCGAAGCCAAAGGTAGCTACTCCGACGGTGGTGTCCAAGATCGAGCAGTACAAGCGGGAGAACCCGACCATATTCGCCTGGGAAATTCGCGAGCGCTTGATCTCGGAAGGTGAGTGTTCGGACGAAGATCTCGATCTTTCCCGGCAGAGTTTGATTGATTCGCAAGGAGTCGATGGCTAATCGCGGTCTCGGTGTCTTGGTGTTACAGGTGTCTGCACGAATGCCACGGCCCCGTCGGTGTCGTCCATTAATCGTATTCTGCGGAACCGTGCCGCGGAACGTGTTGCCAGTGAATTTGCTCGGACTGCGGCCTATGGGCTCTATCCTCCTCATCCCTACGGTGGATTCACGTGGCATCCGGCGGCAGCGGCAGCTGCTGCAGCCTCCAGTCAACCACACTTCTGGCCGACTGGACCCAGCTTACCGTCAGTCCCAGTGGGTGGGTCGCCTCTCAATGTGTCCAGACCCATTTCGCCTGGTTCTGGGAGCCACGACACTCTGGAGTCTCCCGACGAGAATCGGCTTATCGGTGAGGGTTGCAAGCCTCCAGCGTCGGCGAACACATACGCTAATGATGCTGCGTTTTCCTTCCAGATTCTGACTACTTGGACGATGACGACGAGCCGAAGTTTCGCCGGAATCGCACAACCTTCAGTCCCGAGCAGCTGGAGGAGCTGGAGAAGGAGTTCGACAAGTCGCACTATCCGTGTGTCAGCACAAGAGAACGGCTCTCTAGTCGCACGTCACTGAGCGAAGCCCGAGTTCAGGTAAGCGTCTATGTCATGTAGATAGTTCACACGCATTTCCTCATTCGCTTCCGTATTGTGTTTCTAACCTCTGTCGGTCCCTGTGGCCAGTTCTGCTTTGCTTGACCCAGCTCGCCTGCGTCCTGCCCTCGCACACATTGCTAGTGTAAACTTTTTTTGCGAACTAACCAAACATCCTTTCATATTGATCGAATTAGGTTTGGTTTTCCAACAGAAGAGCGAAGTGGCGCCGGCACCAACGCATGAATCTGTTGAAGCGACGTTCCAGTCCAACTCTGGGCCAGCAGCAGCGGGCTGTCGCCGATTCGCCACCCATCAGCAACAGCAGCAGCATCACCAGTCACCAGCATACCACCCGTACTTCCGGCAGCGAGGAGCACCCGCATGGCGGGCACCCATCCCAGCAGCACCATCAGGCGCAGTCCTCCGAAGCTTCGGCCAGCATCCGGTCCTCATTGACCCATCCCATGCAGCACCACCACCACCATCAGCACCCACCTTCGCAGCCATTGCTTCTGAACCATCACCACTATCCCCACCAGCATTATCCCCATCCTCCACCAAGAGCGTCCAGCCTCAGCCCGAAGTCGCCACCAGCAGCGGCGCCACAATCACCGATGACGGTGGCAGCGGAGAAATCTCCCAAGGCGGCAGTCACACAGCACAACCAGTCATCAGCCACAGCATCAGCTCCATTATCAATGGGCGGTGAGCGCAGTGCGTTCCGCTCTCTGGTCGCTGGCTCGCCATCGGCCGCTGCCTTTGCACTCGGCCTGGCGCGACAATACGCCGTTGCTGCCTCACTTTCGCAGCAACAGCAGCAGCAACATCATCAACACCAGCCGCACCAGCAGCAGGCTGACGACTCGGACTCCGACGAAGAAATCAACGTCCACGACGACTCGGATGATGACTCATTGCCGGCTGCTGCGGCGGCTGCCGGCCAAAGCTCCAAAGCGCCTCTCCAGTTGACCAAGCATGACCGTTAGCTCTGCGAGCGCATTAATCGAGACCACAACCGTCTCCTAGTTTACGTCGACTTCTTTCCTATACCAGTGTAATCGAACGTTTGTGATTAAATTGTAAGCAGTAGATACTAGATAGTAGGTACCGAGATACTTATCGCTGATTTGATCTAAGCCAAAGTTAGTCGTCTCGTGGGCGTCGCCGCGGGCGCTGTGAGTGGCTACCAGTTTGCAATATGATTCTCTGAAGATGAATTAACTTTCCTAGGCTAATGTTTAGTCGTAAGACTGTAGGCAATTCGTAGACATGTCGGTGAGGGGGTGCCCGTCGCAGTGGGCTGTGCCCCCAGCCGTTTTATTGATGCTAAATAAATATGTAATTTGAGAAAGTAAGACGATTGGGTGTTTTCATTTGTGATTTGCAGCTTATCGGGTTTTATTGGCCACCAATGTGGTGGAGTGGGGGATGGCATCGATTGGATTTTTGATTGGGTCACGTTGAAGGCATTCAAAGTGGACACTGAATTTATGGGAACTGCAGCGATATTGAAACGAGATGTTGAATCCAACTTCAATGTGGACGTGTGGTGCTTTTTGAAGATTCTAGTAGCAAAATTTTGACCAGTCAGCTTACACAAAATTTAGTCACATCCACTCTGTGTAATTGGACAGCTGTATCAAAAGTTGTGATTGCTGTGAATCGCCTTGCAGTGTATATTGCTGGTATTTGAGGTGGTGAAATACAGATTTGGAGGGTGGTGCTAGGTTGACCATGTTTAACATCACCGTATCGAATTACGCGTGGATGCATATACATATTTCATGTCCGTTTTTGAATTGTGAGCTATGAAAATATTCCGTGCCTCTCTAACTGTATGAAGAAATATGAAGGGTGAGGTACATGAGGTCCCACATTTAAATCCCCAAACACAAAATCCACAAAAACAAGATTTCCAATAGTTACGCTGGTATATGGAGCCATTTTTCCCCCTACAAACCTAATTGACCATAACTTTGAATGAATTTGAGCGCATGAAATATTGGGTGCTCGAAAAAGTTTACTAACAATGCCTCAGTTAGAGCTACAGTCCGCGGAGTACCTGGCCACGGCCAACAAGATTTTCCAGTTGGCTCGTTTTCTCGTCATTTGATGCCCATTTCGCATAACAAGTGGATTGGTGCAATGGATACGAAGACTCTTCAGCTGCTGCTATTATTTCCATCTTAAGCGTTGTATCTGTGAATCCATGCCTAGGCGCGGAGTTCGTCTCTGAATATTCATCTTCAAATGCCTTCAACGAAAATGGGATCAAAAATCGTGAGTAAGGCTTTTCTCTCGAAAAGACTTTTTTAAACGTTAAATGTAGGTCTCTGCACCATAATGCAGAAGAGGAATTATCATCGTGTTATGCAAAGCCCATTTTGTATTTGGAGATAGGACGCCATTGTCCCCTGTGCTGAAGAAAACAGCGATTGATAAGAGACTTAGAGTGACTTCTGCCCCTGTGCAGAGCAAGCTTGGTAGGGTCCTAAAACCATCGGCTTTGGATGTTAAGGAATCCAATCGAGAGCAACATAGTTGCGAAACTCTATTGGAAGCTATATGCTAGTACCACGGGAGGTAAAGGGCTCCTTGGCACTAAGTTTCAGCCTTGCAGTGCGGTTGGCTCCCTTGTGGGAGTATCGAGATGGCTGTGGCTTAAATAAAAATCGCCGGGAGAGCTGGAAGTACCATCTGATTGCTCCCCAAAACCTGGGATAAATCACCCGATTTATGTACAACATGTACATATGCTTGGTTCGATGTGGAGTATTATTCTATCGGGCGCTGTGACCCATAGAACGGAAGAGGCGTTAATAAAGCCTTCCTCTTTACCAAAAAGGAGGGACTGTCGGTTAAAGCAGAGTCCTAAATTTAAACTTGGGAGAACTTCCATGACGTAAGTTAGCGTTTTCTTGACCCTGGGTATATGGACCCCGTGTATTAAGTTTTAACGGCAGGCAATCAGGTTAATCAAAATACCCACACGCATTCTAGGTGATGCAACTAAATTTATGAATCACACAATGACTATATGGAGCGATGATAATTACCAGACCCAGGTGTTAAGGGGACTTGACTGATAGTCACGTATTGACCAAAGGCTAAATTCTGGTGCTAAGGAGGAATTTGTTCCAGGCTGTTTGAAAGTGTCCTGGTGGCTGTGGTTTAATATCTATGATCACGGGCATTGTCGATATAAGTGTACTATGTTGACTAATTTGAATCGGATTGCTAAACCCACTGATAAAAACCAGGAGGTTGGTGTGGAGTGGCTGCCACCCATAGAACGGCAGAGGCGTTAGAAAGGCGTTTCTTCAAACGAAATTGGAGTAGTTGTCTCTTAAGCATGATCTCAGTTGGAACTGGGTGTCTCCGATGATAATAAAAACAAAACTGTCGCCGGTTAGAATAAACCAAAATACACACTTGTTTTCTTTACTTTAATGTTTCTTTTCTACTTTTACGTCCGGACTGATCGGTGGTATCCTGACGAATATGTGTTTTACATTATATTCCCTACCTACGTCCGGGAGTATTTCTTTGTGTCTCTTTACGTTTTTTTCTCTTATTTATTGGAATATGTGCCACTATATTGGGTAATTAAATTTTGCTTTTTTCAAGACTCTTGGAAAATGGATAAAAGTTCATAAAGCAGGTGATAACGTAAAATCAATTCATACAACTGTCCTTGACTACCTCCAAGTGTTTTTCTGGTCATTGTGATGCTCTATTCAAGACGTCTATGTGATGCATCCTTTAGTGATAACTGTTTCCCGCCAGAAAAATTTTAGCCGTTTCCATTTTAATGTTGAAAAATGCTTCTTTGACGGCTCGCTTCGTTCGCCCATATATCGGACATAATGTTGTCCTCCAAGTGATCAATCATTTTGGGCTTACCGGCGTAGACTAGAAACTTCACATATGCATATAGAAAATAGTCAAGCGGTTTTGAATCATACGATCTTGGAAGATTCACGGGTCCGTAACGTAAGACTTTGCGGATATTAAACGCTTGCATTAATAAATCAATTGTGGAACGAGCTGTGTAAGATGTTGCGCCGTCTTGTTGAAACCACAGCTCCCACATATCATGGTTGTTTAATTGATGAACAAAAAGTCGGTGAACATGCGTCGTTAGCGGTCACCATTGACTGTAAAGTTCTGGGTAGCGTTAATTTAAAAGAAGTACAACCAATTATTCCACCAAACAGTGAACAGTCGGTTTTACTGGATGTCACGGTTTCTCAACATACACATAAGTGTTGCTTACTTTAAGTTCCATACCTCTAAACACCACTTCTTTTTTTATATATTTGTATTCCTGTCTATTATTTACCTCAAGAAGAAATATACTTATTGAAGACAAATATCAACAAATTTTCATTTATTTTTCGTTAACCATTGTTGTTTTTTTTGGGATATGCCCAAGGATGTGGTAACCTTCCGAAGATACTAGCAGCTCGAGCTGTCGGCATGAACTATTCGCAACCTGAGATAATCGTTTATGGGCAAACGTTTACGTCTACTAATACCTGCACACTTCAACCACTCACCCCGCGGAACTGCCGTTAGGTATTACTTCGCGGGTTGCTTAGCGACTAACTCTCTGCTCTGGAGGAAAGCCTTCTCTGCTTTAGCCTGTCTTTGTTTCAAATGAACTTCCATAATGAATGACATATTGCATTCCGTTCTCCACAGATCTCATCATGTCGTCGCTTGGTAGGTTTACAATCTGTCTCTCCTGCGCAGTTAAAAACTGCGTGCTCTAAGTGCTCCTTTTAGTGTGGTAGGTAGCTACCGTGTCCAGAAAGGTATCTTGATATCCAGGTCTTAACGACGGAATTGAGCACATGCGTCCATCTACCTTTTGTGGAGGATCTGGCTTGCCACATTGCCATGGATGCTGCTCGTTCTTCTTCTTTTATTCTTCGGTAGTGCACTCTCAAAAGCTTGCGTGGAAGCATGTCTATGGATAGAATTCCTTGTATGACGAACGCCGCCTTATCAGATATAGTCCTGAAATTACTGATTGTCCATATTGAGTGTGTACGCTGACGTCATCATCCTCTTCAGTCGCCCTGAAGTAACTGCTCTAGCCCAAATTGGAGCTACATACAGGAGAACTGAACTGACTACTCGTGAGAGTAGGTTTCTGCGTGCGCACCTGGTTTCACCAATATTTGGAAGGATTCGAGAGAGTGCTCTTGTAAAAGTGATGCCTTCTTGCTGGCATACTTACGTGTTCCCTGAAGGAGGACCTGTTGTCGAAAATAACTGCTAGGTTCTACAGGCACTCCTTGGACCTAATTATTCCGTTCCAGACCGGCACTTTCGAGCCACTTTTAAACAATACACGCAGTTTTCCAAAAATTGCCCCTCTATTGCAAATGGCGTTAGTGAAATATTCGAGTGGAAGATGTTGATATGTGACATATTCCTCCAAATTCGTCTAGGCAGTATTGTTTGCGCTTTGTTTTGTATCTCACTCTGAAACATATTTGTGTGGAATTGACGCTCAGTTCACTCTAAGTCGACAATAGGCGAACGAAGATTGCAGATCGCTAATAAATTGATTTAACTGGACCACTGAGTGGAGTATATCCCACAAAGGGTCAGGGCCTAGCTAAAGAGGTGGCGCCGTGAAAAAATGCGAGGTGTCCCGTCCGGGAATCGAACCCAGACGTTCTACGTGTGGGTAAACCAACCAACAATTTGCTTTTCTTGAATTGAAAAAATGGTCTAACAAAATCCAGTTCCACTTGCACAACAGGCGCCCAGAAACCCATCTTCGTTCTTCAGTTACATGCGACTTTTGTCAGTCAAACAAACCCGTATTCAAGCTTCTAAATGACACTTACCCTCAATAGCTGCTTTCGCTTAGCCTGCGCAGTTAAACTTCAAATTGCTGCATCCCATATTCTAAGCACACCTCTGCATCGTATCGCAAGGAAATCGGAAACTCTGTCTAGCCGTTAAAAAAGCAGAATATAACTCAAACCTAAACAAATAACAGCTCGCTCAAAACTACCTCAGTCCCAGCTAATTAAAACCAAGCCCCACAGCACAACCCACCCACAAGAGCATACGTTCCCGCCATCGACTGGCTGGCCGCAGCAACCTGCCGATACTCATCTATTCGAGTCCCAGACAAATTCCCATCAATCATCTACGGCGTGCATAAATTTCCTCAAAATGCCCATTTACCCCGGGTTTAATTTGCATTTTCTTGAGCGACCTGCGTCGGAGCAATCGCCGCCGCCGTACCGTCCGCTCGCGCCCGTCATCGTCGCCTTCGCAGCGCTGGCGCGCCGCAGCCGCGGAAAGACAGCAGAACTGACCCTCGTTACAGCGTTTACCCACTTTGCTGCAACATTGTTGGGTGTCTTTCTCGCTAAATAGCTCTTTAAAAGTTGATGGCTTTTATGGGCCATTTGGCCGGGGACCAACGGCAACGCATGACATGTTCCCGCATTCGTTCCATTTCCCTCTCTCTCTCGTCCCACGCCCGCGCACCACGACCCGGCAACAAACAATAAACCAAACGAATTGACCATCAATTGCAAGAATGTTGCAGCAAATGCTGCTGCTGCCGGTGCTGTTGATGTGTTGCGAAGTTAGGCCCGTCGCCTCTCGCCACCGTCGTCGACGCTGGGGATCCTTCCGCCGCCGCCGCCACGCTAAGCCGCTCGTCGCTGGGCCTTTGAAATCAGTTTGGCGTTTGCGTCTTGCATTCAATGTGCGCTTGAATTGCCGGCCGGGAATTTTTCAGAGCTTGTTTACGATCGCCTCCAGGAACGGCCGTGGTCTGCTATAAATTGGTCGTAAAAATGTTACTCAAGCTAGACCGGGCAGCGGCGAAAGAGAGGTTGTGTCCTTTGAACGCACTTCCTTGATGGATTCTGGTCGAGAGCAAACACCCCCACTGCCGCAGCCACCATGCGGCGGTGATTTATTTCCTCGCGCGACATGCAATAGAAGCCTGGGCGATCTAAGACGGTATTGGCGCTCTCCGGCTCAGCTTTATCTCGAGCCGAGCACTTAAGCCCGTTGGAGACTCACGCATTCGGTCGGTCCTTCGTCCGCTGAAGGTCGCTTAATTACGACAAACGTGTGCGTTTTTATTGCCACAGTTAAGTACGATGCCACAGCGCACAAGTTTACGATTATGGCCGGCGTTGTTTGCTCGCGCCCGCCCGTCGGATCCGTACTCTGCTGTCTATGCAGCAGTTGGCAACAATGTTGCGCGTTGAGCAATCTGGCTTAAGCGTGTAAAAATGTTGCAAACTAATGCCGTAATCCGTATGTAAACGACTCCGCAGACACATTAGCCGCACAAAGGCGGAGGACACGGAGTGTTAAGAGATGACGACCGATAACGACCGAACAACAGCCGGACGGCGACGACGAGATCAAAGAATGTCGCGCATCTAAACTCGCGAGCCGAGAGGAGGGCAGAGCTGCGAAAGGAGGAAGGAAGAAACAAGAAGCATAGCGTCCCATTTGAGGGACCAATTAAGGGATTTTGATTAAGATTTCGGGAAAAATTGGTTCATTCTGTCTCCCCGGTTATCTGGGGCTTGTCCCCCCAATGGTGTCAAGTGGTCAAATTTTGAGTGGACGACAAACTGGGCCTGCCGTTGGCGGGTGTTGCCGGAGACAAACATGTTTGGTGTTATCTCCTGATCTGGGAGGTGCAAAGGTTTTCGGTTGTTATTGATTTTCCCTTGCCGCGCTTTCGTCTTCGTGGGGAAATTGATTTATTGTAACGATGGCAAGGATGGTACGGTGGATCTGCGATGGCTTTGGTTAAGCCGGGCCTATCTGCGAAGTATGATTTTTGGATGTAGACACAAAGTTGTGTGCGTGTGAAAGAACTGCAATGTGGGTTTATTTCAGGGAAAAAGTTTACATTTGATTACATTAGAGTCAAAAAAGTGGCTCCAACTAAAGTTTATGAATTTTGTGCCCCCTGAATGTCTGATTGCCTCGACTGAAGAATTGAAGGCTGACGTTATGGGTTCTGAGAGAATTTTGAGCTTAGCCTATATCGGAAGGAAGAGTAGTATGGCAAGAGCTCGATATCTAACCTCAAATTCGTATCTTCATCTTTCGACAGGAGATGAGTTAAAAAACGATGTCTTTCGTCAAGTCAGCTAATGGGTAGATGGCTGCATTGAAAGTTCAAATCTTTCACGCTTTGCTTTTGACACTGGAATCTAGACAGAGCCGAATGAACTTTGAATTCAAACGGTGTCGGTGCTTATGGCAGCAACGGAGTTTTCAACATTCGCATGACTTACAGCATCTGTCCAAAAATTTAAAAAAATTGGGCGTCCAATCGAGGGCTAGCGTAACTCTTTCGCCAAGTAGAAAGAGAGAATTCTTAAGATGTAAACGGATACACAATTGATTAACCCAACGGATGAAATAAGGACAATGAACATGACAAAATGTAGGGCTCTTTAATGCAAGTTATCTTCCCCTTCGTTGCTGCATTTGGCTAGTCTTGGTTACGTGAGGTCTTATAGCGGCTATTTTCAGGTCTGCCTGGTACTCTAATTAATTAATCCAGATTGCCGAAATGTAGCATTTTAAGAATTTGTGACATTGACATTAGCAGCGCACAACATTGCAGAGAAATTGTGATTTTTTCTGACGCAAGGCAACGATGCCTTAGAGGGCGGCTAGTGGAATTGAACTGTTGCGCATAGGACAACGTTATTGACTACACTCAATCTGGAAGGACGGCGTCATTACTCCTGTGGGTGTACAAGTCAAATTGGCATGCAGCTTCCTCTCGAAATAATAGGCCGGGCCGACCAAATGTCAACATATCAGGGATGTGTGCATCAGATGTGGGTATCTGTTGGTAAATGATTAGTGGACAATAACCTTCGGTTCTTGTACGATCTTCTTAACAGACCACGTGCAACCGATAAACTTGCAGAGGTCCTGGGCTTATTATCGCAATGAAGGAAGTGCGATGTACAGACCCGGGCATAAAGATGATTAGAAAATGCGACGTCTACTACATCAATGGCTACAGAAAGGGGAAGGCAACGCTCAATCGGATGTAGATTTTCAGTTTGAAGCAGACTTAATAATAATAATAATTGGGTTTCACTACAGCCGACAAGGGATCAGGGCATAGCTTCTACAAGAACTACTCGTGTTGTGCGTGCTACTGTTCTCTCACGAGTAGAAGGGTCCTACCGTTTTGCACCGACTCCGAACGGCGAGATTTGAGAAGCTTTTCACAGACAATTGATACTCTTTGAGTATTGGCAGCAGCTCGAAAGAGGTGGTGCCGTGAAAAAATGCGAGGTGTCCCGTCCGGGAATGAAACATAGACTTTCTGCGTGGCGGTCGACGTGCTAACCACTATGCCACGGCGACCACGAAGCAAACTTAGCCAACAATTTTTCAGCTAGAATTACGTTACTTACAACCCGGATCAAGGCTTAATTGGGGAACATCAGCCTGATTTGCATCCATGACCCGATAGAAGACAAGAATGCCAATAGCAAAGATGACCGCTACGATCTCCCAGAAAGAACATATGATCAATGTCCCAGCTGGGAAGCCAAGATAATTCTAGGAGATTTCAACTTTCTATTAAGGAAAAGAAGACATCTTTGCTAGAGTCGTTGGAAAATACAGGAAATACAGCTGACGCGGCAACACATCTGGAAATGGAGTCATACTGGTGGATTTCGCCTTGGGGTGGAATCTCTTAGAGGTTAGTAAAATCGGCAATGAAAAACTCCGAGTCTCAGATTTGAGGTGCCGAATGAGGTCATTGAAAAATTTGAAAATATAGAAGATGTGTTTAGGGTCTGATACTGAAATGAATTTGATCGATACCGCAGATCATCTGCCTATACGTCTGTATCTGTCTTCTCCTTGTTCTTCTTTGTTTGCCGCTTCAGTCCGGGGTGGACCTGGGCCTAAACTAACGAGCCCCTCCAGCCAGCATGATCTTCCACCAGCTGCCTCCAATTGCGCACCCCAAGTTGGTTGGTATACTTCTTTAATTGTGTTCGGACGTCTTCGAGTCCTATATAACGTTGTTTCAATGATTCGGAATCGAAAACTCTTCGAGTCGGAGCCGTAGTTTCCATTCCATTCCATTCATGCCGCTCTACAATTCGTGGTTGAAACTTCTCCTCCAGTAGCCATTAACGTAAAAAGGATCAAAAAGCGCATATCAAAACAACCAAGGACTCTTTCATCCGTTTCCGAGTGCTACATGAAGTCAGCTTGGTGTTTCGAAAGATCACTCTGTAACAAAGAAACAGAGAAGCAGCAATTGGCAAAAGGAGTTCTGAGCTTCATCTCTGTGCTGATGTTATTTCCCTTGTTTACTCAGGAGCCGATGAAGACAAAATCCTTGACTACTTCAGAGTTTTTGGTACCCAATATGACGCTCTGTCTGAAACGTTTAAATTGTGCGTCCTTTTGTGATGAGAGCATGTACTTTGTTTTGCCCATATTCATTCATCAACCCATTTAAGTAACTTCCATTTCAATGATCAATGAACAAGCGGCTCATTGGCAGCTCGCTTCGATCGTCTAATCACGTAAATGTGGGCGCGAGCAAGCAGTTGACCTAACTCTTGGAAGATCGTGTTTCTGGCGTTGATTTGTGAGGTACGCACGATCTTCTCAAGAATGATGGTGAAGATGTCACATGACAGTCCTCACTTTGTCTAAAACTTTTTTTTTGACATTGAAGGTCTCGGTGAGTTCGTTACCGACCTTGGCGGAGCAGCGAGAGTTCTCCATCGTCATCCTACACAATCTGACGAATTAGTTAGGAATGCCGAAGCTAGACATGACACTGTTTAGCTCATATATATGCACGATGCTATATGCGGCTTAAAATCGATGAATAGATGGTGTTTGTCGATCTTTACTTCTTTGTTTTCTTCCAGGATCTGCCGTGGTATGAAGATTTGATCGATGGTGGACTTCCCAGGCCTGAAATCACACTGATAAGGACATATATAATGTTGACACAGTACGGCAAAGAGTATCATGTCCACGTTGTATATATGTAGACATGTATGCAGTGTATATATTAACATTCAGGTGCATATACGCGAGTATGTACTCATACATACCAGTGTGTATGCACCTGATTGTTGACTAGATTGTAAGTTAGGTTAAGCTTAGTTAAGGTTATTTAGGGTAGATTTAAGTTAGTATGTAAGCTTTTTTAAAAAAAAAAAAAAAATATGTTCTTTCATTAAGTTTTTTTTTAAATTTTCTTAATAATACATTTTTATAAATATAGTTCTACTAAACTCGTTAGATTAGGTCGAAAGACATAGATTAAGATTAAGTTTAGCTTAGAGTGCTCGCTCAGAGCCAGTAAGTTAGAAATAAAATATGTAAATATATCACTAGGTTAAGCATTTTATCTAGTTTTAAGATTATAGTTCACCCATAGTTACAAAAATAAAATGCATTAAAAAGAAAAAAAGAAAAGAAAGAAAGTATCATGTCCACAATGTTGAGCAGGCTGATCCCTCCATAGCTGACGCAGTTGAAGGGATCTCTTGTAAACCGGGCAAACGACAGAGAAATGCAACTCAACGGGCTTGCTTTCCTTGGATCATATCTTACAAATGAGCTGGTGTATGCAACCAATTAGACCATCTCCGGCAGTCTTGAAAATTTCCGCTCCAGCAGCTATATTCAACTTCAGTCTCTAAATTCTAAATTCTCAGCATTGACTGTTTCTCTACTACCAGTTGTCCGTTTTCTTCCCTGGAGGCTTTGGTACGAGGTCAAATCTGTGCCCTGCAAAATCTATATCCTCCGGAAAACTGTTTCACCTTTTGGTAAGCCTTTCGAACTTCCTTCCTGCTGTAACACCTCTCCAGTAGTACTTGTGTAGTTAATTTGCTTCAGTAAACAATGAAAACTTTTTCGTTTGAGCGTAAGTTGCACTTGCCCGTTTATTTTATGAAAGACAAGCACTCGCTCGTCACTAAAACGCACGCACCACTATTTTGCTTCTAAAGTCTTCCTACGAATATGCTTTAGTCACCGATCCCCGTGTGAATTTCCATTATGGAAAATAGATATTTTTCACGGAAGCTGCCTGTACGACGCCAATGAGTGGAAACACTTATTCCGTATCAGTTTCAAGCCGTTATGTGATTAGATTGTCAATTCTGATCACTCTATCAAACGCTATCTGATCTACCAATTAAAGACCTATTCTAGACTGCTTCATCTTAAGTACAATCGCGAACTTGAACTCAAAGGGAAAAGTATCAGATGAACTTGACCTTGATGAATAGGCGAACGACAGCGAGGAACTTTCATCGTGGGAAATCTCGAAATCAGATCGCGGCAAAGTATATGAAAATATGAAGCCAGAAGAAAGAGAATGTGCTTGAAGATGATCGGCTCTTGCTAACTAGCCTCAATCACATCTAAAGACACACACTTTGTTACAAATTCTTAAGTTTTCGAAATGCACACAAAAGGTGCGGAACAACTTGACTAACTGGAAGCAGGGAACTTAAGACCCTGGAGACTGTGGCAATGGGATACTTTTGAGAAACAATTAGACAATTCCCAGATCTTTGATCTGGGCGAGAAATATCGGAATTCGATGAGGTCCAGGCAAACAATGGCTGAATATGAAAATGACTCTTATTGAGGTTCTCATTGAGGCGACACGCTGTGAAGTACATTGTGACTGAAATGAGTGACAAACACTTGATACACGATCTTCGAAAATGGATGAGATTGATGTGATTGTTGGGCACAATAAAAAGTAAACGAGTCTTTTATTGGCAATTAAAAATAAGCGATCAAAATTGATATAAAGGGAAATGGAAACGGAGACACAAGACAAATAGTAGAGCGGACATTTTTCACAGGGCTAAGTGGTCCTCTCACATATCAATTGCAGAACAAATTATACCACAAGAGGCTAATGGATATTATTTTCTTATTGATTGTGGGACAGTGTTAACAATGCAAACGAATCAAGGACAAAGAGCTTCGGTTTCGCACGTGGAATGTGAGGTGGCTTAACAGAACGCTGGTCCGGCCTAAAGAGTCTTTCCATCAGAACAATTGGGGCAGTGCAACACTGGGGGACTTCGCGTAAGATGGTTTAGAAGGACCTCATATAACTTGGGGCGTTAAATTGAAGGTGCCTACCTACGGACTGTTCTAGCTGTAGACGCATGTGGTTTCAGGCTCATGTCCACCCCAGACTTTAATGCCACTGAAAGACGAAAAGATAAACGTAGTGTTAACTTGAGTTGTCATCAAAGGATACGTTAGACCCAACTTGTCAGGTTATATATGACAGATATAGAAATGTCCAAATGTTCCTTGGGTTAGGCTAAGTTAAGCTGAGTTTCTTTTTGACCAAAGTATTTCACTCATAGTGGTAACACCCATACATATACATAAACGCCGTTGTCCCTGTTTGAACGTATCTGAGACTTTGAAAATTTCAAATTTCGTGAAAGGTTGTGGCTTGGAAGATTAAATTCGGTTAGGTTGGAGGGGCTGGTGGTCTATAGGTGACTATACTTAGATAACTCTTCGGCAAATTTTAACGCAGTGCGGATAGTCTCCTTTAGAAAACTCGAAACAAGTGTGAGCTAGCTCTACAGCCTTTAAGGTATCTTAAACTAATGTCACTGCGTTTACCTCCTTTGATAAAGAAGTACTTTCCTAGGTGTTTCTTACATCCATTTACAAGGACTTGGCAGTGACAGATGAGGTGAAGAAGGATTTCAACTTTATCCCTGCAGCTTTTGCAGAAGTCATTGGATGCCGAGAAAGAGACCATTTTAAATTAAGCAATCCTCCATCTGTGTGGTTTCAGTCTTGGGAAATCTACCATCGATCAAATCTTCACACTACGGCAGACACTGGAAAAGATCCAAGAAGTACAGTTCGACACACACCACCATTTCATCGAATTTAAGGCCTTCTTTCTTCTTTCTTTTTAATGCTTTTTATTTTTTTTAATATAATTGAATTCATAATCTTAAAACTAGATAAAATTATTAACCTAGTGATATATTTACATATTTTATTTTTTCTGCCTTACTGGCTCTGAGCGAGCACTCTAAGCTAAATTTAATCTTAATCTATGTCTTTCGACCTAATCTAACGAGTTTAGCAAAACTGTATTTATAAAAATGTATTATTAAGAAAATTTAAAAAACTTAATGGCAGAACAGATTTATGAATTTAAGGCCGCATATGACAGTGTGCATAGAGACGAGCTATACAGTGCCATGTCTAATTTTGGCATTCCTACCAAACTCGTCAGATTGTGTGGGATGACGATGGAGAACTCTCGCTGCCCCGTCAAGGTCGGAAACGAATTCACCGAGACCTTTAATGTCAAAAAGGTTTTAGACAAGGCGACGCACTGTTATGTGAGTTCCTTAACATTATCCTCTAGAAGATCGTGCGTTACTCACAAGTCAACACCAGAGGCACGATCTTAAAAAAGTCAGTTCAATTGCTAGCTAATGCTGATGACATTGACGTGATTGGACGAACACAGCAAGCCGTCAATGAGGCGTTTGCTGGTATTGAAGCGAAAGCAGTTAAAATGGGTCTGGTGGTTAATGAGGGCAAAACGAAGTAATTGCTGTCATCAAGGAAAGACACACAACATCGACGTTTTGGACAGAGCGTTGTACTAGGCAGTAGAAACTTCGAGGTAGTCAAGGACTTCGTCTACCTTGGTTCTGCTGTAAAAAGGGATAATAACACCAGTACCGAAATCAATAGAATCACTGTTGCCAATCGCTGTTTCTTTGGGCTCAAGAGGCAATTGAGTAATAGAACTCTCTCTTTCGAAGGACTAAGCTTGCTTTATATAACACCTTGATCATCCTAGTCCTACTTTACGGCGCGGTAACCTGGACGTTACTAAAAGCGGATGAGGAAGTTTTGCGTGCGATTTTGGTCCTGTTTGCTTTCATGGCATCTGAAGAGAATATTTAACGACGAACGACACCACTGTTCCGGCCCAAAAAGTTTTCGAATCTGAGCCATTGAGGCAACGAAACAGAAGACGGCCTAGGGTAGGGTGGCGCACACAAGTGGAGAAGGACCTCAACCAACTTGGAGTGCGCAACTGGCTGGAGAGGCATGTTGGTTGAGGCCCAGGTTCACCCCGCACTGTAGCGCCACAAGAAGAAGAAGAAGCAGTAAAACAAATGTGGCTCTCGGACCATCTTTTGTTTTGCTCGACCAATGTGTGTGTGTTTAGTAGATGTTCGACTGTAGTAAATGCGAAGGTAATAGAAGGCACGTTACCGTCGAGCGAGACTATGAACCTGGTATCACGCTGGCAAGCACATCGCGTTTGCAATTTCTCTAGATTTCACTATTTTCTGGCAAGCGCATAAAGTGGATATTGAAGTACCTTATTATCTCATTAAGAGATAGAAGACGACTCAAGGAAGGTGTTAATAGGGAACTTTTGGCCTCTGAGAGACTTGATTGTAGCCTAGCTGTCCGAACAAGCCTAATCCCTTTGCATAAAGCACTGTTCCTCAGTCATGACAGCGCCTCTTTGATTTCCATAATCTCAGCCTAAAAAACCTTTCAGTAAGTGGTATGTGGTCTAGTTTAGTGGAGTCCCAGGTTCAATTTCAGGTCTGCCCATCTCGCATATTTTCACGGCACCACCTCTTCCGAGTTGCTAATAACCTAGGTGCTCTACAACTACACTCTACACCTCTAAACCTCCCCTGTATAGCTCTACACTCCACTGGTATAAATGTAGATTAGCAAATCAATAAAAGCGGATCTGATCGTTTTGTGTCTAGGAAGCGCAGCACAGACACAGAAGAGATGCCTTTGAGTTTCGATTGTAGAGGTCACTTTGCAATTCATGCAATTAATTGTACCGATTGGGGCGAGCTTGCAGGCACAGTAACCTA